>JAHKQU010000024.1:9032500-10282500 GCA_020383195.1 Neomicropteryx cornuta
ACGAATTGAACCCAATGTTCCATTTTCTCAAGATAGGTTTTATCTTGGAAAGATGGTCATTACGACCAATAAAGAAGGCTTAGAGAGTTGGGATCTTAAAGCAGGCCAGGCAGGTTCATTTGTCACAGTTTTATATAAACTAGTTAAGCTCAATTCACCTTCTACTTAGTGGCTCCCAATTAAGAACTGAAATTAATTCAGAAGGACTATTATATCATCTAAAACGCCTAGAGACATGTCTGCTTGCTTTTCTCTGAACTACTTCTAGTTTGCCTTTAAAACATAATTCAAATTTGAGTTTCTGCCAGATGAGCCCTTCAGGCTCTGGCAGGACAAAATGTATTTTTTCTTTGTAATGTTATCTGGTGAAAAATAAACGTCACTTATGGTGGCATTGAACTGAACTGAACATTGGGTGTGAGGATCCCATACTGATGAGCAGTATTCAAGGGTCGGACGTACTAACGTTTTGTATGCCAATGCTCGCCTTTAAATTAGTAAATTTAAGACTTCGCATAACAAACCATAAATGTCTGTGAGCCTTTTTCACTACATCACCAACATGAGTTCCCTAATGGAGATTAAATGATAGGGTCAATATAATAAAAATAAATCCTCTTTGTGTATAAATATAATAGCGAAATAAATAACTGGACTGTGCATATTTATAGCCATTACTTCACCCCCTTCAAGAATGATCAATTGATCTAGGAAACCTAGTACAAACCTAAAATGAGTTTATTGAAAATTACTTAAATGTGCTAATCTTTCCGAAATTAAAATTAGAATATTTTAGATTTTAATTATTATTACAAAATTATTATAATAGTTACAAAAAAAATGATTGCTTAGAGCAGGGAATATGCAAAGCTGGTAATAGACACACAATAAAACTTCTCATACTGACATAACCCTCAGAGCCACCCTCTTATAAGATAGAAATGTGAGGTCAACTTAAATGCTCCTTGAAGGCGGTTGAATGCACTTAGATCTGAGCACGAGATGGACTCACCTAAGGAAGATATTGTTGATCTGTTTTCTGATAAAAGCTCTCAAGCCGAGGAACTTGCCGTAGATGCGGTGCAGCACTGTCTTAAGGAAGTCTCTCTCGCGTGGGTCTTCGGAGTCGAACAGGTCCAGGAGTTGAAGGACAAACTTCTGGTTTATCACCTGCAATTTTAAAAAAATATATCACTCCACATTCTCATGAAAGTATGGGTTTTTGAAATTTAGATTATTCATACATATATGCCTGACAAGTTCCGTGGGCCACATAAAAAAAATCACATTACTGAATGAACTCGTGAAGAGTCATTTATTCATTGCATAGTTGCAATGAAGTAATTATATGCAAAATAACATTCATGCAATACTTATGTCAATTTTCTTCAATCTATTTAAGCAAACCTAAAATGGCGGGTCATCAGCCTTAGCCTGCAACATATACATTCAGAAATATCAATGTTAAAGTAATAAGGCTGATTCTATGACCCAATATATGAAAAATAAAAAATAATTAAGGATGAGGGCAAACACTGTTTAGGAGCAAATAATTCTAAAAAATTACAATTTTGAAACCTCTATTAAATTTTAATTGTTTTGGAAGCTATTTAATTTTTCGTAATTTTATTAACTAGGCAAATAAATTACTAAGAGAATTGTGTATCTAAATAGTGAAACTACAATTGGAAAGGATGCCTCAATTTTTTTTTTTTTAATTTACAGAAAAGAATCCATCCTTTGCAAAATTATTGTCTCCTGTAACTGTTATTAGTCCAAATCAGTAGTGTAATTATAGGGTAGTAGGAATGGCAAAATGCCAGTAGTCTCGACAACTGCACAAATTAGAAAAAAAACCCTTTCGGCACGCCGGAAGGCGGAGGTAGATTTCACTGGATGAAAGTAAAGGAGTTTTATAAAAAATAATAATAAAGATTTAAAAAAAAAAAAAGTAGGCGAAATTGAGGCGAATCCCAATTGTACGAACTTGTATCAAGCATTGATACAAGTTCCGCCCCGCTGTACCCTTGTGCAGCGGGTCTGAATCCCTCTTTATACTGTAAGTGTAAGATTTATGCCGTAAGGGTTACTCATATCAAAAATTGATTCAAACAGAAGTTGTAGGAAAATTATAGTCATACAAATTACATTTTGAATGGATTTGAAATTGCTATTAAAAAAGTTTACTCTGATAAGTTTTAGGGACTTATGTAAGGAATAAAATAAAATTTAAATAAATTCGATATACTAAAAAAGTTATTGCAAAAATTCACTTTTTCGAAAACCCCTCCCTCCCTGGGTTTGGTCTGATTTTGCCCAAACTTGACGGAGATTTTGTGCCCATAAATTTTATGTATTCATTTGAAATTGATTGGTGTAAAATTACGGCAGTCCACAAAAAAGTGATATAGGCAGATAGGTTATATAAACTTTTAAACTGAGGGTGGTTTTGGTTTCTAGGGGCTGTGAAACGCGAAAATATGTCGAAATTTTCCGGAAGCCATGAAATGGTACCCATTGCAATAGATAGCTTTCCTAATGAAATCTACCTAAAAACATGAACTCATTCACAATAGAAGTAAAATTAAATGCATAACGCACAGGGAAACCCACTTTCTGTTTTATATTTTTAGGCAGAAAAATATGAAAGACAAATGTAAATTCGCCCGTTTCAAATTAGGTACATTAATATAAAAATATTGTGATATATTTTGTAGCAAAAAATAAAACATTGCTAATTTTATTCTTTTTTCTTTAAAACTCCTTTTAAATTAAACGTTTCATAAGGACAGCAGCGACGAACTATTTGGTTTGAGAACCCCACAGGCCTTACACCAGGGGCCTCAGACAGCGAAGTTACACCACTGGTTCAAATAATAATTTCTGTAAACTAACAGATATGAAAGTAACCCTGCTAAACCTGGACTGCCTTGGCCAGGGCCGCATTTTAATCTTATCTATA
Organism: Neomicropteryx cornuta; assembly: GCA_020383195.1. Taxonomy (NCBI): domain Eukaryota; kingdom Metazoa; phylum Arthropoda; class Insecta; order Lepidoptera; family Micropterigidae; genus Neomicropteryx; species Neomicropteryx cornuta. The sequence goes on from JAHKQU010000024.1 coordinate 9,035,463, forward strand.
GCTAGTAAGATTAAGTAACAGAGCATTTAAGCAAGCCTCAGCATTAGAGTTACGTCCGCGGAATTGGTATTTCATTAAACGTATCGAAAAAAACTGGTTATATGCAGTTTAAAATTGCATGACACAAATTACTTATTATCCAGTAAAAACATGTATTTATTGGACCGGAGCGAGCGTAGCGAGCGAAGCTCCCATGTGGTGACTCAAATGTCACTCTGTTCATGGACTAAGGCTCTAGAACTACAAGACCGATTTTGATAATTATTTTTTTAAAATGACCATGACAATGTCTTCTGTGCATAGATACCAAAAATCATATACGATTGCGCAAAGAATTATAAAAAATTAAATGATAATCCCAATGGAGAAATACATTTATATACTAAACTCCGCTCCAATGTATGCCGCAGCGAAGCAAAGCGGCGCCCTAGTTGTACAACTTGGGACTTCTCTTCATACATTTTTTCAAACTTTTAAATGGCAAAGCAAATCGAGCACTATTTAATAAAAGTGGCATTCTTCGGTACAATCAAAAAATAGTTATATATAATATCTTGTAGTAGAGTTCTTTATAGGCTATAAAACCATATTAACCTGTCGATGAACCCAGCCGTAATACGACTTTTGTATCCAGATGCACCCGCCAATTTCGGCTTGTGGTAAATCGTCTATTATATCATTGTGAAATATCGTTTATTATATCATCTTGAAATATCGCTTGCAACATTGATAAAAAGCTAAGAAATTGGTTTTCCTGCGTGCTGGGTGTGGCCAGCCGACCCTGTATAGAAATATTTGAGAAAAAATATGACAGGTCATGTCAGTCATGTCAGGCAACCAATTTAGCAACATTTTCGGCTGTTTTGTGTAAGTACTTTAAAAATAAATTTTTGCTCAAAAATGTTATTTACTAATTAATCTATTCTAATACTAATATGGTGTGAAAAGTATTATACAGGTATTTTTTTACAATGGAATGGAATGTGGAATGTTACATGTTTTTAGTCCCCTTAATTGTGATTTTTCATTTTTGAGATATTTGAATCTGAATTTGAAAGAAAAGAAAGAAATACAAATCAGGTAGTTGTCGTATAATAATTAGGTCAAAATAGTTCTGGCCGCAAGAGTAACTCATTCAAGAAATTATTTTATTTTAGTTTAATGTTCATAGTAATAAATACAAAATATTTATAAGCAGTTTCCTTTGATATGTAGGAACAGAATAATCGAAAATATAAAAAATAGGTGTCATCGTTTTAGTTTTTTTTTTTTTTAATTGAGTTTCTAAATAAGGTAAATTAGCTTGAAAATTGATTTTGCAACTTTGACACTTTTTTTACTTATATTTGTATATTTGAGGAGTTCAAAATAGCATTAAATTTTAGAAAATATACTAAGCTATATTCATAGTTTTCCTAAAATAAGCATTTTCGTAAACAACCCTAAATGATGGAATTTTTGGAACAAAAAGTGGGCTTTCGTTTTTGTAAAACTGTCGGGGCATTCAACAGGTTAAATTTCTGATTCAAAAGTGGCAGTATCCGATCCAAAGGTGCCTTTCTGAAATCTGAATTCGAATCAAAGATGGCGATCTTCATTTGACAACATCAAAAAAGAATGGAACAAAACCCGCTTTCTCCTGAAAGTTCTGAAACAAACCCGGCATCCTCCGTAGGTTTGAAAAAAGCATTTATATTTGAATTGCTATTTAACGCAGAGGCATAGAGGCCAAATTCAAAAATATTTATCAGTTATTACATTGTAACTGTAGGTATAATAATATAATGCGAAAAATACAGACATTTTTTTTTTCTCTGTTGTAAAATTGCAATATTTGGAGAATTCTATGTTTCCGGGCGCTTCGAGTGAACTTCTTCTAATGCCAAATAAATTAACGCATAAAACTAAACAGGTTTGAAAACCGTTACCATCAAATGAGCGAAATGCTTTCAGTTTTTTACATAATTTTATTATCATTGGAAATGTCCTAAACACGAACGAAAGACAAGATGCAGTAATCGATAGATTCCCGACATTCTAATTAGGAATATGGTAACTCATACTGGAAAAGTGACAGCATTATTTTTTATCTTAAAAGTTAGAATTGTAGTTACACGTACCTTTTTGCCGAAAGTCGGTTGAAAATCTGATGACTCCAAGAACCGCAGGAAAAACTCATAGACAACCTGCAAGTGTGGCCAAGACGCCTCTAGAGTGGGGTCATCTTCTTCCGGATCAAAATCGGGATTCTCATTCGGAGGCAGAGTGCGAAATAAATTAGCCGAAATCATTTTGATGATCTCCGGATAGACCGGTTCAGTCAGGACACCTCTTCCGCCGGTGATGTACTCCACCAGCTCGTTGAGGGTCGCCCGCTTGATCTCTTTGCCTTTCAAGTCCGTCGTTGAATCCATGAAGTCAAATGCCGTGCAGCACTGACGTAATTTCCTCACAAATAATTCCTCCTGTTCGGCGCTGGGCACGTCCTTGAGGAGCGGAAGCGCCTGAAGCTCTACATCCTGAATGTTCCTGTAGCGCGACGAGCCCTGAGACTTTTTAGTCTTCTTTTTCATGGAGCCCTGGCCAAAGGGATCGATCTTGTCCACAAATATCCCTGAAGACATGTCGAAGTCGCGCGAGGGCTGGATATCAACAAATCTTCCCCCGCGACAACGCCGATGCTCTGCGTTCGGAAGGCTTGCCGACACCGCTGCGCATAGCTCCGCGAGAAACCTCCACCGACAAACGCGGAACGCCGCAAACCGCAGACAGGGCCCCTGGGACGGTAAAAATCAATCGAGAGGCGCACAGAAACACAATTAAATACTCCGGACTAGCTTCGAATCATCAGATCAAAGTAACACCAGCGACTACGCTCCGTTCGATTGTGACATTTGTACGAAACGATGCGATTGCAAAACTACGTCCATTTCTCCGTATTAAATATAACACAGCGCGGAGGAAAACACAAAAATAGCCTTTTTAATACGTAAACTGCACAGCATCGCGAAAAATACACAATTTTCGTGTTTAACAAAAAACCTAACCTACAGAGCTCTTTGACGTTTGTTCCGACTGTCCTGTCAGTCAATCGGACGGAGAGGTGGACTTTTTAATGCAATTCGGGTTCGTTCATAATGTTACTTTCGACATTCCATTGCGAACACCTAAATTTAGATTAACGGCAAGTTTTCGTATTATTTTTTTTTTATTAAAATATTCAAGAGTTTGGCCAAAAGGCCAGATTACCAAACAAATTTCAACTTTTATGTTGTTTCACCAATGCTCACTGATTGTCTAATTCTGAAACCACATACACGGCACACACTATATGCTATCATAGCTGATAATATCCGCATACGAATCCTATCTCGCGTACAAAATCGACCCCAAGCACTTCACAACAGCGAATAGAATCGCTCTTATAAAATTCCTGATGTAAACAAAGCTCACGTGGTACACTCTTGACGTCTTCTTTATGGTTTATGTTGAAATTATCTAATGAGCTACAAAGCGTAAATAATAATTTAAATTCATGCTAAAAAAAAGGAATTTACTTGAAATATATGCATCTGAACAAAATCAAATATATCCGTTGAAAGAAGTATCTACATAATATGTAAAAGTTATGTGGAAAAATAATTCTCATATTGTCAAGCCCCGATCACATTAAGCTCTATAAAATATAAATCGTTTGAATATAATTTTCAATGTTCCAAAGGCGACATTATGTTCTTTAAATCACCCTATTATTCTAGCGTAACGAATAACCGCGTTACTAAAGCTGGCTCATAGCAGTGAGGAAATAGGAGCCTCTTTCCGGTCATTTCTCCATACAAGCGTTGTCTCTTTCTGACTCTCTTAATAACAGATATATAAGAAAAATAATATTAGATATTGTTTTATCCCCTAATTATCTAGACTTCCGATTGGTTAAAAAGTTACATTTCCATTTTGTCTAAAATTCCTCGACCTTACATCATACCCAATTCTTCATTGTCCTTCATTGTGCTCTCTAACTTTTTGTCAAATGGTATAGATTTTTTCTATCAGATGGCTTTAGTAGTAGTTTCGTGTGCTCTTATCATACCTCGCAACGATGGTTATAAATAATAATGTTACTAAAAATTCCGTTAAAGCTTTCAACAATTAATTTCTTCAACTTCAGTGCTCTCTATACCCTGTTACTTATTAATATAATAATAATAATATAATATTTACTACCAAAATGGCAGAGGCCTCAGCGACTTCGACGTAATAGCAATTTGTGAAAATTGGCTCTTAATAGTATATCGTCATAGCTCTTTGATGTCAGGCACACTGTGTTTAGGCTCAGGAGAGGGAGCGAGATGGAGCTACTATTTCTCACTCCGTCTCTCTTCTGTGGTTTAGGTGAGATCGAGATTATTTTGCAACTGGTCAAAAGCTCGGCGGTGGAGTTCTTCTCTCTATCAATCATCTGAACCTACCTACGAAATTAAACCTTTTGAAAAATAAAGATGAAGTATCTATTCCAGGAGTCAACCTAAAACTCGTCTAAATATTTGTTGTGCTTACTTCCCCGGCACTACTACTTATAAAAAATAAATATGTGACTTTTGTTTTAAGACACTATCCAAAGTCGTCGTTTAATATTTGTAGGCACTGATTTTAAGAATGATTTAAACAGTCAAGATTCTATAATATACTAGCAAATGGATCCACACAATGAGGTCTCGAGATTTACCTATAATTATGTCTGTACTAATTTAGTACAGAAATCTAGTATACTGTATGCCTAGAATTAAAAAAAACATGCTATCAATGCTGTGCAGAAATGAACCATATTTTCTATATCAAATCTATTTCTATCGAAATCTTTTCCTTCAACTAAAGCTAGAAGATACTAGAGAATCAAGCTCTAGGTTCATTAGCATGCCTATTCTAAAAGCAAGCTCACAGGTTACAAGCATTCTCTCAACTTTCGTTTAACCTAAAAATTTAACCTAGACATATTGATCAACAATATCTAAATACAATAATTATTAGATTCATAAGTATCTATATTCATTTTTTTAATTCACAAGCAGACTGATTGATGACCTGATATTAAAGCTATTCTGTGACCATGATACTCATGTTTCTCTGACCAAAGTGTTACCAGTCTTATAGAAAAGTAATCTCTGAATGAAGTCAATAAAAATCTCACACCTAATCGAGTCAACTTAACCAATTTTGGACACTAAAACAATAGACTATTTTATCTGATTATTTTCAAAATCTCAACATAACTACGATCTTTAAAAATACACCAAATCTATAATGAATTTTGAGTGTAATAGAAAAAAAATATCAGTAATAAAAAAGGAGTTTGTTTCCCTCTAAGAAAAAGTTTAAAAATAATGAAATTAACACTAATAATGCCTTTTTCCAGAATTCTGAATGTTTCTCCTGCAGCCAGCCACTCGAAATCTCTTTTCCTTTTGCTATCGGAGGTATTTCTCGAACGGGCATTTACAACTAATGGGTAATAAAATGATCACGTGTATTAAAATGTTTTATTTTTCAAACAATATTTACACTAACATTTGGAATTTGTGTGCACAGCACCTTTTTTTGCCATTACTGTGAAAGACCAGAATATTTTTAACATTGTATCTCGGGTTTGCGAATCCACAAATTATTCTCGTTACAGTGATCAGATATTATTTAAAAACATTTTAAATGCAGTATAAGACAGCAAACACATTGATTTTAAATTGCATGCATGCCTTATCACTAAATAGTTTAGAATATTTACAAGCCTGAAAATGTTCGAGTGAAACTCCTAACTCGATATATCAGCACACTAATAATGTATATTTTCATGAAAATTCAGCCCTAGATGAATAAGATTTAGGAGTTATTTATTTAAAGTGAGACGGAAAGAAAATCAAAATTGAGCTTTTCTTAAAAGAGTCTTTCACAGTAGCACACTTAAAAAATATATATTTAAAATTAAAATAACAAAACAAAATTTCTTTCATAGCACTTACTGTTAGAATAAACATGATAAAAATTTTATTACACTAATTTATGTTTAATATGCGTCATATACGATACCAATGTTGAAAAGCTTCTTTCGGGGAAAATTGTTTGAAACTTTTCATTAGAAATAACTGTAATAATTTTCAAAAAATTTTGCCATATTTTTTTTTATTTTATCAAATGAACAAAGTATCCTAACATTTTAAAAAATAAACACCAAACTAATATCATTACCAGAAACTTTGTTGCTTGGAATAAATAGCAAATATTATTGAATGAAAAATTACATAATATCAGGTTGACAATTCATAATTAAAAAAAAAACAGTATATATTCAATTAAATTTCAAACATAGACTAAAATGAGGCAAACATTTTTATTTATGAAAGTAAAAACTTCTGCCTAAAAGATGATTCTAGAATCCGATAATGTTGACATGGCAAATTTGGCATGAGTTTTTGTTAATTATTATACAATAAAATAACGATACATATTCCTAAAGTTTATTAAAAAATGGATCCACAAATTACTTAAGTATCCACGAGTGATTATTGTTGTAAATTTTTTTATTTAAAAACAAATGCAAGGCGAGCAATCTCATGCGCGATACCTAATAAATAACAAGTTGAGAACACAAAACAAACAAAAGTGCATACAAAGCAAAGGCAGCTGCTATTGTTGTCTCGCTGATACCATCGCATCAGCCTCTCACCGAATTCCGGAATGTACGTTGACGATTGCATTGGATATGACCACAGAGCTCTTGCGGCCAAATTTGTTGTACGCACAATCCGACTGATCTGCATCAAGGAAAGTATCACAATTATTATTGCAATTTCATTCAACGGAATTATTGTAAAACACTTCTAATCGCTAAAAATCGAACCAAAACGAGGTACGAACTCACACACTACCTAAGTAAACAAACGAAATCCCTTACTATACAATCGGAAGACATTTAATATATTTTTTTTTATATGTTAAAAATGGCGACTTTTTATTTCTTCCAATCAGTTGCAGAATTTAATGCAGATGTTTATAGAGCTGAAAGTCTCCGAAAACCGATAAGATACTTATTGCCCAATACTGTCAGACTTTTATATAAGTAATAATGTAAACTAACGTTGAACTCCTATTGTTAGTATGAAATCATCTAAATACGGTATATAAGCAATACATCATACAATTTTACTATATATATATTATATAGATATCACTAGACTGTTGTTCTGATTTTATACTTTTTAACCGTATTGCATACCCGCACAGATAGGTAGGTGAGAGTGAAAGACTTTCATAAAATACAGGCCTGTATTTAAACCAGCGTGCATTACCTCAAGCGATGCAACTATCTGTATAATGTAACCATCTAATTAGATGAAATAAGGAAAGGATGATATTTTAACAAAAAATCTAAAAATAATGGATATATAATTACGATGAAGGATGATGGTGAAATGAGATGATTTTATGAGTGATTTATGTAAGAAGTTGAAGAATATAAAAATAATGGAAATGTAAAAGTGTAAAATTAAAGCACATGATTTGTGTGAGTATTATTTATATAATTGTATAATTGAGTTGTAAAGTTAATATCAAAAAATTAAAAAAATATTCAAAATTTTCCTATATTGTCTAAGATTATGTCATTTATCTTTTCAGGCGATTTGCCGCTATTAAAAAACAATCATCAAATATATATACATACATATATACGCCACTCTTTGCTGCACCGGTGCTGCCTGTAGGTTCAGGTAATTTTCAGCCCAAAATCACGACTTTACCCTAGAGGTCACAGATTCTGTTGTCTTAATAAAGCATGGACAGGGACAACATGCTAGTATTATTATATTACACAAAGCCACATATAATTTAGGCCAATTATATGTCAATAGCATTTTTTATTTATGATTTTGCAAGACAACGGTTCTACTAATTAAAAAACCTTTATGGACGTGCGGAAAACAATTTATCAAAGTTTCATCGCAATCGGATGAATAGTATAAGAGATTTTATATGAATATTATATAATATCGATGTGAATATATTACCTGTCCATTCTTTGGTCACTTATCACCTTTGAAGGAAGCTCTTTTCTACCAATTGTGTAGTCAATATTCAAACCATTTTTATACCTGAACAAAAAACACACATTTTGATATATGCACTAAAAGAATTTAATTTTATTTTCAATATACCCCAATTACTAATATGTTATTTTGTTTGCATCCAGCTTATGCACACAGGAATGTTGTAGGAGAATTAATTCATTCAAAAAGCTCAAAGAATCAAAACGTTGTCAAATGTTATCTGAAGCAAAATCATCACCACTGCCGCCCACAGAGACATGCACTTTATAATTGTTAAACACTTTTTGCCAAGGTTAAATATGAAATTTTAATTATGCGTTCGATTTAAATCATGATCCTGCTTACATTTAAATAGTTAATATTGTTTTTTCGCAGTCCACATAAACTTTTTATATCACCCAACAGTTAGGTTGCTTGCAAATACTCAACACCCTGGCAACATACTCGTAAGGTCACATTTATATGGGTACCAGGCCACTCAGGCATTGATGGCAATGAGAAAGCAAAGTGGCAAAGAAATGTGCGAGCATGACTATGATAGGCCCGTAACCGGCCTGGGGCATAGCTAAAAACACTACCAGCAGACTGCTAAAAATCTGAGCTTGGAAACAAAGCCAATAATACTGGCAAGAACTGCCCGGACAAAAGCAAGCCAAAGAACTCATAGTAGGATTCTCGCAAAAAAGACTCTCGGAGCTATTGAAGTTAAGCCGAAATCAAATAAGGATCCTAACCAGAACCTTAACTGGCCACTGCAAGCTGAACAAACACCTGCACATATTAAGCCTATCGACCGACGACAGGTGCAGGCTCTGCCAAGTGAGCCCAGAAACTCCGTTACACCTACTGGGAGAATGTGGGCCCCTCATGAACAAAAGGTACCAGCTTCTAGGCAACCATCTCCTCAAGTCAGAAGAGATTAGAACCATCGCACCCAAAAAGTTACTTAACTTTATCTACAGTACGGGACTAGAGGGCGAACTATAAGTGGATTTAAATGTACAATAGTTCTGGAAAGGACGCGGTACACGGGGGGCAAACCCCCCACATCCACTAACATACATAACATAACATAATTCTAACTTTGGTGAAAAGAATATATTTTTTTAAATATCGTTTGCAGCTCTGCACCTACCTACACTTATTACAGTTGATAAGTGGCAAAACCCTTCACTTTTCTTAACAAAAAAATATAGCTATAAAATTCAAAAAAAATAAATTTTAGTCATGTGTGATTACTTCAAAACAACCCCCGATTCACAGTTTCACCCTGTTACGAATACAAACCGATAAACCGAATTTTCTAAATAGACCAATGTTGCCTTCCTTGAAGAAGGAATGTTTCATCTTCGAAACTCTGTAACTCAGTCACAAGTTTAATTATTATGTGATAATCTACTAATGTACGTCAGTTGTGTTTTCTTTTAGCGCACGTGTGTCTCGTTAATGTATCAACTGCGCAAAATGTGTTCTGGGTTTTTTTTTGTTGTGAATTATAATTTTTATCAGAGGCACATGGAAATAAAAAGATTTAGCCAAAGCGATTGAATGCCCGACCGTGTAATTAATTATGTTCGCAAGCAAAGCGCTTTCAAACATCATTTGGTTACGGTTGGAATGTTAAAAGAATTGATGTAGCCGCTAAATTTATAATTTTCACTTTATACTTAAGAATGAAAATATATATTTTGAGGTTATTTGAGTCATTTGACTAGATTGCAAAAAAAAATGTTTGCGTGTGTTAAAAGAGTACGATTTTGTGACCATGAAATTACACTAAAACTTAATCAAATTATTTCAAATTTTATATTCAAACAGCCTGTGATGTGATATGATTTAGATGTAATGCAACTAAATTTATACTGTTAAGAAACTTTGACATATATTTTGGCGTAGTAAAATGGATTAGGGAAAGGATTAAGGTTTTTTTTAAATAATTGTTTTGACTTAAGTCATATATAATTATTTTGGGCCCTACTCAACTAAGCCAAATGTGACTGTGAAGCGTTAAAAATGGTATGACCATGTGCGGATTCGAATCCGCAGTGTTTGGGCCTTTCAAAAAAAGTTCAAAAAAAAAATATTTTTTACTTCATTTATACATTTATCCTTTAAAACCATTATATCACAGAAAAATGTAATAAATATAATGCGTTTCAGTTAATACATTTTACCAATTTTTATTTTTTATTTGTTACATTATATTTTTATTATTATTTTTTAGATGGTTTAGGACGGCTATATAAGTAATGGTAAAATAGACAGGGAAAATAATAATTATACCATACATTAAAGTGTAGATTATGAGATTGAACTAATTAATGAAAAATGCTAGTACATGATGAAATTGTAATATTTAATTTTCTATTAAACTGGTAGGAAAAATTTCAGACATTGACTGCAACGTAAGAAAATTGTAAATATGCTGGTTTTTTGATTTTCCAATTGTATTACGAGCCTATGCTAATAACCACGTATTTTATTACTGCGATTTAAAAACAATGATAGTTTTTAAAAAGGGACAGCCAAATATTTAATATAATAATATAATGTATGTGTTACTGTGGGCAACATTGTTATCTGTGCTGTGTGTAAAATGTGACATTCAAAAGTGAGTATTTCTTTTAAATAACGATAATAACAATATTAAGAGTAAAGCGAAGTATTAAGAAGCTGGAATCTGAATTACAAGATTTTTTTTTATTTTTTAAATGGGAACACTGGAATACTGTAATCTCTATAGGTTTCCTCCATTATTGCCAATATAGTTCAAAATATACTATACGAGGGTAGTCTGCAAAGTTTCCGACCTCAACGTGAAGATGGCAGCACTCGCCAACAAAAGTTTCAATCACATGTACACTAAGGACAATCCCCGTACACTAAATCACTACAAAAAATCACTGCGATGTCCGCAAATAGAGTGATTGGGAGTGGTGTGCAAATGTAAGCTGATTTGAACATATTCTGCAGCTCATTATAATCATTATATTTATACACTATCACACTACTTTGATGGAGCTCTCAACTAGTAGGTATTTGACCACTCATATTGCAACGCTTTAGCATCATTGCACAATGAAAAATATGATTATGGGTTAACTTTTACATTTAGAGACATGATGCTTCTGATTTGTTTTAGGATATGATAAAACCTAAATTGACTCTGGGGCCCTCGTTCCTCCATGTAGATCTCCAACTCCAATAACAACTCTCCAAGCATAATTCAAAAAACCCTCATGTAGTCTATAATGGTGATAAGAATAATTTGAAATAAAAATTTCTTTATATGTGCTAGATCAGTGACAGCAAACAAAACCGATAAATATGATGACTTTGAGGAGAATTCACTAGCCCTGGATGAAATACGGCGATTGCTAAAGGGTAACAAAGTTATTGACCCCGATGGAGTTCCGGAAAAGTACAAGAGCATGTTTGACCAATACCTGACCAATGTGGAAATAACCGTTAGTAAAGAGGCTTTTTTGGAAGTATATATCTATTAGCGGTTAAAATATTGACATTTATTTTTAAAATAACTTCATACATTAAATAATATTGTATTAATTTTGTTTAACTGATAGGATTATTACAGTTATTTTAAAAAGGCCTACAAAATGTTAGAAAACTAATTCATTCAAAGAGTTTCTAGTATGTTTAGAAGATTTGTGATAAGTATCATATATATCACTGACCGAATTTAGGGCCATCGTTTAAGGTAGTTTTAGAAAGGATATCGTATAGAAATAGGTTTAGGATTTGTAGTCCCTCAAATAAATAAATTTGAAATTAAAGGGTTTCTGAGAACATACGAGGAGGCCGGCGAATAGTTGGAGTATCTATGACCTTATAAATGGGTTAAAGAATTCTTTCCTTTCAAAACACAGTTAAGAATATTAGTTCCATTCCAATGTACTTGTACTGAGTGAACATACATTTAAAAAAAAAACACATGAAATTGAGAACCTCCTCCTTTTTTGAAGTCGTTACAAAGAGTGTTTCAATTATTGACATTTTCCTAATAAAATGTAAAGAAATATTTATAAATGACATGACAATGAATATTTAATAGATTATACAGCCGGACTAGTGTTGCTTAGATATAGAGAAAAGAATATTGTGAGAAATTCTGAATAGAAAGTATTAAAAATTACATTTCATAAAAATCTTTTTTAGCGAATGATAACACGGCCATCATTAGAAACAAACTTTCACATAACTTGACTTGGAATTCCGCTCTGGCATTTTGCAGGTACAACTGGTCTTTCTAACGAAGAACAGCGCTGAAAGGTACAATTAAAGAATTAAGATTCTCGGTTTGAGTTATAAAAAATGCAAAAGCTGCTTTCTCAAACCGAGCACTATATTGGGTTAGTTTTCCTCTACACTTTGAGATATTTCTCATTGAAATTTGAATGAAAAATGGTAGATTATTCTCGGTTTAGACAAGTGTAGAGAAATTTGAATGAAAAATGGTAGATTATTCTCGGTTTAGACAAGTGTAGATATTGTGTAGGTATTAAAATTTTAATCTCTCTCAAGAAATCTAAGATTGCAGATCGTTTGATATCAAAACCAGCATTGCAGCTGCACGGAGTTTCTAGCTGTACCGATTAAAATTTTCCAAGGACGCCAAAATGGGCACTGTGCAACAAGATTTATGAAGTGTCACCCAGTATTTCTAGACGTTATTCAATCTAAAGATAAAATACATACCGTGGGCAATGGTGGCCTAGCGTATATGAGAGACTGATCCCTGGGATGAGGGCTGTGCGATTGATGGGGACTTTGGGAGCCCGTCTGACTGAGCGGCCCACTCGGGGAGTCCGGCTGGGAGGCAGTTGAAAATGTATGCACGGTCAAGGCCGGACGGCTGTGACCTTTCTCGTATGCTGAAAACGTATTAACATTATTGTGTTATTGTTAAAACAACATTTAAATCAATATCTGGAGTCATTTACGAACACAATGTAATCAAATTACCTTTTGAAATAGCAACTTTTACATAGATGTAAATGGAATAAGAATAAATCGATTTTAAACAAATAAATTTGATACAAAGGGAAAGTATATTGCCTTCCTAAGTCCTTTACCAGACAGATATCACTTTTATCGAAATATTTAATTTTATGATTTATTTTTATATCATTTTTTTTAAAACTGTTGCCCCAGCCTTATTTCGGAAAGTGACCCTTTGCCCTGGCAGATTTTCAAAGAACGGCCTAATTACGGACGCTTATTAAACGCTTATTGCAGAAAAGCTTCTGAAATGCTCTGGAATATAGTTTTATAACTAACTTTTAAACTTAGAAATTTAGTTTTTTTTTTCTATATTGACACAGATAATTATTATGAGATTTTTTTTTTAATTTTTATTCATTTATTTAAATATTGTATATTATGTAAGATCCAACCAAGCCCAAGGCTTATCAGTTGGAAATCATTGAGCGAAGCATGTTTTGTAGGTTCCATGATTGAGTAGGTTTTTACAGAGCATGCTTTACCTCCACAATTTATTATTTACATAGTTTTACTTATATCTAAAACATTATTCCATAATAGTAAGTAGAGATAAATAACTTATGTAACTAAATTTTTGCACTTATTTATCAAGTGTCCAATCTCGGTATTATTCGTTATCAAATTCATAGTATTTCATTTTTAGGTCATTTTTGACTAACGATTTTTTTCTATGTTTCCATGAAATTGGCAACTTGTTAAATAGAGTTGGAATTAAATACGGAAGTTTTCTTTTACCGTAAAAATTACTGTAAGAAGGTATGAATAATCTTTCGTTTTCTATCTGTCTTGTATAGTAAGCGTGTTCTACAACTATTTTATAAGTGTCCAATTCGAAGAAGTGCAGAACCATTCTATATGAAAATAAAGCATGAACTGGAAGGATATTGCAGTGTCTAAAAAGGCCGATTTCATTGCCTTGGTATTTTTGTTTTATTATTTTAGGTATTATTATTTTTAATATACGGTATTGAATTTTTTTAATTTTGTCTAAATATGATCTGAAGGTGTTTCCGTAAGTCATAATTCCGTAGCCTATAATAGATTCAATTAGTGCAAAGTAAAGCATCCTGAATTCGTTATATTTTAAAATGCCCTTAAGTTGGTGAAATTTTACCATAATTAAACGCAGTTTATCGCATAATGAGTCTATATGAGGTCCCCAATTGAACCGTTCATCAATCGTCACACTGAGATATTTTTCCGATTTTACCCTAGTTATTAGCTTACATTGACAATTTATCTGTGGTTTATGTAGGCAGTCTTCTCGGTGAATTTTTACCGGCACGTCGTGATTCTGATTCAGATAAAACAATATCCGTATTATTTTTCTTCTTATCTCCAATGAAGTCACAATACTATAACTTTTGTATGGAGAATATAACTTATGTCCTCTTAATATGTGGATTTGAAACCGTAACTACTGGGTTATTTATTTATTTAAAATAACATATACTTTGGAGGTACCATTCCTCCGGTGGTATAGCTGATTGGCAGGTGATGCAACAAAGTTATTTTAAAGCCAAGTTCTTTATCCTTTTTCTTAGCTGGGAAGGGGTCTTAGGGAATGGCTTGAAGACGCTGCAGTTGAGACTATTCCACTCTCTTATGGTATGCGGAAGAAAGGAATGGAAGCCGACATTCTTTCTCCTAAAAATTTCCTTTATTTCGTGAGAATGGTCCTTTCGTCCGATATAGAACGGTTTCTGAAGTTGCTCACTAATGGACGACCATGCTGGGAGCTTCAAGTAGGCCTTAAATAAGATAATGAGACAACACATTTTTCGCCTTGAACTTAAAGGCTCCCATTTAAGGTCAGATAGAAATATTTAAATAATAATAATAATAGTCATATGCCCTAACAATGATCCGACCACAATATATAATTATTATTTATCCAGGTACATTTATAGTTTGGTGGCAACGGATGTGATAATCATTAAAAATATGAAATAATCTATTAAAATATGACTCGCCTGTAGAAATAGTGTGTGGCCGGTTGGCGAGAATCGCAGCGGCAGCTCTTTCAAATTGTGCCCTTTCTTTTAGTTCGGGCCACGTAGCTGAACCTGATAACAAATAAAATATTTAATGATAATATTATACAGAGTGTACTGAAATCATTCTCAAAGACTTAATTGTGTTTATGTTTCTTATTAATTTTCAAAAATTCATAAATTTTGTAAAAAAAATTACTTTTATTTTTTTTATATAAAGTAAAAAAAATTACTTTTATTTTTTTTATATAAAGGTTGTTTTTAAATTTAGGGCCTTACTTTTAGGATGTTGATTTATATCGATAATTAAACCTTAATCAGCAAAAAATATTGGAGAAATGTTGCTGAATGAGAAAAACGACTTTTTTTTTTTGGTGTGAGACCGACAATAAAAGTCCAAGTTATCGATGTAGATCAACCTTCTAAAAGGAGTACCCTCAATTTAAAAACATTCTGTATATACAACTATTATTTTTTTAGTAAACAAATAATAAATGAGTTTTCGTAACTAACCATGTTTTATACATAACAATATATTAAAGGAAATGAGTAGTAGTAGTAGTTGGTTTTTTTTTACGTACACATTATATAGAAAAAATATTTGAACATAATATATTGTGTCTGCTATTTAATAAATAACTTTTATTGCTGATTGAAGATTTTAAATTGCTGTAAAATATTTCTGGTATAAGTTTCCTAATTAGAATAGTTCAAAGGTTTGAGTGTTAATTCTTATTTAAAAAAAGTTCAACTCAAATTGAATCTGTTTTTATATGCAAAATTTAATTTTGAACGCATTAATCAACAAACTGAACAAAACTATACACGTACCAGCGTTTCCTAAACCATCGGGTGAGCTAGTAGCTGTCTTCACCTCACCAATGTCTTCGGCAGAAATAATTGTGCTGCCCGCAGGCGTAGTGCAAGCGCTTCCAAAACTGTTGTTGTCCGACCCCTGGTATTAAAATTCATAACATTAGTTGGTTAAATAAGTGGGCAGTGTGTCGCCTTTGAAAGTGCGATGAATAGTGGCAGTTTTAGGATGGTTCAGAGGGCAATCAATTCGCCTCTTACACATTGTGTACACCCCTAAAGTACCGTTTTGACCCTAGAACATTTGCAGCCATTCCATTTCGGAAATGGATCCTATGTTTATTGTGCAAGCTTGTTTATCCCACAGATTGCGCAGAGAGCTGGATTGTGACAGATCACAAGTTCCATGGACTCCTGTGTGCGAAAGCCTCTGCAGATGGAGCAGTTATACCAGAGATGGCAGTGGCCATCCCACAATCAAGATTTAGATTACAATTTAGATGTGGACGTGGGACGGATCAAAGTAAAAGAGATTTATCTCCTGCAAAATATACAAGACAATGTAAACATAACCCTGCTGTATGCGAAATATAGTAAAAATGGAAGGACTATTCCTAGAAATAAGATAGAAACCATTTAACCATTAAATAAGCATAAATAGGTGGCTTTAGGTAGTTTTACAATGGTGTACCACTTTCACATCGGCCATGACAGCCAAAAACCTCACTCACTCCAGAATGTGGGAGTTTTTGCAGCCAACAGTGATGATATATTGTCGCCCTAAACTAGGAAATCTTGATGTTATGTAAGCTTGATATTTCGAGCTGCAACAATGCTCGTCGTGTCACGATACGGGTTGCAACCTAAAACCTTTAACCAGTTTAACGGCAACTTCCTGTAAACTTGTAGCTTCGATACTGTTGTCGATACTTTTGTCTTACTTACTATGTTGTAGATAGCAATTCTATAAACACACGTGTATGAAAGAAAAGAATACGATTAGCATTTTTGTTTTCAACATTCATTGATAATACGTACCAGTGTTTAACATTAATAGGATAATGCTTGCCGTAAGCTGCCACTGGTATATACTTCCACAGGCTTGCAATAATTGAAAACCGTATATCGCACGTAACATAAATAAAACCTTAGCGTTTCATCTGGACATTAGTCGGTCTAGAATAAATTCTTCCCGACCTTGTTCTCGAATATTGGTGTTCTGTAAAAGGTATCTGCATTGTACTGTAAAAGATAACAAAAATATAGAAACGACGTCTCAAATGCTTTGAAACGATGATATATTCAAAACAACGATGTTTTAAAACATAATCGTTGATTCGGAAAAAGTACATTATATTTCAAAAATTACCGTATTTCAATTTTGATTGGCAGTGGAGGCGGTAGTGGTTTTTTTTTGTGTTTTTAACCATTTATAGCATCCACATCCAGTAGCAATACAGCTGACTAAAGCGATTATCGTAAAGATAAAAAGCGTAGAAAAAAACATTTTACAATTCACTTGACTTGACTCACGATTCAGTTACCCCACTGAAAATTACTTTTGTTTTTTCATATATGCAATCATTTGTTTAGCAGCATGATTTAAAATTCAAACGTCATTCCTGTAAATTTTCGATAATAGGATTCCAATGCCGTTTACCTATAAAAAAATACAATTAAGGTGGTTGGCCACTGACTTCCTTGTATTGAAATCTGCCAAGAGAAAAAGCCGCGCTCGACTATTTTTTAAGGTACCTACAAACGAGTACCCCTTGTAGCTATATAAATTAATACGTAATGCTCTCAATACGTAATGCAATATTAATTTACTCAATGAAAAGTCGAACATCAATAAGTAACTGTAAGCCATAGGCAATGATTACATTATTTCAAGATTAACCTACATTGCATACCCACATGGTTTATCGTGTGTGTAAGTATTTTAAAATCTCTGAAATATGGTTTACTGGTATATTTTACAGACTTCATGGTTCGTTAGTGGGTAGTAATAATGCACTTGAATACCTGATCAAATTTCATAACAACCTATTTGTAAAATCTGCTATATGCCTTAAATAAAAAAAAATGGATTGGACTTCTTTCAGGAGGTGTACAAATGCCACAGTATGGCATAATGATAATAATTATTGATAATAATGATAATATAATGATAATAATTATTGCTAAATTATTTTATATTATGATGAAATTCTACTTTCTGTCCCGTCGTAATCGTTGCTCCCGCAAACGTCTACTGAGATTCATCGGTGATGTTGATGGCAAAGTTGATGTCCTTCTTGGAGTCCTGAAACAGAAAAAAGTCGAAAACATTATTGGTTTGTTGTATGTGTGTTTGTGCATGAGCAAATCGACAATATGTCCTGTGTCCTATGTTTGTCTCGTTTTGATCTAGAAGCTAATTTCCAGCGTCATTTGTGGTAAAAAGGCAGTTCTATTACGAAGTTCAAGTAGAACCTATTCAAAATCCCAAAAATAAAATGAAAGTAGTTTTTTTTTAATAGAACGTAGGTTGCATGTGAGTAAAAGAAAGGCTTGTTTGGAAAGGAAGAAATATCGGAACACAATTACATATTTGGATTTCTTTAAAATATTAGCGATATCGTTATAGTGGTAGTGCCAGATACTATTTTATTAGAAAATTGTATAACATTATTTAAGGCTTTACGCCATAATAATAAGGGTAACATACATGCTAAGAGTTTAAACAGTAAATAAAACCTAATTGTTGAGTAAATACAACTGTGTTGCAAAATAAATTAATATTTTAAAATATTTCTAATAACGTTATAATTTGATTATTAAATTATGCGATAATGAAATATATCCCGCATGCCCACTGAGTAACCTTCAAAACTGAATAACTATTGGTGGTTTCATTTACTTATGCTTAAATTTTTAAGGGAATCATTTTAAATGACAAAGGCATTAACTGATTTATGGTGTGTCGTAACATACTTATTTGGCGCGGGGCAAAAAAAATCGCCTGCGGCGCTATCGAAAGCGGAGGCGTCAAATTGCACTAGGGTGCTACTTGTCTTAGGACTGGGCCGGTTCGAACAAAAATAAAAAGTTGATATGGAAATAGCGTAAGTACATATTTTACTTTTCATACAAAAGTGAACCCATTACGGTGGACCAATCAGTTCAGATTAATAACTGAATCCCTTGTTGCCGCATTTCGGATTGATTAATGCCGTATTACATAATAGATACATAACATACATAACTACATAACTGTAAGCTCACAATCCTTAGTAATGAGTCAATGACTGAAAAAGTACTTATATGCAAACAAACTTTTACTTTTCTGCTATGCTTTTACTTTTTTTAGACGATAAAATACTTTTAAGATAAATTAAGATGCTTTTTAATAATAAAATTATGTTTGCGTATGGTGTGTGCAAGCTTAACTTTGCAATATTTTTAACAAAATATAATATATTTGATAGTGGATTCCATTGAAGACCAAAATAAACATATAATTAGCATAATGGTATCTATAGCTTAGCGGCATAATTATTTCAATTATTTTATTGCGATATGATAGATATGATATATGCGATATGATTTTACCCGCTAATAAGAATATGTCGCGACGCTATAAAATATTTCATTATCACAAAATGGCGGAGAAACAACCCGCCACCATTCAAGAAGGTAAATCTGGCGTTTTATTTTACTTTAGTATCAGCAAATTTTGTATATATACTGTTTTAAACTTTGTTTAACATATCTTAGTTGTGTAAAAACAATTAATATCGTGAATTGTACGTTTACTTTCGTTGGAAAAACTACATTTTATTTAAGGATTACACTTACTGTACAGGGACGGCAAATGTTGATATGCCATTAGCTTCTTTGGAAGAGAGTCTTTTAAGTTTGGAAAAGTTGGATCGCACATCACCCGAGCTATGGCCCGAACAAAGTAAATCAATAATACAATGTATGTTCAAAGCTCTCAACAACTTGTACAAACGTAATAACCATATTTTACTATCTAAACCGATTCCCTAACCAAACCTCGCGCCTCTGACCAGCTATTTGAGTTTCTGAATGTTGGTGCGTCTGGGCAGCACATCGATATAATTTGGAGTAATGACGTGCCTTTTAACCGATTTTATGTTTCAAATTTGAGAATAAAACGGTAAAATTAAAATGAGTGGTGACAGCAATAACAACCTTTCCATGGCAGATGACCCTTCGGATGATTGTGACAAGAATGAATTTTTTGCAGTTCCCGGAGTGTCTGATTTTGCGCCCCTTTGTCCGAACCAGTCCCCCCCAGCGTGGAGCAAAGGCCTCAGCCCTGACGATGTTAACCTTATGAACCGTAAGTTGTAATCTCCTCTTGTTTTTATTGTATTCGTTCACCTCATACTCATTAGATCGACGCCTGTTCATAGAAACTGTTAATCTGCATGTGATGTTTGACCCTGGGTGTTTTGTTACCTGCTGTAAAATTGTTATGTTGCCTTAGTCTTATGTTATTAATTAAAAATAAATGTGATAGGTATACAAATTGTATACAGATATGGAAGCTTGTATATGAAGATATGAGTGCGGAAAGAGCCATCTATACAGGTTTCCCAGAATGATCGAGTGACTAGTATTTTCACTTAAAAAATCTATTTTGATTATTTTTGTTTCTGGAGTGTAATAGTGTCCAAGTTTCTACAGTAATGAATCGGCTCCAAAACTCTAATTTATTGCACCCAAACTTCACCAACAAAGCGTTTAAGTATTAGGCTATTTTGAAAACACGTATAACATAACCTCAGTTATATAACAATAATCTGTATCCTTCAGGCGGCCGCAAAACAAGGGTTAGACACCCTCCAGATTGCCGTAATAATGAGAAATCTCCTGCAGAGGATTGGTCACAAACAATACTATGTCCACGGAGGTGACTGGGGCTCGATGATCGTCAACTTGATAACAACGTTCTTCCCGAAAGAGGTTCTCGGCTACCACGCCACCAGCGTCATGCCGAAACGGGAGATTTCCAATCTTAAACTGTTTCTGGGAACGATCTGCTCGTCGCTCGTTGTAGATAAGGCCTACGCAGACCGCGTGTACCCGTTGGGTGAAAAGTTCATGTTCCTCCTGGAAGAGTCCGGATATATGCATATACAGGCAACCAAGCCGGACACAGTTGGTAATCATTTCATTTATTTTATGTAAAAACCACCTAGCCCATTCGAACATATAGTATGCGAAATATTATTTGGCAAAATTGTCGTTAAAAAGCAATAAAATAATCAAATAATCAATTAGGTAAATAAACTATGTTGCAAAATAAAGTGATATATTAATATTTTATTTTAAATATTTATATAAGCGATTTAATTTCAATATTAAATAATATAATATAATATGTCCTACTTGCCCATTGGGAAACTTTTAAAAACGAGTATTAGTGATATGAAAGGTAATTTACGGCAGGGCTTTAACTAAAATATTCTTGGGACAACTGTATACTTATTTTGGCCTAGTTCACCAAACTTAACCTAGCTAACCTATGATATAACCTTGTTAACCCTGCTCCGTGCGGCTAGTTTGAAGTTGACTCGTCGCTCGCTCGCTGTCAATTTGACGTTTATTTAAAACATTAAAATAACGTCAAACTGACAGCGAGCTAGCGGCGAGTCACCTTCAGACTTAACTCGTCTGACGCATTTCACCGGAACTATCACAACCTCGCAGCGGCTGTACTCCGAGGTGCTCAATTCCAGATTTGAAGGTTTAAACCTTAGAAGGTAATGGCTATGACGAAAGAATATTTATTGATTAGTACGCTAAGCCAAATTGATCGCATGACAAAAATTGTGTGTACTAAAATGAATTTTCTCAATTTAGGTACTAGACTAGGCTTTGAATAGTTGTTTAAATCTACGATTCACACACCTGTACTTCTGCTTAAAATTTCTTTTAAGGTTTTTTTTGACATAGAAAGATTGCTGAGCTTACATATAATATCCTAGGGTCGCCACTATATCCAGGTGAACCTAAAGTCAATTGAACAACTTCGTAAATAACGCAAAAAAGAGTCTTGAAAACATTTTAATGTTTGATCACCTAATAAAATATCAGACTATGCGGTGTCGCGACCCAGAAACCGTCTGACTCCACGGAGCTCCGTACCTACAAATGTATTGACGATGTGAACGACGAGTAGGTTCCGCTCCCAAATATTGTAATGTAGGTCAATTGGATAGGTCAGGAACACAAAAATATGCGCAGCAAACCAAACGTTCAATAGAGTGTTTAATATTTTTATGGATTTATTTTTGTTCGCTGTATGAAAACTTGTTGAACAAAAATTGTTGAGATTCATACCCAGAATGACCTCTTAAAAGGATACAGCTGACTTTAAGTTCACCGTGTATATACTATATAAATTGAAATCAGTAGAAGTGCGAGGCCCTTGAGTTATACAAAAGATCCGGCCAAGACAATGTGTTCCCTGTTATCCACAACTCTATTGGAGATAAAATTCTTCTTAGGATTAGTGGAACAAAGAGATTTAGATACTTCATTGAATGGCCGTGAAGTTGCATGTTTTGGTTAATATGTGATTAATACGTTATATTTACTTTTTAGTTATACTTTTATTAATAACCAACCTAGTCTACTATTTTGGCCACTGCTCTACTAACCCAAATTATATTTAAATGAAATAAAGTATACTCAGCAACAATTGAATCGTTAGTCAATATAATGCCTTCACGAAATCTCTAAAAACCCATTAGAGATTTATCCGACTTAGTATATATTTAAAATGGTTTAAATGATATTTTGCATAAAGCTGTTTTTATTTTGTATTTTACAGGCAACTCATTTACGTGCCCACAGCAATCGCTAACTTCAAACATGAACTTCTTTACATGCCCGAGACCATAGTCAGAGATAACATCAAGAACCTGGTGCAGTTCACACACTACGAAGACGGAGGTCATTTTGCATCATTCGAACTGCCGGAAATAATGTCGGAAGATATATGGTCCTTCGTCGATAAGACCAGAAACCTTACGCAGTAATCGGAAATAGATTTAAACTACTTTAAATTTAAACACGCTTACGTTTCAATTTACTGTCATATAGTGTCGGGTTCTCGCTAGGTTTTATTAATAGGAAGAGCATTCCGAAATACATCAGTAGTATATAAAGCAGAAATAAGTCGATAGTTCCGACCCGGTTTGACCTTGAGCGGAATAATGTCATATATTTCTGATTTCCTTATCGCATTCAACTTTACTCGGTCGAACGCTGCCCTCCTGAAAAAATATATTTTCTTGTCAGCGAAAGACCAAGTCTAAATTGAAAATTACAAAATTTAAAATTATTCTGTCTCTATAGTATAAAAGTCAATTTTGAAAGATTCTATCAAAGCATCCGCGAGGATGAGGAAAAACGGATGAAAATGTTAACGAATCACTCCAAAATCCTCGAAAGCTGTTCTACGTTGAAACTGCAGTCCATCATCACACACGTAGATGGAAACCTGATTTTTTTTTTAATATAAAAAAGTTTTTATTCTGTTTACAGGTTGCAAGGGTATATCAGTAGGTTTGTTCTAAAGCGATGTGAACGTAATATTCACATATTTTTTTTACTAAAATCTAAGGTCAAAGTTTTTATAAAAGTTTATTTTTTATACTAATTTTTTTATTGTTTTGAATAAATCAATAAAATAAAATGATCGTTGTCTAATTTGAATATATATTGTCGTAATGAATGTTTTTATTTTCAGCTGGAGAGAGCGTACTTTATACTAATATATTTTATAGAAAACTGATATTTTGGCATAATTAGGTGCATAATTACAAAAATAAAATGTAAGAATGGTTCATGGTGGTATAATTTCCCTACAACTTTTGTTTAAAACAAATCTTGATATAAGCAACCCTTACGGCACAGTACAAAAAGGGATTCAGTATACGCACTCTCGGCGGCGGGTTGATGTGTGCGAGCTGACGCGCGGCAGCTAGCGCAATGCTTGCTACAAGTTCGTACAATTAGAGTTCGCCTATACCCTACTTTGATCCGGTGAAATCTACCTCCGCCTTCGGTTTGTTTTTATTATAACCTAAATTAGCCCTAATACTTCCTTTTTAGTTTCCCTTTTAGTTCGCCTTTACTAAACTTGATTACACCAGGGGCGGATCTGGTAAAACTTTAGAGGTTTAAATGTCAAGAGTAACCATTATTGATTTGCGGAAAATTCGTCTATTAACAATTTGTATGGAACTCTCTCAGAAAATACAAATTGTAATTGATAATACAAAAGTGAGCATTTAAAAAAAAATGTTTATTTATTTTAAATGTGTTGCATCGGTGGAAAGAGTTCTCGTAGGAGATTTAAAGGTTTGTTTAACGGGATGTAAATTATGTCCCCCCCTCCCTATTTCCGAACAGCCGACTGGAAGAACGCTATATTTATACTTATACACAAAGGGGTTAATTAAAAAAAATATATTCAGACTGATCTCATAATATTAATCATATCTCTACGAACTGATCTTAAAAATATAGGTAAAGGAATCAAAACTCATTTCATCCAAGATAACTAGCTGGGTCAGGGTTACGATGGAAGTTGCGGTTGCCCTGTACTTTATTTATTTATTTTTATTTATTTCAGTTAGTACAATTGTGCTAATCGAATTAGCTAGCTAAATCGCGGTAGTCTAGTGGTTAAGGCGTTCGACTATTGGCCCAAAGGTCGCAGGTTCGATTCCGCACATGGTCATACCATTTTTAACGCTTCATTACCACCATTTCCCCTGACTCTAGTACAGGCATAGTTGAGTAGGGCCCAAAATAATTTATATGACGTCATAGCAATTATTAAAAAAAAAAAAAATAGAATTATGGGTAATACTTACGTTTTATATTTCTTCCAATCTGATTATTAAAGGTATAATTTTAAGTTTTGTCCGTCACGAAAAAGAAACTAAAAATAAATGCCAAAATGATTTATTTCATTTTTAAATATTAAACATTATTTAATTTAACTTCTACGTAGTTTTTCGGGCATATAGAAAGATCTCGTATCTGATAACAGAGCAATAACACCAGGGTTGATAATTCATCCTCAGCTCAGATCGATTATTAATCGAGTGCAATATTATGTAATGGTTTATCGATTCCAGCTGCCCGATGAAAAAGTCGAGCTGCGTCCATAAATAGCCCTCCTGAAAAAAAAACAAAAATAATATGTTTGATGGAAACAATAAACTATCTAACGAAGTATATAATTTAATGCCTCTAAATGTGTAGAAGTATCCTTCTCACGAGCCTTGTGTGAAAAAGTAAGTTTTGAGTACTCTCTGGGCAATGAGATTATTCGCAGATGCGACGAAATTCGCGACCTGGGGGTTCTGTTTGACTCGCGTCTAACATTTCATTTGCACATGCGCGTGCCAATAAAATATTGGGATTCGTGCTTCGAACCAGCCGATCTTTGAGTAAACCGAAGTCAATCTCGCTTTTATACTGCACGCTCGTGAGGAGTATAGTTCCATTATCTGGAGTCCTCACGAGATTGCTTACTGTAATATTCTGGAGGTTACTCAGAGGAGGTTCCTAAGATACCTCTATCTCCGTAGGTATGGATGTTATCCTGAAATTTTTCGTAATACGTATCCATCAGCATTTGTATTACGGAAGTTAGGTTTTAACTCACTCGAGTTTAAGCGGCAAGTCCATACATTATTCTATTTTTTTAAAGTTATTTGCGGTTTTATCTAGAATCCCCTACTGAGAGGTATTGGTTTCTTTGTTCCGGACCGTTTCACTAGATCGTGGAAGGAACGCTATTCAGCCAATTAGCGTGTCGTACCGACGTTTACAAGTATAGTCCGATTGGGAGAGCAGTCGGATTATTAAATTCCATTTCCGCGGAGATTGATATCTTTGTCTGTTCGCCCAATAGGATTAAAAATCTGCTTTCAATTACACCTTTGTGAGATCAGCGTGAATCATTTATTTGTTATTGTTTACCTGGAGGCACTATTTTTAGTTTTTTTATTGTTATTGTTTTTTGTTTTAAATGTTGTTTTTTTTTCTTTTAGTAGTTTATTTTTTTTACTTATATTCTAATGTTTACATGGGGAAACCTGTTTGATAAATAAATAAATCAATTCCGTAGGATAAGAGGAAATTGAAGTTTAAATTTGACATGTGGGTTCAGTTCCGATGACAGTGCATTTTTACGGTAAGCATGACCTGATTCTATACCCAGGATTGACTCCGCAACGGTCAATAGCAAGACATGAAATTTTGTATACGCAATCAAGCACTTGAATAAAAACTTATTTTTAAAACTACATTTTTACTATTAACTTTTCATTTATTAGTTTTCATATTTTACCCAAATGATTATTAATATTTCTTTTAGGTAAAACGTATTTCTTTTCTATAGTCTATATTGTTATTAATTATCAATAGGCGGTAACAATCAGTGCATTCTATCGTTCTCACTTACCGGTAGAGGAAACGTGATCGCTGTACTGAATAGTTTATCCGTTGGGATCTCAATGGGGTTAACAGTGTATCGGTGGATTAAGAAATCACCTGAAAGAGGAAAATCAAAAGAATTATTTATTACATATTATTACAGTATATCCATTAAATTCGAACATTACAAAAATTAACAACTGGTTAAAGGAAAAAATCGAATTTATTGTCGCTGTCGCCGCCTGGATGTTCTGGAAGAGTCTTCCGACTGGTCCACCAGACCCTCACTAGTATAGACATTATCTAGCAACAATGAACTTAATTTTTTAAAATTACACACCTTAACCTATTGTTATAACTATTACATTTCAGAATAAGAAAGAAGTGACGCATATAAGTATGTTTTAGCTCGTTTTAGATCGCTATTTTTTTACATTTTTTAATTCCTAAAGGTATCCTTTAATTCCTATAAGTAGTACGCCTTTCCCCATACACATATTTAAATTTTGGTATCATAAGTATTTCTGGTAAATATTTATGTGAATTTTTCAGGTGAGAAGACTCCAAAACTATATTTTAATTAAATATTTGAGATACTGTGAACATCTTGCGGAATTCAAAAAGCCCTCCAACATCGTTTTCTTACTTTGTTTTCATTTGTCGCGTACAATTATTTTAAGTATTCGAGTCTGTAGTGAATTTATTTTACCTAAGAAGGTATTATACCCTCTGCCTTAACTACCAGACCATAACTGATATTGATTCCACCAGTGCTTTCTAAACTGTTAACAAGGTATTGAAGTTTAAATAGCGCTTTAGGTGGTGGAATTTTTGCAAACATACACGTAGTTGAGTGTACAAACCGGTGGAATGTCACAATCACAATTACAATTGGTTGAATCCTTGAAAAGTTACTCCTTGAATGTAGACAGTTCAAGGAGTAACTTTTTAAAGTTAATTTTATAAGGGGAGTATATTTTGAGCGGATTTGAATTAATTTAGTTTTTGAGGCACGATCTCATTTCATCGAAAGAAGTTATTTTTTTATTTATCTGCACGATCATTCCGTGAATATCGCTGCCGAGGCACCGATGAGTGCGCGGAGCAGGTCTCTGCATTATCATTCGCGTTTGTAATGTCTTCGCTACCCTCCATGCAATTTAGGCTCTTCCGCTGATGGCGATTACGCTGGAATGTTGAATTACGTCCCTTCAATCAATTATAGTGAAATAAACTTTTGCAGGAACCGTTGCATGTCATATATTCACCATTTGACGGAACAAATAATTCGCACTTCAAACATTTCATTTTACTGCAGAAGCGTTCAAAAACTGACTTCGTAATGTAACCTCCAAATAAGTTTACGTTCTTCACTATGAAATTTGGGCGCCACTGTGCACTAAGGCACAGAAAACAACATTTTAAAATAAAGAATTATAAAACATAAAGGTAACACACCGACTAGTACCTCCGGGAGAGCAACGGGTCTCCCTCAGGATCGAGGTAAAAAATAAAAAGGTCTGGTTTGCAATTCAAAAAAAGGAATGAAAGATTTAATAAAAAACTGTTATAAAAAACAATATAAGTAAACTTATATTTAAAAAAAAATAAAAAAAACACATATCCAAGTAGAACAAAAGATTCCAGGCCGCCTGGTCGATCCCTTTAGGTGTGAAATCCCGTTTTTCCTTTCCATACATTTCCTGGAATGCCGTTAGCGAGCCCAAAGGCGCAAGGGACCTTCCCGAAATAAAACGTATGTTTTTTTTGTTTTTCCTTCAAATAAGGGGTAAATATCCCACGACAACCTAATGGCCTATAGGAGCCTATAGTATTTCATAGTAGCTGATAAAAGTAGCTGTTAAAGTAGCTGTTAAAAACCCTGAAATACGAGCAAAAAAAAGCAATTAACTCGACATCAAAAGGTGGAGAACTAGATCAATTGTAAATCGAGTAACTACTTACCGTTTCCATCTGGAGAACGGGTTTATGGATAGCGCAGACCTGGCTGGCTAACTGCGTTCCTTTTTATTCCCTCGCAAAGCAAAATTTATGATTAAAACTGCGGCCGCCATTCGGGAGCCCTTCTCAAACGCCCAGGCAACCAAAAACGAATGAAATAATAATATCCAAAAACTACCTCCGTGAGCGAAACCAGATTACCAGCAAGCAAGCAACAAATTTGCATTACAGCTAGGAATCAAACCGGAGACATAGATAATAATCGAGATAAACGGTAGATGGCGTTTGTTTGTTTATTCAAGGGGGAAATTCGCTATTTCGTTACACTTTATCCAAATTCATACTGGCCTGTTAGACGCTGACTCCAACAGTCAAGACTGCAGACTCTAGTTCTCTTGTTTATATGGGAGTCGATGAAAATTTTAAAAGTTTTGTCCACTTATTTACTTCATTCGGGGCTTTATCCAAATTCTTGCTGGCCTGTTAGACGCTGACTCCAACAGTCAAGTCTAGTTCTCGTATCCTTTTCCGAATCCGTAGAGGGAGCCTGCTACCTGCTTGCTGATTACAATTGCCAATTGATTTCTACCAAGTACGTAGCCCAATCGCACCGGCTTATGTAGTTGGCATCTGTACTTTAATCACCAGAGCAGTTCGGCCAGGCAGTGGGCCCTACATGACCCTACAGGATATTCAAGTAGGTACACCGCGTTTTGTTATTACAATTCCAGTTAATTTCCGCCACGTACTTGGCCAAATCGCACCGTCTTTTGTAGTTGGCATCTGTAATCCCCGGATCGATCCGGCCACCCGTGGGATGAACTCAACAGCGTATTCGAGTCATAATTTTAAAATTGTCGATCTTTTTCGAGAGTTAGCAAATTCTATAAGACGATTAACGTGGTAATTTTCAAAAGCATTAGCGCTAAACTCAATCAATGCACATACATTAAACGCTTTACACCTTTGTAGTACGACATCTTTAAAGATTCTGATCGACAACTCATCCTATTTTACTTACATATGCTTCTTATATCATGTGTGTTAGATACTAAGGAATGCATATTATTAGGTATTATTATAGTGTAAATGCGCTTCTCGCAGAGCTTTAAGTTATTTCTATTTTATTAAGGTTTGATATGATATAATTCACTAGAATAAGTCCATCATTATAAATGCAGCAGACGCTCTAACCCTACCCATTAAGACCCTTCCTGAGTGAAATCCTTATATAACTTTTGACTCTCCTAAAGTGTGTCACACTTCCCTTTCCTTATTTTTCCTTGTCTATTTAAGTAAACTGTAAAGAAGTCATATTTATTGATTGCTCTTTTTGAGTATAATTCAGAAATAAAAACAATGGCTTTTAATGATGATTAATTAATTAATTTTATTCTCGATTATGACGGCAATCAACAACTCTCTCTTTTTTATCCCCAGATAATACTAGACATACACCATTTTTAATTAAAAGCAAACTAACTCGTGAAGCTAGACATATTATTTCATCCCGCACTTTAAATACCTGGAATTAAATAAAACAATTACTGCTTACACATTTTGGTGATAGCAGAGACGCTGAATCACTCTTACGCGAACTCACGTCGAGTTTCCAAAAATCAAATGAAACATCCCGCACCTACGTTTAACTCCTAACTAAACTTCGCAATGATATTTAAATTATCCCGCACTTTACCTTGAAATACCTTGAATTAAATAAAACAATTACTGCTTACACATTTTGGTGATAGCAGAGACGCTGAATCACTCTTATGCGAACTCACGTCGAGTTTCCAAAAATCAAATGAAACATCCCGCACCTACGTTTAACTCCTAACTAAACTTCGCAATGATATTTAAATTATCCCGCACTTTACCTTGAAATACCTTGAATTAAATAAAACAATTACTGCTTACACATTTTGGTGATAGCAGAGACGCTGAATCACTCTTATGCGAACTCACGTCGAGTTTCCAAAAATCAAATGAAACATCCCGCACCTACGTTTAACTCCTAACTAAACTTCGCAATGATATTTAAATTATCCCGCACTTTACCTTGAAATACCTTGAATTAAATAAAACAATTACTGCTTACACATTTTGGTGATAGCAGAGACGCTGAATCACTCTTATGCGAACTCACGTCGAGTTTCCAAAAATCAAATGAAACATCCCGCACCTACGTTTAACTCCTAACTAAACTTCGCAATGATATTTAAATTATCCCGCACTTTACCTTGAAATACCTTGAATTAAATAAAACAATTACTGCTTACACATTTTGGTGATAGCAGAGACGCTGAATCACTCTTATGCGAACTCACGTCGAGTTTCCAAAAATCAAATGAAACATCCCGCACCTACGTTTAACTCCTAACTAAACTTCGCAATGATATTTAAATTATCCCGCACTTTACCTTGAAATACCTTGAATTAAATAAAACAATTACTGCTTACACATTTTGGTGATAGCAGAGACGCTGAATCACTCTTATGCGAACTCACGTCGAGTTTCCAAAAATCAAATGAAACATCCCGCACCTACGTTTAACTCCTAACTAAACTTCGCAATGATATTTAAATTATCCCGCACTTTACCTTGAAATACCTTGAATTAAATAAAACAATTACTGCTTACACATTTTGGTGATAGCAGAGACGCTGAATCACTCTTATGCGAACTCACGTCGAGTTTCCAAAAATCAAATGAAACATCCCGCACCTACGTTTAACTCCTAACTAAACTTCGCAATGATATTTAAATTATCCCGCACTTTACCTTGAAATACCTTGAATTAAATAAAACAATTACTGCTTACACATTTTGGTGATAGCAGAGACGCTGAATCACTCTTATGCGAACTCACGACGAGTTTCCAAAAATCAAATGAAACATCCCGCACCTACGTTTAACTCCTAACTAAACTTTGCAATGATATAAATTAGCAATAACATGATCGCTTTATTGCTAAGTTAGAGAGAGTTGTTTGATTGCCGTCATAACCGAGAATAAAATTAATTAATTAATCATCATTAAAAGCCATTGTTTTTATTTCTGAATTATACTCAAAAAGAGCAATCAATAAATATGACTTCTTTACAGTTTACTTAAATAGACAAGGAAAAATAAGGAAAGGGAAGTGTGACACACTTTAGGAGAGTCAAAAGTTATATAAGGATTTCACTCAGGAAGGGTCTTAATGGGTAGGGTTAGAGCGTCTGCTGCATTTATAATGATGGACTTATTCTAGTGAATTATATCATATCAAACCTTAATAAAATAGAAATAACTTAAAGCTCTGCGAGAAGCGCATTTACACTATAATAATACCTAATAATATGCATTCCTTAGTATCTAACACACATGATATAAGAAGCATATGTAAGTAAAATAGGATGAGTTGTCGATCAGAATCTTTAAAGATGTCGTACTACAAAGGTGTAAAGCGTTTAATGTATGTGCATTGATTGAATTTAGCGCTAATGCTTTTGAAAATTACCACGTTAATCGTCTTATAGAATTTGCTAACTCTCGAAAAAGATCGACAATTTTAAAATTATGACTCGAATACGCTGTTGAGTTCATCCCACGGGTGGCCGGATCGATCCGGGGATTACAGATGCCAACTACAAAAGACGGTGCGATTTGGCCAAGTACGTGGCGGAAATCAACTGGAATTGTAATAACAAAACGCGGTGTACCTACTTGAATATCCTGTAGGGTCATGTAGGGCCCACTGCCTGGCCGAACTGCTCTGGTGATTAAAGTACAGATGCCAACTACATAAGCCGGTGCGATTGGGCTACGTACTTGGTAGAAATCAATTGGCAATTGTAATCAGCAATTAGGCCACACACTTTGCAGAAATCAACTGGTAATTTTAATATCGTCAATGAGGGCGGAGGGCGGGAGAGGGACTGAAAATAAACAAAAAATACGTTAAAAATAAATACGGTATTTTGCAACGAAAAAATCTAAATAAAAAAAGATAGCATCGATAAAACGAAGCCAAACTAAAGGCTGCAAAGATTGACTTTTAAGAAAATTTCTTTCCAATTCACCCATAAAAAGATATGCATTTTAGTGCCCATTGCCGTCCCTTCGTTTTAACGTAAAAAATTCCTTTAAAAGAAAAGTCATTGGACCATAGCACAAAATTTGATAACTCTATAAGAAAAGGGTGTTTGTGGAGGAGTTAATCTTTTATTGAGAAAATGACATAATGCTCTTGATCGGCATCGCGTGGAATATTAGACCGCATCAACTGTTACATCTCCGTTATTACATAATTTGATGTTATTTAACATTTCTTGAAAGTGCATCGCGATGCAACTATCTGTGCGTTCAATATTAATGTTTCTTTGGACATTCTGAGGACCTCTTTAGAACCTTTATAAATATTATGCTATCCAGCACTTTATCAAAAAATTAAAAAAAAAAACAAAATTTTTCAATATTTTCAAAGATTGTGTCATTTATCTTTTCAGGCGATTTGCCGCTATTAAAAAACAATCATCAAATATAAGTCAAATAACTTTACAACTCAATTATACAATTATATAAATAATATGCATACACATCATGTGCTTTAATTTTACACTTATACATATCCATTATTTCTATTATTTCATCAACTTCATACATAAATCACTCATAAAATCATCTCTGAAGTTGGTAAAATTTTAAACTATAAAGCATTTTAAACTATAACGAATTCAGGATGTAACTTTGCACCAATTGAATCATATTATAGGCTACGGAATGATGACTCCCGGAAACACGTTCAGATCAGATTTAGACAAAATTTAAAAAATTCAATACCGAATAACGAATAACAAAAATACCATGGCATTGAAATTGACCTTTTTAAACACTGCGATATCCTACCAGTTCATTCTTTATTTACATATAGAATAGTTCTGCACTTCTTCAAATTGGACACTTATAAATAGTTTTGGAACGCGCTGACTGTACAAGACAGATAGAAAACCTATTCATACCTTTGTACAATAATTTCTACGGTAAACGGAAACTTCCTTATTCAATTCAAACTCTATTTAACAAGTTGCCAATTTCATGGAAACAGAAAAAAAAAGATAATCAAAAATGACTTTAAATTGAAATGCTATGAATTTGAACGAATAAATACTGAGATTGGACACTTGATAAATACGCGCAAAACTTTAGATACATCTCTACTTACTATTATTAAAATATAATTTGAAATGTACAAAACCTCTAAAAACTTATTGTAAAAATATCTCTATAGTAATATACTTATTACTGTATTACTTAATATTGTATTATACCAATAAGTAATACAGTCTCTAATAATGTTTTGGATATAAGTAAAACTGTGTAGAAAATAAAATGTGAAGGTTAAGCATGCTCTGTACAGACCTACTCAATCAGAGAACCTACAAAACATGCTTCGCTCAACGATTTCCAACTGGTTTGGTTGAATTTACATAATTACAAAGTTTAAATAAAGAAAAATAAAATAAAAATCTTTTCGCAAATTATTCAATGCTTTCACTTCGTCACTTCGTTTTAAAAGCTGCGTTTTAAAAGTTATTCAAAGCAAAAGGTTAATAAAAGCCCTCCTACGGCCGTGAGCCTACCCTCTAGTACTAAGCCACTAAGCTTTTAATGACGCCTGTAGGGCCTAGCTGTAAGACGTCAGGTTCTGGGTAAATAATTTACTACTATTAAACAAGTTGATATTAAATGTCATTCTTTTTTTTTAAAACCACATTATATTTAAGCAATGGACCGATAAACAAAGCATTTGGCAGTACTAGCAATTATGGTACTTTGCCGGTCAGGAAAGTGCTGGACTTTACTAATAAGTCAGTCTGAAACTGCGATATCTCAAAACAACATTTTCTGAATAACGCCCTTGTTACCCCCAATGGACTTACATCACATAAACCTTCAATAAAAAAAATATTTGAAAACATTCGTAAATACAATTCTGTAATTTATTTTTTTCTACTGTTACTAACATTAAATTTAAAATTTTATAGGTTATTGCAGGGATTTAAGGCAAACGACACACGCTAATGACGTATTTGTATACGCTCGTAGTTAACGTAATAGAACAAAATTAAATATATATATATATGCAATGATTATAGAGGTATGTATTATAGGTCAAATTTACATTAAAATATCCCCAATAAACGATTGTCATAAATTGCAAAAGGATCTCAAGAATATTGTCAGGAGGTTAATAAGATGGTACTAAACTTAAATTAGTGTATCATTTACAAGACGCACTATTGGAATTAGGTTTAATGGGTCATGTGTAAAAAGGGTGAAAATTTTAAAGTTTTGGGTATAATTTTCGATTCTGAAATTGGTTTTAATCTCCATAACCTCAAAATGTTACGATTTCTTCTTCGTATAACAAACTCATTTAAAAATCTGTACAACATTTTTATCTTTAATACCTAGGAGATTAGAATACGGTTCAATTATATGGGATCTGTTCATATCGACCGCATCGAAAAAAATAAAAAAAAAATAACCGCGCGCTCACGTTTCAATTCTACCGAGGCGTTGAATTCTCTAACCATAAAGCTGCAAAGTACATAGAGAACAGGTAAATAAAATGTATTTCATGCACCAATTTGTTGCTCGGAGCAATTAAAAAAAATATCGTAATGACCCTTAAAAAATGTAAATAATGTTTATTGTTTTTTTTCTACGCTCAATACTTTTGTTTGGTTCTTAAATGTTTTATTTAGACGATGTAATTAATTAATAGTATGACGTAGAAATCTGTGTTTAGATTTATGTAGTATTCAGTTTTTTTCTCTTCGTATGTTAATGTAAACTACTAAGTGAATCTGTAATGGTTTCTTTGAAAATAACATAAAATAAAAAATTAAAAAAGAACCTTAATAAGTCATAATTAAAATAAATTGAAACTACCTTTAAAAGTAACTTGAATGCCAGAAAATCGACTCAGAATATGTTGGTGGTGAGTATTCTTAAGTCATTTTTTTTTTGTTTTTTTTATCGGCATTGCCTAAAGTCGAGCTGCTATAAATATATTAAATAAGTAAATACCAACCTAATAAACAGAGTATCTCTTCCCACTCCTCGTCCGCAGCGATTCCTGGACCGCCGCGGTCCGCCGTGACGTGTTGCAATCAGGATATAAGCTGAAACCGAGAAAATAAATTTATGCTTCTCCATAATCTATGTAAATTTATAACCTATAATTTATTTCGTAATATATGAATAAAAAAAGGAAGACGGACGGGATGGCCACGTCATACTGGTCGCCGCCGTTTGGCCTAATTGCCCAGATTCGCGGTCTGTTCCACCTCCCAGCTGCGACCAGATACCTCGGTCCCTCCACATCTCGGCGGTAAGAACAACCTGATCTGTGCTATTATTTTTCGCTTTATAAAATTACAATTGTAACATATCCTCCTAATAACCATAAATTCTCCGCTGCACACCGAAACATTTGAATCAAAAGCTAAACGGATATTTAACAGTCTCCTTGGCCCGGTTGAAATACCGTCCAGCTTTTCTCGCTGGAGTGGAGCCTGCAGGGCTAGTCGGTACCGCGAGCGAGGCTGTCACGTATTCACATTGTGTATTTATGATGGTGTTGGTGCCAAACGCCGAAGCGACGGATAGCCGAAGCTCGTTCCGCTCGCCGCTTCCCATACTTCGTCCGCAACGCTTCAATCGCGTCTCGCTCACTCGCCAATCGCTGCAAACTCGCTGATTTTGCAGCGAGTGGGGTCTTAGCGATCGCTGCTCTTTGATTCGTATTTTCGCGGCGGCCACTTACCCGAAATCATTTTTAAAACATAATGGCAAACCCTTATCTTTATAATAAAACTAAATTCTTAGCCATAACATCGAATTATATGCGTTTTATCTCTTCTTGAAAACCACGCCTCTAAAAAAAACACTCTATATATTTTAAGAACACTGTTCAAATTTTTATGCTAATCTTAG
Source organism: Neomicropteryx cornuta (assembly GCA_020383195.1). Lineage (NCBI taxonomy): Eukaryota > Metazoa > Arthropoda > Insecta > Lepidoptera > Micropterigidae > Neomicropteryx > Neomicropteryx cornuta. Next base: position 9,071,813 of record JAHKQU010000024.1, read on the forward strand.
CATGTAAAATGACCGAAATCCTTAATTGGTTTTATATATTAGTAATAAGTTTTTTTTGTAATTATAGAATGTAATACTGTGGATTTTTCAATAAAGAATAAATAAAATAAAATAAATAAATGATTATTCATATCTAGCGCTATCTGTAAGTTGCTAGTATAACTTTTTCGGTCTATTTTAAGAGGCTTTACAAACTCATCACTAGGTAGCGATATCGGAGTATGTATATTTTCTTTCGGAGTAAGAAATTATCGTGTAGAAAAACCTAAAAATAACACACATAATTTAACTTTTGCAATGGAAACATTTTACAGTGACAAAATATTGCCAATGTAGTAACAATCTATTAACATTATCGACTAGCAGCGAGTGGAGAACTTCTTGATAATAAGGCATCGGCGAGTCTAACTAACACTCAGCACTCAGGAAAGTGACCGTTTTTTTTTTTTATTTAAATTCACCCGAACACTAGAATGTGACGAGGTTAAGAAGATAACTGCCCACTCCCATCACCCCTCAAAACAAAAGCGCGACATAAATTTGGCACCCCTTATGGGAAGGCGAATGAAGTGGCTTTCGAACCTCGGCGCCCATGAGCTGGGAAGCGAATGCGTCGACCCCAGGCCTGACGTCAACGACAGCGAGCTGCAGGAGTCAGGCCACCACAACTCTTTCAGCACGAAGTGCTGGCCGTCCGGCACGCACGGTGTGCTGCAAAAACAACAAGAATACAGTTAGATTCCAACTTCAACCAAAATTAACTCACTATTTAAGTACACAAGACCATTCTACGTAGTATAGACAATCAGTAAAAGCATAAAGAAAAAAGAAAAAATAAAACTTAAGTAAAACTTAAAACAAACGCGCGACATAAATTTGGCACCCCTTGTGGGAGGGCGAATGAAGTGGCTTTCTAACCTCGGCGCCCATGAGCTGGGAAGCGAATGCGTCGACGCCAGGCCTGACGTCGACAAGGTCGAGCTGCAGAAGCCAGGGGAGCCAGGCCGCACGTACAATGTCTCCAGCTCGAAGTCTTGGTCATCTGGCACGTACGGTGTGCTGCAAAAACAACAAGAATACAGTCAATATCTGGATATTTTGAATTTAAGGTAGAAACATTCTATAAATGGGTTCGTTTTGCCCATAATTGGTTCTACGACGTGGGATGTCTAGCAAATCGTTTGATCTTGTCACACGTGAAGGTTGTCACTGTTGTAGACAATAAAGAATTATTCGAACTTGAACTACGTACTACAAAAATTATTAATTAGGATGTACAAAGCCAAATATATGCGGTGATATGAACATAAATATACATATTAAAGCAATTAACAATATATCGAGGCAATATCTAAATACACTCTCGCAACACATGACACCTTTAAGACAGGCATACCGAACATCACGCGTGAAGAAATTAGGCAAAGCCAAGTATCTCAATCGTGCATTGATCATATTTTCATTAAAGCGAGTAAAACCGATCAAGTTATTACCGCTATAAACAAAATAAAAACTGATATCGCTAAATTTATAAACATGTCCGTACACGAAGGTAACGTTCCAAACGAATTGAAGATATCAATTGTTCGACCTATATATAAAAACGGGAATAATAAAAATTATGGAAAAACATATTGGGAGCCAAATTGCAGAATTCCTGAATAAAAACAACATATTGCACGAAAGGCAATTTGGATTTCAAAGCAATAATTTTGTATGGTAATAATATGGCCAGAGTTATTAAAGAATGGGAGATACTAAAATTCGCGGACGACATTTGTTTCGTGACAGCGAACACTGATATCGTAGAAGCACAAAAAAACCCCACCCAACAAGCAACACCCAACAAGCAACAAGGACAATTGAAATCACTCGTCAATACGACTAGCGAAACTGAAACGCCTACCAAAACGGTTCCTTGCACATTTTGCAAGTCATCAGAGCACCGGATTGGTAGGTGTCCGAAATATATGAATATTTCGTCTCAACAAAAAATAGCATTTGTCAAAAGAGACAAATGTTGTTTCAACTGCTTAGGAAAAGGGCATGATAACAGAAAATGTCCTTCGAAGTATTCCTGTCGGACCTGTCAGCTTAGGCATCATAGTTCACTTTGTGGTGCATTCAAACCGGCTTCAAACAATTTGAAAGTGGTCGCACAACCTTCTGTGCAAACAAGCGACAGCAGCAGTCCCCACGAGGATGTCTCTCAACGCGCTTCTATCGCCTCACTAACAAGCTACAGTCCGATGAAGACAAACGTCTTACTTGCTACAATTCAAGTTCCAGTGAAGGATTCCAACGGTGGATATCAAAATGCACTCGCTTTGTTGGACAGCGCCAGTCAGGCCAGTTTCATATCGAATTCATTTGTGCACAAACTTGGACTCAAGCGGCGTAGAGTAAACGTTCCAGTTCATGGACTCTCCGACACTTCCCTCGAAGTGTCAAAAGGTATGGTTGAGTGTCTACTTAAACCCATCAATCAAGGATGCGACGATATCGCACTTACAGCCTTAGTCGTCCCCAAAATCACGTCAACTCAAACAGTTTTGGTCCAACCTGACTTATGGTCCCATCTGAACCACGTCAAATTGGCTGATCCTCAGTTTCACACGTCTCGCCCTGTTGATATTTTAATAGGAGCCGATCTATATCCAATTATAGTGCGACAAGGGCGCATAGTCGGACCCTTAGGTACACCAACTGCTCTTGAAACTATGTTTGGTTGGACCATGATTGGCAGAGTAAGTGATTCCTGTCAAGAAGTTAGATCCTTTTGCATTACCACCGAAAATCAACTGGATTTTAACCTTCGAAAATTCTGGGAAATTGAAGAAATATCTACACCACAAGCGCTCAGTCCTGATGATGAACGATGCGAAGCTATCTTCAAATCTTCAACTATCCGTGAACCTTCGGGAAGGTATGTCGTCGCTCTTCCATTTCGCGACGATACCACAGTCTCAATTGGGGATTCTCGACAGATTGCTCATCGCAGACTAGTGTCACTAGAAAGGCGCCTTGCTCGTGATAATACTTTAAAGGAAAAATATCATGAATTTATGCAAGACTTTGTAGATCAAAGTTTCTTGGAAAAAGTACCAGCAGAAGAGTTAACAAACCATAACTCTTACTACATCCCTCATCATTGTGTCATGAGGACAGATCCAGGGCCATTGCGTCTTCGCGTTGTCTTCGATGCTTCTGCCAAATCCACCAATGGCCTCTCATTAAATGACCTAGTTTTACCAGGCAGCAAGTTGCAGCAAGACTTGACAAAGGTACTCATTAATTTTCGATTGCATCCCATCGTATTTACCTCAGATATACGTCAGATGTATTTGAGAGTGCAGGTGAAGGAATCCCATCGTGATTTTCAACGCATTCTATGGCGCTTCAATGATCAGGAACCAGTTACAGATTACAGGCTTACAACCGTCACATTCGGGGTTTCAAGTTCGCCTTTTCTGGCAATGCGTACATTGCACCAGCTAGTTCAAGATGAAGGGATTAAATTTCCTTTAGCGTCAAGAGTTTTACTCTCCGATATATACGTGGATGATGTTGTGACAGGGGCTCATGACGTCAACGCCGTAATCAAAACACAGGCCGAATTGATTCAGCTACTTCAGCTTGGAGGATTCGAGCTAAGAAAATGGGTCAGCAACAATCCAGATGTTTTAGCTCTCATACCTAAGGAGCACAGAGTGGCAAAACCCGAAGCAATTCCCTTTCAAGATGGGAGCATTGACAGTATCAAGATTCTTGGAATGCAATGGGATCCAGTTTCGGACATGTTTACCTACTCAGTCAACTTAGGATCCGCAAGTTCTAATACCAAAAGAGGTATCCTATCGGATATTGCGAAGATATTCGATCCCATGGGATGGTTATCGCCCATTGTAATTTTCGCTAAACAGCTTATTCAGCATTTATGGAACATCGGCCTTGATTGGGATGAACAACCTCCAGATGACGTGTTAGAAAAATGGACAGCATTTCGAAATGATGTTCATAACATCCGAAGCCTATCCATTCCACGATACTTCGACCTATCTACTTCTGCAGATGGTGCTACACTTCAACTTCACGGATTCTCGGATGCCTCAGAAAAGGCATATGCAGCCGTAGTGTATTTGAGGATCGCCCAAAGTGATGAAAGCGCAAGGGTGATGCTTCTCATGGCGAAATCTAAGGTTGCACCTGTAAAAAGGGTCACTGTAGCTAGGCTAGAGCTTTGTGGAGCACTCCTATTATCAAAATTACTTCGGTACATTCGCAGCAGCACGCCATTTTCATCAAGCAATCCACCGGTGTTCGCTTGGTGTGACTCAAAGGTGGCTCTGCAGTGGATTCGCTCATCGCCACATCGCTGGAAAACCTTTGTAGCGAATCGAGTATCACAGATTCAAGAGGTTCTGGATCCAAATACTTTCTCCTACGTATCCACAAAACAGAATCCTGCTGATTCTGCAACAAGGGGTATTACTCCTTCGGAATTAATCCAGCATCCATTATGGTGGAACGGCCCCGAGTGGCTCTCCCAGGACCAATCACATTGGCCAAACGCACCACCGGATGATGCTCTAGAAGGAATTTCTGATGTTATCAAACAGAAGGTCGAATCCTCAATTTTGCTCAAAACGTTGAAGTCGACTTTGACTTAATTGAACGATTTTCTTCGTTGACTACGCTAAGACGGGTCACCGCCTATTGTTTTCGTTTTGTACACAATAGCAAGAATCCTAACAATAGAAAAACCGGGACATTGACAGTTCTTGAGCTTGACAACGCCATTAAAGCATTATTACGCTTCGTTCAAATGCAGAGTTTTCCGAAGGAAATCTCGGCTATTCGATCAGGAAAACTAATATCTTCTCATCTTAGGAAACTTAATCCATTCGTAGATGAAGAAGGTCTTGTCAGAGTTGGTGGTCGAATTCGTCATTCAAATCTGATGTTTGATCAAAAACATCCGATCTTGCTCCCAAAATCAAACCATCTGACAGGGCTTGTTATTGATCACTATCATGTGTTCTATTTACACCCGGGACCTCGAAACCTACAGAATCTCATAAGAAGTCGATACTGGATTGTATCGGACCGAGATGCCATAAGAAGAAGACTTTCGAAATGTTTAAAGTGCTTTCGATTCAACCCCTTATCGACTCAGCCTTTTATGGCCGATCTACCAGCTGCCAGGCTACAACAAATAAAACCCTTCAAGATTGTAGGAGTTGACTACGGTGGTCCCTTTCAAATTTGCATCTCTAGACTTCGAAAGGCTCCAACGCTAAAGGCGTACATCTGTTTGTTCGTTTGTTTTGCAACGAAAGCTCTTCACTTAGAACTTGCGTCTGATTTGTCTACTGATGCATTCATTGCCGCATTACGTCGCTTCGTTGCCCGACGAGGTCCAGTAAGCGATATATACAGCGACTGCGGCACAATTTTTGTCGGTGCCAAGCGTAAGCTGTCTTCGTGGTTACAACTCACATCGTCATCAACACACAATGATGTTGTTTCTCAAAACCTTGCAGAGCAGGGTGTATCCTGGCATCTAAATCCCCCATCCTCACCTCATTTTGGAGGTTTGATGGAGGCTGGTATAAAATCCGTCAAGTTGTTGCTTTCCAAGGTCATCGGGGAACAACGTCTCACATACGAAGAATTCAACACGGTGTTAATTCATTAACACTTGTGGGAGGGCGAATGAAGTGGCTTTCTAACCTCGGCGCCCATTTGTTGGGAAGCGAATGCGTCGACGCCAGGCCTGACGTCGACAAGGTCGAGCTGCAGAAGCCAGGGGAGCCAGGCCGCACGTACAATGTCTCCAGCTCGAAGTCTTGGTCATCTGGCACGTACGGTGTGCTGCAAAAACAACAAGAATACAGTCAATATCTGGATATTTTGAATTTAAGGTAGAAACATTCTATAAATGGGTTCGTTTTGCCCATAATTGGTTCTACGACGTGGGATGTCTAGCAAATCGTTTGATCTTGTCACACGTGAAGGTTGTCACTGTTGTAGACAATAAAGAATTATTCGAACTTGAACTACGTACTACAAAAATTATTAATTAGGATGTACAAAGCCAAATATATGCGGTGATATGAACATAAATATACATATTAAAGCAATTAACAATATATCGAGGCAATATCTAAATACACTCTCGCAACACATGACACCTTTAAGACAGGCATACCGAACATCACGCGTGAAGAAATTAGGCAAAGCCAAGTATCTCAATCGTGCATTGATCATATTTTCATTAAAGCGAGTAAAACCGATCAAGTTATTACCGCTATAAACAAAATAAAAACTGATATCGCTAAATTTATAAACATGTCCGTACACGAAGGTAACGTTCCAAACGAATTGAAGATATCAATTGTTCGACCTATATATAAAAACGGGAATAATAAAAATTATGGAAAAACATATTGGGAGCCAAATTGCAGAATTCCTGAATAAAAACAACATATTGCACGAAAGGCAATTTGGATTTCAAAGCAATAATTTTGTATGGTAATAATATGGCCAGAGTTATTAAAGAATGGGAGATACTAAAATTCGCGGACGACATTTGTTTCGTGACAGCGAACACTGATATCGTAGAAGCACAAAAAAACCCCACCCAACAAGCAACACCCAACAAGCAACAAGGACAATTGAAATCACTCGTCAATACGACTAGCGAAACTGAAACGCCTACCAAAACGGTTCCTTGCACATTTTGCAAGTCATCAGAGCACCGGATTGGTAGGTGTCCGAAATATATGAATATTTCGTCTCAACAAAAAATAGCATTTGTCAAAAGAGACAAATGTTGTTTCAACTGCTTAGGAAAAGGGCATGATAACAGAAAATGTCCTTCGAAGTATTCCTGTCGGACCTGTCAGCTTAGGCATCATAGTTCACTTTGTGGTGCATTCAAACCGGCTTCAAACAATTTGAAAGTGGTCGCACAACCTTCTGTGCAAACAAGCGACAGCAGCAGTCCCCACGAGGATGTCTCTCAACGCGCTTCTATCGCCTCACTAACAAGCTACAGTCCGATGAAGACAAACGTCTTACTTGCTACAATTCAAGTTCCAGTGAAGGATTCCAACGGTGGATATCAAAATGCACTCGCTTTGTTGGACAGCGCCAGTCAGGCCAGTTTCATATCGAATTCATTTGTGCACAAACTTGGACTCAAGCGGCGTAGAGTAAACGTTCCAGTTCATGGACTCTCCGACACTTCCCTCGAAGTGTCAAAAGGTATGGTTGAGTGTCTACTTAAACCCATCAATCAAGGATGCGACGATATCGCACTTACAGCCTTAGTCGTCCCCAAAATCACGTCAACTCAAACAGTTTTGGTCCAACCTGACTTATGGTCCCATCTGAACCACGTCAAATTGGCTGATCCTCAGTTTCACACGTCTCGCCCTGTTGATATTTTAATAGGAGCCGATCTATATCCAATTATAGTGCGACAAGGGCGCATAGTCGGACCCTTAGGTACACCAACTGCTCTTGAAACTATGTTTGGTTGGACCATGATTGGCAGAGTAAGTGATTCCTGTCAAGAAGTTAGATCCTTTTGCATTACCACCGAAAATCAACTGGATTTTAACCTTCGAAAATTCTGGGAAATTGAAGAAATATCTACACCACAAGCGCTCAGTCCTGATGATGAACGATGCGAAGCTATCTTCAAATCTTCAACTATCCGTGAACCTTCGGGAAGGTATGTCGTCGCTCTTCCATTTCGCGACGATACCACAGTCTCAATTGGGGATTCTCGACAGATTGCTCATCGCAGACTAGTGTCACTAGAAAGGCGCCTTGCTCGTGATAATACTTTAAAGGAAAAATATCATGAATTTATGCAAGACTTTGTAGATCAAAGTTTCTTGGAAAAAGTACCAGCAGAAGAGTTAACAAACCATAACTCTTACTACATCCCTCATCATTGTGTCATGAGGACAGATCCAGGGCCATTGCGTCTTCGCGTTGTCTTCGATGCTTCTGCCAAATCCACCAATGGCCTCTCATTAAATGACCTAGTTTTACCAGGCAGCAAGTTGCAGCAAGACTTGACAAAGGTACTCATTAATTTTCGATTGCATCCCATCGTATTTACCTCAGATATACGTCAGATGTATTTGAGAGTGCAGGTGAAGGAATCCCATCGTGATTTTCAACGCATTCTATGGCGCTTCAATGATCAGGAACCAGTTACAGATTACAGGCTTACAACCGTCACATTCGGGGTTTCAAGTTCGCCTTTTCTGGCAATGCGTACATTGCACCAGCTAGTTCAAGATGAAGGGATTAAATTTCCTTTAGCGTCAAGAGTTTTACTCTCCGATATATACGTGGATGATGTTGTGACAGGGGCTCATGACGTCAACGCCGTAATCAAAACACAGGCCGAATTGATTCAGCTACTTCAGCTTGGAGGATTCGAGCTAAGAAAATGGGTCAGCAACAATCCAGATGTTTTAGCTCTCATACCTAAGGAGCACAGAGTGGAAAAACCCGAAGCAATTCCCTTTCAAGATGGGAGCATTGACAGTATCAAGATTCTTGGAATGCAATGGGATCCAGTTTCGGACATGTTTACCTACTCAGTCAACTTAGGATCCGCAAGTTCTAATACCAAAAGAGGTATCCTATCGGATATTGCGAAGATATTCGATCCCATGGGATGGTTATCGCCCATTGTAATTTTCGCTAAACAGCTTATTCAGCATTTATGGAACATCGGCCTTGATTGGGATGAACAACCTCCAGATGACGTGTTAGAAAAATGGACAGCATTTCGAAATGATGTTCATAACATCCGAAGCCTATCCATTCCACGATACTTCGACCTATCTACTTCTGCAGATGGTGCTACACTTCAACTTCACGGATTCTCGGATGCCTCAGAAAAGGCATATGCAGCCGTAGTGTATTTGAGGATCGCCCAAAGTGATGAAAGCGCAAGGGTGATGCTTCTCATGGCGAAATCTAAGGTTGCACCTGTAAAAAGGGTCACTGTAGCTAGGCTAGAGCTTTGTGGAGCACTCCTATTATCAAAATTACTTCGGTACATTCGCAGCAGCACGCCATTTTCATCAAGCAATCCACCGGTGTTCGCTTGGTGTGACTCAAAGGTGGCTCTGCAGTGGATTCGCTCATCGCCACATCGCTGGAAAACCTTTGTAGCGAATCGAGTATCACAGATTCAAGAGATTCTGGATCCAAATACTTTCTCCTACGTATCCACAAAACAGAATCCTGCTGATTCTGCAACAAGGGGTATTACTCCTTCGGAATTAATCCAGCATCCATTATGGTGGAACGGCCCCGAGTGGCTCTCCCAGGACCAATCACATTGGCCAAACGCACCACCGGATGATGCTCTAGAAGGAATTTCTGATGTTGTTCAATCAGAAGGTCGAATCCTCAATTTTGCTCAAAACGTTGAAGTCGACTTTGACTTAATTGAACGATTTTCTTCGTTGACTACGCTAAGACGGGTCACCGCCTATTGTTTTCGTTTTGTACACAATAGCAAGAATCCTAACAATAGAAAAACCGGGACATTGACAGTTCTTGAGCTTGACAACGCCATTAAAGCATTATTACGCTTCGTTCAAATGCAGAGTTTTCCGAAGGAAATCTCGGCTATTCGATCAGGAAAACTAATATCTTCTCATCTTAGGAAACTTAATCCATTCGTAGATGAAGAAGGTCTTGTCAGAGTTGGTGGTCGAATTCGTCATTCAAATCTGATGTTTGATCAAAAACATCCGATCTTGCTCCCAAAATCAAACCATCTGACAGGGCTTGTTATTGATCACTATCATGTGTTCTATTTACACCCGGGACCTCGAAACCTACAGAATCTCATAAGAAGTCGATACTGGATTGTATCGGACCGAGATGCCATAAGAAGAAGACTTTCGAAATGTTTAAAGTGCTTTCGATTCAACCCCTTATCGACTCAGCCTTTTATGGCCGATCTACCAGCTGCCAGGCTACAACAAATAAAACCCTTCAAGATTGTAGGAGTTGACTACGGTGGTCCCTTTCAAATTTGCATCTCTAGACTTCGAAAGGCTCCAACGCTAAAGGCGTACATCTGTTTGTTCGTTTGTTTTGCAACGAAAGCTCTTCACTTAGAACTTGCGTCTGATTTGTCTACTGATGCATTCATTGCCGCATTACGTCGCTTCGTTGCCCGACGAGGTCCAGTAAGCGATATATACAGCGACTGCGGCACAATTTTTGTCGGTGCCAAGCGTAAGCTGTCTTCGTGGTTACAACTCACATCGTCATCAACACACAATGATGTTGTTTCTCAAAACCTTGCAGAGCAGGGTGTATCCTGGCATCTAAATCCCCCATCCTCACCTCATTTTGGAGGTTTGATGGAGGCTGGTATAAAATCCGTCAAGTTGTTGCTTTCCAAGGTCATCGGGGAACAACGTCTCACATACGAAGAATTCAACACGGTGTTAATTCAAGTAGAATCGACCTTGAACTCGCGACCGTTGTGTGCGCTGAGTCCAGATGCTAATGATTTTAGTGCACTGACGCCATCGCATTTCCTTATGCAAGGGCCTGCTACGGCTCTACCCAGTGCTGATCTAACGGACATAGGGACTAATCGCCTTGGACGCTGGCAACTCCTCCAAAAAATAGTAGAGTCTTTTTGGACGCGTTGGCACTCTTCTTGTAAAAACGTTTCAGTTGGTACAATGGTACTAATCAAAGATGACAACGCACCTCCCTTACGGTGGCGACTTGGACGCATCCACCAAGTCCACCCAGGTCGCGACGCTGTAGTTAGAGTAGCTACAGTACGTACGGCACAGGGTTTGATCACACGTTCCGTGGTTAAACTTTGCCCGTTACCAACTTTCAACTAATTTTTAGCACACACTCCCATTCTGTAGGCCGGTCTACAGTCTCGGGAGCCTAAGCCTCATACCGTTTAGTGGACAGCAGTAAATTATAGAGATCTTGGTGGGCGGCATGTTCGGGACAGATATCAATTGTTCGACCTATATATAAAAACGGGAATAATAAAAATTATGGAAAAACATATTGGGAGCCAAATTGCAGAATTCCTGAATAAAAACAACATATTGCACGAAAGGCAATTTGGATTTCAAAGCAATAATTTTGTATGGTAATAATATGGCCAGAGTTATTAAAGATTGGGAGATACTAAAATTCGCGGACGACATTTGTTTCGTGACAGCGGACACTGATATCGTAAAAGCACAAAAAAATGCAAAGCGCATACGACTTAATATGTAAATGGGCTCACGATAGTGGATTAGTCAAGGCGCAATGCAAACTATTTTAAATGCATACCGTTTACTCGACACCTACAACACCAGATTCAGCGAGGTTGATGTACTTGACCTAAATCGAGGGGGGTTTCTCTCAAAAATCCGAAGTATTTCATGCCAATCCGATTCAAAATAAAAGTGTTACATATTAAAATTAATTTATCTATACGCAACATATACGATGTTCTTACATACAAACATGCACACACACAACCACACACCAACACAGACACTTTTACACCGTACACATCACACATACACATTCTAAAATACAACGATCTTTTAAAACATATAGATACGGCAACTGAGAGCGAAAAACCCGACACGCCAAGTGCACTATTTTGCGTCGAGTGCACCATTTGCGTATCAAACGTCTCGCATACGTCGTCGCGATAAGTCGCACTTCGCGCGGCGTCGTTTGGTCCAAGTGCGTGTTAAAATGCCTTCTTGTGCTGTGAAATCGTGCAAACACCATACCAGTGCGCACGGGAAGAAGATGGAATTACATTTCATCGGTAAATATCAGTTTTATCATCAGTAATGATCCGTTCGATGATTCGATCACCTCCCTTCAGCTCCGTGGCGTGGCCTTGTGGCTTCCGTCCCGTTCGTTATAAAGTCCGTGGGTCGCATTTGGGACAATGTTATTTTTTTGTTATTTACATATAACATTGGGATATGATGGGTCAAGATGAGGAATACAATGAAAATGCAGGCATTCAAGATTCAATTTCTATTGAAACCACCTGGAGCTCACTATTACTACCAAATGGGAGCAAACAAATTGTTGGTTATATGGCTGGATTTATTGAAAAAATTAAATGCGAGCAATGTTTAAACAATATGCTAGCTACCGAAAAGCTATGGTTTCATAAATTCATAGAGTTAAGAGATGATGGCGTAATGTGAAACTGTTGTAAGAAGAATGATTATCGAGTGCAACACTGGTACTTTACCTCCTACAATAAATATGTTGTATCTTACCACTAAAGTGTTGAAATATATTCAAGACACTGATATTTTCCGTAGTTTTGATCACTCTGGGGATAGCGTATCAGAAAATCTGCATGTCATATTACTAATTAAGCCTATAATAAAAAAGTATTTAAATGCAAAATTGCATCATGAAGCTCAGTTACAAAATCTGCGCATAAAGTCCGAAACAAAGAGACAGTTATGTAATAAACTTACACTTTTTAAAGGATTGTAAGTTTTTTTAAAGATTATAAATTATACTAAAATAATTTTATAATCAATCTGTCTATATGTGTACAGTTCAATATATTTTTATTTTTTGAGATTCATTTAGATGGACATTTTGTGGAAATATAACAATTTTATTTTTTTCTATAATAATATGAGGCAATGCTTAATTTGTAAAGTTTTGTCGGACAATTCTGTTATTACACATATTCTTCAAAGAGATGATCTTGAATCGATAGCAAACAATGAAAATAGTTTAAACATTTTCTTGGTAACTTGTTTTTATATGAATTTATATTTAGTAGTCATTATAATTTTTTTAAATTGATATGATTAGAATTGTTTTTAGCTTACGCAATTTACCAATCTAATCTGTATTGACAATCTAACTTTCAATATTATATTAATAGGTACGTATGTTTTCATAATATATAAACATGTATTATAAAAGCTGTGTTTTCGGTTAATAACTTTGTAAAATTAAAGAATAAATTATTATTATTAATGTGACCACATATGTAATGACGACTAAGTTAAATCTTACTACTACAAATGTAACTACTACAAATTTGAATAACCAGTAACACAAAACTAAAGTATTTCAATACTAAAATGCTAAAAAAATATTTGAAAGTTGTTTTGTTTATTTATTAATTTCCAATTTAGGAAGGGGGAATCAGCCGGTGGCGTGTTTTCTCGGGCCCGGTTTGTATGAGATGGGCGTATCTATATGTTTTAAAAGATCGTTGCTAAAATAGCGTTAAGCTCAACAGAGTTCTAAATATTTTTGTACAAAGGCGTAAGCTTTAATTGGCCTTATTATTAACCCTTTGAAAATATATATTTACTATTATTACGCTGTATGCTTACCTGTTAATAAATAAATAAATAAGAGTCAAGCATTTTATTACACGTCGTTGGAAAGTAGTCAAAAGCTAACCTGAAGGAACACATCGGCCCGCTGTCCCAGTCTTCCCCTGGAGGTATACGCCTGGCCCTATTGCACCACTTGTAAAATGCAAAAATCGCGAGGAATATCAGCTGAAAACCCATGAATATGTCCACTGTCATCATGAACGTTTTAAAAACTGACAATCGTTTGGTTACTATGGTAATTTTCAGATTTTAGCGAATACATTTTAAATGTATTATTACCTGACGACGGACCACCGTAACCAAGGCAGTAGATCGTCAGGATAGAAGTGCATTAAGACGGTAACGATTTTACACGGAAACAGCACCTGTCGGGATATATGTACTGTTATCGGCGCTGAGTGTGTTAACCCACAAAAATGAGTTAAGTACACAGAAGTGTTCCAAATTCGGTCATCTATCTACTAATAATAAGGTCGTTAGTCTTAAAAATCTTATAGGGCCATAAAGCAATATGACTCAAAATCAGTATGGGGAAAAATACATCTCAACAGCATCATTGCAAATAATTGACGGCAGTATGTCGTATACAAATTTACCGTCAGCGCAACGGGAGCAATACGTCACAAAACTCAGTACCATAATAATATAAAATAATGAAAATATTTTTATGTCCTTTGCAATTTGGAAAATGTGGTTTATGGTTTTTTGCAATACAACCGTCGATATTACGGCATAATCTGGTAGGGCGGAGGACCCTTAGAATGGGTATCCCTATGTAGTTGTTGGATGCCCATTTTAAGGACTCTACGGTTCTCACAATCGAGGGATTGATAGCTTTTTAAATTATATTAGAACAAGAGACAGGGTAATAAAATAAATAAACTTCTGTACATAAGATAAGATAACTTTATTTTCCAAAAACAAACATAAATTGTATAGGAATGACATTTGCAAATATTCATTATCCAGATACAGTTACCTTGGCCTGTGTATGAATGCCAAACAATTTTTTGTTTGCATTAGTCCTGTTTAAGTTTTTATACCAAATTATTTAGTTGTTTTTGTTTACATAAAATCTGCGGGTTTTTAACCTTTTTTAGTTTAACAGGAAATAACTTGTACATCTTAGGACCTATGAATTTAAAAGTCATTGCCCAAACGTCTGCATTTGGGGACCTCTAGAAAAGGTCTTTATTTTGTTATCTTGTATTGTGCCTACTTACTTATAGGTTCCGAGCCATTCCTTTCACAACGTATTCCTCAGCGCAATTCGTCTCATTCGCCAAAAGTTCCCGCTACCACGATGACCTGTACAGTGGCATGGTAGCTCCAGGCCTAAAGTCCAGTCTTCTTGTGGAAAGTTGGCGTAACGAAGCAGGCTCTCTTGTCACTGAATGCTCCAAAACATACAAGTAAACCACCAGCAGAAAAAAGTTTGCGATAATTGCTATTATGAAGCTTTGTCAAATTATAGTTTTTATCAGTGGCGTGCCTAGAATTTGTATAGTAAGCAAGCCCTATAGCAGGGGAGGAGTAGGGGGGGGGGTGCTGAGAAACCCCTTACCCTTGTTACTTTTTGTTAGCTAACACTTTTGTTTATGTAAGTACTCGTTCCACTGAAAAGTTATATCATCTTAATAAAGTTATGAAACAATGTTTTAAACGTGCTGTACTGAAAAAACGAATGTGATTCTATCAACGGCATTTTAGCTGCGGTTGTATTGTGGTTGCTGCAATTGGGCCGAGAAGCAACTGAATCCATTCTCTCTATTGTTGTATCGCTGTCGTAGCAACTAATGAGATACGGGGCCTAAAACGTTCTGGTGAAGTAGGTACCTATATCGGTAAATACCTACATGACTTGGAGAAATGGCTCCGCGTATGCACTCGACTTAAGCATCGAATGGCAATATGAGAATTCTACAGCCTATTAACAGTGCCTAAATTATTCCACGATTGAGAATTGGTATGGAAATGGAAAATCGACGGTAGGCAACATAAAGAAAAAATAATGAACTTTACTGCGTGCATGGAACGGCCCTAGGAAACCAGACCTAACAGGATTTAATGCTATCAAAGGTTAGTTGGATAACTTTAAAAAATATACACAGAATGAAACAACTAAAAACCACAGCATATTACAATCCGGTCGCTTTGTTAATCTGGCTATATCCATCTGGATTATCCCTGCATACACATTATATGTTTTCATACGTTTCAGGGTGCTCGACATTGAAACACTTAAGTTTGACCTGGCAAACATAACCTTCTCCTCCCGCATCGACCACAGCAAATGCTGTTCATCCACTGTCACCTCCAACACATTCTGGGTTTGTGTCGGCGACATCAATCGTGCCGTGAGTATCTTTTCATGTCTATTATTAAGATAACTAAAATCAGGGCTGCCATACGTGTGTGCCTACAAAGACGACATGTTGAAGAATAAAGTTTTTTTTTCTAAACCTTATATTCCCTTGTAAATCTCAACCGATGGTTTTCTTCCTGTCACCTTCTGTACTTGTAAGACTGTAATTGAAAAATCACTTGTTCCGGAATAGCAATTATTTATTAAAAGCTATACAAGTGTACAGGTGGTTCTGAGACCTTTCTGATAAAAAATACAGCTAATTGAATTTGGTGTCAGAGACACCAAATTTGATTGTGAAGAAAAAAGTAAATTTAACGTGATAAACCATTGTTATAATTCATACACCTGCTGATCGTTCGCTTGCGACACCGTGTCATTGACTGCACTACAGTCAAGGCTACGAAAATCGATCGTAAGTCGCCTCACCAAAGTCAATTTACACCAGCGGTTTAATAAAAATAATAAATTTGGGGAATTAATTATTTTTGCATTAACCCAGGGTTAATAGCTCGTAATTAGGCCATTTTTTTAAAACCTCCCGCGCTACTCTGCAACTCTTACGTGGAAATAGGGGCCTCTTTCCGGTCATTTCTCCATACAAGCGTTGTTTCTTTCTGACTCTCTTAATAACAGATATATAAGAAAAATAATATTAGATATTGTTTTATCTCCTAATTATCTAGACTTCCGATTGGTTAAAAGTTACATTTCCATTTTGTCTAAAATTCCTCGTCCTTATATCATACCCAATTCCTCGTCCTATAAGTGCTCTCTAACTTTTTGTCAAATTGTGTAGATTTTTTCTATCAGATGGCTTTAGTAGTAGTTTCGTGTGCTCTTATCATACCTCGCAACGATGGTTATAAATAATAATGTTACTAAAAATTCCGTTAAAGCTTTCAACAATTAATTTCTTCAACTTCAGTGCTCTCTATACCCTGTTACTTATTAATATAATAATAATAATATAATATTTACTACCAAAATGGCAGAGGCCTCAGCGACTTCGATGTAATAGCAATTTGTGAAAATTGGCTCTTAATAGTATATCGTCATAGCTCTTTGATGTCAGGCACACTGTGTTTAGGCTCAGGAGAGGGAGCGAGATGGAGCTACTATTTCTCACTCCGTCTCTCTTCTGTGGTTTAGGTGAGATCGAGATTATTTTGCAACTGGTCAAAAGCTCGGCGGTGGAGTTCTTCTCTCTATCATCTGAACCTACCTACGAAATTAAACCTTTTGAAAAATAAAGATGAAGTATCTATTCCAGGAGTCAACCTAAAACTCGTCTAAATATTTGTTGTGCTTACTTCCCCGGCAATAATAATCATTGAAAGGTTTTCCAATCACTTTTCGCAGTTAGTTTTTGAATTTCCTGAAGATAAATTCCTTATCCTAGGTGATTTCAATCTTTCAGATATAGCTTGGTCCAGAAAAGAAAACTGCCTGTCTTTATTGCCTTTTGAGAATACCACTGCAACTAGTGCAACTTTTCTAAATAACGTAAAATAACTAATAAAATATCAATCTTTATGTAGCTCTTTCCAGGGTTTCCAGGTCTCTCTTGTATGATTTAATTGAAGAGTTTATTCCTTCCAAATACATTTTTGATTCCAGGTATCCTCCATGGTTTACTCCAGCTCGCACAAGGAAAATATAAAATCTTCAGAAAATACAAACTATTTAATAATCCTCTGCACTATGAATCATATTCTCTCCTACGATCTAGACATAAAAGACTCAATAAAATTTGCTATGAGAGTTATATAAAATCAGCTGAAATCAATATTACACATAACTCTAAATGTTTTTGGTCTTTCGTAAAATCTAAACCTAAAACCATGTTTTCCCCTCTCAACTTACCTACCAATAAAAAAAAACAATAAAAGTAAAACTTCTGATGGTGAAGAATCGTGTGCTCGAAATATTTTGACTCCATTTTCGAGTCACCATCTAATATTGGCGATTCTCGTTTATTAGGAGCAGCAGATATGCACTCAGTGAATGTCGGATACTGTAAACCCTTAACGCTGTTGACAATTATCAACCTATTTCTAAAATAAATATACTCGCAAAGTTATTTGCAAAAAATAGTCCACTTCCAAGTGTTTGAGGCAACCAAAAATACATTGCGAACGCTCAGCATTGCCATTTCAAAGGGCGTTCCACTGTCAGCAATTTAGTTTTATTCACAAACTATATTACCACCTCCATGGACCAGAAATGTTTATACCGACTTCAGTAAAGCTTTCGATAAAGTTGACCATAGAATCCTGATAAAAAAAATACTGAAGATCGGCATTCATAGTGATCTGAATCATCCCCCTGTGACCCTTGAGTGACCCTTTTGTATCTTTTAGTAACCCCTTTATCAGTCTATGAGGTTACCGGAAAGTCCCAAGGAAATCTCATAAGCAGCTTCAGCTAGACACAATTGAAAAAAATACATGTTATATAATTTAAAATGCGTAATATTTATTACTCGTTCATATTTATTAATTATTGCGGAAGTAAGTCTTTACCATTCAAGCAGGTATTAGTCTTTATTTATTTATTTATTTAATCACGGAAAAACAACGGATACAAGAGATGAGAATCAAATAGCGTCAAATATATGTCAAATAGCGAACTTTTGTGTCTTTAATTTTATATTTTTAAAATATTCATTTTATATTATTGCCTACAACTCTTTAAATTCAGACTATAGACTGAATTGACAAGGCAAAATAAATATATTACCACCATCAAATATATTTTTTTAATCGGATAACGTTTTATTATAGCACATAAATTAAGTTACCTTTTAAATACTTGCATATACTCCTCATATACTCCTCGATAAGCTTCTTTTATGTAGATTTTCGAGTCCACCCTTAGTAGAATGAGGTCGATGAAAATACTTTGGTAAAAAAAATATTTACATTATATAACTAATATTAAATAACTCAATAAATAACTAAGAGGTAAAAGTAAAATGAATGAAAATGCTCTGTCGTTATTTCACTACTGACCCGTTTATTCGATAAATAAAATACGTTTAATTATATACCAATAGGTAGAGAATAACAGTGAAACTTATCTTTGTTAGTAAAAGATATATTTACAGTCTAAAAGAAAGTAATCCTAAATATACAAATCAATAATTCTATTTAAAATGCTAAACTTAATACTTGACTTATATAAACATCTTTGTTTAATGACACATTTTAAAGTCCTATACATAGTCCAATTAGTATGCTATTAATATGTTAAAATTGACTTCTCTAAATTTTACTAAGTCGACTATGCACAAAGTCAATAAAATCATTTTATTATTAAAATGGTATATCTTCCTTAAAGAAACCACAGACTAGGAAAGTACCTAGAGAAGCTACTATTCCCCTCTTCCATACATTATGTTTGAAGCAGCTCTAGGGGGACTGAATCGCTTCCTCTACTACACCCATATTCGAGAGCATACACATAGAACTCGCAGGAACACACTGACGGATGGAGGTATGGTGGGGTTCATGGGAGGAAATGGCTAAAACCGTAATATTTTATAAAAATAGCTATTTATATACTTAATATATATGATATATCATGGCCCTTCTTTGTTTTACGTTTTCTATAGCTTTCACAGCTTTTAACTGAACAAATACATGTTCAAATGCGGTCGTTTGATGTAAGGATCATACCCGTGACACGGAATCAGACCTTGAATGCTCTCTCCAGGTACTTCCCTGCTCTGTGAAAAAACCCTACTCTCTAATAACGAATCATTTACTCTTTGCATTGTAATAGTATTCGGCTGGTAACCTTCACAATATTGGTTAACATGATGAAATTTTAGAGGGCGCTAGACCAAATTCAAATAATCACAATTTTAATTATTTAAAAAGATGGATGTTTAAAACTAAAATATTAAGTTGTATAAAACCATTGATCTATGGAGTCACTTAAAGTTATTGGTATTAAGTGTATATCTTTATACATGATAGAACTAGAAACATTACAGGTACTTTTATTAATATCCGTATGGTTATAACCGAAAAAATACATATTTTATCTTAAAACACGTTTAAAAGCATATTTTGGATTAAGGTTTAGGATTTTTTCACAATGCAAATTAAAATCCTCTTGACTTTGAAAAGAAAGTCATTTTGGAGCATTTTTTTAATTTAAAATATGTTTTTAAGCCATTTCAAATAACGGTAACGTAAATTGTTGTAATATGTAAATGAATTTTTCGTTTAGAATTACCTATTTACTAAGAAAAAATATACTATAAAAGAATGCTTTTAAGATGCCACTTAAGGGGCATACAGTTGTGTTTAAAAATTGGAAATTAGTGCAAGAAAGACTTTATTATGGCGTCCTGTTCACGTCACTGCAGATTCCGACACTGGTGCGAAGAGAGTACCGTGCACACTACTATTGCACGCTTCTTTTCGGTCCGTCGCTGGTCCGGATACGGATAATCACACATTAAAATATTTAGAACTATTGAAATACATCTTCAAAAAAGTGTTCAGGAATGAACCTTTATATCTACATGAGTTTTTTTTCAATAACCTACATCTAAAAATGGCTCAAAAAAACCTATAAATATAAATATAGACACCACAAGATTATTTTTTTTACTCAACATACAGAATAAATTAAAAAAAATATCCAGGAATGGTACCTAAATGAATGAACCTAAAATGAAAAAAAACGATGACTTACAGCTGTATGCCCCTTAAAGGTCAAATGATCACACAAACAAGAAACTAATATAGCAGCTCAGGTCCATCAGTAACATGTTTTTTTATGGTACCAACATCCACCGTACTATGTATCCCTTTTAACCAACTTTCCCCCCACATCCTAGCGGGAAATTTAGTGCACATACTCCACTATTATGGAATGTTCTTACATTAATTTATGAGTTTCTCCTCTACCCATGGACCTTCAGGACCAGCCAAGCGCCAGCCTTTGACTCGGTAAAAAGATGATGGCAGCTCAGCATTATTTTAGTTTTTTATTGCTCGTACATAAAGAGTTAATTCAAGGCTCTGTTGAAGACTTGCTCAATAGATGGCCGTACCAACATTTTTCTAATTACTATGAAATTATTAAGTAGTTCCATACAACACTCGATTATATACAAAAATAATATTATTTAAATGTTAAATGTGTATTTTTTTTATTGCTAAGCATTTCAGTTTGTGAAAATGTTCCGGAATGATCAATTGTTGAATAATTACATTAACAAATCGCACCTTAAAAGCGTTCGAACCTCAATCTTAAAAAATCAACACATATTTTATACATATAAATCGAATATTAGCATTTAGTTATAAGTAAATTTTCTAGTCTTCTCAAATAATTTTCAGTAATAAAAAAAATAATCTATATATAATATTTACATTGAAATTGTTAGCCATAAAATATTTTAGGGTACAATTTCATACAAAATTAAAAAAAGGAATTGAAGGTTAAAATAAAAGTTCAAATTTAAAGGGGAGGTTATAGAGTTATTTTCCGTGGACTCTGACATTGAGGAGAAGAATGATTATAGTCTATTTGGGTTGGTTGTTGTAGTCCACGTACACCCGCACCACCTCCCCCTCGTACTTTCTCTGCGAGGGCATGAAGTAGAAGTCGGGCTGCAGGCCGGTACCGGCCCCGAGCGAAGAACTTTGGCTGTGCCTCGGCTGCCGGCGATCCTGCGTGTGGTAATACACCTGCTGTTGTTGTTGCGAGCGAGGAAGAGAGTACGAGGAACGCTCCCTGTCTCGTTCTTTCTCTCCGCCGTTCGGTTGATACCTTCACAATAACAAAAGCATCTTAAACTTCATAATAGCACTGTTTTTTATGTTGTTATTACCAGCACATACCTTAATATATATCCATAAAGATTAATATTTATGTATTACCATAAAGTTAATTTAGTTAGTTTTTATATTTTCACAGGGTTTTGCGCTGGTCTCTTGTATGCTCACCGTAACACTTCATTTATAACCTTCCTTA
Organism: Neomicropteryx cornuta; assembly: GCA_020383195.1. Taxonomy (NCBI): domain Eukaryota; kingdom Metazoa; phylum Arthropoda; class Insecta; order Lepidoptera; family Micropterigidae; genus Neomicropteryx; species Neomicropteryx cornuta. The sequence goes on from JAHKQU010000024.1 coordinate 9,093,599, forward strand.
GAACTGGTAACTCATACCTAGTTAGGAAGGTTATAGACACAAGTACTCATCGGCCAACATGATTTATCAATAAAAAATAAGAAATTTTCATATCTCATCAAGCTTAGCTGTCTAAACACTAGATGCCTAAACAGCTGTTAAATTATTTATTTATTTATTTTATTTATTATTATTTATTTATTTTTCTCTTTATTTTTTTTTATGTTCCAGCTAGTTCATTTTGCATTTTCATGACCTTTGAATTTGACCGATTTCAACACATTTTTAAATTACTTTTTGAGGTCTTGTTCAATTTCAAGTTTTTAAATTCCAAAGGGATATTAATTATTAAAAAATGCAGTTTTCTTTTGCCAAAGAATTTTTGAAGGTGGGTACTAAAAATGCCTTATGCTGTATTTATGTTAGACTAGTACCTTTTATGAGTCCATATTGAAAAATGAAATAGCATGATTTACGACCACGCACAACAGCTCTTCGGAAAGAGGCCGCTTAAGACGTATGGTTTTTAACCACACTAAAAATAGGTACCTAGTTTTATGTTGAGAATTAATGAGTTTTGACAGACCTGTGGTCCGGTTCGGCAGTCTTGCCTCTCTGGAGGGACCGCGACGAGGAGTCCGGGTGCTGATGATGCATTTTCCTCTCCCTCTCGCCGTTGTACGGCGGAGGAGCATGGCTCACTCCGTTTCCTCCCGGCTGGCCCTTGGACGACTGCAGAGTACTGCCCCGATCTGATACAAAATCAACAGTGTGTCAGCTAGGTAGACAAGTGGCTATAAAAACCAAGCACATGCAGGAATTCTTTCAGGATAAGTACCTTTCATGGGAACAGTAGAGCTCGTTCCATTATATTTGTCATCCTGTTCATAACCCTCAAATGCATAGTTGGTGTTTGCGGCCGAGTAGTCCTTCCAGGCTGAATTTGGGATCAACTGGTCCTGAAATAAAGTAAAATGAACTCTTCAATGAACCAACTCTGATAAATTTTAATGTAGGCTTACCTCTAAACTCAAAGGACAAAATAGTGGATCATACTGATCAATAATGGAATTAGGTTAGTTTATTAGTTTCTAACCGTTCTAACTGCTGACCTATAAGTAAAGTAGCAGTGGCGGCATCAGCGACCGCTGACGGTCTCGCTCCTGAGAGGCCTAACAAAAAAGTTTACAAATTAGGTATTAATAGTACGGGTTAGGCGTTATCCGTATTTATTTTTGTACGCGTGAGTAGTATTTATCCAGAGTTGTCTGCCAATACTATGAAAGTTAGGCGATTCCGTAATTTCAGAAATAAATTCTAGTTAAATTAAAAATAATATATTTGATAAATTATAATATTTATATTTACATAGTTACATAGATACAAGAGTTATCATTTTCAAAGTACATACAGTAAGAGGCCAAAGCTATAGACCTCGTATTCAGCCGTTAAAAGGAGTAGAAATGTGCTTTGTCTTACTTTGTTGAGAGTGCTTGGTGTCCTGGTACTCTTGTAGATGGTACAACCAGCCTGGATGAGGGCCACGGCTACTAAGGCCACGATGCAACCCAGCACTATGTACAACTTGGTCTCCGACAAGCCAAAAAAGGTTCTCGAGTTGCCGGCTTCTTCCACGGGCACAGCAGAACTCACTGCCGAACAAAGCATAACATTTAAACGGACTACTAACACAGATAAAAATATTGTCCTGAATATTGTCATCGACTATTTCAGTTAACAGTTTCAAAAACAAATTAGACAAATATTTAAAAAAACACTCAATACGGAAAATACATGCATCAGCTTGAAGCTGCTAGTGTATATAAAATAAATAAATTAAAGTATTGACGCAAGTATTATGACAAAGTATTATGTATTGACGCAAATCAATGTGCTTTCTAGCAGTTTCAGCCTAAATTACAAGTTAAGTTCATCAAATAATTATATTGTAGATAAATACCTGCACTGCACTCAGTGGTATAATTTCAAACTACATGCTTAGTGTATGAATCGAATAATGTAGTTACTAGCCCTCTGTTAGGTGGTAGGTAAATGTTTTATAATCGATTATCTATAAAGAGAATTACTAGTGCTTTAAGTCCAAACTACAAAACAAAGGACAAGTAAATAGTTCCCGGTGCGGGCGCACCTTACGATGTTATCGACTTACTCTGATGTCAGAGTATCGAAAATCACACCACCCCGGGCGGGTTCGCGTATAAATGTTTACACATTAAAAAACTTTTAGAAATATTTGTTTTCTTCAATTATAAGGAAATTGAACGGAGACTTACAGCCCTGCGCGTCGAGCGTATAGAAGTCAGGATCAACGCTGATGGTGCCAACCTTGCCCTGTGCCAGCGTGTCCCTGACGAGACGCCGCCACCTTTTGGTGCCGGCGTCACTGCTGTCAACCTCCGCGCCCTTGTGCTCTTCAAATGACCGGCCGCTGCTTCCTTCAACCTCATTGCTTTCCACGGCCCCAAGAAGCATCTCGGCTACTATTTTGTTGTCCGAGTCCCTGATGAGTAAAAATGGAGGTCATTACTTCACTATAGCTTTTATTAAGTATTAAAATTATTTAATATTCTGTATAGTTAGTAATAAAACCATAATCTAAGTATTTTAGTAAGCGCCCGTAATTAGGCGATTTTTTTTAAATCTCCCCGGGCGATCGGTGAATATTTTGCATAAAGTGGCTTGGACGTCAGAAAGGTTAAGGGATCTACTTTATACATGTAAAGAAGAGATTGTCAACTAACTGTTCCAGCTTATCCACTTTAATCTTGTGGAATCCAGGTGTCTTCCGGAAGGCCCCGTTGAAGTTCTGCTGAACCTTATCCGCCAGATCATAGAACTCATCCGTGCCTGGTTTTGGAGCCTTGAAGTGGTCGGCCAAGCCTACAATGCGTACTTGTAAGAGATACCACACCAGCCCCGGGACGGGAGCCTCAGTTGTCAACGAGTCGTCTATCTCTGCAATTGCCAACACAATACGATTAAAGTAAATTAAAATCGCTATATTTTATCCATAGCATTGATTATATTGTGGTTTTAGATAGATCAACCTTATACAATAAGATGTAGATGGTGCTATTTTGTGCCAATAAAATATTAATCATTTACTATTAGTAGTTAATCGGTAAATAGCCTAGATGCAAACCGCATAGAAGCATGAATGTTTACAGTTTAGAAAAGTTTTCACAGATGGCGCACTGCTTTGTAAATAATTTTCTATTTAGACCTATAGAATATATTGCCATCTGTCAATGAAATTATGAAAATGTGTGCTTTTTTTCCAATGAACTATGATGTTTTATGAATGTTTTTTTAAAAATTGGTGCGACATCTACATCTTGTTTTAGTTACTAAAAAGTGGTTTCCAATTTCTTCTTAGCAATCTAAACCACTATCAAGGTTATTTAAATAGAAATGTGGGATAGAGTTAAAAATATTGAGCACCTGGTCCGCAGGGTCTGATGCAGACTCTGTCGCTGGTGACGGCCGGAGTGATCTCGTGCTTGCTAGTCTTCTTGCTGACGGAGTCGAAGCGGCCTCCCTTGATGGGGAACATGAGATACAGACATTTCTCATCCGTGAACGCCAGGTCCTGCGTAAACAACAAAATAATGATATCTCACTATTATTATTGCTTAAATTAACTTATTATTATTGTATTGCCTAGTAACCATATGAACACACATTTTTTTCGTATACTTTTCGTTAAACTTTTATTTTTTTTTTTACTTTTTTTTTCCTACTTTAATATAGGTATTAGCAGTGGACGTTAACGCGATAATCATATAACTGAAGTTACGTTAAACGCGATTTAAAAATAGCCTAATACTCAAATGGCTAAAAAATAACTGTGTGATTTGTAGATAAACTCGTCACCGTGGTTGATGTCACTTGTAACGAGATTCGCTTCGCTTCGAAGTCGCTTCCGACATCTTTGAACGCAACTCTTTAGCTATGGTTGTGAATGAACACGATTTCGTCACCGTTATGAGCCAGCTTCAGTAATGCGGCTATTCATTACGCTATATTAATAGTGTGATTTAAACTGTGTCTCCTTATAACGTGCATGACTAATAGGTATTTATAATAATAAATTCTTTGTGCACTTTATTAGATTTTTTTTATTATCTTTACTTGTATATTACGCTCGTATACATTATTTATTTATTTATTAAACAGGTTTCCCCATTTACACATTACAATTAAAGTAAAAAGTTAAACTATTAAAAGAAAAAACAATATTAAAAACAAAAATAACTAGAACTAATCAGAAAAATTACAATGTTAAAAATTAAAATAATGCCTCCAGGCAAACAATACCGAATAAATAATTCGCGCTGATCTTACAATGGCGTAATAGAAAGCAGATTTTTAATCCTATCGGGCGAACAGACAAAGATATCAATCTCCGCGGAAACGGAATTTAATAATTCGACTGCTCTCCCAATCTATTTAAACACGGATGCAATTTACGGTTAACATAACATTTTTTTTAATAGCACAATTACTATATACTGTTTTCCTTAGTACAGACAATGGCTAGGGAAGAAGGTAGGGCACATTTTTTTTTATTTGATTATGTGCTGTATCAGCATTTATTGGATCACATTATATAAAAAAGATTTTCAACATTGTATCTGGACTCTAGTAGGAGAGTGGTACTAACGCTAGAATCATCCGTCTGTCGTTTCCGCACAAAGGAAAGGGTAGTAATGCCATCCTCCATTTTGCCACTGGCGTCCCTTATGTCCTGGGACCTGTCCACCCGCGGCGGGTTGAACGAACTCAGCCAAGTGTCCATGAGGAACGGCCGTCCCGTATTTGAGTCCACCCAGCCTACGATGGCGTCCGTTTGGGGCTGCAGTTTAAGGAAAACTAAATTAGGTATTTCGCAGTATTATTCGTTTATTCTATTTCTATGAGGGGTGCAATGGATTCAGGTTTACTAGCATGTGAACTCAGTTTATACCGATTTTTAAAAATAATATTCCATATGGGATAAATAAATACTTATGATGTTTAAAAGTCATAAATGCCACTGACACAAGTTGCTAATGTAAGCATATTTAACACCTGTGGAATTGCCAGATATATAGTTCTCATACCCAGTATAACTGGAAGTTTTCTATTGATGTCAAATGCAACTAGACTTAATTAGTTTGTAAATTCCTAGTTGAAAGACACAAGCATTTACTTTGTTTGGAAAAATGCTAAGTTGCATTTCACACATTGCGATGTCAAATCAGACCGTCCTGAGACGAGTTATAAATTGCTTTCTCACGGTTTAATTTCATAATCGAAGACGTTACTTTTCAGTCTTAACTCACCGCGCTCCCAGAATAGTTATCTTCCCCGGTAGTCAAACTAACATACTAGTCTTTACTTTGTATCGAATTCCATTGGGTTGGAATCACTAAGAATAATTATAACTATTATTCACACATGTTCGTAAGATTTTAGGTCTGATTCCTGATGAGTGCTAAAGATACTGAGATAGAAAAACTTCGCACCATCCTCTTGTCGTCACTGAAGCCGATGCCCGTCCAGGTCTTGGTGTTATTGGTCTGGATGGTGAACCGAATGGAGTCCTTCCCCCTTCTCATACCAAGGTATTCCCAGCTGGCTGCGTACTCGCACTTCTTCTTCTGCAGATCACAGTCCGGAGGGTATTTCCACTGACCGCCGCATCTATTTTGCTCCAAGGGCAGGATTTCTCCTGCGACGTCTTTCGATTTCCCCTCTGAAAGTTTATTAAAGCGTTTAATTTTTTAATTATTTTTAAAATAAATATTTATAATGTAACGTAATTGAGATTGTGGTAGTCTAGTGGTTAAGGTGTTTGACTCTTGACCCAGCTGTAATACACTTTTAAGACTTCATTACCATCTCCCCTAACTTTAGCACAAGCACATTTGGCTTAGTTGAGTAGGGGCCAAAATAAATGTATATGACCTAGGTCATAGAAATTCTTTAAAACACAATTGGATGTTTTGAATTATACCAGGTTATGTATTATTTGATCAATTTATTAAGCTTCTGATGCAGAGATGTAGATGGCACTATTTTTTACCAACTGAATATTAATCATATTCCAACTCAATCAGATAGGTTAGACGCAAACCGCATATACAGAGTGTATTCACTGATGTCCTTTTAAGGGGTTTGTCGCATTGCCCGATCTCGCGCCATGCGATCAACCGTCTCCTCAAACATTAAACCAATTTGTTTGAAATTTTGAATTCGTTTTTCTCGTAATTGGAAAACATTTTTCTAATATTTTTTGCTCATTGATGTTTGATTATTGATTTATATCAGATCCCCTATTAGGACATCAGTGAATATAAAAGCACCCTGTATAATAAATATTTATAGTTTAGAAACAATAATCTTGCTCATCTACTTCATTAGTTTGCAGTTGCAGTTTAATACGCTTGTTTCCCGAACGTTCCGTTGACTGCACACACGAGGTTCGCCGTTGACTATAAATATTAATTTGTTGCCATATTGGGTGCTAGGTCGAAAACAATAACAAAAAAATCCTATAAAATATTGGAAAATACCTATAAAATACTACTTAAAAGGTTTAAAGCTTTTAATAAAATTTTGCATTCATTTTATAAATTGTTTTATAGAATAATTTTATAAAATTTTGTAGTTAGTATTAAAGCGATATAGCAACATAACAAACATAGTTTTTCCAAAATAAGCATTTATTAAGCTCCAGTTTAACTTAGTTTTTGAAAACTTCGGCGAGTACTATGCATGCGTAAAGCAAAGGTGTAATGCATGCGTATGCATGCGTATAGATGTGTAAAGTCATTTGAGCAGAAGACAGATTAAACTTACAGAATATAAAAATTATCAAAATGTGTACTTTCTCCAGTAAATTAAGATGTTTAAGACTTGTGGCGACATCTGTATCGTGTTTTAGATACTAAAGAGTGGTTGTCAATTACTTCTTTGGAGTTGAGCAATCTAAAACCCACTATATTATCAATGCCTCTACTAAGAAGGTAGCATATTTGATTCATAGAATATTAAAATTGGCGGCGGAGATAAATCGGAACATTCTCTTGTTAGACTCACCTAAAAAGTTGATGGAGGTAACGCCCCGCTGGTCATTGTGACCGTGGTACTTGAGTTCGTCGGGCCTGTAGAAGTCCGGCACGGAGACCTGCTCCTTCTCCAGGCCTGAGCCGGGCACGTGCACGTAGTGGCCGAGTTCCTGACCCCTGGCCCAGATCACGTGCATCAAGCCTTCCACGATCGAGTGATCCGTTGGCTCTTTGGCCTGACCGAACAAAAAACATTGAAACACTTACAAATTATGACATTCTCATTCCAGCCCTGTACATTTTGTGAACTGAGCTCAGTGTGAAAGCATGCTATTTCACGAGACAGAGACTTGTGACAAGCGTCTACGGGTGAGATAGAAACATTGTAAGCACAAAATCAAGAGGCTCAATAATTTTGCTACAGAGACCTTCAGAATTTTCTTTTTTATGAAGAAACAGTAACCGTTTTGTTCTTCGTGAGCTTTAGGAAATATACTTCGCGGCCATTCAATGAAGTTATCTAAATCTCCTTGTCCGACTAATCCTAGGAAGAATTTTATCTCCAATAGAGTTGTGGATAATTGGAATCGGCTACCACAAGAAGTGGTGGAAGCTATAAGTGTAAACCAGTTCAAGAACCGCCTTGATAAATTTCTTGAATCTAGGCAAATCGCTAGTAACTGAGAATGATATGAGCATATCAGCTAAATAGCTGCTTGCTCAGCAAACAATAATACTCCTAAGGTATAAAAACTTTTTTCTAAAAATAGCGGCTTTTAAAACTCAACCAAAAATGGCTTTCAAGTAGGTATTTTCTCTAAAATCTGTTGTAATTTAGAAAGATAATAATTTTAAGCACTCAAAAAGTAGTCTTTACAGTTTTCGGTTATAAAAAACGCTTACATGGCTTATAGTTATATTATAATATGAACACTGAAATATCCGATGCAAATAAATATGATACATGAACTAAAAGTAAATAAAATGGTAATGGTGTACCTCTAACTTTTTCCTAAAGAGTATTGTAGTGACTCCATCAATTTGGTATCCCATTGCAGCAGTGAGATCGTCGTTCCCTCCCCAGAAGGAGTCCATGCGAGGCGTTGATCTGTTTCCAGAAATTTACATCATAAGTTCTAAGTTAACTCCAAATGAGATTCACAAAAATACCCGCAAAACTAAAACGCTTGGAATATGAAGAAAGGCTGTCTGTGTTAAAATTGACCTCATTACAGGAGCGACGTGATCGTGGTGATCTCAGTGAGATTTCCAAAGTGTTAACTGGACATCACAATTGTGCAAGCATTAAGGACATATTCATGTTTAACCAAAACACGCAACTTCGCGGCCATTCAATGAAGTTATCTAAATCTCCTTGTTCCACTATCCTAGGAAGAATTTTATCTCCAATAGAGTTGTGGATAATTGGAATCGGCTACCACAGGAAGTGGTGGAAGCTATAAGTGGAAACCAGTTCAAGAACCGCCTTGATAAATTTCTTGAATCTAGGCAAATCGCTAGTAACTGAGAATGATATGAGCATATCAGCTAAATAGCTGCTTGCTCAACAAACAATAATAATAATAATAATAATAAAATATTAACTACGCTGCCTGAACAACTTTTAAATTTCAAAAAACAATCGTAAAAGCAGCACCGTGTAACCGAGTTGACTAATATGAGCATTCATGATATCTAGATTGCAGTACTTGGGGTTTTTTTTATCCACTGGGGATTGTGATCAATAAACGGGAGAAAATTACATTAATTTGTTTGATGAAGATTGAAAGAGATATCGCCAAATAAAATGTTTAGAAAGATACTCATCTGGGCGAGTGTGGATATAGATTACCTGCGTGGCCCAGAACATGACAGAAAGAAGCCTTTTAGTTGATGATGCTGTGCAAGCATAGAGCGCACAAATTTCGATTTTGAAAGAATGAGATTTGTGTGTGCATCGAAAACGATAAGTGAATTCGTAGATAATTTTACACAGTCAATTCCGGATAAATTTAGGTTAATTTTAAAATGCTTAAAGTTTAAAGCGAATTTAGTATTTTTAGGACAGTGTTTAGGTCCACATTTGTACACTAACTGAATCCTACTGAATCGTGGAAACGTGCTATGGCTAACGTTTCCACTCGTATAGTCAGTTTCGTTCGTAGTCACGTTCTGACATTGGCGAAATACATTGGTTTCCTTTTTTATTTACCTAATCTGTGATAAATTCCGTTAATCAATTTACTTCGTTATTCTTTAACATTGTTATATAAGTATTGCATAAGCATTAAAATGATCCTTTTACGGGATTCATAGTAAATTTAAATATTACCGCGGAGGAATATAGAGGTACCAGCACATCGGAATCTTCCTTATTTCACATCCATCAATCTGGACCTTCTACCACCCGACATAGCGTATATAGGATAAAGTCTTCCTCTTGCCTGAAATAAATTATCTATTTTCGTATCCGTACTAAAATGTACGGATGAATTGTTAGCTAACAGTATAGCATCCAGTAATTACAGGCACTTCAGAAAAATTGTGGTCAGTGAATATTTTCCATATATGTGTACCTGTCTCTTGTGTAATAGTCCATGATTCTAAAATTATTGCCTCTCGCAGTTCCAATTACAATGTCGGTACAGTCCATGGCGTTGAAGTCGTGCTTGGGAGAGAAGGCGTGTAGAGGGAATGCACCTGTAAACCCAAGATCTATCGTCAATTCACCGACTTTTGACAATTTTGCAATTTAAGATTTGTCTTCTATAACATATGATTTTCCCAAATTTAATAAATATTAAAATTGTTATAGATTACTTTTTTTAACTTTCCAATTCACACATAATGTAACTAAATTTTCAAATCATTTTGAGCAATGATAACCTCTAAATGTCATATAGAACTTGAAGATTTATTTCCGTCATCAGTTCTAACTAGATCACGATAGGATTCTCTCACTAGAAATGAAATGTAAAATCAAATCCAAAAATGTTGGGTTTTTACTACAAACACGAAATTGCGAGGGCTGTTGTGGGGATGTAAACATCCTTAAAGGGATGTAAACATCCTTAAAAAAAGTCCATTTCTATGCAAAAAAAAAAGATAGATAGAAAAAAGTATTTATAAATTACTTAACTAAACTATTTGTTAATAAGCCGGTGCTCGGTTCCAGTACATGTTTAGATATTACCACATTCTTACTAGTTAGGTTCCCATCAACTTACCAGTGTACAACATTCCAATCTATTACTAAGTAGGTAAGTTCTCGCTATAGATCCCAAAGGATTTTTTTTTATAATAATTTAATATAATAAATAGTTTGTAACAGAACGATTGTGCATCCTTGAAGAGGATGAAATGGCGGCCTAATATATGCGTACTCTAATTATTTGTTTTACTATAAAATGCATGGTTGAATATCATGGTCAGTCAATGGAAAACATCATTATAGTGTTCATTTTATTAACCATATATTACCAAGAAGCCATATATTGAAGAAAAAGACATTGCGAGTGATTAATGGTGCAGATATTTTATTTCGGTAACAATTCTGATGAGCATAACTGCCGGCATAAGTGCATTTGAAAAAATAATTACAAAATAGTTATGACAAAGTGCGGGTTGTTAATAGTGCTTTTTATTAAGGCTAGAAAATGACGACTTGTGTTTTGCCTTTTTTTTACCTTCAGAATGAAATTTTATACAAGGAAGACAGGTTAATCCTCCGAGCTGTCTGACTGCGGTCAGAATTAATTCGGCATATTATAATTGCAAAGGGAAAGTAATTTATGTACAAACATTTAAAGCGATTGACTGCCTTAAAACTGATCCTTGTGGAACCTTCTTTTCTAATCAACCCATGAATCACAACAATACTTTACTTGTGCTCTAAAAATGTGATAAATACCCAATTTACAGGGTACTTTAGGTGTTAGTACAAATAATATACTTTTTTTTCAAGTAAATTTCCTTAACCCCTAGACTCCGTAGAACGTCATTGGACGTTCGGTCCGCGCGGACATTTCGTGTCCGTTAACTCCGTAGAACGTGATTAGACGTCCGCATTAGCCGCTTGATTTTGTTTATTTTTAGTATTATTTCAGTATTATTCATTAACTTGACGGTTTTTTCATTGAAAATTACAACGAAACATTTTTGTTTTTTTTTTTTTTTCATTTTAATGTAGTTTCTACTACTATTTATAAATGTGTATTGAAAATACACTAATGTACTACCCTTCCAATATCTATAACTTTTTTTTAACTTTTTTCTTTTTTCCGAAAAATGTACATATTTTGGAAGACTTTTAAATTGTAATATATAGTTATAAATATATGAAAATGTAAAAAAAAGTGTTGATTTTGTTTATTTCGTATATTAAAAAAAAAAAAAAAAAAAAAAAAAAAAATGGCAACATTTTTATTTTTTTCTTCTTTAATTTACGAGACAAACATAATCAAAGTGATATGGTGTAATAGAAAATTTTACGGTGAATCCGATGATACCAGATTTGTAAAAATTGAACGACTCATGCCTGCACTATGGATTTTATAGTAGTGAGTGATTTTTCAAGGTCAATAACTACGGAGTCAACGGCTTTTGGCGCCAAAATAAACTACGTAGTTTAAGGGTTATCATATACACTATAGAAATACCATGTAACACCTTACCAATTTTTACCTTGATTGAGATACCAGTAGGGCCAGTTTTACCAGTAAGGTAAATCTCCTTACTGGTGTCTCAATTACTGCTGGTCAATGTCTGGTGCTTCAAGGATTTTATTGAATTTAATCTCCATATTTGCTGCCTAGTTCCTCTATGTTGGATCCAACTCGCCCAAAATTTTCCAATTTTCCAATGATCTCCATATTGATTTTACATACCTACATTGTGTATATAAAATAATAGACTAAAACGGCTACCTGCAGTTCCATCGGCTGGCTCTCCACTGGTACTGGGCTCACCAGCAGGCTCAGGCTCTGAATTAGGCTCGGGTTCAGGGGAGGCATTGGAGCCGGACAGAGTCTTTGGTGATATTGGTTCAGGTTCAGAACTAGGTTCCGGTTTAGAATTAGGTTCCGGTTCAGGCTTCGTACTGGGTTCTGCTTTGGAATTAGGTTCCGGTTCCGGTTTGGAATTAGGCTCGGGCTCGGGTTTTGAGCTTGGCTCTGGTTCGGGCTTGGAGCTCGATTCTAGATTAGAATTGGGTTCTGGTTCGGGTTTGGAACTCGGTTCCGGTTTAGAGTTGGGTTCGGGCTCTGATATGGGATTGCTGGTTGTTTCCTCTGAAAGTAAAGATAAAATCATGCAAAAGTTTTGTTCCCACTTTGGGGGAACAGAGTCGTTCTTTCAATCCTCAAATGCTTCAATTTGATATTACATTTATTTGAACAACTAGGAGTTTATGATAAAAAATCATATACCATTTTGGCAAGCGCTACTAAAAATATGCATCAATTACCATATTTTATCAATTTTAGACAGAGAATAAAACTATTATGATAAAAATAACAGTCTATTTTAAATTAATAAAACAAAATTAAACAAAACAATTTTACTCTTTAATGGGCTTTTTAAAAAGTACACTAACAACAACCAGTTTTGTGTTTTTTATTTTGAGCTCTTTTTGTAGAGATAGTTAGGTAGACTGCCGAGTTTCAACACTACTTTAAAAACGGCAACCCCGTAGGCATAACCGAACCACTTAAACCTTTGGATAGAGATCTGATTCGTTAGAAAAGAGTGTAGTTTTAGTGTCAATTTCAAAAAAAAATTAAAATTGATAGTGGTTGCTTAGATGAGCCAAACCCAATCACTAGCTTCCAGTAAAGTAAAAGAATCCTATATAATATATCCTATATAATGAGTGTAAAGGACAATTTTTTTTTTAATTACATATATTTGAAGAATAGTTGGATTGTAAGAACAGCTGCCTAAAATACACAAAATAATTTTTAATTGTATTTACAGAATGTTAAACGTGTCAGGGGTCAAGAATAAAAATTAAATAAAATTGTGCCAGTAAATAGGTAATGTGAATTTACTGCATAACTTTTGCAGCTCAAAATATACAAAGTTAGGTTAGGTTAGCAATGCGAGCGCTAATGAAAGAAGCATGCACGCTCGGTTGGAAATTACCGTTCGAAGAGAAATCATTAGGTAAATTTCACTTACCGACAGCCCGTTTGCTGCGACCTGGAAAAAAGAGACATTTTTACTGAATAATCCAACAAACAAATATTGAATGTAGACATTTTATATCAAATCAAGCAAACGATTTGAACAGGCAATTCAAAGTGAAATTTTGACACAAATAGATGCTGACGATTGCTTTTGAAGTAAAGCGTCTTTCAATTTTAATTATACTGAAATTTCTATCTGACCTTAAAAGGGAGCCTTTAAGTGCAAGGCGAAAAATATATCGTCTCATTAACTTATTTAAGGCCTACTTCGAGCTCCCAGCATGGTCCTCCAATAGTGAGCAACTTCAGAAACCATTCAGGACCATTCTCACAAAATAAAGGAAATTTTTAGGAGAAAGTATGTCGGGTTTCATTCCTTTCTTCCGCGCACCATTAGAGAGTGGGATAGTCTCAACTGCAGTGTCTTCAAGCCATTCCCTAAGACCCCTACCCAGCTAAGAAAAAGGATAAAAAACTTGGCTTTAAAATAACTTAGTTGCATCACCTGCCAATCAGCTATACCACCGGAGGAATGGTACCTCCAAAGTATATGTAATTTTTAAATCAATAAATATACAGAAAATCCCACAAAATCTATTAACATTGAACTGAAACAAAATTGAATTATGTTTGTACTGCCATCTAGAAGACGTAGTGTAATTATACTAATTCTTGCATCTTCCACTAGATGTCAATATGCGTTTCTTAAACCATATTGCTATAACAGTAATGAAGTTTTACGGCAATGGCTCACAAAGTTTACGTGCTACCAATTTTGTGTCCATGAGACACTTTTAAAGATAATAATTAATATTGTTTTGAGAATTTTTATTAATGAATGGTTTTCGTCAGCTACAGTTAGCAGCCACAGTAAATATCAGATTATTTTTTCGTATCATGTCTGCAGGTCACCTATGCTCAAATAAAAGTATGATTAAAAGCAATCAACATCAAACGAGTAGAGATGTCCTGGTTTTGCATGACAATGCACTCATCCGCAATGAGTGCGGACCCTGCAACCACATATTAGTATAATCAATACCATCAGTAGCATAATGTAAGAATCTGTGTAAACTACTATGTGAATCTGTAGATTTCTTTTAAAATTACATGATTAAAATAAATAAATACCAGGTTTTTTTACTACCTATGTATAAATGTAGGAATACATAATGTCCAGACGAAATAAACTCCCAAAATTATAAATTAGACATATTAGGGTTGTATTTATTGTTTTCTAAATTAAAATGAATTAATTTACATTTAAAAAATATTGTATAATAGTAAGTTATACTTAATCTTAGAGTCATAGGTTTTACTTTTTCAAACCAAAACATGCATGATTTGCAAGTTTAAATACTCACCAGTAGAGGTGGACACTTGGTATGAAACACTTTTCTTGACAACAATATCTGGCCCAAGGTTCGATATGTCCAAACCGTCTGCTGTGTGCAAAGCAACACGTTTGTATTTCTTATTAGCATCATCGGAACTAGGTTCTGAGGTTGGTTCGGGCTCGGCGCTCGGTTCTGGCTCCGCAGCGGGCTCTGGTTCGGGTTGCGAACTCGGTTCCGGTTCGGAATTGGGCTCTGGCTTAGCGTTCGGCGTCGGCTCAGGTTTGGAATTTGGTTCAGGCTCAGGTTTAGAACTAGGCTCGGGCTTGGAATTCGGTTCCGGTTCCGGTTTCGAATTTGGTTCTGGTTCCGGTTTGGATTTTGGTTCAGCCTCCGCCTTAGGTACTGATTCTGAAAACGTGTTTCTCATTATATTCGTATCAGATCAGCATTCCTCATCACATTCAAATTCTAAACCAACCAAGATTTTACAAAGGCCCTTAAGAATTGATTAGAAAAATGATTCTGCAATATTAGCAGAATTTTATAAAAAATATTATATGATTATACATAATTTGACATAAATTTGACAATTTAAATTACATATTTAATTTTTAATAACCTTTACTCTTGTTCTTGGTATGTTGACGAATTCATCGATGTTTTGCTCAAATGGCGAATGTGCCATTATGTGCTAGCAGTTTCTTACACAGCGTCTAATATTTTTCATTTATGTGACATTAAAAAAAACTAATGGTTTTTTTTTAATACATTGAAATTTATGTATGCAAATACTGTATTTGTATATATTTGATGAATAAAAGTTGCTTCTAAAATATGTGAACGACAACGTCTATTGTCAATTTTTGAGCTGTCCTTTAAAAAGGGACTTGCCCATTCACTCTTTTAGCAAAACATAGTTGATCATTGATCTAAAAGTTAGCCATTGTGTGCTATATCATTTGGCAATGGTTGAAAATTATTTTAATGTATCAACAATGTATTTAAACCCATAAATAATAGTCTAATTATCTAATTATTGTCAATATTATCAACTTTAATGTAATATTGTATCACTATTGACAAACTGCGACAATCACTAAAAATGTATATACTATTAAATAAATATGCCTACTCGCAGTTGAGCAATAAAGCAACGATATAATCGTTCAACTTACTTTTAAGGGGAATTGTTAGAGGCGGTCCTAAGACTGGGAAGTTCCTGCAAGTTGGTGTCAGTCCTCGTGGTCTCCACCCAATACCTAGACACAGACATTTCAATCAAAACAAATAACCACCTAAGGAATAAATTAAGGTTTGAGGAGATGCTTCCTTCGAATGAGAGAATGGGACGCCAAGGTTTAAAAATAGACTCTGAATAGAAGCATTTTGCCTACAAATGCTGGATATAAAATAAACACTGATGCAATGTTTAAATATTGGGAAAATTATTTACGTTTGTTAAGAAGAACCTTCATAGAAACGCTCTTCCCAATTTACGATGTTGTTGTTAAAGTTTGGCATAAAATTATTTACTATTTTGAAAGAGCTCATAAAAATCTATGCTTGCCGGAAATTTCATAAATATTGGAGTAATGATTAACGACCATTTGAAGTCATTTTTTGTCCTTAAATTGTGGCATCTTTGCCACAAAGAAAAATATGAAAAAAATGTAGCTATGTAGAAAAAATAATGAATTCCAGGGAAATCTGCTTTGTTGCATTTTGAATAGATAAAAGTAACAATATTTTGTCAAAATTTCATTTTTAAGTGGGAACTACTGAACCCTTTCTTCGGAAAATTTTTCGTAAATTCTTTGCAGTGGTCAAATTTGCCGGGGATGACAAAGTGCTTTTTGTGAATACACAAATAACATTGACTACTCCTCTCTTAAACAGAAATAGTAACATAGAAAAATTATGTTTATAAACAAAATTAGTTGTTTTCCGCATTTTTTAATACAAAGACTTTTAGGTAGATTTCATTAGAAAAGTTATCTTTTGCAATGGGTACCATGTCATGACTTCCGGGAAAAATCAACATATCTTTGCGTTTCACATCCCCTAGAACCCAAAACCACCCTCAGTATAAAAGTTTATATATTTATCTGTCTATATCACTTTCTTGTGGACACGATAACTTCCGTAATTTAAACCAATCACTTTCAAATTTATACATAAAATTTAAGGGCACCTAATCTTGGTCAAGTTTGATAATGGGCAAAATCAGACCAGGTGGGTGAGAATGGGGGGGGGGGGGGCGAAAAGTGAAATTTTGCTGTAACTTTTTTAGTATATAAGATATCGAATTCATTTAAATTTTATATTATTTCTTAGATAAGGGCCTAAAACTTGTCTAAGTAAACTTTTTTGATAGTATCAACCATTGGTCCTAAGGGTGGGACAAATTGGTTTTTCGAAATTCAAAAAATCATACCTACCTTAATAGGCACAAGATTAAATACGTTCAAAATGTTAATTGTAGGTCAACAAATTCCCTACAACTTTTGTTTCAAATAACTTTTGATACGAGCAACCCTTACGGTAAGGGATGACCAAAATGTATCACCACTTTGATCCGGTGAAATCTACCTCCGCCTTCCGTTACGCTACAGTGACACATAAGAAGTCTGTCCATAAGAAAAACATCATCTGCTTAGGTTAATTATTATTATAATTGTTCGCTGAGCAAACAGCTATTTAACTGATATGCTCATATCATTCTCAGTTACTAACGATTTGTCTAGGTTCAGGAAATTTATCAAGGCGGCTCTTAAACTGATTTACACTTATAGCTTTCCTGTGGTAGCCGTTTCTAATTATCCACAACTCTATTGGAGATAAAGTTCTTCTAAGTCTAAAGAGTATAAAGAGTCTGACCTTTATTCTGGCTTTATTCATCGTCATACAGAAGCAGGCCTTAATTGGAAATGGAACTCGTTTGAAATTTAACAGCAATACTGATGGAATCGGTGAGATACTCGGTGGTATAATCGGATATAATGTATAGCGGATTACGTTGACTTTTGCCAATGACAACAAACAATAAAATGCTCACCCATCCAGGAGGTGCTGTTAGCCACCATGACAAACTCAATCTCCTTCTCGTCTTTTAAAATTTTCCAATACAATTTGAAGTCCTTGGATAAGTCTTTTTTGGAGTATGCATTGAAATCAATATCGGAGTGTTTCACGGGAGATCCTAAAACCACAAAAATATATATTATGCACGATTAAAATATGCACTGTTACTTAGCTAAGACATTAATAATTTAAAACGACAATAGGTTTTAAAATAACGTCAAGTTTTAAAATTCTCTTTCCCCCTGATTATCTTGACTTATTCCTGAATCCCGTCAATTGGCCAACTGGTTCGGTCATCTCTACATAGGTTAATCGTAGTAGCAACCAGTCGTTTCGTGCCTCAAGTAGTATTCGAGAACGGTAGAGTTATTTCAGTCGATCCTAGAAAAGCTGACTTACTTGCTCCTTCTTTTTCTAAGTCATTTAACTCTGATTCCACCATTCATGCTACAACATCACAGGGTTCTTTAGTATTGCCATCATTGACTCGATCAACCTTTGAGATTAGTATTCCTGATAAATTCAAGCCATTCCTTAAGACCCTTCCCAGCTAAGAAAAATGATAAAAAACTTGACTTTAAAATAACTTAGTTGCATCACCTGCCAATGAGCTATACCACCGGAGGAATGGTATCTCCAAAGTATATGTAATTTTTAAATCAATAAATAAATAAATAAATATGTAAGAAACATAATTCAGAATGACTGAATTCAACAGATTGATGGTTCCAATAACATTTATTTTATTACAAATTTTCCCTTATTAATTGGTGATTATAAAACCATTGAAAAATAGCTAGTTACAACAAAAAAAATAACATTGGTGCATAATTTTATTACCAATTTGTAAAACTAAAACGGCATTATGCATAAACGCGCTAGTATGCTGCTAACCTTAAAAGTAACCACTAACCATAAGAAAATGTATGGGCTGTCCCTTTAGCAGCGAATTAATGCGGCCGTGTACAACGTAAAAAAAGGATTTCTATAAGTTTACAAAATAAAAATTGGGTAAGTAAGTTAAGTACCATTATTTTTTTATTTTATATAATACAGTAATTCCCGACCAAGTACATTAATATACATAATAACAGTTTAAATAAAAAAAAAGTCTCACAGACTGTTCGAAACAACTTTCGTGCTCCAATAGATGGCAGCACGCGTCTAACTCTAATAAGGTTTTACGGATTTCAGTTTTTCCATTGACCGATTATCAATATGGTATTTACAGTAATTAAAAAAACTTTAATACATACATGTTATTATTGAAACTGGCTTGCAGTATAAAAACTGATATAAATAGTTACAAAATAAATGGTTAGCTTACTTTTATTACAACCCTTTCCGTAATATCCTAGAGGGCAGTAGCATTGTTTCCTCGGCGCGGTGGTGGCTTGGATGTCCTCGCAAACGCCCCTCTCACCGCAGTCCTTATTCTCCCAGCATTCATCTTTGTATTGGCATCTCGGCCCATAGTGTAGGTGGTCACATTTGCATCTGCCCACCAAATTTCGACCGCTGTTGGAGCATGTCTCTTTGTACGCTTTTCCTGCGAAAAGAACAGAATGTTTATGAGTTAGGCTCTCCGGTCAGTGGTCAGGGTAAGATAATCCAGGCCCACAAACCTGGAAAAAATAATTGGCTGCCATAGGTAATAAACGTAACTAAAAAAAAATTGTAAATGTGATGGTTTGCATATCTTCAGATTTAGAAGACCTGGAAGCTGGTATCTTTTGCGAACTAGAGATACACTGAGGTTGTGTAAAGTTTCTGGAATTTCTTTATCAGGATGTCCTGAGACCATTTCTGATAAAAGAATTCATCTAATCGGCCCTGCGATTTCAAATATGATATGATGATGATATGAGAAGACATATCAAAATTCAAAAACGAGAAAAAAAAAAATAAACTCTACGTGATATTATTAAATCGTGGTCATAAGTTCGCCAGCTGTTAGCCCACTCGCGAGTCCAGATCATTAACTGCACTCGGTCAAGGCCCTTAAACAAGCGAATTCCAAAGGGAATTTACACCAGTGCTTAAATAAAATTAATAAATTTTGTGGATGAATAATTATTCACATTTTTTATATAATTTCTTATTTATAATAATAGGGAACACAAACACCTTCTTAAGTCTTCGGGAATGGTCTCAGGACACCCCCCCGTAGATAGCATTAATTATACAGTAGTTTATATAGTGGCAATCGCAAACTCCATAGAATTCAGGTTAAAAAATATTTATGGTTTAGAAACGTTAATCTTGCCCACTCATAGATTGCGCTTATCTAGTTCATTGATTTGCTTTTTTTAAACTCACAGAATTATTACTTTCATTTGCCATCTGTCATTAAAATGATGAAGCTGTGTGCTTTTCCAGTTAATAATGATGTTTGGGACTAGGTGCGACATCTAAAATGTGCCTTAAATACTAAAGAGCAGTTGCTAAATTCTTCTTAGAATTTGAGCAATCTAAAAACCACTTTATTTTCAATGTAAGATAGCTTAAAAAGTTATAATAGGAGTTTTTAATTAAAAAGGATGAATTAAAGAATAGCCGTTGGAGAGAAACTTACTATCTACAATGTCAATATCGGCGCAGGACCAGAAGCGATAGCTGTCAGACCACTCGTCGGCTTGTCTCTGGAGCTGGAGGGAGCAATTGAGGCAGGTGAAGTTGGGGGGCAGCTTCACTTGATATGACTGAGCACTGCGAATTATTCAAAATATATTTTTAAAAAGTAGCGATCCACGAAGACATTTACGACACACCATGAATATGGTTTTCGTCTACGAGTTATCAAACTCTTTTCATTTAACCTCAATGGAATTCAAAGCTAGAAGTTCGTTGGTCAATTCTCCTGTCAAATTAATTGAGGTTTTATTAAAAACGCACTTGGGATGGGTTGCCTTTAAAAAATAGTTTTTTTTTTTAAATTTACCTTTGTGATAACCTACCTGAACACAACCCACACTATTTAACTATCATATTAAATACTTAAGTACACACAGTGCCTTAAATACGGATGCCAACAACAAACAACCAAAATGTTATGAAGAAAATAGTTCTATGGGTAAAGTAACCCCTCTGTCCTAGATGCGAAAAGGAATTTAGCAGAAAATTTGTCCATAATGGAAAGGAATAGTTTTGGCCTTTCGAGAAAAAAAGTGTTGGAACTATAGTATGTTCAAGTTAATAGGGCAAAACCAATGAGCAAAACACCTTCCAAAAATGGTGTTCCAGGGCCTGATTGGTTTACGGGCTTCGCTATATGAAACCGTTTATCCTAATGACGATTTTGGATACAACAATATCTTCAAAATGTAATTCTTAAGTTTGTTCCGTACTCCATTTTTAGTTTTTATAGATTTATGAATAAGAAGCTACTATCCCCGTCCTTTGGCCGTCTGTCCGTCCATTCAATTTTTGTGGGTAGATTAATGCTCTTGCAAAACAACCATAACCAAACGATATGTCGATATAATTCATACAAATCACATCGAAGGCTGGTCGGATAATATAGATATATAACATTAAAGTGAACAAATTTTTAGTATTAATAAACGAAACATTGACAGTTCGATAGAGCGCTCAAATATCATAATTTAATTTAAAAAATGTAACAACACCGCTGTTGGAACATATTATTTATTACTACTGGCCAGTTAAAATTAATACAAACTCATCTATGTATGCAAATAGATATATGTAAAAGAATGTGTAGTGCCACATTATAATTATGTCCGTGTTGTTTCATTAATGGCCGCGCATCAAAATTTACAAAAAAAATGTTGTTAAATTTTTTTTTAATTTAAAGAACGTCATGATAACATGATGTTTTTTTTATTTTAATCAACTGAGATCCAAAAAATAACCTACTGACACCTCTATGGCCATACAAAATGAACATGGCCTCTATGGCCGTACTAAATACGGACGTATGGCAACCCTATATGACTGTAATGACAGTTGACCGTTAATCCGTAGCTTCAGCACCAATACCTACCAGTACACCATCTGATGGAAAAGAACAAAATTATATCCGAAAGAATAACTGAATGTTAAACAGGTATATGTAGTAATTCTGTAAGCTTTATCTAGAAGGTCTGATTATTTAAATTTTTCCTGCGCTTTGGCACTTACGTAGCGTCGCCCCTGACGAACTGTGAGCCAGCCACCCAGGGGGTCAAGTCGATCGTCGACCTCTCCAGGTGGTCCAAGACTTTGAGGCTAAAGCCACCCTGAAAACAAAAAATTCATCTTATTCCGAGTGGCTGTTATAAGAATCTTATTTAGCCAAAAGTAATATATCATATTAAAAGATAGCTAACTAAGTACTAACTGATTGACTGAATAAATCGACTAACTATGGATAGTCTATTGGGTGTGCACGGCACTAGCGGGAGGAAGTCTCACTCTGGTACTCATGCATTCGCAAGCGACTCACAGGTCTTGGGTCAATTAGTGAACGGCATATCATAAAACGGGATTATAACGGGACATTTTTGCATCTCCACTTAGGTAATCGGGACTTAAACTTAAAACGGGACCTATGGTCAGGTTAGGCATGCCCGAAGCCGTAGACGTTTTTCAAAATGCGGTGATCAGCGTCATCTGTTATTTATGATTTTAGCGACTTAGGTAGTAGTAAGTAGCGTTGCAGTAGGAGTATTTAGGTATGTATTCCAGCAAACACATACATATATATATATTATAAAAATATGTATTTTAAATAATTGAATTGCTGATTATTAAAAAGGAGCTATGTTACATTTTCAACTTTGCGAGATATTAAAAAAAAACTGATTCATTTCTAATATAATCACATATATTACAAATTTATGCATTTATGAAAAACTTAGTGTGTTTGCTGATTTGTTTTTGTTTTATATTTTTTTTTATTTCTAATAACTTTTTTAATAAAAATAAAACAAATTCCGTAACATAGCTCCCTTTTAATATAATGTAACATATACCCCTTTTAATAATCAGCAATTCAATTGCTATGACTACAATTATTTTAGGACCCACTCAACTAGGAAAAACGATACTGATAATATGATAGGCAGGATGGTAATAAAGAGTTCAAAATGGTACGACAATAGTTATAGTTTCTAATCAATATTATCAGTATAATCTTAACAATTTCAAAGGAAAGAAATAAAGAAATTAAATGTATCACGAGAGTTTAACAGAGCATCATGCTATGTAAAAAAATAAGTTTAAAAAATCAACCGCGGTAAAAAATCATTGATTACTTTTCTTCTGAATATCAGACAACCTAACTACATAAAAGTATTTCCTATGAAATAAGATATATTTGAATCTGAATTGATTTTGACATTATTTAGGTACTCTCAAACACTAGTATTCTTACATTACATTTTTATTTTCTTATACTCTCACTTTATTATTTTTTTTTACGTTTGCACACATTAACTATAATGCATTTTCCGAAATTCCGTGTGCGCCATTTTGATTCCAAATTAAAATACTTATTTGTTAGAAATACAAAGTTGTTTAAATGTCATGAGTTCATTGGTTATGAGCATATTGATTTTTATAAATAATTGCGCTAGCTTTCGCAGTAGGTAACTGAGTACCGATAGTACCCACATAATAATATTAATAATTTAAAACTCACAATATTATAAAAAAAATGTAATTTATATTTCATAAACTAAAAGGGATAATTCTTTTTCATTAAAAAAAAAACAAAAACAATACGCCCAACGTGGGGCTCGAACCCACGACCCTGAGATTAAGAGTCTCATGCTCTACCGACTGAGCTAGCCGGGCAATTGCTGCTCGCTACTGTATTACTATTTATAAACTCACCCTATGTGCGTAAGCCAAATGCCATGTTACATTGAAGGTCGACTCTGCTAATAACGTTGTCAGCACGGATCCTGAATAAAGTAAAGATATTTTATTACCTATGTATTATTTATAATCAATAAATGTGAAAGTTTTATATATTTTGCATTCGCTATATTTTTTTTGCGACTGTAGAGCACTTTAGTATGAAATACGAAACAGATTTAGGTGAGTAGGTATTATCAGTTAGGTATATATGGGAATATTATACCACTAGTCGTTGCATAATAATATCCACATTATCGTTTAGTGAAATCATGGCCCGGAAATTTCAACAAGTCATGGGAAAAGTTCGTATGCGAAGCAAATTTAGTACAGCCGCATTGTTTTTAATTATTACGAGCAATTCTCACGCCCACGAGAGGTTTCTTTCTTTTATGATTCTATAATATTACCACATATTAATATCCTCTTTAAACTGTTATATTACATTACGATGGGTTACCAGCAGCTGGCCTATTCCGCTCCTCAGCATCAGAATTCTGCGTCCTGCCTGAGCCGCGTATGGTATAGATGGCGCCGCGAGCAGAATGCTAATACGGCTATACATATACATATATAAATTATAATATAAACTTGATTTGATTAAATAAATAGCATCTATAAAGAAGAAATATGTCGATCAAATAAATCTGAAAAACGAGTAATGCATTTACGATGAAAAATATCTAATTTTTATTATTATTGTTTTATAAATATTTTTATTATTGTTTTGACTTCATATGCGCAACGCGGGATAAACTAATAAAAATTCATATCCAAGTTATATGATCCAGACCAATTTCTAAAACTTCCAAATGTATATTTTAATAAATTGATATATTTTATGGTTTTAATGATTTTTTTTAAATGAGTAAAATCCATGAAAATGCTAGTTTATTTAAAAATGTAGTAAATAAAAAAAATAGGGGTATAATTTAAAAAAACACGGGGTGTTCTATGTAATATAATGAAGTAAATGAATCTACGATTAAAAACATTTATAATAACACGTGTGGCAGCACCACCACCATTTGAGATAAGCGGTTCTTCATCTGGCAGAATGCAATTATAATTTATTATTTCTTATGTCGCTGCTGATGAAATATAAAAAATATGGTATGCAAAAATGTCCTGAACTTTTACTCTCGCCTGGGAACGGAACTGCGCGTAGAGAAACAGAAGTTTCGTTCATTTCATTATAAACACAAAGCTAATTTTACCTACATAAATGCCAACCCGATACAATAATTTAATTTTTATTAATTTAGAGAACTATCATCATTATAGTTGTTTTTTTAACGTGTCTCGAACATTATTGGACAGTCCTTTTAGCAAACATTGCAACCGCTGATACTGCCGTTTGATAAGACAATAATTCACATTTTTTGACGTCTGGCCGAAAGATAGCCGTAGTTTGACCCAACCGCCAGATAATCAAAACAAAGTTAATAAAAAACTTTAAAAATAAAATAAAACCAACATGAAAAAAATGAAAACATGTATACAAAACAAAAAAAAAAATAAATAAATATGCAATAGGTACTATTCAATCTTTTTATTGTTCACAGATCCACCATAACGTTGAAGTCGGCACAAAAATAATATTCAAAATCACTCAAAGCTATTAATTCTTCTTTCGTATGGATTAATAATGTTTTTTTGGTCAAATTGAAATCTAGCAGTGTTTCTGTTGGGTCATCCACGAGGAACTTGTAGAATACTCTCACTCAGTTTTACATCTTTGCCTTGCTCTTCCAGCCAATCAGGAGTAATCAGGAGTAATGAGTGTGAACATAAGTTAACAATAAAAAAAATCCTTTTGGCACGTCGCAAGGCGGAGGTAGATTTCACCGGATATCGAACTTATGTCATCCGTTCACCTTAACCCCTTGAAAAAACCCCTTCATTCCCGGCCCCCTGGTCTGATTTAACCGAGATTTTATACCCTTAAATTTTATGTATCAATTTAAAAGTGATTAGTGTAAAATTACGACAGTTATCGTGTCCACAAGAAAGTGATATTTATAGACAGATGGCTATATAAACTTTTAAACTGAAGGCGGTTTTGGGTTCTAGGGGAGGTGAAAGCGAAGATATGTCGAAATTTTTCGACCCATTGCAATAGGTAGCTTTCCTAATAAAATCTAACAAACCGCGGCCCACTATTTTGTATGAAATATTGATAGCATTTAGTTTTTTTTTGTAATAAGTATAACGGGTATGTTCTTTAACACATTTTTTTAAAATAAAACTTTTATAATATCCTTAAATTGTTATATAAAAAATATATTTTTTATGAGATGTTTATAAGGGAGAAGCGGGTGGCTGAAAAATGCTAATTTCAAAAATATGGTGGTTTAATACTACGCATTACGTAAAAGATTCTAGCACAAATTGTTAATTTTATTTAAAATCTCATGTAAAACATGAAAAAAAAAGATATTCGACCGTGACAGGACTCGAACCTGCAATCTTCGGATCCGAAGTCCGACGCCTTATCCATTAGGCCACACGGTCAGCTTGCAAGGACATCCGCACAATGCCATCAGTTGCTGCAGAGCGATATGCGCGCGCAACTTAACAACATACTCAACGTAACGCTACCTACAATTTTATCAACTTCGCTTTCAAAAACCGGTTCAAAACTGAACAAGGGTTTAAGTTAAAATCATCAGATGTAAAAATTCGTCTGATCTGGCGTTTGTTATTACTGAACTTTTTGTTACTATATAAATATAAATTTCTGTATTAAATTGAAAATCATAATAGGTACCGTCCTCGGGTAAAAAGGGGTTTTTTTATTATTGAATTGAATATCAGCAGTATTCCTTATGTGTCTATTTCTAAGTTGAACATCACTGTCTATATATCTGTCCGTCTGCATGCACTATGAAAATGTAGCATAGACTCGAAATTTAGTACATTTACGAGTATAATAGACTTTACAATGGTTGGTAATTATACAATATACCTAATAGCTGTTGTCAAGCGGATTTCACACATATTGCTCTGTAGATCCGCGTGCAAAAAAAAACCAACAGAAAGATTGAGAGCACCGAAATTTGGAAAAAATACGAACGAAATACCCGAAAGTATGTATGTAGGATAATAGAAAAGTATAAATGGTAGAAACTCGGACTTAGATATAATATTCAATTAAAAGTTTGAAAGAATATAATAATCGTAGCTCAGGTCTGTTCTCAAACCGGTTCCAGAAATATCATTTGCGGTTTCCATTGAATCTACTATTTTTATGGAACTTTTGAAGTTCTCGAGATTTACATTTAACGGTTTTTTTAGCGGTTCCAGTCGTGCAGATTATGAGGTAGGACTAAAAATGATAATTAAACCTTGTTTTAATTTTAATTATAATTTACTCTGCGGTTGTTTTGTTGACGTTTCTCCGTGAAAATACACAGACGAGTTGATTGTATAGTATTTGCCGATTTAAGTAAAGTTTATTGAACTTTTTAATAATCGTTTTAAACCCAGCATTACAAAAAGTTTAGCATTCTAACCATGAAATACGTTGAACGCAATAAATTACTTACCAACTTACACCCGTGAAACCTAAGACTAATTTAACCTTTTACGGATATATAGGTGCATAGAAAACTTATGTATGTACTTAAATATGAAAAAAAAAACACATCTTAAAAAGTAAGAAATTAAATAGTACATTTCATTCTAATTATTTTTGTTTATGTTGCGAAATGTATCCTTTAATTTAGAACCCATCCCATTTATAAATTGTGTTGCTTCTTCACTCCAAGAACCAAATGTTTCTACAGAGAAAGCCAAAAATTAATATCTTTTTTAATTTCTACATATTTATTATGCTTCAACCCAGCGGCAGAAACCGCTGCGGCACCAGGATTCTCACTGGTCAGCTGCCATTGTGTCGACGCAGGTAGCGCCCCAAACAACAGATTAAAGTCATCAGAACTATGGTATAGCATGTTGAGGACGCAATCCATCCACTCCCGAAGCAGAACCATTCGGAAAACTAAAGACGGCTTCCATAACATTCTCAGCGCTTACTGACAAATTTGACAGAAACTGAATCTGCTAAATTTTGAAAATTTATTGGTTTTGAAGGCGATGGATGCTTCGATTTTAAAATGTCCAATACATCGTCGCTAAGCTGGCTTCAGAAGAAAGAAGACTGCACCCCTCAAATCACCATCTGCAACTCTTGTTGATAGACTCGTACGAACTTTGTTGTAGTTTTCATAATTTTAAAAAGACGAGTCAAAAAATTGGATGTCGAGTTTCATTATTGCTGTTAGCGATTTATTATTTCCTTTTTGCTTGGAATTTTTAGAGCAATGTATGAAAAAAGCATTAGGTTTTCCTAACTTGTTTAAAATCATTCAATAATAAACAGTCTTCCATAACCGACGTTAATTTAAATGCAGCCAACATCCTAGGACATTTCGGAATTCTGTTAACAATTTTAATTTATGATTTGCATGCAGAAATTTTCTCACGAAATGAACCTGGAACAAATTTCAGAATGTTTTCTAGATATACGGATGTCGAGACCTTCGCCACCTTGGATAATGCGGAGTAGGCTGATAGTAAAATGAACCGGATCCTGTTGTTTCGCCCAGCGCAGAACCATTTGGTATTTGTAATATTTTCGAACTCCGGATCACAAATATTTTCACAGTAGCAGTGAAACCTTCACATTACATCCTTCACATAATAACCAGTTTTCACTAGAATTCGTTGTAACGCCGCATTTACAATAAAGAACCGAAGTCATTATTTTCTAATTGTTAATGCATTCCTATTTCTTCATGATAACAATATTAATGATTTACGTTTATCGTTGTTGATTTTATGAATTATCATAATAAATTGATATAAACAATTAGAACGAATTGCTATTAGTAGTATTAAAAATCAAAACTGTTATAATTTAAAGAAAAAATACAAAGCTGTCAATATTTATTTGATAACACGACAAACACGTCAACCAAAAATATTGCGTTTAAATATAAATTACGTAAATAAAAATATAAAGTGATAAGAAATGGTATATTAAAAGAAAGTTAGTTAATATTAAAAAAATAATAAGTAATATTACACCTCTCATGATTCGAACCCGCGCCCTCTCGCGAAGGTTATATACGCGTTTTAGACAGCGTCCCTCGTACTCGCTTCGGCAGTACATATACTAAAATTGGAACGATACAGAGAAGATTAGCATGGCCCCTGCGCAAGGATGACACGCAAAATCGTGAAGCGTTCCACATTTTTTGCTAAATACTTTGGGGATGAATTATTTATTAATTTAACAGGTTTCCCCATGTACATACCACCTTCGAATTCTTCACAGTATTACGAATGTTCCATAAGTAGATTAGAAGTCTCGTCGACAGACATTTTGACTACGGATTCACCCGCGCATTAAGCGTGGCACGAGCCAGCTCGTTTACACTCAAGAAATTTTATTATTTGAAATAATCAAAAATATACGCCTATACAAATCACTATATTACGTATTTCACATAAATATCATATTATGTTTAGGGAACTTACTACAACGATAAACAATTATAGTACCGAATGATAAAAAATAAGTAGGCATACTTATATATACATTTGTATAAATAAGTATATTATTGGTTTAGTTCGATTGAAACGTATACAGCAGTGTTATGCATTTTCTTGTTAGTACGCTGGTAACAAACCTAAATCCGTGACTTCCACTGCGCGAAGATGGCAGGCAATGCTATGGTGACGTCACCACTCTTTAGATTAAAAATGTGGATCTGTGAGGAAGCGCGATTTTATAGAAATATGGCCCTAACACTATAGTAGGATATCCCTCTTTAAATTTGACCCCTATTTATTTATTATATCTATTTGAACGCACGGCTAGTTTAGGTGTTTATTTCGTAAATCAGTTTTTTCAAAGCTTAATTTGGTGTATTTCATGGTTTTTTTTTATTTGTCGACTTTTTATCTGTCGATGTTTTAATTGACGATGTTACGATCGCCACCGCGTCCAATCTACACAAAAATTAAAGCTTTCGCATTTTACTTAAATGAATGCATGTACAGAAGTAAGACATTTAGGGATTCAAAAATAGTTATTTTTTATCTACAATTTTTTTAAATTTAAATTTTGCTGCTTGTTTGCTTTTATACGGTTATTTAGACGGCCACAGCGTGCGCAGTCGTGGCCGAGTGGTTAAGGCGTCTGACTCGAAATCAGATTCCCTCTGGGAGCGTAGGTTCGAATCCTACCGGCTGCGAATGACTTTTTGTATAATATATTTTGTAGTTTTTTTTTTGGGCTAATCTCAAAAGACTAGCAGAAAAATTCGCTTCGTTGCTACTTCAGACCGTAATAGTCAATAATTTTGTAATGCTACGTCCAAGCATCGACTTTCGATACAAACAAAGCAGTCAATTCCGTGGCCACGAACAAAAACAATAGTCATATGGGCGGAACGAGAAGCCAGAGCGGGATGGGAGACGATTGTCATCCAGGCGAGAGAGCGAGAGAGCGAGTTGACGACGTCTGCGATGTAACCGGAAAGCCTAGAAGGAGTCGTGCGTCATGTCTCATGAATGCAGCCGTTTTTAGCCTCACAGATAGCAAGCGTGAAGAGTGGAGCATGTTTTGGTTTGCGCCCACACACGCCTTCCTTGCGGTGTGTTAATAATATTTAAATTAGCTGTGTAGTGGCAATTACTACCTAACATGCCAACGTTAAAAATAAAGGTGTTTTAAAAATCTTATATTTAACAAAAACCAATTTAAGGGATACCTACCTGATTTAACGAAAAAATAAAAATACACCAAGTGATTCAATTTAAACTATAATTACCTTTTGGCATTCCACATGGTGGTTTTGTCCTAGCATTGTCCAAAAAATCCAAATCGTACTTCCTGGCTGGCGGAAACGTCAGCGCCACGTGGGCATTTACGACGCTAGCAGCGAAGACGCAAACCAGTACGCACAACGATAATAACATCGATCGGTCACATATAATCAACGAAGTCCTGGATAACCTCATTTTGTGAGCAGGTAGGTAATTTATTATTGGATTATCATCCAAAACTAGTGTTTATTTTTTTTACACAACACACCACATTATTCACTATTTTTTTTTATCAGTCGGGCGACATTTTGTATCGCGCTTCTAGCGGCATCATCTGAAAAAACGAAAGAGATAAATTTAGTATGATTACAAAAAAATATAGAAAAATAATAATATTAGAATATACAAAAATAGGTACGCGAAAATAAAAAATGGTAATAGGAATTTCAAAACAAAATGAAATGCTATTTATTATTACGTTAGTGTCGGCTAAACAAATTTATTTATTTATTCATAACGGCACAATAAAAAGTCATAGCAATAAATGATATCATATGTGTCGTGTCATACCGATGAAAGAATGTTTATAAAGATAAATTAAATAAATTATATTGCCAGTTATGTTGACGTTTACAAAATAAACCGACCATCATTAACACCAGCGTTTGGAAAATGACGATTAATGTCAATAGCTTGGGTATAAGAAATTACTGAATAGAACAACCGATTTAATGTAATACCCGTAAGAATAATTAATTAGACATTAATTAGGTAGTTATAACTAGACGCGTGAATAAAAATTATGTTGGTACCTATAGTCGCACGGCTACTTTCTCTAATAGCGGATATTGGCGGTTTGTGCGAAGTGCCGCGTCGACAAACCGGAAATATTGCGTAAAATAATTACACGTCTAACCATCATACCACACGAGATCGACCACTAACCAGATGTAGACATTTTGCAAAATTGACTCAGTAAAATCACTTCCTGATAGGATATCATTACATATCAAAAAATATATATTTTTGTTGAGTTCATTGATTGCATCGCTTTGTCGTTATGACTCCGTGGCCAAATACCCTAAAAACCTATTTACGAGGTGAAATTATTTACAGTGTGACGAGTTTCCAAAGGAAATTGTAAAACATCTGAATTCACATGAAGTTTAAATTATAATTATTTTTGTTGGGTTATTAGTATTTTTAAATAATACGTTTTCGGTAGGTTAAAAAAATTTTTTTTTTATTCTTATGGACTTCAATATGGTTTTTATAATAAAACAAAATCGCGGTTATCAAGTGCAACTTTTAATTGAATTTTCTATCATTACTAAAATTTGTGGTGAGTGGGCCAAACGGGCAGGTAGCTTGTACCATCCCAAATCGTCAAATCAGTTTTTTTCTGTTACAAAATGGCAAGATTTGACAGTTAATTATTTATTTTTATTAAAAAAAAAGACATAATACATTAAATGGGTTCTGGCAAAAACATGGTTTTGGCTGCCAGAAACTCAATTTGATGAGAAGTCTTAGAAACTATATGTACTAAATTTACATACAATGTTTTTTAATTAGATAAAAAAGAACCAAAAAAAAACTATGCAACATTTAACACAAAGAAAAAGAGTACATCAAAAATAAATAGCTAACTTTACAACATAACTAACACAAGTAAAACACAATCACTATTCAAGAGTATTCCATGTAGTAGATTACTATACAATAATCCTAGAGATAAATTTTATAATGTTTATTGATTTTGGTTACCTCTTTCAAATGCTTTGGCATTTTCTTAAATACACGCTACCACGTAGTTTCTAAAAATCAGAAAAAAATCCCATTTCTCGTCGCTCTTCCTCGGGTTTTACTTAGTTTACAACTTTCAATACAGTTGAGGATTTAGTTCATGTTTTTTAATCAGGTCAATTATTTTTTAAATTAAAATATAGGTAGTGGTGAATGTCACGTGAACAAACATGTGCGTGCATCTGTGTTGCCTATCAGCATACGCACACATTTCGGCGGAATGTAACTAAAAAAAACATTAGTATTCCATATAATTTCTATGAGTATGTTACGGTATGATTTTATACAAAGTTGGTATTGGTAATAAAATAATTTCGTTAAAAGTATGACAATAAAAATTAGTAGTAATATTACTTTTTCATGTAAAAAAAGGACTTTATTAAATATAAGATTTAAATAAATTATGTAATAGATAAAAGAAAAAAAAATCTCGTGATTCGAACCCGCGCCCTCTCGCGAAGGTTATATACGCGTTTTAGACAGCGTCCCTCGTACTCGCTTCGGCAGTACATATACTAAAATTGGAACGATACAGAGAAGATTAGCATGGCCCCTGCGCAAGGATGACACGCAAAATCGTGAAGCGTTCCACATTTTTTGCCAAATTTTTAAATCGGCCCCTGCGCAAGGATGACACGCAAAATCGTGAAGCGTTCCACATTTTTTGCCAAATTTTTAAATCGGCCCCTGTGCAAGGATGACACGCAAAATCGTGAAGCGTTCCACATTTTTTGCCAAATTTTTAAATCGGCCCCTGCGCAAGGATGACACGCAAAATCGTGAAGCGTTCCACATCTTTTGCCAAATTTTTAAATCAATTAATTCATTGCTGTTTTGAAAGTACGAGCTCATTGAATTGACATTTTGAATATAATTGTTGTATTTGTATTTGTTTTTGCGTCGGCTCATCCGCAATAAATAATGATTTAAATGTATAATTATTATTGTATGACAGAGTTGTGACTAGGCCAAAACTCGACGTATTATATTTCGTTTGATTTTTAAAATGCAATTATATTTAATCGATTAAATTGAGCGATATACATGTATAGAGTCGTATAGAGCCGAATAATAGATTATAACATATAATTTATCGATAAAAATAATAATAAAAAAATCACAAACAGGAAATAGTGAAGTAAATTATTTATAAGCTTCAACATTTCACTTTCTAAGTTGCTCGTTTTACCTATCAATATTGCGTACAGAAATTTAACAACAAAAACGAAATAAAGTAGGTACTTATATACTTTCGATGAATGCTATGAAATAATAAAACAAAAAAATATTAAAATAAAAAAATTATCGATTACTAATTCATCCCTTGTGCCGTAAGCGAGACTCGCGCCATGTAGGTCGGGTGACTCTTTTGTACTTGACTTGATGCGAGTAGAAATTTGATGAGGGCCAGTCCAGGGGTTACAAAGTTGCATGAACTAAATTACTGTTTCGACAAACTAGACATTTTTTTATTAATGCCATAGCCATTAATGAAGCCGCAAAACTTTATTTGCGTTTCCTGTTTCTCCCTAAAGGGGCAAACTTCATAATGTTCGTATAGAATGCCGTCGTGCCTTACTTGTGATGTTTTTCCGAGCATTTTAAATAATAACGTGTCTGATTATGAATATTTAGCCCTGTATTGTTTGTGATAAGAGTCATCTGTGTCCGAGGGGATTGAACCAAACGCCCAGCAAAGCAATGACCTCTCCCTCTCCCTCTCCCTCACCAAACTCAAGCGCAAGAGAAAAGCTGAGAAAGCGATGAACCGTGTGAACACCATAACCCCCTCCATCCACCATAACCCCCTACTTCCCCATGACCAACGGCTCGTGTTTATAACCACAGTATGGTGTGATGGAAATGATAAGAATAGCGGTTTTTAACGCGGAATACATTTTTAGTATGCCACTCTCTCTCTTTCAAACTAGTTTTTTTTTAATATACAATTTAATTTTATGCATAAGATTTCGGGGAAGTGCCAAATTGTTACGGCTATGATACTTTTATACTGCATGCATTTGGGGGAGACTCGGTGCGATTTCTACAAATTTAAAAAACAGCTTAGCTAATTAAACAGCCTACAATTGAGTTTAGCCACAAACTACAGTACAGCTCTTTTTTTTTTTTGAATGTCAGAAAATCATCAATATTCTAGTAACAATTATGGTCTTTTGGGATATGGTTACACATACCTAACCTACCTCGATAAAATTCAGAATTTACAAAGCAGAATCCTTAAATTAATAGTTCCGAGATCAAGTGGTTAAAAAAACAAAATCAATTACCTTGATTTATTTAGATATTGCAATGTTTTGACGGTTTCGCAACTTTTTAGGTATAAACTATCTTACCTTTTTTTGATTGTGACCAATTTAAGATTCAATTCTCGCACGCATATTCTACCCGACAAGTGCAAAACGAAATATATTTGTTAAACAAATATAAAAACGTCTTCTTTCTACCTTGATACCAAAAATTGTCAATGCTTTACCTAAGGCTATCAAGTGTGCCAAGCTTAAAAAAAAACAAATTAGAGCTGAAAAAGATTGTAGCGCTGAGTGATCGAGTGGGTAATTAAAATGATTATTTTTTACGTAATTATTAATTAAATTGTTACTTAAGTTTGTTATATATGTACAGTTAGTAATTTTAAGGATTTAAGGAGTAAGCCGCTTTAAGAAAAACATAATTCCAATTTGAGTTTTTCCAGATGAGCCCTTCAGGCTCTGGTAGGACAAGATGTATTTTTTTCTTTGTAATGTTATCTGGTGAAAAATAAACGTCACTTATGGTGGCATTGAACTGAACTGAACTGAAGTATTGAAGACCGTTTTGACAGATACAACTGGATAACTGTCATTGAGCCGGATACAACATCAACCAATTACTAGACTAACTGAGACAGCAGTTTTGAACACCAGAGTTTTTATTTCCGCCCGATCAATGAATAGCCATCGATTATTTTAAAAACATATACATTCTTATGTGCAATTTTTAAACATTCAGACAATACAGTATTTCAACGCAACACACACACACGTAGGGATGGTATATGTACGGATACAACACATACTTCAAACTCGTAATTGGAGCAAGGATTACCGAAATACCGAGGGTCAAGCACCGCAACATACACTATTGGTACCCTCCTTTTCGGTTGGCTTTTTTCTTCATCCGTAGCAGCAAAAACAGACACACGATTAGTTCTTAGGGAAGTCAGAGCTGAAAATATACCTTTATTTTGTTTATCAAGTTGGGCCGAGTTCTGGCCAAGATTTTGGCAGGTTTAGGTTTACATTTCAACTGGTGGAACACTCGATTAGATTACATTTCCTATATTTTGGGAGCTCTATCAAATTTGTTGGTTGTACACCCGTCACCCGGACTCCTCTGCTGTTCCGGTCACACGCCCGTGTCACCGGTCACCGATCACGTGACTTCCGTCACCGAATCGCCAATTAATGTTGTTATTAAAACATATTATTGCTTACTACATCCTCTTGGACTTTCTACATTTTACCTTCGGATTCCTCACTTTAAGTATTTTACTATGGTGCAGGATAGTAAAAAAACTCCTCTCCGCCATGACTAATAATACATTATATAAATTCAGTTAAATAATCAGCAATTCCCAACATATTTCATCACTTTATTTTGTTATGGAGCTTGTGCTCGCTGTGGATATGCTCGGAGTAGTTTGAGAAACGCTGCGATAACATACAAGTCGGATTTACAACATTGGACTGTACTAAACGTTTATAAACTACCTACCATTTTCATACTGTTCACTATGTTTTCCATTTATAAAAAAACCTAAAGCCTAGTTTGGCAAGATATTTTGCATTGTACCATTGTCTTTATAACAGTTGCTGGAATTAAATAAATATAAAATAATAAAACAAAGATTTGTCTATTAACTCCGACCAAAGCTATGTATTCCAAGCCTCATTGTCGGTATTTCCTAAGGGCATAACAACCTAGGGCTTAAAGATACTTTTGATAAATTCTATTTCGAAGATATTAAGTATACTAATCGTTTGAAGTTTCAAACGGCACCCTCAGAACTAGGAATCCACATTAAAATCTGTGGCCTATCCTTTATCAAGATATGAGGGTGGGACAGATTTACATTCACATCACTTTAATAAGAACTGCGGGGTGGGAGGAGGGGGGTTATTGCAGCTTTGGACCTAACATTTACCTATTCCATCTAGTACAGTCAGCGCAGTTTCCAAATGTTCGCATCGAGTAAAAATCATATTAGGCGGATATTTCTTCTGAAAGTGACAAAGATCTGATTTTTTTAGAACAACCAAAAACATGATCTTATTATTATTATTATTGGCTTGTTTTACAGTGTGGTTGGGTAAAAAAGCCCCATTTTTGATATAGGCAATCAAATGGGGACTTTCTCGCACGCTTTCGCGTTGAATAAATTAACTTTTCGTTTATAGATCGCAAATAATGACGGTCTGAACGAAAACAAACAACCAATTATTGCCTGCCTATTTTTATTCAGAACAGCGAGATTTATTGCGGGCCGCAGGCACCGTCTAAGTAGGCCGCAGGCACCGTCTGCCTACGCGCTATGCAGGTAATTGGCGGATAAAGTAACAAGAGCGTGAAGTCGGACCAGAGCGGACTTTTTAACGCCGACCTTGAGCATCTCGACAATGACATTGGTCGTACTCGCTGGTTATTTTGTTATTGAAAAAAAATATATACCTCAGAAACATTCGTTGCAAGTTGCACCCAAATGATATTAAAAAAAATATATATATATTCAACACGCAAATAATAAAAATATAATATTATGCACTATACCGATCACTTATTTCACTCACTTGAGGTCACTCAGAAATAAAACTTCCAGTTATATGTAGGTGCATTATAAAACTTCCATAATAAATAGTTACCTATACAAAATACACTTGGAACAACAAACACGAGCACTGCGTCCTAAAATTCAAGGCGTTTTTCCAGGGTCGAAGATGTACTACTACTAAACTTATCCAAGGTAAGTCAAAAGTATAAAAATATATTTTTATGTATCTACCTAAAACATCAGTTGCTAAATTTGGGTGATAAAATCAATAGGAAAAAGAAAAAAAAACGTTTTTTGTAGTTCTTCATTTTTTTGTAAGTGTGTATTTAGTCCTTTTGATCAATTTTAATATTATCGTACTTGCAATATAAATATACGTAATCTGAGACTGCGCACAACGTCCGGTATGGTCTAGTGGCTAGGATACCTGGCTCTCACCCAGGAGGCTCGGGTTCGATTCCCGGTACCGGAAAGTTTTTTTTTTTGTTCAATCAAAATTCATCATAGGCTGGTTACGCTAGCAGCATTTTTTTTATTCACTGTAGAAAGTTTATATCTTCACTTAACCATAACCGTTGGTTATATTTCACGGTTTAATAATTTAGCTCCAATTTTATATCCGAGAAAGGAGGAAATAATGTTTGCGGTAAGTTCACTTTAAAGGCAGAGAATACGATAGATTAACAATAGATAATTTTACCATCCATCTAATCAAATTAATATTTATTATAGCTTATTGATTATTAATTAAACCATACTAACTACTTTATCTACTTTAAAATCAATACAAATAATTGCAATGTTCATCACATAATCTACTAAACTAAGCTAAATTTTTATGAACTAAAAAAGGCGACAGCTTCAAATATGGTATGAATAATCAGTGTTACTAACTAAATACCGATAGATCTCAGAAGAGTTGGGTTTTTATTACTTCGTTTATTTTGTTTTGTTTATTTATGTTTCTTCGCTTAAGTTAAGAATATGTTTTACAAATGTACCAGATAATACCCATCTTTGCGCAATACTGCGATGTTAATGTATGACATAATATGACATATCTACCTACTTGCACACAAAAGTTCAAAGAAATAAAGATAATAAAATAAACGCTAGGAGATAAATGACCAAAATAAAAATACCTGTGCATTTTCAAAAAAATAATTAAAGAAACCTAAAATATGTGCAAAAAGAGTTCGGCTTATTTGAATCGAAGAAAATGTGTAAAAAAAAGTGCTGGCATGTTCTCGCATCCTCCGTATGCCGCCGCCATAGATGAAAAAAAAAACTTTCACTAGCGCGTGTCGGCCGACGCGTGTTGCACAACCGTTTGCGCGGTAACTGGTTATCTCGAACGCGTAATAACTTAATAACCAGTAGCAACGGTTACGTTGCCGACACTGATATAGGATTCTGAATCGCTATCATAAAAAAGGTAAATTAATGAGTACGGGCATTGAAAGTGCACGCCAGAAGGTGGCAGCAGTTACATTGTGCTGCTACCTTTATTTTATGAGAAGTACAAAAATACCTTAACAGCTAAATAATCGTTTTGCATTTTTAAATTGGTTGTTCGCTATGCTATACTTTCCACACGTGTTATATTTATTGGTTTTTTTTAAATTTATTCTGTCTTATTTTGTTTTTAACGCGTATTTATACTTACTATTTGCTAATATTCCTCTTGATACATAGGTATTACACATTTTTCTCTGGGTATATGTTTATATTTTTTCCTGCATTTGTAAGGTTTAATACGTGTTGATGTAGTTTCCAATATATGCTTCTAAAGAACAAAAATATAAAAAGATTAATTAAATTACAACAAAAAAATAAACCAATTTTTAGTAAAGGCTGATGCAGTTACGGTTCGCTTTATGTATTTTGAGCGTAATAAGTATGACGATTCTATTAGTTTGATTGGTGCATCGGAAATGTATGCTATCAACTAAATAGCAAGAGTCCCATCCTTAATAATTAGAGTGAAACCACCTCTTCGAGCTAAGTCGCTCGGTGATTCGAACTAAAAAAAAGCAGATACCTACTCGTTCCAGCTGCTAAGCATGCCTCGCCCATCACTATATTACGCTACACTTCGCTGACGTAATGACGTGTGCTATGCGATGTGTGTCGATATTACGTATTACTAATTATTGTGTTGCTTCTCGGAGATGGTAACGATTAGGATTTCTGTGCAGTTTGCCCTCTTAGCGCGTTAATGAAACCACGAAACCAGTGGTATTCATGAAACCATACTTTACATTGATTTTATCGCCCTCTATAAAACAAAAATGAACGAAATCAGCGGCAAGCAACGCCATCTAGTATTTGTATGATTTATATTCAGAGATCGCGGTAGTCTGGTAGTTAAGGCGTTGGACTATTCATCCAAAGTTCTCGGGGTTCGAATCCGCAGATGGTCATATCATTTTTAAGGCTTCATTACCAACACCTTCCATGATTCGGGAACATTTGGCCTTATTGAGTAGCGCCCAAAATAATTACAAATAACCTAGCTAGGTCATAGCAATTTCTTTTGAGAAGAAATATAAATACGACATTAATCGTAAACACAAAAATAACTCAAATTTAGCAATTTTGGCATTGAGATAGGTATATTCATTTGACGTAAGTCATCTTGTTATGAGAAAAACTGATTAGATTTTGAAGATACACAGGTACAGGTTTGAAGGGATACAGGTGTGTAATACACAGATATTAATATTTGTGAAATATAATGTTCACATTATTCAGTTCTGTAT
The DNA here is from genome assembly GCA_020383195.1 of Neomicropteryx cornuta. NCBI lineage: Eukaryota > Metazoa > Arthropoda > Insecta > Lepidoptera > Micropterigidae > Neomicropteryx > Neomicropteryx cornuta. The sequence continues at coordinate 9,133,349 of JAHKQU010000024.1, forward strand.
TTTAAACCTACTTTATAATATTTATTTTATTTATTTATTCCTTTTTGTTTTTAAATATTTCTTAGATAATGAATAACATAACCATTGCCCGTACTAAGGTAGGCTAACTTTAATAGTTATTTAATAGATTGATTAAATGCAATTAAATATAATAATCTTGTAAAATAATTATCTTATGATTATAGGCATAGTATAAACAAAAATAAATATAATTAAACATAGTAAAAAAAAACAAAAATAAATAGCTAATGTATTTAATCTAGAACCAATTAAAGAGAGTGATTCCGTAGCAAATATATTTAACGTTATATTTATTTTTAGATTTAATATCACTTTTCGGTAAAGTTCTTGGCAAATTATCACAATTTTATTTTCCAAACAAATGTATGTAGTTTTCATTGTAATTTCAAACGTCAAATCGTAAGGGCGAAATGGAAAGAAATTGTAAAAAAGTAGTCGTTTTTTAATGTAGCTAGGTATTACTTTGCAATGTCCTCTCCCAACTACAAATGAGCAAAAAAAACACAAAGGGAGAAATTAGTAAGAACTCACTCTCAATGAAAATGATTAAAAATATTTCTTCTATAAACTAATTAAAAAGTATAAAATATAGGTAAAATAAACCTTCTTCTTTCGCAATAATATATTATGATGATGACTGCTCCGTCGGCGCAATGGCCACATTAATTCAAACCGGCAGCTTTGCCGACGAATTTGCAAAAAAAAAGAAAGCAGATCACGCGTCTGCGGTGGCCATGTTTGAAATAGTGTCAAACCACATTAGCGTTAACATTTATTGCTGATCGACGATTTGTAAATACGAGATGACGTCCAAATATTCCGCAAATGTCTGCTTTTAAACATTGGACACTTTGACAGACGGCAAAAAGCATGCAAGAAAAATGTGCGTTGTATCATACAACTATTTGTACTTATCATATTAGAAAAAGAAAGCGAGTAGATGGAAAAAAAAACAGAGATTATTGGATTTCATGTGACGTTTTATTAACGCACCTGCATACCCAGGCTTAGCGACTCGACTACATGCCTAACTTAATCCAATTTAAAAAAAAAGTTTTTGGTCAGCAAATAAAAAATAAAAAAAACTGTGTGTGTCGTCACACCATTAGATCCATTCTCTGCCCGGGGAGAAGTTTTACTTTAAGAGCCATAATTGCATTTTATGCATGTTTTTGAGGTCTACTGCCAAGATAGCTTTTCATACCAGGCATATATAAAAAATATAATTAGATTAACTGAACATTTTTCTAGAAAACCTTTAAGCTGGTTTTTTAAATAAATAATCTTATGTTAATAGCCTTATATTTTTAATATAAATAAAAACTCAAATGTTTATTTGATGTTGCCGACGGACGCTCGAAGTGCACGTGGCCGATACCATTTGCAAAGGCCGAACTATGTACTGGCTCTTAAAACAACGAAATAATGAGAAATAAACACAAAAAAATAAAGGTTTTTACATATAAAATTACACAAGTTGGTTTAAAAAATGTTTTAATTATTTACAGCAGAAAATCAAAACGGCCGCCGTCCATTTCAATACAAAGTTCGCACCTTCTTAGAAAGTTTGTTTTTAGTTCTCGAAAAGCGCCCTCTTCTGTGCGGATCGCAGATGCGGCTAGTTGCAGCATTTGACGCAGATGGCGTTCGCTTTGACATCTTTCGTTGTCGTAGACCGCCTTCTTGTAGAAGCCCCACACGAAAAAATCGATTGGATTCAAATCGGGCGATCGCGGCGGACAACTTATCGGCCCTCCGGGACCGATCCAGCGGTCGGGGTAAGCCGACCGAGCGAGAGGGCACGGCCCTCTGTCGTTCTGTAGCCACATTCGCCGACGAACCTTCAAACTCACCTCTTCCAAGAGCAGCGGAAGGTCGTCCTCCAAAAACGATCTGTAAGCCCCTCCGTCCCATCTCTGCGGCAGTTCGTATGGTCCAATCAATTGGCGGTTGACAATACCAGTCCAGAAAATCGCCCCAAACTGTTCTATCGCTGAGCGGCCGTTCCCTATTGACCATTCGTGTCCATTGTTCAGGTTGACAATTCCATCTGCCTTGAACCTGGTTTCGTTCGTCCATAAGATGTTATCGAAAAAGCTCGGATCCTCCTCTGACCTCCTTATAATTTCCTGACAAAACTTTTTTCTTTTCTGGTAATCGCGTGGAAGCAAACTCGGCACTCGCTTGATATAGTAAGGGTGGCCATCTTCACTCGCGGTTGGTGTACTAAAACGCCGTCGTCGGACATTTTTAGCCACAACTTTGACGGGATCACCTTTAGTTCTTCGTGTGCCCTCGTGGCTTCCTAAACTAGGTATGCGGCCTTCCTTGTAAGTATTGTGAATGTTAAGGAATACGCGATGATCGGGATAGTGCTCAGGTTGGGGTCCACCTCGTCTTTGAAGTTGTTGTTTGTACAGCGACGCCGCACGGCCTCCGTTGCCTTTAGCGAGACCATAAACATAATGCATTTCGGCATATTCACGCGGCGAATACATGACACTAATCAATAATCGTTTAGCTGCCGTTGACACGAATCTTATAAACAATCATAATCGTAGCACAGTACTAATTAAACTACACAAAAGCTTGTATTAAAGAGAGAAGTGTGCAAAACGCGTCATTCACGCTGACGGTGACAGGACAGACTGAGGTCCTGTCCTTGTTGGACAGTGTTGCCAGATGGGTAAATAATACATTAATTAATTAATTTATTTATTTTTTATTGAAAAATCCAACAGTATTCATTTTTATAATTACAAACAAAACTTATTGCTAGTATACAAACCAATTATGGATTTCAGACATTTTACATATTAATATTTATTAGCGTAAAAAAATTGGAACAGTGTTCTTAATATATATATATATATATATAATTGTATAATTGAGTTGTAAAGGTATTTGACTTATATTTGATGATAGTTTTTTAATAGCGGCAAATTATGTCACTTATCTTTTCAGGCGATTTGCCGCTATTAAAAAACTATCATCAAATATATATATATATATATATTTTATGATTGTTTTTTAATAGCGGCAAATCGCCTGAAAAGATAAATGAAACAATCTTTGACAATATTGAAAATTTTTAAATGGTTACATAATATTTGACAATATTTTACACTAAAGAGGACAGGTGAGAGTTAAAAATGCATTTATATAATACTCGGCGCTGGATTTAAACCGACATCCTGCTCTCTCAAGTACAGGACCTCTTTAGAACCTTTATAAATATTATGCTATCCAGCACTTTCACAAATAATTAAAAACTTATTCAAAATTTTTCTATATTGTCAAAGATTGTGTCATTTATCTTTTCAGGCGATTTGCCGCTATTAAAAAACTATCATCAAATATATATATATATATATATATATATTGTAACGTACGTGCAGTTCAATAAACTCTACCCTCTCGTAATGAGTGTTTTATTTCGCTCCCACAAAACACGTACTTATTTTGTACTACCAACTTAAGCGTTGTAGCTAATATTTGGTATACTTTCGATACAATAAATAAAAATACAAATAGATACATCATATATTACAGAAATCTGTTTAGGGAAATTATAGATTTCAAAGTTACACACCGAAAAAAATATAGACTAATATCTTCAGATTGGGAGAGCAGTCGAATTATTAAATTCCATTTCCGCGGAGATTGATATATTTTTCTGTTTGCCCAATAGGATTAAAAATCTGCTTTTTATTGCACCTTTGTGAGATCAGCGCGAATTATTTATTTGTTATGGTGTGCCTAAAGGCATTTTTTTAATTTTAACGTTGTATTTTTCCTGATTAGTTCAAGTTATTTGTTATTTTTAATGTTGTTTATTCTTTTGTAGTTTAATTTTTACTTTAATTGTAATGTGCACATGGGAAAACCTGTTTAATAAATTAATAAATAAACATTATGTGCGGAATTAAAAACAATATATCTGTCTTTCTTTGTCCGCTTGGCTGCATATCTATCGGTTTCATTCTCGCACCGCGTCACTCATTTTACAGTTCAATAATAATATTTATTTACGTATTTCAACATAAATAGCACAGAAATTATAAATATAATGAAATATTTACAAGTGGCATGATATTCTTTCCATTAACTGCTGCATTTTCACATCGACTGGCAAAAAAGCAATACCAAACCAGCGAAAGGTATTGCTTTTAGGCGGTGGACAAATTCTTGGAAGTTAAGGTCTAAATTTCGCGGTTCCTTCTATGCCAGTATTCAAAACGTAATTTTTAATGAACCCGGTTTAATCAAAAATATTCCTATAGAGATCTCTCTCTTAAAATGAAATTTCCTCTCAATTTATCACATTTGGTAGCATCTAACAATTTTACAATTTCTAAAGTTTTTTAACATTGATCTCTCCTAACCAGCTTTCAATTTATTTATTTTTTTTTATTTTCTATTTCCCACCCGGTAAGTTCGGTTTTTAGTTCGGTTCTTCGTATTTATTTTTATAATTGTAAAAGGTAAAACGTGTTTCTGGCACACTGCCTAAGCTTTTGGCTTATTGCCACTTTAGATGAAGAAAAAGAAGAAGGAAAAAACAATATCTATGACATAACGACATAGGCAACTGTCATATTTACATATTGAAACCCTATAAGAAGATAAAACGGACTTTTTATACCTTTATCTTTATCAAAATGGAGGAAAACGAACTTAAAACTGGACAAATCGATGACAATATCACCTTTCAATATGAGCAAGTAAGTGTATGCAATCAAACCAACACTAATATTGATGGACATCAAAAGCAATCATCCAAGATTAATCTTGAAACATCGAATCCAGCTGGATTTATTAAATTAGAAGTTGATAAGGAAATTTGCTTTGGTTTCCGGGGAAAGAATAGTATAAATCTACAAGACGATGCCTTTGAAGAAGAAAATACAAAGTTTATAAAATTAGAAACCAATCTCTTGAACGACCAACCTAATAATCAAACAGTCCAAAGTGCAAAAAGCCCAATTATATTATTAAAAACAATCAATTTTATTTGTAACATTTGCAAAGGTACTCTTGATAGACACAGCCGAATAAATACTGCAAGAGATAAGCACAATAGGGCGAACTTAATGTGTTTAGAATGCAGAGGACAACAAAGAAAGAAATCAACAGTGACTGGTACTCGAAAGAAGATTACGGATGAACAATTTAAGATTAAACAAAATCGACAAATAAGAAAATTTAAATGCAGCGAGTGCGATCAAAGTAGTTCATGCAAAGCAGGTTTACAGAGGCATATCAATGCAGTTCATCGGAAAATACGAAAATTTAAATGCAGCGAGTGCGATCACAGTAGTTCAAGCAAAGCAGATTTACAAAAGCATATCGATGGAGTGCATCGGAAAATACGAAAATTTAAATGCAGCGAGTGCGATCAGAGTAGTTCAAGCAAATCAAATTTACAAATACATATCGATGGAGTTCACCGGAAAATACGAAAATTTAAATGCAGCGAGTGCGATCACAGTAGTTCAAGCAAAGCAGATTTACAAAAGCATATCGATGGAGTTCACCGAAAAATAAGAAAATTCAAATGCAGCGAGTGCGATCACAGCAGTTCAAGCAAATCAAATTTACAACAGCATGTCGATGGAGTTCATCGAAAAATACGAAAATTTAAATGCAGCGAGTGCGATCAAAGTAGTTCAAGCAAAGCACATTTACAAACGCATATGGATGGAGTTCATCGTAAAATAAGAAAATTTAAATGCAGCGAGTGCGATCAAAGTAGTTCAAGCAAAGCACATTTACTAACGCATATTGATGGAGTTCATCGTAAAATAAGAAAATTTAAATGCAGCGAGTGCGATCACAGTAGTTCAAGCAAAGCAGATTTACAAAAGCATATCGATGGAGTGCATCGGAAAATACGAAAATTTAAATGCAGCGAGTGCGATCACAGTAGTTTAACCACAGCACGTTTAGAAACGCATATCGATGGAGTTCACCGGAAAATACGAAAATTTAAATGCAGCGAGTGCGATCACAGTAGTTCAAGCAAAGCAGATTTACAAAAGCATATCGATGGAGTTCACCGAAAAATAAGAAAATTCAAATGCAGCGAGTGCGATCAAAGTAGTTCAAGCAAAGCACATTTACAAACGCATATGGATGGAGTTCATCGTAAAATAAGAAAATTTAAATGCAGCGAGTGCGATCAAAGTAGTTCAAGCAAAGTACATTTACTAACGCATATTGATGGAGTTCATCGGAAAATAAGAAAATTTAAATGCAGCGAGTGCGATCACAGTAGTTTAAGGAAAGCAGATTTACAAAAGCATATCGATGGAGTTCATCGGAAAATAAGAAAATTTAAATGCAGCGAGTGCGATCAGAGTAGTTCAAGCAAATCAAATTTACAAATACATGTCGATGGAGTTCATCGGAAAATAAGAAAATTTAAATGCAGCGAGTGCGATCACAGTAGTTTAAGGAAAGCACATTTACAAAGGCATATCGATGGAGTTCATCGCAAAAAATAAAAAGATTCATAAGCAGGTTTAATTAATCGAGATCACAAAAATCACCGTTATAAAAAGTTCAACAATAAGCAATATGTCAAAATTTACATTTGACGATATTGAGTTATAATTAAGCGATAGGTACAGATTAAAATTCTCTTTATTTTGACAAAAAATTATCCTACAAACGTATTTTATTTGTAAATCATAAAAAAACGCTTTTGCTTATTGGTTAATTAATTAATGTTAAAATATGGAGCAAGTTATCGTATTTCATTACGCAGTTAAGTTTTAAAACGGAGCATATTTAATGGCCAGATAAAACCTTCTATTCCACGCACTGCGCACTAGTTGCCAATCGTTTTGGCGAAATTTTTTTTTGTTAAAAATATTTAAATAACGTTTAAACTGTCATTTTAGATTTAGATGAAAAAAACATGATTTAAAGTAGAGTGACTTTAGTTAATAATATTAGTAAATAATACTAGTAATGTAAGAAAATACCCTATATAAAAGGTAGCTTATAAATTTGAGTAATTTGAAGAGAATTACATCGCTCTAAAGGTTAACGAAAAATATCCTGTTAGTTATTCAATTTGGGTAATTTGGCTAAATTTAACCAACTTGACTAGGCTAAGTATCGTCTGTTTAAAGGTTGACTATATTTTATTGTTTAATGAATTAGGTTATGTTAGACAATGGAAGTAATGTGCGTATTGTAATTTTAATAATGTTTAAGTAAAAATAATATTACTTAGGCATTTAAGTTAAATAATTATGTGCTATTTTCGCCGATTCTATAAAAATGAAATCTCTACTATTCAATCTTAGATATATTTGGGAAAGTAGGACGGTATGCCATGCATCAAGGCTTCGAGAGTTATACTTCCCTCAGTAAACAAAAAAAAATCAGTATAACTAGATATTTACAGTTAGTCCTTTTTTTCTAAAGGTATCTTTTGAAACCTTAACTTTGATTAATAACTACTTTCACTTTTCAGGATATTTTACTTTTATTTCTTTAAAATGTGCCCTTTTCTAACTGAACACAATTTTCCCATTTTCTTACCCTTTTCCAAATGAAGATTACAGATTTCATATTTTTTGTATAATAATTTGAAATACTGAATTTTATTCAGTTTTTATTACTATGTTTGTATCATATTAGTATGTAACGTAGAGCTTTCAGGATCAAATAAGCTAACACAATGAAAGTCAGTATTATCAAATGTGAACTAAAACACCATAAAACAACTAATCGTCATCATCTCCATCAACAGCATCATCGAGATCATCATCATCAGTAGTGGGCCACATAAACGAGTTTTAATGATCACCCCGTATATAATCAATAAGTTTTTTGAGGTCATTCATTGTTTTTTATATTTTTCGGAACTTTAAATATTCCCACTCATTAAGAAGGAAAATGTTTATTGAAAAATGTAAAACAAAAATAATTACTGTGAACTTATTTACTGTCAATTGTAATCCTCACATACTCTTATGTAACATATACAAAACAAAATGTATGACCGGCATAGAAAACTATATAAAACGAAGCTAAGTGCTGGTGGTTGTCGACACCTAGTCCTGAAGGAGGCAAGTCGTTCCAGGCCAATGTGGGTCTTATGTTTTGTTAATCCGTCGATATGTCCTGCAACAAGACCAGGATGAGATTTTGTACATATAAAATTGGAATACTCGGAAGATCGTCTTTTCCATACGAATCGGTTGATAACATTTTCTTTTTGAAATATTGTGTAACTTTAAATTTATCACATGACTGCTTCATATTCAAATTCGGTCATTTCTGCGAATGTCTGCGTAATTCTTGGCCGTCCTGAAAGCTCGATCACAAGGAAGAAAGGATAATAACTTTGAATAATAAATACCAATATTAGTTTTGATTAAGAGAAACATGGCAGGTACCTGATATAGAAAGATATGAATTACTGTTTATTTTTGTTTACTTATTTTTTTATTTAGAATGATGCTTGCGAGTGTAATTATAAAATAATAAAAATGAACTCGAATCTTAATAACTTAGTACTTACATACAGTTTGGGAATTGTTAAATGGTAAAAGGCCAGTCCTTTAAACGTCCAGCGTCATAAAGATCACTTTGTTGAAATGACCTTAAGTTTTGAGGTACCTACTTTAGTTGAGGACGTTGTGAATAACGCCTAACTACCTTATCAGCTTGGATCTTTTCAGCGTCTTGTAGATTCACTATATAATATAACTTGGTGGATCTGAACTGCTATAAGCGTGTTTGATGATTAATTTATAATTAATTCATAACTTTCATATTATTGTTTGTTTATCTGTCAATATAAGAGTGTTGCACTCATTGGAATTAATACCTAATCTATTATTTATCTGCTGGAGTTGCCATGGCAACTAAGCGTTTTATTGAATATTCCTTCTTCAAATGTTTGACCTAAAATTTAAAGATTCATTTAGGGAACATTGCAAATGGTCTGAAATTGAGAAATATTATTTTTTTATTATCACTAAAATTATGTAGATATAATTTTAAAATATAAAAAAAACTTGAATGGTTAGAATGGTGAGAAAAACCGATAAAGTACGACATTTCTAAATGTAATCGGTTTAGATAGATGTATTTAAATATTTATATCAAAAAGAAATCAAAATGATAACCGTTCCGAAATGCGAAATTTTGGATGATCTGTATATCACAGTGTAGGGTTGCCAGATGGTATCCTATTGGAGGACATGTCCCCCTTTTTCCAGTCTCTATGAATAAAATAAAGTAAATTATATAAAAAATCTCGTTTAATTGTGAAAGTCCTCCTTTTTTTAAAAAAAAACCAATCTTTTTCCAAATAGTCATCTGGCAACCCTATCGCAGTGTTGCAAGGCCGTGATTGACAGAATAGCGCTATGTCAAACAATTTAATTAAAGGTATTTTTTTCTCCCGCCCACAACAGATTTCCTCCCGTTTATGTTGGCCCAATAATCAGTAATAACCTGTAAATTAATAATAAAAAATAAAGTGCGCCTGGTAAGAAAATATTCTGTGTTCGTCTGTGAATGAAAATTTAAATGAAATTAAATATATGAATATTGATATAATATTATTTATTTATTTTGATTTGATTATTTTGTATACGGCAATATACAAAATAATAATTCTACATGGAATGAAGTAAAGTGAAGGAGGTCTCCAATTAATACAAACGCAACGGATTGATTGGTGAGATTTTAATCAATTGATTCATTATTTTTTTCAAATTAAGTATTTCTTTTATATAATTGAGGTTTGGGTTATATTTAGTTGTGTGGGTTTCGTTTTTGATACATAACAATGTTGTTGGCTGCATGTGGAAGGCTGAAATATCATGTTTTAACAATGATCTTTTGACACCGAGGACGCGCCATGTGAATCATGCTGATTTGCCCCAATTATGCTGACAATTCTATTATTGTAGCTTAAAAAGTACTAGTTATAAAATTGTAAAGGGTGATGATTTAGAGGCGTGGTTTTCAAGAAGAGATAAAACGCATATAATTTGATGTTATGGCTAAGAATTTAGTTTTATTATAAAGATAAGGGTTTGCCATTATGTTTTAAAAATGATTTCGGGTAAGTGGCCGCCGCGGCTGACTCGAACAAATTCCAGCCGAGAGGCCCAATTTTCAACCACTTTTTGCAGCAAGTTGTCAAGGGCCGTATGTCAGCAATAACGCGCCGAATATTCTCTTCCAAGGCGTTAATCGTGTCCGGCTTATCTGCGTAGACAAGCGACTTCACATAACCCCACAAAAAATAGTCCAGCGGTGTTAAATCGCACGATCTTGGAGGCCACGCCACAGGCCCACGACGCGATTTTTACTTTATTTTAGAGTGATTTTAAAAAAATTTAGAGTGATTTTTTCTAAATTTGCACTATTTGCAAACGTTGTTCAAGAGTAAGTCTATTCATTATGAAATGGCAAACCAAACTGAGCATAAATCAAGTGGCAGCTGTCAAAAACACCAACTACGAAAAAAGTAGTGCCAGATGAAAAACCACGCCTCTAAAAAAAACACCCTATACAATAATGTATATAATTTAAATTGATCAAGATCATCATTGATATGTTCAATTTAATCTTTTTTAGGAACAATTATTTTTATTATGCTGATCATGAAAATGTTTTAAAAGTATTGCCATACTTAATTCATAATGCTTTAATTAATTATGGAATCTACCCCCTTGCGTGCGACGACCTGAGGCCGAGTCTGCATCTTATCGGCCTCGTTGCAGTTGGCAGATCACTTGTGCAGCAATTGGTGGTGAGTGGTCTCATGTGTGTTGAGTTCGCAATAAGATACACATTTTTACCTATGTTATTAATGCTAATTTATGGTTTGCCACCAAAAAATGTATTTTATCAAAGGCATACTGGGCGACACTCGACCTTTCTAGACGCGTCATGTCGCGTCATGATGGCAAGAAGTCGCGAACTGAAGAATCAATCTTTGTCTCTTTGGTTCAATTGATACAATTTAGATGAAATATTGAGCAGATTTAGGCAAAGAATTAGAAGTAAGCGTTTAGAACTGAACCTATTTGTATCTGTTATACTATAGATATAATACTATTGCTCTTTCGCACTTGCACACTTTTTTAATGAAAATAAGCGAGACGGACGATAATATTGGAATTGATAAAGAATACACTGGCGAATAAAATAACCCCGCACAAAGTTTTTCATTGAAGGTTAAATAAATATTAAAAAAAAACCTCGACATGCATTCTAAAACTATTACTATACATATTTATGGCCGCCTTTTCATTCCCTTCGAGATTGTTTAATCATGTCGTTATAATAAAAACATTAATATTCAATATTTTTTATTATAATATTTCCTTTGTGTTTGAGCAAAATTTTATTATTCTAAGCAGAAGTAAAGAAGATAGGCGAGCCGCTCGAAGGACCACAACGCTCCTAACATGTTATTTAATAATATTTTGTAACAATATTTTGTGTGTGTAATATTTTGTTTTGTAGGGTGTTTTTTTTAGAGGTGTGGTTTTCAATCTGGCACTACTTTTTTCGTAGTTGGTGTTTTTGACAGCTGTCACTTGATTTATGCTCAGTTTGGTTTGCCATTTCATAATGAATAGACTTACTCCTGAACAACGTGGCGTGGCCTCCAAGATCGTGCGATTTAACACCGCTGGACTATTTTTTGTGGGGTTGTGTGAAGTCGCTTGTCTACGCAGATAAGCCGGACACGATTAACGCCTTGGAAGAGAATATTCGGCGCGTTATTGCTGACATACGGCCCAACTTGCTGCAAAAAGTGGTTGAAAATTGGGCCTCTCGGCTGGAATTTGTTCGAGTCAGCCGCGGCGGCCACTTACCCGAAATCATTTTTAAAACATAATGGCAAACCCTTATCTTTATAATAAAACTAAATTCTTAGCCATAACATCAAATTATATGCGTTTTATCTCTTCTTGAAAACCACGCCTTTAAAAACATCACCCTATATATAGGGCAGTGGTTTACTTATTCGACTTTGACAAGTTCAATAAACTCTTCAACTTTTATACTGCAAGCAAAGCATCCATTTTAATAATTTGTCATGAAATTTACTAAAATACTTTTTAGATTCCTATATTAAGTCTAAAAAAAATAATTGGACTTTAAATATACTCTCTTTGATCGCACCTAGTTAAATTAACTTAGCTTGTTGATTATTATTTTAAAATGTTATACTATTGCTAATTATAATTTGGTCGGATAATATAGATATATAAAAATTAAGTTAACGCTTTTTTAGAACATTGACAGTTCGACGGAAAGCCAAATATATTAAAATACGACAGCACGGCTGTTGGGGAACACGAGGAGGTATCATTTATCACTGCTACGGCGAGTTAAAATTAATACAAACTAATGTATGTGCCCAAATAAAGAATATTATATCCTTGTTGTTTCATTACTATCCGCAACGCGTTAAGATTTACGATGTATTGAAAGAATGTCATGATACAATTATAGCTACTCAGAACTAAAACATAACATAACAAACTCACCTCATAGCAATGGCATCCAAAACGCACATCGAGTATGAAATGAAGTAACCCTGTCTGTAGAGCCTAGCTGTAAGACGTCAGGTTCTGGTTAAATATTTTACTACTACTAAACAATGTATAGAAGCTGTTAACAATATGATACAGGATTCACGGCCATTCGTGTTTATATATTTAAAAAATAATTAAAAGTAAAAATACATTTTTAAAAATAAAGCTTTTTGCGTATTCAAAATTTTGTGTCGTGCTATTGACCGTTGAGTTCCTTCGTCTGGAGCCATTCCTGGGTGTAGAATCAGGTCATGTGATCTGTCTTATGTGGTGTTGTCTTTTTATTTAAATATTGATAAGGTTTTTCTTACTTAAGTGTCTAAAATTAATGTTAACATATTATATATTCAATATGTTGTTGGAGTACAGTATAAAAATAAAATAAATGCTACCACAAAAATGCATTGTCATCAGAACTGAGCCAACATATCAAATTTCAACTCCTTAGGATAAGAGAAGTGGTTCTAATTCGGTTTGCAAGATTTGACACAAATATTGCAAGCTAAATAAAATAAAAAATAGGAAAGTTGAACAAGAGCAAATCTGCATCTACATTATTGCACGTGTTTGGCTTTCCTTGGAACACCCTTCGACCGCCGAGCGATCTTCAATAAGGTATCAGGCGATAAGGTATCAGGGTCGCAGCCGGGGCGCGGCCGCGGCACTCTCCTCGCGGCGCGCAAAAGACCAAAGAAATTCCTCAATGCGGAGGTTTCATTGAGGTCAACCTCGATTTCGAGAACGCGCCCAAATCGGCGGCGCGCGCTGGCGCTGTTTGCAAATCGGTACGCACCGTTGCGCGTAGACGGCACGGCAAAGTCGCGCACTTCCTTGTTACGAGGCGTCGGCTCATTGCTATCACAGTGGACCCAGAGGGCCGCCCGGGAAAACAAGACTTTGTTCGTCCCTTCTTCCCTTTTAGGGGAAATAGCTTCTCAACGTTTCTGTTTTCCCCGCTCGCTGATAATCGTCACACTAATTATATGTTGACAAATCGTAAAACTGTATAAATTAAGTTAATTTATAATTACACTACTACTACTACTAATTACTAAATTAAGTTAATTTATAATTACACTGTTTTTATAAATAAACGATGTCGAATCATTGGTGGGCAGATAAGACTTTTGTCTATAAAACAAAATAGAGAAATAGAGAATTAATGTATTTTAAAACAACTAATTTGCATCTTTATAAAATTAACTATGCCCCTACAAGGCACATGCTTTTATGCGATTATTCTACACATCAAACTGAGCAAGTTTTGTTCTATAAGTTTTCTTAATTTTTACATATTTTTCCGCACAAAAAATAAACTAGGTCGCCGCAGTCGCTCGCATTTTGCTTCGCTGCAGCACATATTAGAGCGAAGCGATTTACTAAAATTTTCTAAATAAAATTTAGTCTGTGACAATAACTTTTTAACGACGGGATAGATTTTGATAATTTTCTATAATGAGGTATTTGAAATCTCTTTGATACAAATGCACAAAAAAAATTCATCCGGAAATCAACAGCATAACTTTTTATGAATGCTATTTTCTCTTTATAACTACGACCATAGAGATGGTTTTTAAAAATAAAAATCTTGATAAATTATTCAAAATTAATGCTTAATTTAGAAAATTAAATCGAAATTAGAATAAATCGCTAAGAAAAAAAGTGACGTGACCTTCGAGCGAATTTTGTTTTTTTTTACTATTTTTATGCGTGAAACATACCTAATTATTTTTTGTATTTTTATTTATTGTTAAAAACGATTTATTATTGTTAAATTGTATTAAATTAATATCAAATTAAATAATTTAAAATAAAATTCGATTAATTATTTTCGAATAAAAAATTTTCAAAAAAGCGCGTGACTTTTTTATAATGGATATTCCCATAGACAATTTTCTTTTGACCCCAAAAATTTTATTTTTGACAATATTTAAAATCAAGCTCCGTCACGACCTTCACTTTTTCATGTAGATTCTCTCAAAATCAAAAATTTTTCAAATCGGTCAAGGAATGACCAAGTTAGCCCGTGACAAAGTTCTAATTGGAGTCTCCTTATGAGAGCTTCGCTCGCTACGCTCACTTCGCTCTAATAATATCCCAGGAAAAGTTTGGTTCGCTCGCCGCGAGCATACTAAAAGAAAAACTTGATTAGTTTGACGTATGGAAAGGCCCCATAGAAGATTGTGTATAGCCACAATATAAAAATCCTTTGTGGTTGTCTTATTTAACGAATAAACTAACCACCTAACCACTATTATAGATTAGTTACATACATTTTAAAATTATGTAACTATACGTCGAGCGAAATGTTTAAGATTCATTTAATTTTATTGTATTTAATACTTATATTTTTTTAATTTATTTAAGGACACCTGTAACGCATCGCCGCAGTGATAGTTACAGAAACAAATTGGCGATGAGGTAAGATGATGTGGCATTCATCTTTTTCGGAATTGAAGGTTAAATATTGCTAATGATAATAATTACGAAGACAGTTTAAAGCATCATAGTTTAAAGTCTCGATACGGTAAATCTATATGACATCTTACACCAATGTTTTCCAAATATATTTTCCCCGTGGACCCCTAGCCCAGTATTTTTTATCCTCCGTGGACCCCCTCCCACAGGATTCCCACACTGTGATAGGTGTTTTTGTATAGTGGAATCATTTTTCTCTTCCTGTCAGGGACCCCCTAGCAGTCCTCGCGGACGCCCGGGGGTCCGTGAGGACCACTTAGGGAACCTCTGTCTTACACAATCGTCTGGACGCAGGGAATCTAGAATTCCTTCCGTGAGCCATCTTGTTGTACTGGTCAACCTCAAATTTGGCATTTTTCACCTAAGCCGTGATAGTTTTGTGAAGTCTGTTAATGAGGGAGTAACACGTAGGTTTATACATATCGCACGCACGCATACACACACCCATACACTTATGCACACTTAATTACAAACCTTCATACATGTAATATTTTCCTAACTTATAACTCCTTCATTCATATAACGCTGTTTGTAATTCAAATAAATAAATTAAGGCGCCACCAGTCCCTAAAACGTGTTTTGTAACGTATTTTGGTGCATTTTGTTGTAGTTATTCCCAACAAATGGCTAAAACTAAAAATACCACAATATTCTACATATATTAATTTAGTACTTTGCTTAAAAAAAAAAACGAAATACACCTTATTATAGTAATGAAAATAAATAAATAAGAAAGTGTTGTTTTTTTCTTGCAACGATTTTCTTTTAAGTTGTGTAAGTGACGCGAACCTAATTTTTCTTTCTAAACATAGACAATATAATAATCTAGGATATTACTTAAAAAAAAAAACACTTTTTTCAAATGATAATAATTATTTAAATACAAAAAACATGTTTCATCGATTCCAAATGAGTCGGCGAGTATATCCGTCTCTTTTCTACGCGTCAATGTTCGAATAAAGCCTACTCTTTCAAATCTCAAGGATAAATGCGTCCCGGGGCGCCTTAATCATTTTTTTTAATAAATTGTCCAGTCCATTGAAGTACTTTAAACCCCTATCCTGTTTCCTACTTCGAGCGTATGTAGATTTTACGACAGTAAAGTTCACTCAAGTTTTCAATAAAAACGAAAAGTTACGTACTTACCCCGCCGTGTGGCTGCACTCGCATCTCGCGGAGAAAGTGCGCGGACCTCACCTTGCGCGATCGGCACGCACTTGTCATACTTATTAAGCGTTATTTATCATTGCACTTATCGCTGGTCGCTTCTCTCCTCACTCCTCTCTCTCTCAGGCGGGCGCATTGGAAAGAGATCGACGGCGGTGTCGTTGCTTTTTTGAATGTTATTTAACCTTTCATTTTTCACATTTATGTTTTCACTCGAGCGCGGCATTTTCTAAATTATTGTTTATGGCAAATTTATTCACTCATACTACTACACAATATTAAACATACCCCGGACAGTCGAGAATAAAATGGCTACAAAATCTACAACCTAAATAACATGAAGAGAAAACTTTGTAACCCTTTTTAAGCAAATTGCGCTCTCGAAGGTGTGTGAGATTTGGTACAGTTAAAGTTTATATGGAGAAGGAGTGCAGAGAGCTAAAATTTATCTATAATATATGTTAAAAATACATTAAATTAAATAAAATAAAACGTTCATACAACTGACAGATTGAATGAAGTTTCGAACTGTGAATTTTGTGTAATTTCAAATATTTCTTTTTCAATGGTCAGTCAATATAGTAAGTCAGGGCAAAAATAATTATTAATGCAAACTTATACTTTTAACTTTTACTTATACTTATACTTTTATGTCAAGTCACATTTTTCAAGAAAAAATTAAAACTGTAATTAGAGACAAGGCCATACGCAAATCATTAAATTTCAGCTCGAAATAATCTAAACCTGAATATATATATATATATATATATATATATATATTTTATTAATTTATAAAAGAACTCTCACTCTACACAACCTGTCCAGGGACCATTTCCGATAAAAAAAAACCAACTAATCGGCCCTGCGATTTCAAACATGATGCGTAAATAAGAAATAACATTTTTCATCATGGTTTCCGAAAAAAAATAATAGCGTTGTTGTAATACGTGTGCCAGCTGATCGTCCGATCGTGAAGCCGGGCGCCGTTCAAGCCTACGAATATCGGTCGGCTAAAAATAATAAATTTGGTAATGAATTTATTTAAATACATTGCTTGTACATATATTTTTGTAATTTGTAATCATGCGCAATGGATTAGTAGCACAATGTGCTGTTCCAAGCAGACGCCAATCATTTATGGATCTAGTTAAGGATTTCGACGCAATCTACGGGACTGATTTCGCTTTTTATATATAATTTCTTAATCGTGATAGGGAACATAAACACCCTATAAGTCTTCGCGAACGTTCTCGGGACATCTTGCATAAAGCACTAAAGATGGTGCATTTTCTATGAGTAAAAATAACCGCGAAAACGGGGACTTTTTATCGAAATTGTCGCGTCTTTATTGGAGTAATACTTTCGCAGATCTACCTCGCTTAACTGTCAAATTTAGCAATTTCTTAATACTAAAATGGCAAGATTAGACAGTCGAGTGAACTTTTGCGACCAGGTGTCAGATCTGTTAGGAGGTTTGCGTCTTTGCAGTTCAGTACTTGCACAGAAACACGTAGAAGAGAGTAAACACTAAAAATATTTCATATCGTTATACGCCTTAATCATATTATAATAACCAAAAGATTAATTTGGTTTGAAGTTTGCCTCGTCCACTTCCGTGAACAAATTAAGCACGACATTTCGAAACACGCTGTATAGGCATTCCACACTATAGGATTCCACTACTATAATAAACATTTAATAAATTGATGCTGTAAAATAATGTCGTGAAAAGAAATGAAATATTATAAAACTGTATAAAGATTAATGAAAATCTAACGGATTGTCCGATTTCAAACGTCTTGAGCCTTAGCAGACATTTCGTCTTTCGCAATACAAGTAGTTTTTCTTTAAAATGAGGATATTAGGTTAGGTATATTAATTATTTATTTATATAAAGGCCGTTTCGGAGCGCTTTACGACGTCTAAAGGCCGGTCGATGACCGCTGTGCAGCGAGTGACACATTCAAAAGGCTGCTCGCAAACCTGCGCTCATTCTTATTATTTTTTTAATCGTCACTTAATAATCGATAAACGTCTGAACTGAATGGTTAAGTACTCCTTATAAGGTTAGTTTAAGAGCCATAACGCACTCGAATTGCATTTTATGCATTTTTTTGAGGTCTACTGCCAAGATAGCTTTTCATACCAGGCATATATAAAAAAAATATAATTAGATTAACTAAACGTATTTCTAGAAAACCTTTAAGCCCTTAACCCTTTAAGTTTTAAATAAATTGTGGTGTCCGCCACTACCGGTGACCCATCACTAGTGCGGCACCCACTTAGTCGCGGCTCGCACTACAGCCGGCCTCTTTGCCGACCGACCACCGCGGCGACAACATCGCGCGCTCTTAAGATTAATTACCGCTTGTAATGGTTTACGAATTACTGAATAAAAGAACTGTATAAAATCACGTGCTCTTTTCATGTTACTCGACCTAGCAAGTCCACACCTAAGTAACTAGCAGCAAACACAATAACTGGCGACGAGGATTACGCAGTAATTTCAAAAAATTAAACCAGTTTACTCGCGCGGTAAAAGTAAGAAAAAACGTGGTCGGTCGCACTGCAGCACCTTTGGCATCGCAAGGGGTACCAAAGATCAAGGACAACGTCGGGGACTGGACACGGCGATCCACGTCAGGACTTCGTAAGGGGAGCATCCGACGCGTCAACGGCAGCCAGAAAAGGGGAAGACTGAGCATCCAGAGAAGACTGGACGACATCGTGAGGCGCTGAATCCGCGACCGGTCGAGCAGTCAAGAGAAGGAGTCGGCACAGCAAGGAAAAAAAATCTTAGCTAAGTACCCTCCTTAAGTTTTAAAGTCATCAGTAGAGTCATTTTTTTTAGTTTTTTTTCATTACAGTGTAACAGTAGAGCCATTTTTCGTATATCATTAACGTAGAATCATTTATTGCTTTTTTTTTTTTTTTGAAAAACCTGTTACCAATATGTCAGCCATGTTCGGTCAGCTAAGTGAGTTTGATCATAGGCACATGAACTGGGAATCGTACAGGGGAAAATTAATGCAATTTTTGTTGGCTAATGATGTAAAAAACGCTATCAAAAAACGGGCAATATTTCTGAGCGGGTTAGCTGAAGATACCCACATATTGCTACAAGACCTGTCTTACCCGCAGAGGGTAGACGAGGTATCTTTTGATGATTTAATACTATGCATGTCTAACCATTTTAAACCTGTTACAGCAATCTTCAGGGAACGGTCGAATTTTTATATCGCGTCGCAAAATCAAAATGAGTCCATAACAGATTATGTGGCTAGATTAAGAAAACTCGCGGTAACGTGTAAATTCGGTGATATGCTCGAACAATGTTTAAGAGATCGGTTTGTGTTAGGGATTCAGAAAGGCCAAGCTCAAGTAAAGTTATTTTCTTACGACGAAAAACTAACGTTTGCAGAAGCGATTCACATTGCATTGTCCGCTCAAGCAAGTACGTCGGTGACACGTAACGATACGGTAAAGTCGGAAGTAAATAAAATAACGAAAAGTAGTCATTCTAGCACCAAAGTAGTTACAAAAACAGGCGGCGAAAACACGAAAAATGTGGTAATTTGTCGCGTGTGCGGTAAAAAGGGACATAGTGCGGCAATTTGCAGGTATAAAGACCTCAAATGCCGGATTTGCTCAAAAGAAGGACATCTAGCGGTAGTCTGCCGGAGTAAAAATAAAACTAAATCGACTAATTTCGTTGAAGAATCAACTGAACAACATTTAGTACAGTGTATTAGTGACAATACAATACAAAATAATACCATTCCGTTTGACTTAACAATAAAATTGAACGATAAAATTATAGAGGCACAGATTGATACGGGCTCAAGTTGTTGCGTAATCAGTGAGCAATTATATCGGAAATCATTTTCAAATGTTAAGCTAATCAAAACGAGTGTAAAATTATCGAGTTATGACCAATCGCAACTGCAACAGATAGGTAAAATACATCTGGAGGCTAGTTGGCAGAACAAAAAACGTAAACTCGAATTCTATGTAATGAGAAGCGGAACGGCTACATTACTAGGTAGAAATTTTTTACAAAAATACGGTTTAGGGATTAAACAGTTACAAAATATCGATAGGTCGAAAAGTGACGTTATTTCGGAGAATAATTGTTCGGATTTTTTGTCTAGGGCACCGTTAGAATGCGAAGTCAATTGGTTAACATGCCTTTTCCATATTAACCCTGTTTCGCATTCCTTTAAGAGAAACAGCCGCCTACCTATTTGGCGAGTGACATGGGCAATAACGAGCGAACAGCTGATTGTTTCTTACAGTACGTAACTGACAATACATTGATACCGCTCACTCCTACCGAAATTGCGCACGAAACAGAAAAGGACGAAACGCTAGCGACCGTGTGTCAATACGTCAAAACCGGTTGGCCGGCGCGTATACCGTCAACAAATGTTGCATCGGAATATAGTTTCTGTCGCGATGAATTACGTCTTACACAGGGTTGTTTATTGCGTGGCGATCGCGTAATCGTCCCAACAAACTTACAGCTGCGCGTGTTAAATGAAATACACACCGCGCATCTAGGAATTGTTAAATGTAAATTGATAGCTAGGGCACACGTTTGGTGGCCGAAAATAAATGACCAAATTGAAACGTTAGTAAAAAATTGTTTTGAGTGTAAAACAGTGCAGGCAACACCACAAAAATGCGAACTGACACCATGGCCATGTGATAATAGCGCTTGGGTTAGAATACATTGCGACTATTTTGGCCCGGTCAATAATAAATATTTTTTGGTAATCTGCGACGCATACTCAAAATGGATAGAATGCACCGAAATGCAATCAACAAATACGCAAAACACAGTAAACGAACTTAGAAATTTATTTGCTAGATTTGGGATCGTAAAAACGATAGTAACCGATAATGGAGCCCAATTTTGTAGCGCAGAGTTTAAAAGTTTTTGTGAACAAAACGGGATAAAACATTTAACAACGGCAATATTTACACCATCGAGCAACGGTCAAGCCGAAAACAGTGTAAAATCTTGTAAATTATTTTTAAAAAAATTATTAGTTAACAATAAATTACCTACTAATTATAAAGTTCAAATAAATAATTTTTTAATGACACAAAGGAATACTCCACATTCAACGACAGGTTTAGAACCTTCTGTTCTATTGTTAGGCCATAGGCTTAGAACAAGGCTAGATTTGTTAAAACCAGAGGACACAAACAAAGTAAAAACGCCACTGGAAAAACAAATAGAAAACAAAGTTCGAACAGCGCAGGAAAAACAAAAGAAATATTATAATGGGAAGGGAAGGAGTAATAGGAAAATTACACCAGGTTGTATCGTGATGGCAAAGGACTACAGAATTGTCAATAAAGTAACATGGGTAAAGGCCCATGTCACTCGCCAAATAGGTAGGCGGCTGTTTCTCTTAAAGGAATGCGAAACAGGGTTAATATGGAAAAGGCATGTTAACCAATTGACTTTTGTTTCAGTAGCGCCACTGTCTGAAGCCCAACAGGACCACCGCCCCAGTAGGAGACCCAGGGAAAGTTCACCTACTGATCGTATTTCTTCTCTTTCTTGGCAGGTTCCGTCGAGGGAGGCAACGCGCGCAGATGCGCAAACCGAAGCGACGACAAGGCATCGCTACCATCTGCGTCGTCGGCCGAACTCACGGACACCTGCAAAGAACTAGCTGTCCGAAACCCTGATGTGGAGGTCCAGGTCTTAAGGAGGGAGGAGTGTGGTGTCCGCCACTACCGGTGACCCATCACTAGTGCGGCACCCACTTAGTCGCGGCTCGCACTACAGCCGGCCTCTTTGCCGACCGACCACCGCGGCGACAACATCGCGCGCTCTTAAGATTAATTACCGCTTGTAATGGTTTACGAATTACTGAATAAAAGAACTGTATAAAATCACGTGCTCTTTTCATGTTACTCGACCTAGCAAGTCCACACCTAAGTAACTAGCAGCAAATACCACATAAATAATCCTATGTTTACATAAAAAAATATTGAAATTGGTAAGTTTCATTTTTTAAAATTCTCCTCAACCATACTACATATGTGACGTAAGCCTAATTTATACATAGAAATGTCCGCAATAAAATTCTACAGAAAACCTTAAACTTAGATTTTTTTTAAATTGCCTTATATATTAAATATAAATAAAAAACTGTCAAGCGTTCATTCTTTGATGTTGTCCACGGATGCTCGAAGTGCACGTGGCCGACACCATTTGCAAAGGCCGAACTCCAAGGTCACCTCACGATATACTAGCTCTTAAGTGGGAATCAAGTGGAACTCCGGTGTCCCGTCTGTCTGTTTCCAAAATGATTATTCAGAAGTTGTAATTTAGCAAGCAGTAGAGCGTTGGGGGTAGTTAATTAAATTTTTGTTGCAAGTACATTTTCAAGAATGTGTACATTTGTAATTATATACATTTGAGGTCAATAATTATTTTTAAATATTGATAAAAAAAAAATGGGGCATATGCCACCAGATTATAGTAATGAACTGGTACATACTAGTAAAATTAAGCAAGCATTCGTTTTGAAGCGACTGACGGAAACAAAAAGGCCTTCGCAGTTTATGGGACGTTTGCGATAATCCTACAGGAGGGTAAAACAAAAAAAAAAAAAAAAAACTAACTTACGAACCCTGTAACGTCACAGAGCAATATTTTGTCCCGCTCGAATTTATTAATTTAGTGAAGGATACAATATAAAATATTAAGGTAAATCTCATTCGCATCTATGCCGCACCCGTACAAGGCTATTTTAATTATTATTTATTTCTTTAAAATGATCAGTAAACCGTCACAAAAAACAGGCTGTTACAAGTTTCTCAATTTTATTAGAAATTAATTTAAAATACAAACATTATGTGCGCTCTATAATTCCGCGGCCTTAATTTGGCGACCACAAACTTTGGCACCACACACCAAACCACCACATAAAAATCCAGTTTCGCGGAAGTTAGTCTTGTTATAGACAACCAGCTCCTAGACTATAAATAATGTTATGTCAAGTACATAGAAAACTGTATTAAAGTTGCGACAGTATTCTACCGCGTAATACACTCTACTTATAGTAGTTTTTTTTTTAAATAATAATAAAATAATGAATATCTAAAATACACTAAAATACAATTTTACACACAAGTTTGTGCGCCGCCGCTTACATAGACTGAAATCGGAGAATTTAAGATTTGCTTAAAGAGCTGATGTCTGCGTCCGCTTAGTTGCCAAATGCGAGAATTAACATTCTTCTGCGTAGAACGGACTCATTAACCACTTCAATATTATACTATATTTATATATATATTGAAATAATTTTTTTAAGTAAATTATTCGAACGATGGGTTAAAAGTCAAACGTCTAACAACTATACTACCACGAAGAACGTGTAAGGTGGGTGTATTGAACGAACTTCAGAGGAAGGTACTCTGAAGAGTTCAACTGAAACATTTTGAATAATAAAATAGTAAATTGGTATAGATGTGGGTCAACAGAAGTGGGTTCCCACGCAGTCTAATAAATAAACCCAAGTGACCTGTTTATTGCTATCATATATTGATTAGCATCAACTAAGACACGTATGCTCGAGCCGGCTGACCCTTTCAGATAAGGGTTCCGTAATTGAGTTGAAAGTATCACAAAACAGCAATGAACCGTATAATAAACCCCTTTTTAAGCATATCACGCGCACGGAGGAGTGTGAAATTTGGCACGGTTAAGGTTTATATGAACAAGGAATGCAGAAAGCTATTATTATCTACAATATGTGTTACAAATATAATAAATTAATAAAATAAAACGTTCATAAAAGTAACAGATTGACAGGATGAGTTTCGAACTGTGAATTTTGTCTGATTTCAAATGCTCCTTTTTCAATAGTCTGTCAATGTCAAACAAATATAATTATAAATGCCATATTATACTTCTCAAGTCTCATTTTTACATGAAAAAATTAAAACTGATAATGAATTATATAAAAAAAAACAAATAAAAGATGTAATCGTATTTTTTTTTCAATTGTCACTAAAATTAAATTTTAAACTGCATTTGTATTGCACGATTATAGATGTAAACTCAATGTATAAGAACCTTAATAATGCTCAAACTTAAAAGCTTAATTAATTACGATCGCCTTTCACAGTTTTATTTTTTAGTATTGAAGTTTTTTTTTATTATTATTTTAATTCCCTAAAGGGTGCATTCACTATGATTGCAAGACGCTGGCGGCCAATAGAAAAAATATTTTAATAAATCGATTGTAGAAACATTGTTTTAAAAAAAGTTTCTTTTTAAGTGCTTGAATGCGTATAAAAAATTTCTTGTCTGTGCTGTTGACCGTTGAGGAGTTCTTCGTTTTGAGCCATTCCTGGGTGCAGAATCAGGTCATGCTTACCATAAAAATGCATTGTCATCGGAACTACACCAAAATGTCAAATTTTGATTCCGTAGAATAAGAGGAAGTGGTTCTAATTCAGGAGGATTTGATATTACAAGTTAAATAAAAGCCTGTAAAAATATAAAAGTTAAGTCTGTCATGGTGGCGCGGTACGTGTCGTCTAAACGTGCCCAAAATGCTCAAGATTTATCATCTTTGTTACATAGTATCACAACACTTAAGATAAAGAACGAAAAAAATACATTTACAAAGCTCACCAGGTGAAGAGTGGTTGAAGGGAAATGTGAAGATATAAAGGAATATTAGTTACTAGGTTTATACAGCACTCGCGCGTATGGTGTGCTGTAACTGCCAAGGACAAGTCATATAGCCAGGTCATTAATAAGGGGACTACATGCGTGAACCAAGGACACCATTTGAACGATTCTGACCAACAAATCGTTGTCTTGGACGATGAACGGAAAGGTGTAAGCTCTATGACGGGCATAACGGCGCTTATAACACAAACCGGGGCCTTATACTGTATGAAATATTTATAGTAATTATTTGTTTTTTAATAAAAAAAGTATTTGTGTTTTTAAATACATTTTTATTTAAATTATAACACGAAAACATATATTTTCGGAAATTTTCAAAACTTTTAACATAAATTACCATTTTCATAGTAAAAATCTAAAACAAAAATCTCCAATTTTAGGTAATTTTTTTATTTTATTTCCAAGTTATACCATATATCTCAAGTCGCCTATTAAAATCCCTTCTTCGTGTTATTCTCACCATAAATATTTTATATGGGATGTTTCTGGTTTCAGAAGCGGGTGACTTCAAAAAAAATGCTATTTCAAAAACATGGTGGTTTTGTTGTTTTTTTTTCATATTTTTTGCATAAAGTTAATAAATTATCTTGAATGTAAATCAACCAGATTATTCATAACCCTCCAGACGTCTTTGAAAACCTGTAAAATTCGCATTTTTGTAGCATTCAGGTATTTAGGTGCCTTCAAGAAGCTTGCTTTTCGACTATAAAAGATAGATGCAGTTGGATATATGGTGGACGTTGCTAACTTGACTTGTGTTGTCAGCTCAAGGGAGGGAGTCGAACTTCGACTTCCGGAAGAAGATGCAGGCGTTTAGACCACTGAATTACCGACGAAAAAAGAAGCACACACAAAGGTCATTACTTGTGTGTGTCAAATACAACTAATTATCATTTCAATTTCAATTCAAGACGCCGACAAACGCGATAAAGTTACATATTAATTAATGGACCTATCTATTAGTTTTTTATCGAACAATGCAAGAAAGAGAAACGCTCCGCGCCGCTATTCAAGTGCCAATGTCAGAGAAAGACAACGCTATTAATTATTCGGATTGTTTTATGACTATCAGACATTTGTTAGGCGACAATAAATTATGACTTTGGAATAGACACGAAACAGTCTCAGATAACTCCGTGGTATCGATACGATAATATGAAGCCTGCATATTAAATAATATTTTAAAAACCGCGAATATAACGTCATTTTAAATACATTAGTCCGGAGAGCGGACGACACAATCAATTTTGTTTCAGAAGACTGAGATCATAGACAAAACTTATTATATGTATAATGATAGTAATATAAAGGGTAGTATTATTTATAGGGTAGTATTACTAATAGAATAACGGTAAACTGACCAAAAGTAGGTTGAAATATTTTTTTACATACCTAAAAAAAGTTGAAATGTATTTTTGGTTAACATTTTAAGTAAGAAACATAATATATGATCAAGATCTTTTTTGTTACCATATATTATTTCGGCCCCTCTTATTTCACACTGTCTTAATTGAAAAACTTTACTCTCCTATACATACTGGTATGACGTAGTAAAAAACCGATTTTATTATTAAAAAATATAAAAAAAACACTTTTTTAATATCGAATTATTCGTATTTATTACAGATTAAAAAACGAATGTATTGAAAGTTATGTAATATTTCCATCGCATTTTTTTTTGTTTTTACCTAACTGTAAGATGTTGTCCGTCGACACATGAGACATTACTAAGAATTTAGGTAAGATTTAAGGGGTATAAATAACACAATTTACTTTTACCGTTGATTATATAGTGTTATAATCAATGCTTTTACTTAAGTCTCTGCATATCTACAATAACCAAATTTGCCTATATTTTAAACTTTTTAAGAAACCGCGTTCATAAAATAAGACAATACCTACATTTATATGTATATGTGAGTATCAACAAAAATTCTCGATTCTTATTAAACAATGATGTTTTTTTGATGGTCCCGCAGATGTTTTCCAAACTTTTAATTGTTTTCATCGTGATATCAGATCATCGATGACCGAAGATGTGTTTTTTTTCATTGAATACAATGAAATTAAAGAATAATATCAAAATATTTTATATTATTATGCAAATGGGTTAGTGGTGGACGTTCATCGATCGAATATCGGTTGCTGCTGATCTCTCACCGATATTTTTTAATAATAAATATTAATTAAACGAATACATTTACCCAGCGAGTGTTTCTGCTTATAAACATACCTGAAACAATAAGAAAATAATATAATTAATTATTTAAGAAGGGTTTTATTATGCAAAATGATGTGGACGCGGAGAAAAAAAGTGCTATTGCAAATGAGATTGATTTTTATATGAAAACTATTCGCCTAGATTGGATTGGAAAGTTTGAAAACATAAACAATGAAAAAATATTTTAGCAAAACCTTTGGTTGTTTAAAAATTTGCACACTGATTATTGAGTAATAATTTTAAGTTAGATTAGCCATATTTCTTGCTATGGGAGCGAGAGATGTAGTTGGCGTCGTGGGTGAACAGCTGACGAAATAAAACGACGCTACTTGACGCCATTTTATTTTGCTGTGATTGAAATCAAAATGGCGGTTTTACTGAACAGCTCCTAACAGGTCCTAAATTTGCACTTTGCAAAAATTATTGTAGCGATATTTAGATATTATGTTAAAGGAAACCAAAAATTATGGTATTTGCAACAAAATAAGTTTAACAATAATCGATGTGTAACACCAACTAAAATGATTGCTGTCGCTATATTAACCATAGTTGCCAATACCATATTTTTTTCCCGTGAACTTACCACCTGTGGTTTTGGTATTCGGTACGCAACATTAGGCCGTATACTCATAGTAACGATTAGCAGCAACTGCGGGCAGTTAAAAAGTTAAAATCTTTATGTCTACCGAACAGTAGCAGTAGGCAATAACGCGATAATCATATAACCGAGGTTACGATGCGCGATTTCAAAATAACCTAATACATAAACGGCTATAATATAACTGCGCGATTTGTAGCTGAACTCGTCACCGTGCCTCATTGTCATGGGACCGAGATTTCCGTGTAGCTATGGCTGTGAATGAACGCGATTTCGTCACCGCTAAGAGCCAGCTATTCGTTGCGCTAGAATAATAGGGTGATTTAAACGGTGTCGCCTTAAAACGCGCACGACTAATACACACCCTGGGGACCTGGGAAAGGATTGTTGCTATGAATTATTCTGATCAGCCTCCGCGCATGGACATATACGCACTTTTGTCACAAGGAGCAAAACGCGACCTGAATTCCGATTTGGCAAGCGAACGGTTCGAACCTCTGGAATAATTAGTTTGGCATGCGAATGTGATTTCAAGCAATTTCTTCGCTCCGACTTGCGCAACGTTCAGTCGAGAACAGCCGATTACAGTCAATATGCGCGGCGCATACCTGCCCACATTAGGTGGCGAGGCGGTGTCGTTTCATGGCGGTTTGACTGTACGCACGTGCGCCGCCTCGCATACTATACAAGTGCCAGTGGACCAAGAGGTAGTGGAAATGCTTACCCGAAAAAGGCTGATAAGATTTTCTCAACGCTGTCCAACTGAGCTAAGTAACAAGGCATTTCTCTATGGGTTTGACAGTTTGACATTCTTAGTTGTAGCACAATATAACACTGCCTTCCTTAGTACAGACATAGTCTAGTAAAGAAGGCAGGGCACAAAATGTAGCAGTGCTAATCGCTCCCGGGGCAACTATCATTCCTAGTTGGAATTTCTATTATCTACGCCAGGGATTCCCAAAGCGATCGATATCGACCCGTTTTAATTAAGACTAGTTCTTATTAGAAGCTTTCAAGATACTGTATAAATTGTGTTACGTGTACAACTTATTATAATAATGATTAATATTTTAGTAGGAAGTATTATTGTTGTACTATTAAAAAACTCAATTTACAAAACGAAATTTTTACTTGATTTGTATTAATAATTATTAATTACATTTGATATTTACATAATTTTATGTGTATGTATTTTGTTAAATTTTCATGAGAAAATGCTGTCAAGTTTACTCACTTAACCAACCGCAGTTTTTAAATTGGTAAGTATTTTGTATCAATAGGAAAAAAAATAGAGATATGATTTTTAAAGTAACTTAGTTATGGTTCATATTGTAAAAGGGGTCTCTTGCCCAAAATAGTTTGGGAATCCCTGATCTAGATATGATGTACTTATTAAGCATACAATATTAGCTAGATTTATCAATTTATATTAATATTTAAAAAAAAACAAATGTCAGTTCTTAAATATAGACCTCGCGCCCCTATTATCTCTTTACTTATATATTTCAAATAGGTTAATAACCACACAAACTGTATTTTTCTTCTCTTGAAAATCAATAAAATACTACAAAATAATACATATGTATTAATATTAATTGTATATTGGATATTTTAATAATTAACAAATAAATTTATCGAGGCGGAGCGAAGCGTAGCACCCATGAATCGACTCCAATAGCAAAATGTTTGTGATGTCAGATCTCAATGATTTCACTCTCGATTTTAGAATTTTAAAGTTTTCATTGAATCTACATGAAAAATACTAGATCGTGTCAGGGCCGGAATTTTAAATTCAAAATAATAAAAAAGTTATGTTTAAAAGTATTTTTTTCTATGGGAAATCCCATGTTAAATTTTTGTTTGCATTTTTCCGCCTTTGCGACTGCGCTACCTAGTTATGATTAAGTAAGCATACAATGAAATTGTATTAAATGAAACGGCAAAATAAAAAAAATAACATTTTTTTAAATTACCGAATTTAAACTTTTGAATAAAATTATGATGACGATATAGCGGTAGGTGATTAGAGTACAAGGCAAGACGTTTATTATAGATCCCTACTCAAATAAGCCGAAATTTCTTGCGCTGGAGTCAGGGGAGATGTGGTAATAAAGCCTGAAAATGGATTCACTACATGCGGATTCGAACCCGCGACCGCCGAGGTTCAAAGTTCGACGACTTAGCAATTAGACTACCACGATCCCACTTACGATTTTGCTTAATACTCGTATATATAAGTTGCCCGTAGAGCACTGCGCCTGGCAACATCGGTCCAGTCATTATTATTCTGGTGAGAGAGTGGCCTTAGAGGCCAGGCCACTTGTGCCAGTGACCAAACTTATTGTAACGGAACCAATTTGGACATCAGCGCAACAAAACATTCAAAGAATGCCAAAATTATAAGGAAGCGGAACTCAATGAATAATTTCAGAGAACATTTGCGCCGCTGTGAAGTGCAAAATTGACTTGCGCGTACATTCTAAATATTAGTTTTTTTTTTTACGCAACAAACTGCGTTACGTTATTCTTTTATTAAATATATTTGGTAAATAACGAAATGACAATAATCAGTATAATAAAAATCTGTTAATTCGCATAACAATACAATACAAGGAACTAAAACTCTACCTGTAATAATGGCTTCGAATTGAAGACTATAACAGGGCAAACGGAACTTACTAATCTAGAAATTGCCATGTGCGGGGTGCGATGTTTCATAACGTAGTAGGCTAGTCTATTTGTTTATAAGTATAGTTTTTTTTTCAATATATGTTGTTATTTATCCTAAATAATAGTATATGCTAATTTTCAGATATCTAAAGTAACGATTCTCTATCGGAAAAAATATTCGCCATTAAATTATTGGTTATATATTATTAGCCGAATATGAATTTGATTAATGTGCATATTGAAAGGAGATGCAAGATCGTGCAGCTGCTAGTAAGACAAGGTCGAAACAAAGCGAGATCTAGACAATTTAATGATCTAGGCCACGTATTCCTTAATCAGTATCTAGATCGTTCGTTCGTAAGATTGCGATGTAGGCAGTAAAGGATAATGTATTAAAATAGTATATCTACAAACGTCCTCCGCTGTTCACGTTGGTCGAGTTGGTAAGGCATTCGACTATCTGTACGCAACGGTCGCGGGTTCGAATCAGCACAATACAATCACGTCATTTTTACCTAGTATATTTATGTCCCCAACAATAATTGCACATATTATGAACAGACCATTGATATTTATTTTTAAAAGATCGCGATGTCGCTCGGCGTTTTCGTGTGTATGAAAGTACCAGGTAATTTCCATGCAAAGGGGGGTATCGGATCTCGTTTCATTTTATATGGATCTTCGAAGTGAGCTGAATATGATATTGAGCACCCTACATATTAATATTATTAATTAGCAAAATATATACTTGTACGCTTTAAAATTACGGTAACGAATTTTTTAAAACATATTGGCTTCGTATCTCGGGGGTGGCTGTATTTTTGTATCAGATTTCAGTAAAAATCGTGTCATCTTAATAGTAATATGCAGGCAATCTGGAGGGAATCTAGGATCTGTCGCATGGCGTGCTGCGAAATAAGCGGTTAAACTTGACGCAATACAACTTATCTCAATCGCGGTCCATTCAAGGTTCGCTTGCAATCGCAAGGCAGTCGGCGAGATGACTGCGCAGCCTCTTCAACCTCATGACCTTATTTCAAAGTTAAAACGTTGTGGCCGCGTTGACTCACAGGGTTGTCCATACATCACTTATATGAGTCGTAAAGAATCAAACGCAGCGATGTGTAGTAAATGAGTCTTGTGGCAATTTAATAAAAACAATTTACATCTAAAATAAGGTAATATCATCACCCTGGGTCCTGCAAATTGCTGTTTTTGGTTCCCAACATGTTGCTAATGATGTCACAATAAAACATAGAGGTGTAATTCATCAGTAATTCGAACTGGCTGCAGAATGCTTGTTTTGATCGCAGATTGCTGTTATAGATTATTTCTTGCTTTGATTTGTGGAGAACATTCAAAATCGATACAAAACCTTATATTGATCATTTTGGCAGATTCTATACGACTCATTTACTTGTCAAAAATGATATCATCACTGCGGCACTAGGCATGGGTAATTATATGTAAAACGCATACTAATTTACAATTTATCCATCTCAAACAAAAGGTAAACAGTACTTGGATGGGTAACCGTGCAATAGAAACAATATGTTGTTTCATCCTACTTGGAAAAATAACCATTTTTTACAATTTATAAAACGAGGTTGAAAATGTTTTGTAAATATTTTTATAAATATGGTGATCATGCAATTATATTATAATGTTTGAAAATAAATAATTGGTTGGTAATGTTATTTTATTAAAATGTTAATTTGCGCGGTGCGGATACGATAGTGTGCGTTCTAAGAGCATATTTATTGTGGTAACCCAACAGAAATTAAAAATTTAAAAATGTAAAAATTTAACTTTTTAATTCCATAGAAGCCGAGATATTTAGGTGATAAAACGATACCTAGTATTTTTTTCTTCTAAATCTACAATTAAGAGAGTCACAATACTACAACGTTTGTATTAACAGTGGGCGTTAACGCGATATAACTGAGGTTACGTTAAACGCGATTTCAAAATAGCCTAATACTTAGACGGCTTTACAAAATAACTGCGTGATTTGTAGCTGAACTCGTCACCGTGCTACAATGTCGTGGTGTCACTTGTAACGAGATTTCCGTGTCACTAAACAAGCCTTCGAAATTGCTTCAGACTACGTCGAACGCGACTCTGTAGTTATCTATGATTATCGAAAGCTCAACTGCGTTCGCGTGGTGTCACTTGTAACGCGACTCTGTAGCTATGGCTGTGAATGAACGCGATTTCGTCGCGCTAGATCGGAGGTTCTCAAAGTGGTGCACACGCACCCTCGGGGGTCCGTGAGGTCTGCCAGGGGGTCCCTGACAGGAAGAAAAAAATGATTCCACTATACAAAATCCTATCACAGTGTGGGAATCCTGAGGGAGGGGTCCACGAAGGAAATAAAATACTGGACTAGGGGTTCACGGGGAAAATAAGTTTGGAAACATTGCGCTAGATTAACGGTGTCCATTATAACGAGCACGTCTAGTTTGTATGGAGAAAATACCAGTTCCAGTTCTCAGAGAGAGAGAGAGACACTGGCTGGGCGTGTCGCTCTCTCACTCTGTCACTAGGGTAGTTCACATATTTATTTGGTTCACTCGCTTGCGCACTTAGTCGAGTTTATCCAGAAGTGAGGACTTTTATCTACTGATATGTCATTGGATTGTGGTTCTACTTGAAATTCGTCATGGGATCATCGTCGTGGTTAAGGGTGGAGCAATCTATGTTATCAGAGAGTAGGTATGTTATGCAAGATATACAATTCAATTAATGATATATAAACTCTCTACTTTTCACTTTCATAATTATTGGGAAACCGGCGATACATTTTCTAGGTAATGATGCCTCAATCTAAAACTGAAAACCCTAATGAGTCGAACTCGAGGTTGACAGCCCTGGGCTTTATACCTGTGGTTTGAGGATGGTACGTATATGGTAGTACATCTGCCGCTGAAAATGACTGTAAATGACCTCTGGTCATATCATAATGAACTGTTCGTGTCGTTGGCGGCTGGTATTCTGATTGCGTTGCGTTATAGGCAGAATTCTTTGTGAGAATTATTCCATTCTGTAACTGATATTGCGCAACTGCGCCTAAGTTGGTCTAAACAAAAAACCACGAAACCAAAAATGAAGTTTCAAGTCGAATAATAAAATTATGACTTGCACGGTTTTTTTCCTCAAGAATTATCAAGCCTTATGTTAGAGCAGTTCCGATGACATTGTAGTTTGATGGTATGACCTGATTCTACGCTCCAGACGAAGGAATTCCTCAACGATCGACAGTGCAGACGCGAAATTTAGTCTACGCATTCAAGCACTTAAATAAAAGATTGTTTTTAAAAATGTATATATACTATTAATTTATTATAGCATTATTTTTGTGTTCGCGCGCGGTGTAATGGCATAATTTCGTGTAAAATTGACCAACAACCAAAAATACTGATTTTTTATTTGGTCAGTACCTACTCTCGTTAACCCTTCGAAAAAATTTTAGCTCATCACTTAAGATAGGCACAGCCAACACTCGAAATCTATTAGCACAGTGAAAATGACCACTAACCGTAAGAAAATGAATCCGCTGTCACTTTAGCAGCATACTAACACTTGCACGACCATGGGGTTATATAAATACGTATAGCATACACAGGGAAAAGTAGACCTTTACGAGTGGACTGTAAGGTCATAACTTTAGAACTCCTTTTAAATATTAAGACTGCCTAATAATTCAATGTCTATTAACACGGCGAGAGAGTTATACCTATATTTGCGATTAGCGTCCACTTTTTTTAGTTTTTCGATCTTTTAAAACATATATATACGGCATTAAAAGATCTTTTAATTAAATATGGACTTAAAAGATCATTGGATACAACTCTCCCACTTCTAGAAGAGACTGAGTAAATAATTTCGCGATAGTACTGTTAACGCTCACGGTTTAGTCAGACCCCGCGCAAGGATCTCGTGTCCTGATGGTTTGTATTGTTATAACTGACGGTGTTAGTAATTAACACTCTCAAGGTCAATAGAACGATGCCTTTTATTTAATAAAAGACCTGCTTGAACTTTTCCCGAATCGTTTAAAAACCTACTCGTGCAGGTAAAAAAATATTTCAATCCCAAAAACATAAGTACGTCCCAATCACCACCTTGAACTTGAAATAGAGTAGATTTGATACCTTTTTCGCCTGAACATAAACGCTATCAGACACTATTAGCTACCTATATATATATATATATATTTTTAGGTTTTGAGTAATAAAAAAATAAAAAGTCTTATTTGACCGATGTTATTAATTTGTTGGGCCAGGCCAGCATTTAAAATAGCATCGGTGTAAAGTATATATTTGATTTACACTAGCGCTTAAGGTGACTAACATAATAAGTATTAACTTTGATAATGATTAGTACCGTTATTATCTAAAGATAGCATTTTGGTAGACCTTTTTTAAGATCTATAATTCTGTAGTACATTAATTTGGTGTATCTAGGGGTACGGTTTAGTCAGTATATATGCGCCCTTCTTCCTATATTTTTTCTTCAGCAATTAGGGACTGTTGTAAAAAGTGGCAATGTTCCTGTTTTATATAATTAGGTTTTAATTTTTTTTTTTTTTTTCAATTTCAACGTTGTCAGAATCAACCTTTATTCAACAAATATAAATTACATTGTAATAGATCCACCTAAGACACTGTCTTATCTGCCGGTTTCTTAATCTTAAATAAAATACAATTAATTTACACATGCATAAAATGAAATAAAATAAAATACAAATTAAGTTAACATAATTCGTGTAAAGTAAAAATCACCGATCTTTTAAAACATATAGATACGGTATGTTGTACAAACCGTCCTTGTGAAAACCCAACCCAGAAAACTTATGAACCATGCTCCATGCTGGATAGGAACTTATCGCGATGATATGCGAGCAAGCGAGACGTATGGATAACGCGAGGAGTGTACTCGACGCAAAGTGGCGTACTTGAGCGTGGTGCGTTTTT
Organism: Neomicropteryx cornuta; assembly: GCA_020383195.1. Lineage (NCBI taxonomy): Eukaryota > Metazoa > Arthropoda > Insecta > Lepidoptera > Micropterigidae > Neomicropteryx > Neomicropteryx cornuta. Next base: position 9,168,795 of record JAHKQU010000024.1, read on the forward strand.
CACCCTCAGTTATAAATCTATAAGTTTTAAAAGATCGTCGATAAAAAGAGAATATACGAGTTAATTTAATCAATATTAAATATTTTTTAGCTATTTTTTTTTCAAAAAATTCTTTTAGTTTGAGTTTTATTAAAATTCGCTTTTCAGTTGTCCAACTTCTTATGTAATTTATTAAATGTTAAACAAAGTATTGCGTTGTTTCCCAAAAATGTTAATTATTGGGAAGACTCAACTCACCCTACAAAAAAAAATATATATTTTCTAAACTTTGTCAAATTTGTGTCCGTCACAAAACCTAATATTATTCCAAATTTCTAATTATCTTATAAGGGTTCCTTTTCTTCCTTAAGAGCTATAAAACCCTAAAAATATTAAAGTTGACTATAAAGCCGCTATAAATCGGTAAATTTTCTTTACAAATAAAATATAGTAACGTAACATTGACAGCAACTGCTTTAGTAGATACGCTGAGGGAAAATATTCCGAGAGCGTGTTACAACATTATATTACAGACAATGTGTTAATTATAAATTACACATTTTTTTAAAGGGAGGCGTGAGATGGCGTTATCATTCATCTCAAATTTAACTCCTCCACTGACATCTGGTGTCGAAATAAAGCAAAAACAAAAGACTATTAGCACAGTATAAAGCTATTAGCGATGAAGAAAACACGCGCTATATTACATTCTGACAGCTTAACGAAAAAAAAACTTGAATCGTTAACATAGATTTTTTACAATTTAGTTCTAGAAAATAAAAATAAAGCTTCAATGGTAATATTTGGCTATAACGCAAAATGAATAACTACGTTTGACGACCAAAAAAATCGCGTAAAAAGTATGCCCCGGGTGAGGATCGAACTCACGACCTTAAGATTATGAGACTTACGCGCTACCTACTGCGCTACCGAGGCAGGTGATTGTCATTGGAAATGATTATTATGTAAGGTTTTTGCGTATTCAAACAAATTTATTCATTCCTGTCTCATTTCGTAAGCCAAATAGAAATAGATGTGTGTAATTTGTTTAATTAAACGTTTGTTTAATAAGAATTAGAATCACATATGGATAAATTACACGAAAATGGTATCTATGATCAACACGCTTTTATGAAGGTTTTTACCAATTAGCTAAAGTTCGTTCAGGGTCTCTCTAAATCCAAAATATAAAAAAGATATATCATTTTAAAGAAAAGATAGAAAATCGTAGAGGTATTAAAAAAAAAAAATCAGGGCTGCCCCGTAAAAATGCAGAAAATAAGAAACAAATATGCTCTCTTGAGAAACAACCATAGTCGTTTAGATCACATCGGAGGCCGTCGAAATAAATTTATAGTACTGATAAATAAAACATTGACAGTTCGATAGAAAACCAAATATCGTTATCGAATTTCAAAAATATGACAGCACGGCTGTCGGGAACTTGAGGACGTATTAGTTATTAGCGCATAAATAATAATATAAACGAAAATTCAGTTACAATACATTATAATTATTATAAATTGAAATGTTATGTCCGTGTTTCATTACTAGCCGCGCGTCAAAATTTACAAAAAAAAAACTAAAATGATGTTTAAATTTTTGATGAATTGAAAGTGTCATGATAACATTGGGCGGTGGATCTTAAAAAAGACCTCCCATTACTTTATAAGAGAGGAATATTCGTGTCCAGTAAAACCCAAGTGTGTAAACCCAAAAAATAAACGCTTGTGGTAGATTTCACCGGATCAAAGTGGTGAAACATTTTGGTCATCCCTTACCGTAAGGGTTGCTCGTATCAAAAATTGTTTCAAACAAAAGTTTTTTCCACCCCTAGGACCACTGGTTGGTGCTATCAAAAAAGTTTGCGTAGGTTAGTTTTAGGAACTTATCTAATGCATAACATAAAATTTAAATAAAATCGATATGTTATATACTAAGAAAGTTATTACAAAATTTACCCCTGGTATGATTTTGCCAATAACTTGACAAAGATTTTGTGCCGTTAAATATATAAGTGTTTGCTATATCTATTGCAGTGCAATATATAGCTTTATTTATAGCAATATATAGCTATATATCTATTGCAATATATAGCTTTATACATCAACCTGATATTAGTGATGATCAGAAGCCAACATCTCTAAAAATGACGATAGCGTTGAAGTCCATCATCATACTGCCGAGATAGGTTCCGCCACACGGGCTGGTTAGTGGCAACTCCTTCGCGTTCGTTCTGTCACGTGTGGCGTTGCCATGCTTAGAAACTAGTTTTTGTTGTAGCGCATTGCTAAGCCCGCTCTGGCAGCATCTTACGTAACATATCTCGATTAGAAAATATCCACTTGTCAAGGCGAGATTCCTACGTCGACTTGTATATAAAAACATTCATGTTTAGTATTGAAAATGAAAAGTGTATTGAAAATCTCTTTCCCTGTTATCCAACGAATCGATTTTTATAATAAATATACCACCACCGAGAAGGGTGAAGTTTGCAACCGGTGCCAAAACTACTGAATCACGTTAAATCTGCTGAACTACTCTCGAACCACCAGGAAAATATAAACGCATTGTTTACAGATTTAGTTAACTGTCAAATGTTGCAATTTTGATGAACGAAATTTGCAAGATTTGACTTTTAAACGATGTATTTCAAAATGGTGCAAACATAACGCTGCTAGAGTTGAATTTTTGTGTGTAGATTGATGCTTTTGGAAAATCAATCACAGTCGTATAGATTATCGGAGGCTGGTCGAATAATATAGATATATAACATTAAAGTCAACATTTTTTTAGTGCTAATATATGACATATTGCCAGTTCAATAGTAGAAACAGTGCAACATTATAATTATTATAAATTGAAATATTAGCTATGTCCGTGTAGTTTCATTACTAGCCACGCATCAAAATTTACAAAAGAAAACTTAAAATTTATGATGAATTGGATGATGTCATGATGACATAGTACGCTTTTTATTTTTATTTCAATCAACCTAAAAAATACCCCAATCTAAATCGAAGTAGCTAAAAGTGCTGCAGGCACAAGTGCAGATAGGAAATGATGCAACCCATCACAACTTAGTATCACAGGCGCGCGTAGTGATCTATGTACAGAAGCAATTGATATTATATGATAGCTACGGGTGTCATAGCCAATTTTTTTTTTATATTTATTTATGCATCGATAACTGAACCCCATAGGAAAGGAAATTATTTTTATGACAGATGATTCACGTTTTAAGGTCACTTGATGTCAATGACCTCTGTATGTATGATGTCAATGAAATAACTCCAAATTTGGATTTGTGCTCGTATATCATACTTTGGCAAGAAGCCAGGTAAAAATAAAGGAATATTAAAATCAGGAGGGTAAGCAAGTGCACTGATGGAAAGTGGGAAGGAAAGTCGGAAAACTTCACTGGGCCACCGCAAATTGCAAACTTTTGAATACTTGCAGATATCTTTTTTACTTTTACAAATTGGTAATATAATTTAATTATGTTGGTTCCTTTTTTTGGATGTGCGCGCACCTATGAGATTTGACATGGTTGAAGTTTATATGGAGGAGTGCATAAAGCGAAAATTATCTCTATGTGTTATAAATACATTAAATTTAATAAAATAACACGTTCATACTGACTTTTGTGTGATTTCCTTTTTCAATAATCTGTCAATGTCAATAAAGGCAAAATGTCAAAAATGTCAAGGCAAAAAATCATAATTATTAGATAAAAATGGAACAAAATTAAAAAAGCATATATGCAATGATTATAGAGATATATTCATCGTTTTATAAAGGTATAAGAACCCCAATCATGCTCAAAACTAAAAGTTTAATGAATTACGGTCGAATTTCTACCACTAACAATATTAAATAAACCAGCGTTGGCATGTTTTTGTTTTTATAATCATTATACAAAATCAGATATATATAAAACGGAACACCTCAAAAGAAAGTTATGCCAAGACGCACAATTAGGTTAATGTTCGGTTGGCATATTATCTATTTGACTAAAAATGCAATTACTTAGCGAACTGGAAACTGCCATCAGTACTTTAATTTTACACTTTTACATTTCCATTATTTTTATTTTCATCAACTTCATACATAAATCACTCATAAAATCATTTCATTTCACCATCATCCTTCATCGTAATCACAAATCCATTATTTTTATATTTTTGTTAAAATATCATCCTTTCCTTATTTCATCTAATTAGATGGTTACATAATATTTGACAATATTTTACACTAAAGAGGACAGGTGAGAGTTAAAAATGCATTTTTATAAAACTCAGCGCTGGGTTTAAACCGACATCCTGCATTCTCAAGTACAGGACCTCTTTAGGACCTTTGTAAATATTATGCTATCCAGCACTTTATCAAATAATTAAAAAATTGTTTAAAATTTTATCAAATTGCAAAGATTGTGTCATTTATCTTTTCAGGCGATTTGCCGCAATTAAAACCAATCATCAAATATAAGTCAAATAACTTAACACCTCAATTATATATATATATATATATATATATATATATATATATATATCTATACATAAAACAAAATCGAAAATCTATAAAGAAAATCGGGTTAATTGGGAATAGCAGAATACCTATTAAAACGTAGGAAATTATAAAGAAAATTCACTTTCTCATACATTTTGTATGGAACGGCTTTGCATTCTGTGGAATTCTATTTCACACACAAGAAACAATAAAAGCTCGGTAGATTCACAAAAAAAGTCAACACTTTTTTATGCTGATAAATTACCACCGTAAAATTGTCTATTTACTACCATAAAGGCTATTTGTTTTGACCTCATATCAAAACTCATCATGGTTTCAGAGTAAACAATTGTAAACTACATGATGATATGAAATCACCTGCAGCAAAAAGGGTGCTTAGATATTATTAATAAATTTGGGTATGAATTATTATCGCATTTTTTACACAATTTCTTACTCGTAATAGAGAACATAAACACCTTCTAGGTCTTTGGAATGGTCTTTATGGTCTATATAAGCGCATATTTGCGCTAATCTCCGAAACCAATGAATGGATTTTAATGAGGTTTTCACTATTCTTCAGAGAAAGACGCGCTGCAAAAATGCGAATTGTATGCACATGTTTTCAACGGAGAGATATGAGTAATCTAGTTTATTTATATTAAAGACAATTTATTATTAATATTTAAATATATTAAAGATAATTTAAGGGTTATTACCTAAGCAAAGGTTTTTAAATATTATGCAAAAATTAAAAGAAAACCCACTCTGTTCGACTCCATACAGAGTACAGGGTCGAGGAGGGATTTATCTAAGCGATTTGAGATATATAGTATAACAACTTAAAAATAAAGATTTTTGTTTTAGTTTTTAAATATGCAGATGATAATTTCGGCCAAAATTTTTAAATTTTCGGAAAATATTTAATTTGAAGTTATTTTAAAAAATATAAAAGCCTTTTAGTATTAATATTTATCGCACATAAAGTGCGAGATAGACCATCGCGTCCAGCTACCCGTGCGCGGGGGGGGGGCACTTAGCTACGTTGCATTTCTACCTATTTCATTTTTAATGACTTCCCCGTTATGTCTTTCTCTCTCTGGCAGTAAATAGATGATTCTAGATGACTGGCGTCTTTTAAATATGCAAATATGGTTTTGCAACATGAGTCAGTCAAAAAGGCAGTGTCTACCAACACTTTCGCAGCTGAATACTTATATGTAGGTTTAAACAGGTGAGCCTTAAGCTGATAGCGCATTGCGACACTGCATTACAGTGCTTGCGTTGTTAGTGAAGATCTCCCGCAATTACAATAGAATTTGTTGAAGGATTCGTGGAATAAGTTGAGAACCTTTAGTATTGTTGTGACACATCGAAATTTACAAAAAAAAAAAACTAAAATGGTGTTGAAAGTTACGATGAATTGAAAGAATGCCATGTAATGTCAGGTACCACCACAGGTGTGAGTAGTCTAGGAGAAGCCATTAATGACCACTACTAAATAATGTATGGGAGCAATTGATATCGTATGATAGCTACGAGATTTACTCCCGAAGATTCTTGACTTAACGGTTAGACCAGTCTTGTACAGTGACTTCCCCCGACTTTCGTGAAGAGCTGGGTACTAGATGGACATCTTAGCAGGGCCCGGCGCCCCTCTGAAGAGCTTAAGGGGTCCGAGTAGTTACCTAGCTCCGTGGTGTGCGGTTTCCTTCTTCGCCCATCATCATCAACAGCACCATTTCTGTTTGCCTTTTGGGGAAACCGAGTTTCCATGGTTCTGGCCTCCCGTCCGGTGGTAATCACCAGCAGTGTTCCGTGTAAAACTTTTTAGAATAAGTATAAATTGTAAATACTTAGTTAAATCTTTTAACAGCCCGCAGCAACGGCCATTCTGGTTATATGATAGGTACAGGGTGTCAGCCATTATTATTATGATCAACTAATTACAATATTTAGGAGCCTACGCTTAAAAACAGCCTTGGAACAAAAAAGAGGGCCAAATGCTGACCTATGAAGAGCATTCCACTGGCGAATTGTCGTGGAAAGAAAAGAATTGAACCCAATGTTCCGTTTTCTCAATATAGGTTTTATCTTGGAACGATGGTCGTCAGCAGAGCTACTTAAACGCCTTCTAAGTAGACTTGAAATTAATTCAGATGGACTATCGTATCGTATCATTCTTGTTTTTTCAAAAGGAAACGTTAATATTACATTATAACTTCGATTACCACTGCAATCGAATCCCATTCAAATGGGCTTTCGCCGACACAATAACAAATACTATGGGTATTTATCGTTATGCCTAGTTATTCAAAAGGCGCCAGCAACTATTTAAGTCTCGTTGCACGATCGACAACAATAATTCAGCCCGCGAAGACGTGCGGTCGTACCTACTTTCTATTTAACAACAATGACCATTGTTGGATTATTCGTACCGTTGTCCACCTGATACCTTTTTCGTGTGCCGATATCATCGATCCAAAGAAAAACTATTCTATTCTGATTTGTTATTCAACTATTTGTTATATACATTCTTATACACCCCTGAGGGATTCGGGTAGTACCTAATATTAAAAAAAAAATGTTTTTACATACGTTTCACAGTTTATTGTGTATGCCCTGGATACATAGAAGGATACCTGTGTTACAATTTCACTCATTTAATACTTCGGTCCTGTCAAATCTTGCATATTTTTCTATTAAGAAATTGCAAGATTTGACAGTTTAGTGAATCGCTCGAGATTCTGAATGATCCAAGATGCAAGTGTTCACCGGAAACTATTCAAAACTGCTATTATGAACGCCAAACAAGATCATTGCACTATGAAAATGTCGGGACTGCTTACTACCAACCTTTTGCGAAGAAAGATAAATAAGTAATTCCCATACAACACAAATTTTAAAAAGGGATCGATAGTATAATAATCGATGACTCATTACGATTTTCCTTATACAACTCATTGCGGTGAGAAGTAATACACACATGGTCATGACAGTAATTAGAAGTCAAGTCATGAGACCATAAGGTCGCTATAAAGACTTACCAATGATAATTGCCTTACCTTCGGCAGCAATGTCATAGTCGCTAACGGCACGCCGCCATGACACCTCAAACGTTAACGTGACAGTTCGTTCGGAATTCGAGCGCCCAAGATGGCGTCTGTCTTCGCTCGTCTCTTGTTTATGATTCGATATTATGAAAACGCGAGCGCGGATCGGATCGAAGACTTTCACTTCGCCGCGGATGCGATTGTCTTCACATATTTATACGGCGTGGCGTTTAATTACAATTCACACGCGGCCACGCCAGGCCACTTGAACCGATCTTATCGTGCAGATAAGACGGCCGAAAGAATGCAGCCAGGTAGCTCACCGCCCGTCTGGACTCCTAAAACAGCTCAGTGAAAGGTACTGTTCGCTATTTTAGAGATCTGTCATTATCTAGGGCAGAAGGCACGTGGTTCGAGTCCAAATGCACAAGATTGAAGGACAGTTTTTTAGCTTTATCAAATCTCCTAAACATCTCCGGATTCTTCGTACTATAAGACTACTATGGCAGAGAGTTAAGGAAAACAAATGGTTTTACACAATGTCCACTTTGGCTTAGCTAATAATTGTAACTAAATTCGAAAGTGTTTTTAATCCAACATCCACAAGATCGGGATGACGCTAACTTTGTGGGAATCTTGGGAATGGCATGTGCTAGTAGTACCCGGGTTAAATCTACCCGGCTCAGCCCAAGAAAAACCTGTGCCAAGCGGCTTGCTTTGATCCCGAAATCAAGATACACTTCAGTACACTCCCTACTATTAGAATTGGGCTAGTTTTCGCCATTTCTATGCAAATTAGTGGATCGAAGAAAATTGCCAAAATACTTGAAGATGGCTAATTACGAAATACCAAAATACATGAAATCCTTTTATTTTTGGCTAGAAATTTATCTTAGTTGAGTAGGGCACATAATTATTGTACCTACCTATATGATCTAGGTTGTAATAAATTGTTTAAAAAATAAACACCACACGGTGAGATCCGGAAATTTATAGTGCATACTATTTTTTGTTTCTGGTGGAATTTCTCCATTTGGTCGCACTTTGGTGGTATTTTGTGGTAGTGTTGAAGTTGCATATATATACAGTCGGGCGGTTGTATGTACGCATGTGTTCTCTATGGCAATTGTACAGTTGGCTGTTTGTAAACATTAACAATTGCTAGGCTGTTAAATTTATTTGTAATATCGGAAATATTTTCTGAATCATCGCAGTCTGTGACTATGTTGGCAAGGGTTGTTTTGGCGTATAATATAACAGCTTGCGATATTATCATTCTATGGTATATGGGTAAGGTCTGTTACGTGTGTTTTATGAATTGCGGCAACATAAACTTAGGTTCCAGTTGACAGTTTAGGTAACAAGTCGCACTTACAATTTAATAAAACCATCAACGTTCATGAAATTAAATATATTCTACACTCGAAGAACCTTGGTCTAGCGCATGAGGTGCTAGGTCAACGACTTACGGGGGAACCCAAGGTTCCAATGACGCCCAATAGTATCGGCAGGATCCCACAGCCAGCCTGTTCGGTCAGAATTGCTTGTAGCTTGTCCCTTGGAGTCACGAAACTGGGAACGCGAACCGCGCACGTCGCCGAGTGGAATGATTCTCTTCTGTTTCGAAACAAGTTCACCTGGCATTCGGTGGCCATCAAATGCAAGTCAGATAAGTTGACAATTTTCGCTGATAGCATTAAAACGTTCTGGACGGATTTTTCTAAACTTGCATTGGATACATCAGTAAATCTGTAAAGTCTTTAGGAGTTCGGTATCTCTCGGGGCGTATGATAACTAATATGAAATGTAGATTATTATTTTTATTGTTTGAAAAATAGTCATGGTTTTATATCAAGGTTTAATTGTTAAGGGGTCTCTTTTCCGGTAGCGCTCTTCTCTGTCCTGCGCGTGCTTTTAAATCGTTCTGTCTCATCTAATCTCTCGGTAATCCTCATATCCTAAAATTATTTATCTTTATGTTTCTCATGTGAAATTCGCAATAGTTAAAAATCAATTGGAAAAGAGGCATTGGTCGTAAAAAATTACCCTGTAGGATTATTGAAAATATCAATTTAGGTTCAATATTTGTTTTTGGTTCGCGTGTTAATTTCTTTAATTTTTGTAATATTTTGTTGCTCATAACTCAATGGATTTTCTGTAATGTTATGTGATAAATACAAAATATAAAACAAATCCGAAAAATCGAACTTCTGCTTTTTTCACAAGCTTTTATTTAGCTTGCAATATTTGTATGACGGTTCAGGTCAAATCTTGCAAGCCGAATTAGAACCACTTCCACTTATCCTACTGAGTTGAAATTTGACACCTTGGCTTAATTCCGATGACAATGCATTTTATGGTAAGCATGACCTGATTCTACGCCCAGGAATGGCTCAAAACGGTCTCCTCCAAAATAACTCCTCAACGGTCAACAGCACAGTCAAGAAATTTTGTATACCCATTCAAGCACTTGAAGCTTGATTTAAAATGTATTTTTACTATTAATTTAATTTCGTTCATATCCAACAAATTTCTAATGATGCATTAAAACGATAAGATGCCACAGAAGTGACACTTATTTATGCAACTGAGAAATTCAATCAGTATAGGTAGACAATTTTTTAAACATAATTTTCTTAGATGCATAATCCAGAAAAGTTATAGCTTTTGGTATTCGCTATGCTAATAGGATGCGCTATTTTAATAGGGAGCTATACTGTTCCCTATTGACATAATAATAAGTTGGGGAATTGCCTAAAAAACATCCCTACACACACTCGAAGTTGCTCAGGAAGCAGTAATCAAATTTGCATTTGATAAATCATATAGACATCACTCAGATGACCTGTTAGCTGTGTTAAAATTATTCAACATACAAGAAACATTATTACATTTCCGTAATAATAAACACACATAAATAGAGTCTAATCATCGACACGACACACACATAGATATTCAAATTACTAACAATGAAATCTGATTTTGGCCAAAGGAATATTTGACTTACAGGGCCAAAACTATGAAACCTATAAATGGTTCTCTTACAATGTTAAGAAATGGCTGATTTCTAGGTACTGGAGTGATTCACAGATTGTTGGATAAACTTACATACATTATTTCTAGTAAATTGTTTTATGGTTGTATTTACAAAATAAAGTCTTTTGCTTTTCATGAACAAAATAACAAATAAGTAAAACAAAAGTTGGTACCTACCAACCTGTCCGTGCCAAAGAAGGCAGTATAGGTAGATCAGTTAAGTTCAGTGGTTTCAGAAGTGACATTTATGCAAACTTAATTAAGCCTTGCCAAGGCGGGCTCACCTGCGATAGAACCTCACACACAAACATATTGAATATTTATTTATTTATATCGAATATTTATTTACCTATATATTTAATAATTATTTATTCATATCATGTATTTGTTATTATTTTTTTTAATTGTTTCATTTTATTTTTTCATATATTAAGTGTTATTGAGTAGACACTTAAATTGTATTCATGTGTGTGTGGGTGTGTATATTTGTGCCTTAGGTATTTTTTTATATTTTTTATATTTTCTCAGGGTTTTGCGCTGGTCTATTGTATGCACTGTAATACTTCATATATAACCCTCCTTAGAACAGGTAACTCTTACCTAGTTAGGAAGGTTATAGACTTGTACTCATCGGCCAATTGATTTCTTAATAAAAAAAAACATATCTATAGACCACTAGAAGAGAACCTCTACTTTTTTTCAGCGCTTTAGGCGATTTTACACATATATATTTTTTTACACATGTATATACATTCGCAAAGTTGCGTCCGGTGAGGGTAGTAATGATCAAGAAGTAAGTTATCCGTTCAATTTTATTTCAAAGTCGGTTTTCAAGCGGCTAATTTTACTTTTGTTCTCCTTTTTAGCACTATAAGTAACAAAATATAGTTAAAAAAAAAATTTGGTGAGAAAAACAATATGAAAATCGAAATAAAAAACATTGTAAATCAAACGATAGTGGAAGCAATGATGCGATCAAAACCGTAAAAACGCGATTTAGTGCATTCTGCGATCATCGACCGAAAACATTCAAACTCGTTTCAAAAACGTTAATATCAGATCAATGATCAGAAGTTGTGTTGCCCAGTAAACTCGTTCTCCATCTCTCAAGAGTAGAAATAACTACTATCGGTAGATTAAATCTTTTCATTAGTGGCTTTCGACGTGCAAATCTTTAGCGGCGCCGATAGCGGTTTAAATGAATGCAAATAAACAAATTGTTCGTATAGGTACAAAAAAACAAATGACGACGGCGTATGAAATTTTAAATATTGACTTTTGGAAAACCGTGCTATTTTAAATGAAAAAGACGGTCATATTTTGCGATAAAACAGTAATCAAAGTTTCCCCCTTCCATTCGATAATCCATAATAGAAAATCTGTTTGAAATAATGTACCGTAAAGAAAATAGCTCAATAAAAAACCAAAATAAATCCTGTGTCCTACCTACACCGCCATCTGTTCGTGAAATACTTATTTGCAAATCGGGGAGAAAATTTAACCTAGAAAAAATCTGAAAACGCAACCGGGTTGGAAGGTTGGGTATTATTATTTGAGAACATCTGTTTGAAAATGAAGGTTTTAATTAAGTATCATAAACAAATGTCTGAAGCAAAAACGAACCTTTCTCTCTGGTCAAAATATGACTTCGCAGTAAACAATCCTTAAGTCAGAATGTCCTGACCACACAAGAGTACAACACTACCACAGCACGGACGTCACTGTTTTCCGATGACAGCAGCTGTCACTTTTTGACAGTTGGTTTCGCGGCCTGCGCGGCGGCGAGCGGCCAAAACACGACTAAATAAAGAACGGCGTCGCACAACTCTCGAGCCTTCCGAGTTGCGAGCCATTGGCGAAATGAAACGAAACATCTTGATAGGTTGAGAGGTACGTAACTGCTCGTTGTATTCGCGGGCGGAGGGCGGGCGGAGGGCGGGGGAGGGCCGGCGTTACCTCAACAGGTTGCATTGCATGCCTATCGGATGAGCGATCGCAATGTCTTGATACTTAGGTGCCTATTATATAAAAATATATACATAAATTACACATACACGTACTGTATCGTAAATTAAATAGTTCACCGAGGTTATTTTGCCACATCCTGGTTAACGTTTCGAAACGATCGCACGCCCAATTTGTATTATTGAATCGGTATTCACGAAGGCAAAGCACAGTTATTTTATTGCAAATTTTTAAATTCTATTTGTCCTTTCAGTTTATGGAAGATGTTCTTTGATCTTTTTAAAATGTTCGATATACAGGTGGCTTACGCTTTTCCTCAGGTAGATGAATATTCAAAATTATTCAAGATAAAGGTAGTTTCTTTTTATGTCACGATCACACACTTACACTATATTTTCCCAGAAGAACCATCATACCTCAATAATCAAATCTCTGACATGGACTAAAGAACTAACGTTTTTTTCGTGGAAACATGCCGTTCAGGTAAGCGAATAAATAGCCATTAATTAGAATTAAAAAATACGAATCTTGGACATGTACAGATATTAAAATAAGCATTCAAATATCCGATAAGCATGTGAATTTGAAATTCCTAAGTGCTTTGTAGAGTTTAAGCAAAAGTGTTCCTGAAGTTTCTTTACTTGAATGAACTTTATTTTAACGTGTTGCTTTATTCAAGGGTTTAGTCTACAGCAATCATGATACATTCTCTCAAAGGGTCACCTCCTCATCCTCATAGAGATAGAGTTCATACAGGGTACCAAGTAGTTTATTGAGTTTCACCCACAAACCATTTTATCACTCAGTAGGAATCACTTTGTATCCTCGACTTGATACAAAGTAAAGACTTCTATGTTGGCGCAGTGAGTAAAGACTGAAGACTACCAAGCTCACCAAGTCTTCGATTATGAAAACTAAACAGTGAGAAAGGAATTTATAACCCGTCTGTCATAATACGGTCTCTGGTTTGACTTCATGAAGTGTGTAATCTATTTATTTATTTATTTTTAAATAATTATTTTGGGCCCTACTCAACTAGGCCGAATGTGCCTGTCCTAGAGTCAGGGGAGATGGTGGTAATGAAGCGTTAAAAATGCTATGACCATGCGCGGATCATAATTCCAATTTGAGTTTCTGCCAGATGATCCCTTCAGGCTCTGGCAGGACAAAATATATTTTTGTTTGTAATGTTATCTGGTGAAAAATAAACGTCACTTATGGTGGCATTGAACTGAACTGAACTGAACGAACCCGCGACCTTTGGGTCAATTGTCCAACGCCTTAACCACTAGACTACCACGATCTCGAATGCAACGTAGCATTTTTCCAAACAAAGCAAACGCTTGTGACTTTCAATTAGGAATTTATTGACGTCAAACTTCCAGTTAAACTGGGCATGAGAACTGTATATCTGGTAATTTCGCAGGTGTGCAAAATGCTTACGTCACCAACTCGTGGATGACTGGTGTAAAATTCTTTGGGTGGTTTGGAACCATACCAGAATAAAAGTACGTTGAATCAATTGACAACAATCAAACCGCTTTGCGCCACATCCAATCGACATAAGATCATCTACTATAATAGGTAGCGCTTCTCAACAGCTATAATAGTAAGTAGGTACTATGTAAAATATTCGTGTCGTGATTTAAGAAGTTGAGAAGGACGCTGTTCGTTTATCCTACGCATCGGTCCATGATGATATGTGATGATTATTATTATGAAAAGTTTAGGTTGTCTTGTTTGTTTTATCAGGCAAACAGCCATTCACTCGCGAATCATTTGCATGAATGAGCACAAGGGCCGATGGTAGTTGCTACCTTCACGACCAATTTGGTTATAATTCCGATAATGATCATTGATGAACAATTTATTCATTACTATAGATGCCCAAAGTGACCCCAAAGTACCCTTAGAACAGCAGTATACGCTATAATGGTGATTTAAAATTAAATGTATTGTTTTATATTGAAAAAAAAATAAATAAGTGAAATGAAATGAATAAATTCGCTCCGTAATTCTGGCTTCGCCCATGTGAGTTTCGGCCTATGAAATGCTTCTTTTAGCTTGTATAAATACATTCATGTATGAGAAGCTACTAAACCCCCCCCCCCCCCTTCTATTTACTGAATTTGTGATTTATTTAATACTAACTTCTCCCAAATTGAACTTTTTTCCATAACTCTTATATCAATACAATACCAATACCAATACAAATTCTATACGAATGCACAAAACCACAGACAAAATTCCTATATAGGAATTTTGTCTGTGGTTTTGTAACTATATAGTTTAATTCCGTATTAAATCAGTTTTTTTTAATCTTTCCAATATATATTTTTTTTCCATTTCACGATTTTATTTTGTTGTATTTTTTTATTTAAAATCGTTTTTTCCTGTTTATTTATATTTGTTTAATATATTTTAGTATTACTCTAGCTATAAAAAACCACAATAAATAAATAGACTCGGATATGCTATATTTCTTTTATATTCGAGCTACGAGGGTTAATCACCAGTTTTTTTTTATTTTGGTGTGCAAATTTTTAAACAACCACACGTTTTTTCAGTGTATTTATTGAATAAGTGGAAACTATATATAAGTATAATAGTAATTTATTAACACATTCTTCCGTTTAACTTAATTTTTACTTATTATAATTTATTGCGTTGTGACAGTCGTATCGGATGCTTTGTGACGTAATTATTTACGTAAATAAATTATGGACTAATCACGTTTATTAATCTAACCAGGTTCACAGCCAATTGCCCCGAACTCCAGTGGCATACCATAATATCTTAATCCAGTGATGATGATAAATGAACACAATGGGTTTGTTGTCCGGGTTTATTTATAACCGGTTATCGCTTGGAATTCGCTCGAAGTCACATTCCGTTCCTCGTTGCTCGCCAGCACCTCGTCAGGAGACAGCCTCAGAGTGCCTCAGTCAGACCCACCTCACAAGTTCCATTGGCTAGGATTGGCGACGCCCAGTACCAAATATTTCCTGTGAGGATGTATGAAATATGCTCTTTTTTGTACTAGCGTCTAGGTTTTCCAATGTTTTCATTTTCAACCCATTCGGTTACGCGCAAAAAAGTGTAACCATAGTCAACGACGAGATAATCAGACCATTGTGATATGTAGGTTATATTAAAATTTATGGAATTATCTATGTATGAAATCTGTATCACTTACTTGGATTTGTGTGGGAAATGTCACGTTATGAGAGGAAATAAATAATGCGCTTACTAATTCATTGAAATTTAGTGGGCATATCACGCTTGAAAAAAGTAATCAACTTGAAATGTTTTTTTAAAAGAAATCACTTGATTTCATTGTTTTTTTTATGTAATTCAATATCAATTAACAAAGTTTTTTGTTAATTGATATTGTTAATGTAATTTGTTTAGTTTTTTTTTTTTGAAAATACCCATTTGTAAACGTGGTGGTGATTTCGATATATTTTTTAACCTGGGGGAATAATATTTCTATTAAAAGCTTGCCTTACGTCACAACGCGGTAACGTTGAAAAACCACTATTCGAGCGCTCGCTTCAGTTGTCAGGATGGCCGAGCGGTCTAAGGCGCCAGACTCAAGGTTACCTTGCCTGTAATGCAGGCCGAGCTGTTCTGGTCCTCTCTGAGGGCGTGGGTTCGAATCCCACTTCTGACAAACTTTTTTTTGTTGTTTTTTTTATATCAGCATTTTAAAAACCAATCAATTATTTTGTATTGTTTTTCATATATTTATTTTTTAATAATCATAATATCAATAATATTTAATAATAACCTTATTGCTATTAATTTTGTTATTACTTTAATTTTATAACGTATTTAATCAATAAAATTAAACGGATATTTACGCAAAATATATCATAGCTTTCAAAGTAAATCAATATTTAGTTTTGGTATATTTTTAAAGCTTTCAGAAGTTTTCGGTAGATGGTGATAACTGATGAAACTCGATTAAAATTATTTATTAATCAATTATTTATTAAGTTCAATAAATATACAAAAAACAAAATTTCGTTAATTATCGTTACGCGCACAATGACAAAGTGAACATCTTCGAAAGAAACTTACCGTTTGATATAGAATTCTACAGAATGCAACCCATTCCATACAAAATGTATGAGAAAATGAATTTTCTTCATATTTTTTTTTTCGTGATTTTCTGCTATCCAGGGCGGACACAAATCCAACAAATCAACATGTTCTCGAGTTATTAACGGTGTTTTATACATGCTTTTTAACCCGACTTTTTAACCGTGCTTTTAAACCCGACTTTGTTTTATACGTGCCTTTATTTGTTTGATAGTAAAAAATAATTGTAACAATGTACCAAATTGTTACCAGTTTTAAGAAAAAAAACATACCAAAATAAAAATCAAAAAACCGTACTGCTTTAATTTTTTACTACCAAAAATAAAAATGAATTAACCAGAAAATGAAGCAATAGTTTTAAAAAAAAGTGGATAAAAATAAATCTTCGCAAATCAGAAAGTTTCATGCAAAATACGTTTTTACGTATTTTGCAAAAAATAAAAATAAAAGGTAAAAAAATTAGGGGACACCCGGGTTTGAACCGGGGACCTCTCGATCTGCAGTCGAATGCTCTACCACTGAGCTATATCCCCGGCCTGTAGTCACATGAATATACTGCTTTTTATAATAACTGGATTCCGAAAATGCAAAGTTCTATTCTAAAACCAACGACCTTTTAAAAAATTGTCTAAATCTCACTAAGCAAATAGAATGACAATAAATTAATAGTAAAATACATTTTTAAAAACACGGATGTTTTGTACTTGAATGCGTATACACAATTTTGTGTCTGTGCTGTTGACCACTGAGGAGTTCCTTCGTCTGGAGCCATTCCTGGGTGTAGATCAGGTCATTCTTACCATAAAAATGCACTGTCTTCGGAACTGAACCAACATATCAAATTTCAACTCCGTGGGATAAGAGGAAGTAGTTATAATTCAGCTGCAAGATTTGACCTATGCCGACGTGCAAACATTGCAAGCTAAATAAAAGCTTGTAAAAATAAAATTTTACTAATAATATAGGGTTGCCATACGTCCCGGTACACCGGGACATGTCACCGGTTTAAAGCCTCGGTCCCGGTTGTCCCGGTTGACCTACCATATGTCCCGGTAAACGGGTAATCATGGTTTTATATTATTGCTAAAATTATGCGAATAATTCGTGCGACGACGTTAGATCACGTTGGCTGGTGGTAAAAGTGTGGGTTCAAAGGATGTACTGACATTTGACAAATATTTTTGCATATTTACAGTACGGAATGAAACACTGAAATACCTTTGTGAGGGAGCTGATGTAGTTCGCGGTAATTTACGATCTCACCCAAAAACTAGGTGGTTAACCGTCTTTGTTCTCGGCCATTGAACGTATTCTGAAAATGTGGGAACCATTGAAAGATTTCC
Organism: Neomicropteryx cornuta; assembly: GCA_020383195.1. Lineage (NCBI taxonomy): Eukaryota > Metazoa > Arthropoda > Insecta > Lepidoptera > Micropterigidae > Neomicropteryx > Neomicropteryx cornuta. The sequence goes on from JAHKQU010000024.1 coordinate 9,186,784, forward strand.
ATTTTCACAAACCAGATTGAACCCATGGGGGGGCGGTACCCCCCCTATATTTCCTCCTATATTGATATCAGTCCAGGTCGGAGCCAAACCATTTATTGCAACCCTATACTAATAAGACCTAAAAAATGCATAGCTGTTCCATATGCATTGGACATCGTAATAAAAAATAAAATATGGGTATGAAAAATATGTAAAAACTATTATATGTAAAGCATATTATATGCTATAGATATGAAGACGTTTTGATTGAAAAAAAAATATTTTTGGTTTATTGCTCCTTACCACCAGACAACTTAAGGTTTGATAAATTCCATTCCCTGACGTGCAAAAAAAATGTTCAAAAATCATGTAAGCCTCTTCAGAGTAACTATATGGTTTAATGAGTAACTATATAGTTTAATGAGTAACTATATGGTTTAATGAGTAACTATACTCTACACGTATTTATATCAAATATTTCGAGTACTTGCCATTGAAAATATATTATTTTCGACACAAGAAAATTGTTGTTTTCTCGCTAGACCTAGGCGTGTGAAACAGGACACATTTCCTTAGAAATAAATCAACGCAACAGGCAAAATTGTAACTGAGAGCCACCCATTAACTGTGCTAACAAATAATTAATTACCTTCATTAACTGCATTATTATTAATTCATTAAATTATATTTGCTACTTTGTAAACCTATACTAAAAAGATTTTGTTCAATTTTATCAAAGTGATTATGCACTTGTTCGCCCTGGCACGGATTTAAAAACTCGCTTCAGAGCTTCATTCGGGGCAGTTCCGCGTCCATCGCCGTGCTAGTAACATCGTAGCACGGCAGTTATATAATCATCGTAGCGCCAGCATTACTACTCAGCTCCTCAATCACCATCGAGCTTACCAGTTGTCTTGAATACACGACACCCTCCGAATCTTCCGCGATTGAACTTCTATGGAACTATTATTAGCAACCAGTTATTAAACTTCTTTCCATCTACGCTTGCATTATTAACTCACGGCCCTCAGCACCCAAGTAGGATTGTTACAATTTTTAGATATTTTGACCTTTTAATGCTATTTTAAATAGGTTAAACATTCCAGAGTATGTTTAATGTTCACGATAGTGACATTGCATTGCATTATAAGGGCAATAGTTTTTAATTATATCTTTAGTATTTGTATTATTTAAATAAATGGTGTCACAGGTACCTATAATTTTGATTGAAAAGAAAGGGGATGTGGCAACGAAGGTAAGACAGACGATCAAGTTGGCGTTGGTTCTTTGCCCGAAGTTCCGATATTTCCGCTCAGTCTCTAACGAAAATCAGTCTTGCAACGTTGCCGACTTTCTTTCAAATATTTGCACTTAGTATTACAATAATAACATTGAAACTAGATAGAATAGTTTCAAGGGTACATTAACAGACAGATAGCATAGCTGATGGGTCGGTTTCCGTTTCTGTTACTGAGATAGTTGAATATCAAGACAGTTCCTTAAATTGGTTGATGCTGTTTGCGCTAACGACCGAATCCTGCAGTTGATTCCACGCGTCCACCACTCTATTGCCAATCATATGTTTTCTAGGATTCGTTTGGAAGCTTGTTTTCCTGAGTTTCAGATGATGGCTTCGTTCTCATTAGCTGTGAATATATTCTTAAGCTCTTGACAATCATAGTGCCCCGACAACATTTTCTCAACAACGACAACAGTCTCGATGAGATCACCACGCTCTCGCCTTCTTTTGAGAGTAGGCAATTTGAGTCGCCTATGCCTTTCTTCATACTCCAAACCTTTCAAGGGTCCTGGAATTTAAGTTGCTCGCCTTTGCACTTTTTCCAATAACACAGTCTTTAATGAAGTATGGATTCCATAATTGAAAGCTATATTCCAAAATCGGTCTAATGTAAGTCTTAAGTATTGTTATAAAAAAAACTTGTAAATGGACAGAAACTTTTATTACTACCCATAATAAATTATAATTAAATATACTCCACTATGAAATAGGTAAAATGAAGTATGATAAATTCTCTGGCAGATAAACTCAGATTTTTATGACTTTATGAAGTCGGAGAAGGTTTTGGCCTGGATGATACAATAGTATATATTGCAACCTCGGATCAGACGTGTGGTAAACACGTGGTGTGGACGTGTGATTTGACATAAAACCATATATTTGTCGTAAACCTAATATTTATATAAAAGGGTTGAAAAAAATAATGGTGTAAAAAAATATTTATTTATTTTTAGATTGACAAAGGGCGTTCACCATTCTGATGATTGTTTAATCGATTGATTGATTAACGAAACGAAAAAAAACACTCATTCAGTCACAGACGGAGGTATACACAATGGGCCCCCATGAATGTGGCCTAAGAGTAGCAGCCATCTGACTGCCCTCTTATCATCATCAACCACCTTGTATAATCTTCGAGGAATAAAAAATTATATGGTGGTATATTTTACTGAAGCATGTCCCATAATTGTTCCCCATTGTAGTTTTAAAAAGCAATTCGATATATTCGATCCAGTATGTAGAATTAATCCTGACATTTTGGAGATGAGGACGTCGGTCCGATGCGAACCAAAGGAAACTGATGCATTGTTTTAATCATTTTCTCAGTCTAAGTGAGTAGTCGCCCGAGTGACCCGAGTCCGGATGGAATTTAAGGTACTGTTGCACATGACTTCAAAATCGATGTTTTAGGTGATTTTTATAGGGTCAAAATAAATTGTCAATTCCGAAAGATTACTGTTTGAGTTTAATTACTTCGGTGGTTTTAAGGCGTTTAACTATTGACTGGTTCGAATTCGCACATAGTCATTTTTTAACGTTTCATTACCACCAACTCCCCTAATTCTGTCACAAGCAAGCAGGTCCCATAATAATTTTATATGAGATAGGTTATAGCAAATAATATAAAAATAAAGATTTGAGATATTTTATGAAGTGTCGCATTTAGGCATAGATTGTGTTTGTTTTATTCAATGAGAAAAAGGCTGTCGATCTTACTGGGGACTAAAGTGGACACTGCAGAAAGCAGTCTGATGATACCACAATAAATTAATTAAACTAGGTTAGAATTAGGAAAAAATGCATGCTTTTTTTTATTTTAATCTTATTTTAAAGTAGAACTTAACATTAAAATTTCACTGTTCATACATTACAAAAACATTACAATTATTTTAAAAGAGTAAATTTAGTGTCGCCTTTCCCTCCGTCTATCCTCGTGTCGCACCTCCGTCCTGTGGTGTCTATCCCTTTCCTTCTCCCGGTGGCGGCGTTCTCGGTCCTTGTCTCGACTCCGCGAGCGCTCTCTCCGCCTTTCCTTGTCATCCTTGCGGTCCGAGCGACGTTCTCTGTCTCTTTCTCTCATACTGCAAAATCAATAAAAACAACATCTATTAGATATATTCAACAATTTGAAATTGTAGATCATGAGCAGTTGCAAATATAAAAAAAAGTTATGATACATTACACCCCATGATACATTAGGACAAATTGTTCACATAAACAATGCCCTCTAGTGACAAATTTATTAATTAATATCTAACACAACAAAATTATTACGGCCTAAACGCTACATACATACATGCATGAGAGTGTACAGTATATTATTTTCAATGTGTTGTCTGTGTAGTAATGTGTGTGTTTAATATATTATATCATATTTAAAAAATAAATATTTATAATGGGTAATTAGTTACAGGAAAGTAATAAATAATAATAACAATGAAACTTCACTTTTAGCTTCTATACATCCATTCATCTATGAGGAGCTACTATTCCCGTCCTTTGACCGTCTGTCCGTTGCACTTTCAACTCGAAAAGTACAAATGCGAAAGAGTTTAATTTTTGTATATAGAAAATATAATATAGTAAAATAGTAAAATGTATTGTTTAAATACCGTTAATTAGATGATTTCTATGTTAAAATAGGTAAACACCTTTAGTTTAACATATATAAAAGTTTGACAGTACTGACATTTGGAAAATACGAATGCTTTTTAATATTTTAAGGATTGAAATTTTTTGCAAATAAAATATATAGCCAGAATGTTCAAAGAAAAATTAATACCGAAAGCACAGAAAAAAAAACACAAATACACCAATTTAGCTTTGATTATTTATGTATATAAAAACAGATAAAACCAATTTAATACGGAACTAACCCAGGAATTTAGTCCGTGGTTGTGTGCATTGGTATAGTATTTTAAGACGGCGTTGCGTAACTTTTGGGTCATTAAAAAAAGGTTACCAACTCGAGACATCATTTTAAAAGGCGTCACGGACCGCAACACTTAATAAACTAAACTGCTCTGCGAAAAGTAGTTTTTTGGAATATTTTTGAGAAAGCCTCAATTGCGAAACCTTTGAAATTTGCAACATAATACGCCTATTCTTACATCAAAATATGAGATAAAAAGTAACTACACAACTCTGCGCTCTCAGCAGTGAACAATTTTGCAGTACGCTTACCTAAAAATAATCAAAAAATACGTAATAAAAAACCATATATTAGCAGTTTTTTGTTTACAAAAAAGAAATGTAATATTTCAAACAAAACAAATTTAGACTATAAACAATATGTGAGTTGCTACATTTGTTACCAATTGCCTCTTACATTTTTAAGATCAACGGCAGTTACAAACCTAAAAATGATACAGTGTATGTTTAACGTGTCGTGTTTAACCTGTGAATGGTTTGCGAATAGGTTGCAGACGCGGAGTGAGACCGCCCGCTTTCTGCACGCCGACTAGCTTTCGGTTGCGTACGCTGTGAGTGTGGTTCTTTTATTTTTGTTAGTTATTCTTGTACTATATTTTGTGAGTTGTACAAACATTCAATGCCTAAAATACAAATGTGAATTTAATGACGATTTGGGGGTAAAATTTCCATTTATTAACCCATCGACTCAAAAATGAACTTTTAATGCGATAAATGTCAATTACGAACGTCCGTCCTGCTTACTGTAAAAATGAATATAAATAAAAGCTTTTTGGATTTTTAGATTATTTAAATTTTAAGAATTGATATATACCTACCTTATAGAATACATATTGTTTAATTTAAGTATATTTCTGTTGAACACTCTTGCTATAATATGAGATTTTCAGAAATAACTTTGATACTAAATAAGATATAGGCTTATCAGCTATGCTGCCTGCCTATTATAAATAATAATAATAATTCCCATTTCATAAGGGGAATTGGTGTACTAGCTACGATAACTACACTAAATAAGTTCCGCGTGCAAATATTTTGCAAAATTTACCTGAGGGGGGGAGGATAAGGGGTTTCGTACTTCGTTATAGTGTCCTGTTTTGGACTTGCATAATTTATGGACAATTATCTTTATCTAATACAGGATCTACCCTTAATGTCTTAACAAGTACCTGTGTCTCTTATCCCTGTCTCTATCCCTATCCTTGTCCGCCTTAGTGCGGTAGTTCTCCTTCTTATCACCAGTCAAATCTTTGATATCATCATCGGAATTGGCTTCGTCGTCTAAATCATCATCAAGAGCTGACACTTTCTGTTCCAGCTCGTTGTTCTCCTCCAGGACGTGTCTCTTCTGGATCCTGGGCAGGATGACGTCACACAGCCGCTCCTCGCGCAGCAACTCGTCTATATATTCGTCCATGTACACCAACTCGAACTGCGCGTTGCGGTTTTGCCGCCTAAGCTTGCGGTTGTCGTTGTAAAGCGGCTCCAGGTACTTGTAGCAGTCGACCGACATTCCCGTGAGGCGCATGTAGAAGGCGCCCAATGCACGCACGTACTTAAACTCCTCGTTTTTAATGAACTCGACGACGATATCCTTCTCGGGTTGGATCTGAAGCATCTTCAGCACCAGACACAGGAATGGAGTCGGGTGCACGTGTCCGCCGTGGACGCCTCCTATGAACCTCAATTCCATCGCTTTGTCTACTAGAAGCTCCGCCGTCAGTGCGAAACATTCTTCTTTCCAATATTTGCTGTCGTATATTCGCGATCGGATTATTTTCTCGACTAAATATTGAGGGTTTGTTCCTCGCACGGATTTGGCGTCTTTAACGGTCCGATTCGCCATTTTTATTGTTTTGACATAATTTTGTTGTCATTTTGACAGTTTAAACGTCAAATATTATAAAGCGATAGATTCAGCTACATACATACCAAGCTATAAATCATTGTGAACATTTTTGGTTTAAAAATATTGTTCAAATATATTATTATACTATTAAAATTTTCACTAGTTATAAAAGTATGTATACAATTATTCAAATGATCTCATAACTTAATTCACCCTAATAAAAAAAAACTGCTTTCATGTTGCAACTACGCTAGATAGCAGTACTATTGTATGGAAAGTGTTATAAGCACGTGCGACCACATAATAAAAATAAAATTTTATAATGTTTATATATTACGTCTTCCGCTAACGTCCATACCACGTTGAATACACCGGTTCTCGTCCGATCACCGAAGTTAAGCAACGTCGGGCGCGGTCAGTACTTGGATGGGTGACCGCCTGGGAGGACACCGCGTGATGTTGGCTATTGTGCTGGCTTAGTTGTCAACAATAACGCGCCGAATATTCTCTTCCAAGGCGTTAATCGTGTCCGGCTTATCTGCGTAGACAAGCGACTTCACATAACCCCACAAAAAATAGTCCAGCGGTGTTAAATCGCACGATCTTGGAGGCCACGCCACAGGCCCACAACGCGATTTTTACTTTATTTTAGAGTATTTTTTTCTAAATTTGCACTATTTGCAAACGTTGTTCAGGAGTAAGTCTATTCATTATGAAATGGCAAACCAAACTGAGCATAAATCAAGTGACAGCTGTCAAAAACACCAACTACGAAAAAAGTAGTGCCAGATTGAAAACCACGCCTCTAATAAAAACACCCATTATAAAAAAAATAATTACCTAAATCGGATTAGCCGTCACACACATGTGTACAACCCGCGCTGACCTCATGCCGATCAAATGGAATTCGAAGAGCTCTGACTCTGATGATGGCGTGTAACGGTCGCGATCTTTTAAGGCGATGTCCAAAGGCGAAACAATCGCAGGAAACGGTTTAGTTGACACCGAATTAGTTGACACACAGCGACACCTACTGGCGATTTTATTACCTACACGAGTCGCGTGCTCAGATGTACGGTAAGTCATGGCGCGGTTAAGGTTTATGGGTTTCGTATCACAATAATGACATCTACAACCTAAACCCCCTCTCAAAAAACAGCTGATTGATTACCGTTTCTCTACTTCAAAGGTTTACGGAAAGTTCATTGATCTCGCAAATATGTTATCATTCTTATGAAACACTTCCTAGCATTAATATAGCTTCCAGTAGTTTTATGTAACTAATTCATTTATTTATTCATTTTTAAAAAATATTTCTTAGCTGATGGATAACATAACCATACCTAACTGGACATTGCCTGTAGAAAGGTTGGCTAATTTTAATAGTTATTTAATAGATGAATTAAATTTATATTAGGTTTAGATCTAGACCAAACTTTGAACCAGCGAATCGGAAATAGTTCAAGAAATTATTCATTTCTAATATTTATTTATTGTAAAATTCATAGATCTTGACAAATATACCGAAGCACTTAAAGGTTTTGTTTATTTGTATGTTTTCACTGTAAAAAGGAGCTGTTCCAAGTTCACTGACCTCCTCAGACTAAAATCTTAGACTAGGGAAGAAAGCGATCAATAAGAAATGTTTATAGTTGACCGTCAAGACTAGATCACACTACAAAAATATTTTAAAGACTATTTTACGCGCTCGGATTGTTATATATTTAGCCAAACATGACTAATAATGAAAAATGGAAATAATAGCATTCCTAATATTAAGTAATACTAGCATTCAACCCTCTTCCCGGGTTGGCAGCTAGGCCTTCGGCATGGCAACTCGTAACTGCGTCACTCGGGATGGGTCGCCCCCACATCTAGGCCCTTCTAGCCATTAAGTGTCTGCCATTATCGACGATTTTTCGCCGATGTGGAACACTTTCAGTTTTTCCGGAGTTTTGCAATTTTCCGGACAACGTTTCTAATTTTTTTTTCTCTAAAAATCTTATTTAAAATAACGAAACTCCACGGAGCTCCGAAACGTTCAGCAAAGGTACTCGCTTAATCTCTATATATCTTCTTCTACTTTTTCTCCATCTGTCAACTAACAATAACAAGTGTTTAAACAGCTAAATCAACTTTTAAAGTATTATATAAATACCTATCTAAATATAACATACATTCTAATATATTTATATTCATATTCTTAATTATTTATTAAATTACACCGATTTAAATGAATAATAAATGAACGAAAGTAGGGAAAATGTTAGCAGGAAAAGAATTATCGGCGAAATGTGCTGGCATTTAAGGCGTGTTTTTGCAACGATAATTCCAGTCACGTTTCGAGTTTGTCCGGTGACCTCAATCGCGTTCGTTGAGTGGATTCACCTCTACAAAGGGAAATCACCATACTACTCAAAACGTGGTGATCTATGGAGGTAGGTGGTAATTGGTCGCCTTTGGAAGCACCAACGGCTGCATTTGAAAAATCTTATGTTGGCATACAGAAACATGCCTTTGTTTTATTTATAACTTATTTTAGTTACAGCTCAATATCAGTGGCCTGCCTAGAATTTGTACCCATATGGCCCTAGTAGTTTTTGTTAAAAAAACTAGGCAAGCCCGGCTCTTCGGCTTCTATGCAGGTACCGCCAATGCTCAATAAGGTGATTTTTTTTTCGTTTAAAATTTTTCATTCATCAAAACCTGTTAAATAATTTATATTTAGGTCTGAAGCATAGATTTGTTTGAGAGACCCCAGCGCGTTAGAAGACTATCTATAAAGTAAATAAAAGGTTAGAATCAGGGATGCCACTCTTAAGGAGAGAATTTTAAAATTTAAGGATTGGATCGGAAAATGAGAAAGCGCTAGTCGGGTCACCATACCAAGTCGGGGTCAAAATACCTGGAAAATTTAGAAATTTAATAAGGGTTCTCTTCTCTGCCGATGCCCAGCAGTGGTGCTGTTGTTGTTGTAGTCGCAGCAGTCCAGCAGCACGGAGTCGACCGCTCCAGCTGCGGCAAGGTTGGCGACAACCAGGCCAGGCCGAGTGATGGTAGGACTCCAGGAGTTGCGGCCGGATCAAGGTGCTGAAACAGACATTTATTCTTTAACGGAAACTAAAAAAAAAAAATGTCTTACTATAGGTTAAATGCACTTTAATTATAAATAGGTATATGTACAAAAGACAAAAGTTGTGGCAAAACGTCTTTGAATCTTCCCCGGATTATAAATAAATTTAAAATTCAAATAATAAATACTTAAAATTACATAATTTAAATAGTGGTATAAAGTTTTTTAAAACAAAGTTAAATATAAATTTGGAAAAGTATATATCGTCCGTTAGGAGCATAAAATCCGTAACTAACAAAAAGAAAATGTTACAGATATCTTTTCTTTTTGTTAGTTAGTGACTTTATTCTCCAAACCGACGATCACATCTATCTATATATATAAAAAAAACGTTGGGTTAATTCCACCATTTATAACTCAAAAACGGTTGGACCGATTTTTATGATCTTTGATTTATCTCCGCCTCTAATAGCAGAAAAAAAATTAATAAAGAACATTAATTTTTTCATGCATTTTGTATGGAACGGCTTTGAAATTCTGTTTACAAACGAAGATGTTCATTTTGTGCGCGCATCGATGACATATCATTTTGATTTTTGCACATTTATTGAACTTAATTCAAACCTCTGCAAACGATGCGTCAATATTTCTGAAGTGTCATTCCGTTCTGGAGTAATCTTTTTACGTCAAAGTTGTGACTTTACTATTAGGAGAAAAGAGTGTATACACAACAACCATTTCAAACATCCTGTGTATGAAATGTCACACCTACAGAATGGTTTGTAATGTTCCCATCATCATGTTCTCACTTGAAAAAAGTATGCAGTTAAATAATTAAATATTCGTTATTAGAAAACCCACTGAAATCGCAGTGCGCAATGTCGCGCGTAGGATTGAGCGAAGTTTCGAATTTGTAATGATGGCCGCCAATTATATATTATTAATCATCGGCGATGGTTGCTTAAAATGTTATAATAATTGTCTGAAATCGTCTTCGCGAAATGACAATGGCTGGTGGCTGAGTGCTAACAACAATTCCTCGCACTATATTCAACAAACGCCAAGTTCTTAAAAATAAACCTTTTGCTAGGTTTGATTTGAACCGTTTAAACAGATTTACATCTCAGAAGAACCTAATAATTTTTACTTTTATTTATGTTAACTTTTCGCTTGTTTTTTGTTGATCCATTGTTGATCCAGCGTTGTTGTTCTTGTTGATCCATTTTTGATCCAGTGTTGTTGTTCTTGTTGGTCCATTGTTGATCTAGCGTTGATCCAGCGTTGTTGTTCTTGTTGATCCATTGTTGATCCAGCGTTGTTATTCTTGTTGGTCCATTGTTGATCTAGCGTTGATCCAGCGTTGTTGTTCTTGTTGATCCATTGTTGATCCAGCGTTGTTGTTCTTGTTGATCCAGCGTTGTTCTTGTTGATCCATTGTTGATCCAGCGTTGTTGTTCTTGTTGATCTAGCGTTGATCCAGCGTTGTTGATCCATTCCAAATCGTAACTGTAAAATCTTGCTTTGTTACTGGAAAAATTTGCAAGATTTAACAGTTGAGCCTAACGTTTTTTATCTGAAAGGTTGAAGATAGATGATTTTTTAGAAAAAATCCTAGTCACCAAAAAAAGTTTCACTTTAAAAGAACCTTACATTATTCTCATTAAAAATGAAAAATGTAAATTATAACTATTTTTGTGTTTTAACCTTTTAAACTAGTTTGCTATACCATTAAATAAATTTTCCTCTTATGTTATTAATGTTTTATACTATATTTGACTTCTCATTCCCAGTCAAAACCTTTTTGACTGTTGGTAAATATATAGATTTTCTCTCTCGTATGAGAGTGGCATTCCTACTAGACGTGGGCGTTATAAGGCGACACCGTTTAAATCACCCTATTATTCTAGTGCAACGAATAGCCGCGTTACAGAAGCTGGCTAATAGCGGCGACGAAATCGCTTTCATTCACAGCCATAGCTATAGAATGGCGTTCAATGAAGTCGCTTCGTTTGCCTATCATTGTCCATTACCTGGTTTGCACATTTCACAATTAAACATATGGACAGTTTGGTGTATTTAGTTTCATCGTCGGCCGTAACTATTTTGACAGTCGCCCTATTATTATTTTTATCACTATTATTATTATTAGGTAGATTTCATTAGAAAAGCTACCAAAGGCAATGTCATGACTTCCGATATAATTTTCGATATATCTTCGCGTTACAAATCTCCTAGAACCTAAAACCACCCTCAGTTTAAAAATGTATGTATAAGTATATCTATCTATCTGTATTACTTTCTTGTGGACACGACAACTGCCGTAATTTTACACCAATCAATTTTAAATCGATACATAAAATTTAAGGGCATAAAATCTTGGTCAAGTTCCGTTAATGGCCAAAATCAGACAAAAGGGCGGGAATAGGGGTTTTTTCTTTTAAAGTGAAACTTTCTTAGTATACAAGGTATAGAATTCATTTAAATTTTGCGCCTAAAACATAAATAAGGAAGCTTTTTGGATAGCACCGACCATTGGTCCCCTATGGGGTGGGCAAAATTGGTTTTTCAAAATTCAAAAAATCATACCTCCCTCAACAGGATCAAATCAGTTTAAAATGGTAATTGTAGGCCAATAATTCCTCTACAATTTTGGTTTGATACAATTTTTGATGTGAGCAACCCTTACGGTACAGTATAAGGAGGGATTCAGTATACGCAAAAGGGTACGGCGGGTTGAGGTGCGCGAGCTGATGCGCAACGTGCAACATTTGATATAAGTTCGTACAATTGGAGTTTGCCTATCCCTACTTTGATCCGGTGAACTCTACCTACGCCTTCCGGCGTGCCGAAAGGGATTTTTTTTAAGCCATACTCTAGCTTCAATGACACGGTCACATAGTTATTTGGTAGCATATTTTAAAATCGCGTATAACGTAACGTTATATGATTATATCGTTTTCGCCTACTGCTAATCCCTACTTTAAATAAAACTACTTTATGTGCAAATTTCACCCCATACTAGTTCATAGTAATTTTTAGTAATTTTAGGGTTTGCGTCGGACCAGACGGTGGAAGTTATACTTCATTAGACGTTCGCTCACACCCACTCTCACACACAGACAGGATATATAAATGAAATATAAGACATTTTTCTCTGTTATTCAATATATGATTATAAATCACTTCATTATTATACTATACACCTATACATTATCATTATTAAGTTCGTATATTCGTATAATTTGTGAAAAAAACACAGACAACTACCTTTAAATATCGGAAGCGACTCTACAACCTGACAAACATATTTCGTAAATAAAGCAATTGGACTCTACAACTCGACAAACGACGCGGTTTCTCGATCAACATCCCATCCCAATGAGTACAACGAGCGCAAAGAAGTATAACTTCAAAAATTAAAAATAAAACGTTACTACAGTTAGACTGCTATCTGTGGGTTGAATGGGACATTAAAGAGCGTATGATGGCCGTATTGTAAGTTAACACACGTGCAGTCATGCTCGCCATGGTATAGCAGGCCATGGCAGGTATCCTTGGCTCAGCTTGGGCGGAAATCCACCTCAGCATCGATTCACGCAACCATCAGCTGCAATCAGCCCGCCTGACATTTCGCTCGCGTCGAGATGAGGCGATGGCTGTTACGTCATCCGTATTCTCAATTAATTATCTCCGAGTATTAGCCATTGGGCAATTTGGAGACCCGTAGGTGGCCCTTTTGAGGTCGCAGCCCGGCTCGTACAAAATGAATGTATGAAATGTTTCCATCCTTGTAAATATGAATTAGGCAATTAGTTTCATTGAAAAAAAATATTTCAATTTTCAAATTGAATATTTTGTGTTTGTGTTTGTGTAAATACAGTCTCTTTTTGCCAAAGGTATTTTTTTGTGATGATAAATTGATATGGAAGATTCACTTCCTTCCTCCTTTCTCTCGGCCCACTCAAGCAAGTCCTCAAGACCCGCTGAGGTCGTTTCTTTAACTGGGTTGTAATTACTAGTGGCCTGGCTGGGGGCACGGCGGCGTCGACCGTGGGTAAGGCGGAGACGCGAAGGTCCCATTGTGATAAATATCAATCTCTCCGACTTCTCTCCCAAGCAAACTGGTTTCCGTCTGCTAGTGATGTCCTTAATGAGACCCTTAATTGTCTTTCGATGTTTTTTTTTTTGCAATGTTTCCCACCTCGCGAGCAACGAACATAGTCTCGTTCTTTACGCTAAAGGTTTGTTTACATTCACGGAGTAACTGTTATTGTAATAATGTATTTTCTCTACTAATACATTCATCCTCAAACGAGTTATATTTACCTAGTTTGATGGATTTAAATGCTTTGGGGGTAGATTTATTCAATAATATAAAAAAAAATAAAAGAAAAATATCACAACTTTAAGACTGAATTAAAAAAATATCTGATTGAAAAAACTTTGTACAGTCTCGATGACCTTAATTGATTTTTATTACATTTACTGTTATGTTATTGTTTTATTAATTTTATAATACTATTATACTATTTAGTACTAAAGTTAATTGTGTAAATGTTTTTTATATAGATTTGATGATTTTTATTTTTAAGCTTTCGCCATTCGGCGTCGTCAGAAAATATATGAAAGATGACGTTTAAAATGCAACCTTCATAAATTCGAAAATCGGATTTTCAACTAAAAGATAAATATATCCAGCCACTACAATTATTATTATATAATTGCAGTTTTGCTAGATAAATCGATCAGTATTATGAAATGAAACTAATTTCTTAAAAGCATATTTCAAGCATCTCCCGTTAAATGCTGTTAAGTTAGTTTAATTTTGTCTATATAGACCTCCAGATCTGCAAGTGCCCAAAACCCAATTATATACTATTTAGTTTATACAAGATCTACGCTCTTTTACTTTCTATTATTCCACTCATGTTTACAACTTACTATGTATAAAGTGTACGCTTAAGATTAAATATTACTATGTTGTGTGTATCTCGTTATTGTTATGTTCCGTGAACTTTTATTGTTTCATGATATAAATATCCTGAATAGGGATCTTCTAACCGTTTACGATTTCTTTGTTACGACTTTGCATTGTCTTTTATTAATTTTAACTTCAACTCTATGTATCCAACCAGGGCCGGATTTACGTAAAAGCAAAATAAGCAGATGCTTAGGGGTTCCCACCCATCGATGGCCCTGGAAAATATCCCATAAAAACCACGAAAAGATGTTTACTTTTGATTTTATTTGGAACAATTACAAGACAAAGCTCTCGACAAAAAATGAAAACTTGTAAATGTTGAAAATATTATAACGATTTTGATGTCAATACATATTTTTATACATAATCTTTGACACATAGCAAATGGAACTCTATATATATCTTTAGATATCGGAAATATGAAATCATCTATCAATCAATTTACAGGGGATTTAATTCACAGCTACTCACGTTAGTGACTATCGACGTTTTAGCTGAAGAAGTACATAGCCAATGCGAGTTCAGTCCTAGCGAACGCATCGAACGAAATCTGAAGGCGACTGTCGTAGGACTGCGATTTGCGAAACAATACCGGTTGCCTTGCCTTGCAGGTTGAACGGTGGGAGAGGTGTGTGAGCATTGAGCATTCACTGACGCTTCTCAATCTTGAAAACGTCTAAAATAAAACAAATAATTTATTAAATCCGCGTAAGTCGCTATCAAAAGATATCAAAATTTTCGAGAGGGATAAAAGTCGATACGGAATCCTTAGATGTTAAGAGGTTTCGAGAAGGGTGTAAAATTACGTGAGAATTACTTCATATATTGTCATATATATTTATCGGCTGATTTGAAGGAGTTCTAGTAGCCCGAAGGTATTACAGATGGCGAATGAAGAGACCCGTAATCAAATATATTCAAAGAGCTGTGTACCAGAGCTCTTTTCGATGTGAGGACTTTGATTAAAAAATCTACAAAAAAAAATCGACGCAAAAGAGTATTACGATATTAATTATTACTCGCTGGAAAAAGTTTCCGTGTTTCCCAATCTTCGCTTGTCACAAATAACGGGAGACAATGATTTTTTTTTGACAACCGGGAGTCGAAAATTCTCAGTAAAGACCTTAAGGTGAAGAGGCTGTTGAATCCAGTTCTGCAACAGCGGCTCCATCTAAGGCCAACAACACCTTAATCACTATTTCTGGCAATGACTTTACGCTGGTGATTCCTTGCTGCCATTGATAGTAAATTGTAACTTTTAAATACCGTATAATTATTTTTAAATTATAGAGTCAGAATGTTTTATAAAAAATTTGCATCGCTTGAGTGTAATGCAAACTGGTTAAAATAATATATGCACTACATACTAAACTTTATATAATAAAATATACCCAGTTACTCTTGATGTTAGACGCCGGAAATAACAAACTGTTACAGCCTTCTTTGGTACAGACATGATCTAGCTAAGATGTCAAAGAACACTTTGTAGCGGTATTCATCGCACTCCAACTATTCATCGTAATTCATACATTTATTTTATAATCTGCTATATAACTTTAAGCCAACGAGTCTGTACAATTAATAATAATAAATAAATAAATACAGGCCTGTATTTTATGAAAGTACTCTCACCTATACTATTTGTGTGTCGTATGCAATACTTTCGTTACAGTAGTAAAAATATATATTATTTATATGTATATCTTATTGACCATCTTTATTATTATATTTCTTAGGTAATATCCGAACTATAAATGATTACATATGGAAATGCAAATATATATAAATAAAAATATTAGTATTGTATGTATGTATATAGTCTAAATTTCTCAAATATGCATGAGCTCTATTAGTATACTCATTACGTATTTTATTTTTATTTTAATCCAACTATATATATAGACATATTTGTCTGAACATAAACATTGTATATATTTATATATTTTAATTTTAATTTATTTTCTTACAAATATACATTTTCATATTTCTCTATTGGTGCATTGACGGTTTGACATTCTCAATTGTAGCACAATATATCACTGCCTTCCTTAGTACAGACATAGTCTAGTAAAAAAGGCAGGGCACAAAATATAGTAGTGCTAATCGCTCCCGGTGCATTTATAATATTCATTTGTAACTGTGATTTCTACTACTACATTTATATTTTTTTTGTCAAATTAATTATGTACAATAAATAAATAAATATCAATGCTAGCTGCCCTTATTTTGGAAGGTCTCGCCAAAAACTACACGGACCTCTTTTGTGACTCAAGTTCATGCTCAATAATTCAACATCGTTACTAATAATTATAATAATATTTACTTTCTAAATAAAAAAATCACTGTTAATGTTTGTAAATAATTGCCGATTTGAACGATCGTAACACTGATAAGATTTTCTCGTTATCCAGTTAAAATATAAACAAAAATGTTATTACGCGGCGATGTTTGAGAAACTTCGCCGCGGTGTTGCCGCGAGTCCGGCAATTGCCGTACTGTCAGCACAAAAAGTGGTTTTTGTACGGCGTACGGCAGGCTGGTCGCTGCCGTACGCAAATATACGGCAATATGAATATTTTCGGAAAAAATACCGATCTTCCTACATGCATCGGTTCTTCTGGAGTAATGAAGTAATTAAAATGCAAGATTGGCGTGATTCGTACTTAGTACAATCCCTAAAACGTGTTTTGTAACGTATTTTGGTGCATTTTGTTGAAGTTATTCCCAACAAATGGCTAAAACTAAAAATACCACAATATTCTATATATATTAATTTAGTACTTTGCTTAAAAAAAAAACGAAATACACCTTATTATAGTAATGAAAATAAATAAATAAGAAAGTGTTGTTTTTTTCTTGCAACGATTTTCTTTTAAGTTGTGTAAGTGACGCGAACTTAATTTTTCTTTCTAAAGATAGACAATATAATAATCTAGGACATTACTTAAAGAAAACATTTTTTTCAAATGATAATAATTATTTAAATACAAAAAACATGTTTCATCGATTCCAAATGTTACGAATTCGCGGTCGGCGAGTATATCCGTCTCTTTTCAACACGTCAATGTTCGAATAAAGCCTACTCTTTCTAATCTCAAGGACAAATGCGTCCCGGGGCGCCTTAAAAATGCTGATTATGAACGCATTTTTACTAGAGTGACGAAATCGAGGAATCGTTTGATAACTCCTACAGTAAACTTACTTGCCAGTCAATGTGTTAAATTGAGTAATAAAGACGGTAGATGTGTGAATATTAAACCACGGCAAAAACTGATGAATTAAACTCATACCTCGATTTTTAATATTAAGTATATATGTACGGTTGTATATGGATTAGAGGGAGCGGACTGTTTTGATGGATTGGAAGGTTCACAGCTGAGAGTAAATGGCAATCAACAAGAAAACAAAAGACCAACCTTTGCTGTGCTATAATGGCCATCTGTGCCTCGCCTGCCTTAACCTATTTTTCTCACTGCTTTCTTAATGTTTTTACGAGCTCGGTGAATGAGGTGACGAGATGTCACGGATTGCAGAGGCGCGGGTATACCCTCTTGCATTTCTTTTCCAGCTGACACTTACCGACAGCTGTGATAATGCCAAGAGTTGCCAGTAACAAAAACTGGAGAAAATGTAGAATGGTGATTTTGCAATATACAGGGTGTCCCAAGACCAATCCCACAAACTTTAGGGGTGTTTAAGTTCCCTATTAAGAGTAAGAAATTATGTAACAAAATGCGAAAAATTTTCATCACCAAATTTATTATTTTTGTAATAAATTGGTGTAAATCGATCTTATCAATAAATCTGTCGACCAATAGCATCCCTCTTAAAACCCCAGAGAAGGGGTAAGGAGTTACCCCTTCTTCTCAGACCGACCTCTGTTCGACCAGTGGCGTCTGACAGTAATCATTTAGCTCCGCCCAAATAGGGCGTTTCGAACAACGCAGCAGCTCGATCTTGACTGAACGCGGCCCAGTGACCCAGTGACGTAATTATCCGAGGGAGGAGCCATTAAAAATAGTTGCTTTACATGATTTAGAATACAAACTTTAACGTTGTATTTCTTTGAAAGTATTATGAATTTTGATATAGTTTCTTAACAAATAACACTAGAAATCGAAGGACCAATGGTCTTGGGCCACCTGTACAATAAACATAAAATAAAAATAAACATTTATAGAATAAATATTAATATGATAAAATATTGAATTTAAATAACTTAATTTATAGGGTTACGTCGGAACAATATATTTTTATGTGTCTATTGTGATTATAACAGAAAAAGAATAGAATAGCTGAATTATTTATAAAGTGTCCGGCAGCTAATATTAAAATACGGCAATTTTAAACTTCGCATACGGCAACACAACACAAGGAGTCGCGCTGACGCAACCTCGCGGCGCCGAGAGAAAATTCCTCGGATCAGTTCGAGGCGAGGAGCGAGGAGCGGCGCGTCGCGTTCGACAGTAACGGCAGTGGAAGCAGTGTTGTGTGAGCGCGTCTTTACAATGTCAAACGTCACTTCGAAGATGCGTTCGGATTTCAAAAATTGAAATTGGGTTGACTTTTAAGGCTTCGAACTGCCTCAAACCAGTTATCGTAAACCAGTTACCGTAGATAGTGAAACGGTCTAAGATTTAAAGATTGACAAATACGTGCTATAACAAAAACATTATTAAAGTGATTAGTGTTTTTTTTTTTTTTAATTGGTTTAGGAATATTCTCTGCTTAAACAGATGACATCATCCACCATTGCTAGGTATGTACGCGGGATAATTATCTTTTTTTCGAAGGTAATTCTCGGCCTTGAGCCAACTTAAGTGAACGACGAATGTGGCGTTATTATATTATTTATTTTAACGCAGAAAACTATACGGCAATCACGCCAATGTTGGGACATCGATACTCAACGTTCATTTGCTCACGAGTAAATTGATTCAGTCCACTATAACAAAAGAATATTTTATTTAAAAATTAAAGAACTCTACATACTGTCACCAAAGCATTTTATTACTGGCCAAGTGTGAACGCTAAATGCTCATTAGGGTTCCGTAAATATTCGTCGATTCAATAAAATATTCATGTAATCTCTATAAGGCACTTCATTGTCAATCTCATAAATTAGCTATTAAATAATTTTAGAGCAATTAATCTTTAAGGTTTTTGAATTAAAAATATTTACTATAGAGACTTGAATTGATTTATTTATTAATATTTTAGACGGTACTCTAACAAAATATTATATTATTATTATTTGGTATATAATAAGCGCAATGTGCTCGTATTATTTTCAGTAAAATTTATATTATTGTAATAATAACTTTTCCAACACCAGCGCAAAAGGTTTGGTCATTTTTAAATGCCAGGCAATTGCATGTTTCATACTTAACAATTTTGACTATTACCTACTCATCAATTGAATTATTTATTCTGTGCTATCATCTACAATTTCTACAAAAACCCTGAAAATATAATGTTTAAAAAATATTTCAAAAGTAAAATGTTTGTGAGAGAGTTCAACTTACGGCTAAGAGCCTTTTGCGTATTATTTAATTTATTTATTAAAAATGTAATATTAGAACTCTCAAATTTAGTACAATATAATTATGCAACATATAAGTATTATTAAATATCCTAATTAAAGCGAAAAGCGACTGTTTCCTGCCTCCCTAACTAGACGAATCTGTTCTAAGGAAGTAGTGTTTAAAAAGGAAAACAAGATAATAATATATTATAATAAAATTAATTGTGTTAGATAATATTATATTAAAATAATTATCTTTTCGGCCAATATTATTTCAAAATACTTTTATTTTACTTTTACTTATGTGGGTATTGTTTTTACTAGATTTTGAAAAATTTCTTATTTTTTTTTATATATGGCAAGCTGACCCGACGAACTTCGTACTGCCCCAGGATCAATAAATGTTGTATTAACTTATTAGCGGAATTAAATTCAGTTTTTTATTAAGAATACTCCAAATGAATTAACGTGTAAATTTATGTCAAAAATTAAAATTATCAATTTTATTTATAAATTCTTTTTCGTGATTTTTTCCGATGTTTTAATAGTTATTCTGCTATTCGGGGCGGAGATAAATCCAACAAATCAAAAATCATAAAAATCGGCCCAGCCGTTCATTTAACAAGTGAATAACTGGTAGTTTGAAAATTGGTTTTATTTATTCTGGTTACCCAACAGAAATTGACACAATACAAATACAAAGACAATATAAATTGAAGTATACAATAACTAGGGTAGTCCAATTGACAAATGAAGATAATTGAGGTAAAAAAGAATAATATTAAAATATAATAAACAAATTTAAGTAAGATTTTATATTTAAACAAAATTAAACGATTTTAAATTTAACAAAATTGCAAAAAAAGAACTTAATCTACACCAATTTGTAGCTCAACCTGAAGATCAACAGAAAACAATAACTCGTATTTGAAAGTGAAGATTTTTATATATACGAGTACATCAATGTGTACCTATAAAAATTCAACTAACTATAACCCTGCGATTTTAAACGTGATTTAATAAGACGAGATACCAAAATTCATCGTAGTTAACGGGAAAAAAATTGTAACTTAAAGCTATTGTAATACGTACGACAGCTGCGCGGCGTTAAAAATAAATATATTTGTTAAATTCCAATTGTAGACTAGCCTAGTAATATAAATTATTAATGAAGGTATAGTTAATCAGTTAAATATGTTCTTAAATTTACATAAACTTAACTAAAAATATTACATCCAATTAACATAATAAGTACGTTCATTCGACTACACCATACATGTTATTCATTATACTGGTATATTTTAATCTTCCTAACTTTTTTCCTTACCAAATTTCAGGCTAAGTATTATAAATATATATATTTTTTATCATTCACTTTATTAAGATGCGAAAAGATATGTATTTTTCATAAAGCGACCATATCTCCGGTACTAAACACTTAATTTCCGTGGTACTGCGAAAGCTTGTGTCTTTCGACAAATACCATTTTTAACGGAACCCTTAAAATAAAGGAGACGGCATAAACCTCAAAATTAATGGCTCTAAAAAAATTTGGGTGTGCGTCGGACCAGACGGTGGAAGTTATACTTCTTTGGCCATTCGCACACACCCACTCACACACACGGAGAGATAGGATATATATATAAATGAAATATAAGACGTTTTTATGAATTATAATTTTTATGATTTTTTACAAATTATACGAAAGTATACGAAAAAACGTATAAAAAGGATTTTACTCCTAACGCGTGACGCGGCTTCTCGACCAACATCCCGTCCCGATGAGCACAACGGGTGCAAAGAAGTATAACTTCAAAAATGTTAGTTTTATTTCTTGTAATATTTAATTGTTTTGTTACTGAGAAAAAACACAATATTAGAATTTCTACTTATAGACGAGCATCAATCACTACAGTTCATTGATTGATCTGATTGTGTTACTCGATTATGTGATATTTTCACATTTCGATAATCATTGTCCCATTCAAAGAGCGGTTGTAGACACGGTCATTTAGGTACGGTCGGTGGTGCACGGTTTCCGACATGGCTCGATCGGGAGAAAGCGCTCCCTGCGCATTTCTTAGCTCCGCGAATCGGCCACTAGCGTTGGGTCGGTAACAGTTATCTAACCGCTAACGTAGCGTGCGGCGATCGACTGAATCGATTCGATTACGCACATATCGATCAGGAACTAGTTGCCCGCACTACCGTACGAATATTCCCAAGATTAATAATTTATTATAAGGCATTATTCAATATGTATTTTTAAAATTCGCCATGCGAGAAGCAATATGGAAATTTCTCCGTTGCAGGGTTGTCACTTTAGATCAAAAATAATGCTTACTGTATCGTTTTATTTTCCAATTATCTAGGCTATATATACAATGAAAAATAAAAATTATAATGACAGAGCGAAATACTATACTATATGTAGTAGAACACTATTTTTTATATTGTATATTTATTTATTTATATCGAATATTTATTTACCTATATATTTAATAATTGTTTATTGATTTCATTTATTTATTTTTTTAAGTGTTATCGAGTAGACACTTAAATTGTATTCGTGTGTGTGAGTGTGTATATTTGTGCCTTAGTTCATTTTTATATTTTCACAGGGTTTTGCGTTGGTCTCTTGTATGCTCACTGTAACACTTCATATATAACCTTCCTTAGAACAGGTAACTCTTACCTAGTTAGGAAGGTTATAGACTTGTACTCATCGGCCAACATGTTTTCTCAATAAAAAATATATACCATGAGTAGGGTATTTATTTATTTATTTATTTATTAAAAGAATTATAAACAGCGAAATTGATCAAGTTCACAGCTAATATAACATCCAACCAACAAGTATAATTCAAAGATTAACAGATTATCGTGTAATTGCTATACATTCAAAGAGTTATGATAGAAGCGTGAATAATTGTAAGATATGTGAGCGTGTGAATGAGGTATGAAAGAAGTGTTGAGGCAGGGAGTGGAAAGTATAATGTTGACATGTTAGGATGAGTGACAAGCGCACTTCGGATAGTAATATAGGATTTCAGATAGAAAAGGTGGTATATAGTTCTAAACAATATAAACACACCTTAATAAGCTTTAATACCTTAATAAGTTAATACACAGCCTTAATAAGTTGGTTACAGCTAAGATGTGCGATTTATCTCTCTTCTTAGCCATTGCCTCGTTGCTGAGGATTGTGATATTCACAACCTTCCTCCATCTTCCACGGAGTCGAGCAATCCGAAATGCAGCCACCACAAAGCACCACGTTATTAATTTGACCTGATCACCTATCCACATTGCCCATTACTACGAGCTTTTCCAGGTTGTCGCCGAAAACGCCGAGGATTGATTCCCAGCTGGTGCAAAATGGAAAAGTTGGTACATTTTGGAGTCCATGGTATTCTTAACACCCTTCTCCGGCACCACATTTCGAGAGCGTCCATCCTCTGCTAACCTCATGCTTTGAGAGTCCACGTTTCAGCACCATATAGGAAGGTAGAGACCGAGGATAAGTGCAATTAGCGACATTATAAACAAAGAATGGCTATGACACCTTGTAGCATTATATAATATTAACTAAATAATAATGATTTATTTATTGGTTTTTAAAGTACATAAAAATAATTTATATAACTATCTAATATAAGCAGCGCCCGTACTAAGGTAAGCTTTATTTGTTGTAGATTATTAAATATTTCAGGTCGAAGAACGAACAATTATTTTGTTTTTGATTTAAAACTCACTTACAATATTATACATAATTTGAATTTATGGTATAATCATTTAATATAATATGGCAATAATACATATAGATACACTCATAATCATAAATAGATATTATTGTTTTAGATTAGATATGACATATTATGTTGTAAACGTATAAATCAAATAATAAACTATTATTAAATATGAAATAAAATACTTAATATGAAAATCTGAGTATTACTGATACTTATACATATGTACACGTATATTATCTAAGTACCTAACCAAAAAATAAATTTATTGCGGTATTAATTAATGTTTCTGTTTGCTTTCTACCGAGCTCAAGTAGACAACAAGAAATTAGTTTTTTAAATTAGTTGCCTCAGAATT
Organism: Neomicropteryx cornuta; assembly: GCA_020383195.1. Lineage (NCBI taxonomy): Eukaryota > Metazoa > Arthropoda > Insecta > Lepidoptera > Micropterigidae > Neomicropteryx > Neomicropteryx cornuta. The sequence continues at coordinate 9,210,528 of JAHKQU010000024.1, forward strand.
ATTTTACGATAAACTGCTTTTATAGGTACATTGTTTATTAGTAGTACCTACATTTTTTAACCAGAACCCCACGTCTTACAGCTAGGCCCTATAGGCGTCCCCAAACTGCTCGCGATGGGTTGCTTCATTTCATATCTTCATTTGTGCCTGCGGCAAAATATAACCAAAGTAACGCTATATATGTTATAGAATCACGTGCGATACGCGTGTCTATGGATCTCTGCAAACATTTGCGCATGTGACGTTTGGGAGTGGCTTAAATTGTAATAACCTAAAAAGTCCAAATAACGTTTATCCCTGTTCCAGCGCCATTTATGAATATCGCGAAGATGGCGCGCGTTATTTGGAATGGCTACTTGCACAGATGCCGGAAAGAGTAGAGTTGGTACACCGGCAGACGCTGGTACACTGTGACAGCGAGTCAGCGTTGGACTACCTCCATCGCGTCTGTCAAAATAGATCGACGCTGACTAATCAAGATGACAGCGACTTAAATATGAATACATTTCACAATAATCGAATTTATATCCGATCTCATGGCCATTTTTAAATCGAAGTGATAAATAATAACGTCGAAATAAATCATTTCGTACTTTTAAAAGGCGCTTTGAGAGTTTTGATATCATTTAAAGCCGATTACAGATTGTTTTTACAAATATTGCAGGGGGTGAAACGGCCGCCAAATTAAGCATATGATTTTATTATTCTTGTTTTAATGTCTTATAAAATAGAGTCGCCGTTCGGCGGATGTTATTTTATTTAATTACTCACAAATATATTATTTTATATTAAAGCATGTCTTTTCAACGTTCTAAAATTAATATAAAAAATAATAATAATATTGTTGTGGTTGCAAAATGCTACCTTATATATATATATATAAAAAAACATACACAATAAAAACTTAGAAATATGATACATATAATTTTTCACTATACGGGGTTTTTATTTAGAAAGAAAGTGAAAATTTGCGATATATGATGCCCAAGAAAGCGGGGAGGTCAAGAGCGGAGGACCTTTTCACTTTCTCTCAAAAATAGAATATTGCACTAAGCAATCAATCTTTTATTTAAGGTGAAGTGGTAGGATTAGCCAATCTACTCTACGAGAGTAAAAGTTATAGAGTCAGTCGGCTATTTTCTCAAAAAAATATAAAAAATATCGTATAAAAAAAATCTCGCCACCCGCAGGTACATGGGTTTAGGCCCAGGTGAGTCTTGCCAATCACACTTTCGGAACTTAGGAATTCTCACAATATATGGTATCTTCATCTACGGAACCCTTTGTGATTTTTTCTTAAAGAAAGAGGCTGTGTTTATAGGGGGGTAGATTTATTCAATAATCTCCCCAATAATATAAAAACATTACAAAATATCACGGCTTTAAGACTGCATTGAAAAAATATCTGATTGATAAAACTTTGTCAGTCTTGAACTTAATTGATGTGTATTTAATTTTTATTGCATTTACTGTTTTTTTTTTATTGTTTTTCTATAAATTTTATAATATTATTGTACTATTTAGTTTATAAATCTCTTTTCCTGCATTTGAATAACTGTGTATAAAGTGTAGGCATGTTAGTCTTAATTACTATATTTGTTGTTTGTATCTTGTTATTGTTATATTGTTCTTTTTACTTTTATTGTTTTATTGTTTTATGCTACTCATTTCTGTCTTTCATACACAACTGCAAAGTTGTTTTTTTGAAATAAATATACTGAAATACATGCCTTCGTTCTATATAAATTCTCGTGCGGGGGAGATGATGAAGAGCCTCGGCCAGCGGTCCAGGATAACAAAATAATAGCCATAGCGCACAGCACAAGGAACCAGTTAGGTATAACAGAACTTCGAAGGTACTTGCAATAAATCCTCACCAGATCTTTTTTAACGCCCACGAAACCAGTTTTGACGGACAACTTCATTCATGACTCCATGAGTGAGTCATGCAAAAACTGAGGCCAAAAAAAATGAGCACATTTTCGATTCGCATAGGTCATGATGGTTCATATTCAAATAATATTTAAAAATATGTTAATAATTGAAAAAAATATTTCAGCGAGTATTGCCGTTGAAATGTGATTGTGATTGTCTCATTTGAATTGTTAATTTTTAAGTTTTATCGTTTGATGGATTTGACTCATCAGTGTTGCAACTTTCGACGCGGCGTTTGTATATATTAATTATTAACCGACTACAGATCAATTTAAAAAAAAAATCGCAAATCATTTCGCAATTTGACAGCTATTTTAATTTACCGCCATAGATAATGTGTTTCTGTGATATTTTCAGATAGATTTTTAATAATTAAATTGTTCTTATCTTATAATTATACTGGTAATTATAAACTCAGTCACAAATAAAATACGGGAACGGCTCAGTAGAGTATCTTTGTATTTGTCATATTTTATTATCATAAGTTTTGTATATGTATGCATAAATAAATAATTGTATACCACTTACCAGTGAGTAATATTTTTTATTGTTATAAACTGTTATTCAACAATAGTATTCAAACTTTTTATAGTTTAGAGTTTTATAGTTTTTTTTAGAATTACAGTTACGACGGGCACACGCACACATAACCACAAAATAAACACATATTTGATAGACGGTATTCACTTTCATTCACACCATCATTTTTCAATCGCTTAATATGCAAAAATAGCCACTCGCTCGTTATAAAATAAGTACCTAACTAATTCAGTGTTTCGTCTGGAGGCAAATGACAATTCTGTCATGGTTGGTATGACAGCGTCATGACTCGTTTGCTCGCTTTGACACATCTACGCATCAATAACAAAATGGCCAAATACAGGAACCTCTATTAGCATTCTCGCGAAAGCGCGTGCGTTTGTTTGGTATATAAAAATAACATATTTTTAATTTTGCACTTAATTTAACGCTAATTTAAATTTAGCCTAAAACTCTATGTTATTAAAAATTATATCAATTATTTGGGTAGGAAATCTTTTTAAAATCTGATAAATAAATAGACAATAAGGAGCATAAGGGGACTTTTTTTAAACAATACTTTCCTCAAAATAATTTACATTTTGGTTTTTATTATATTTTGCTGAAAAACTTGATGCATTGATCAAACATATATGAAACTGTATCGCATTATGCGCCATAGTTATTTTGAAAAATAATTGGGTTATAAATTAGTATTGGTACAAAAATAATTAATATCTTGAAACTTGATCTTTCGAAGCAGTGATGAGCAACAGGCGGCCCGTTAAACATGTTTATGCGGCCCGCCAAGCATTTATAAAATTGAATTTATTTTATCGACTTTTTCCCATCAATATATATTGTTATAAATTAATTATAATAAAATGGTAGAACATACTAAACCGAAACAAACAAACGCGCCGTGTCTGTGCGTTGATTGCGTTCGCTTCTGTCACACAATCAGTTCAGACTGGTAAGCTGCTAACTGTAAATTTTAGCAATTCTTGTGTTTCTTGAAAGGCGTGAGTGCAATATTATTGTCAAAAAGGTAATATTAGGGGTTTTTATTCAAAATTAAGTTTTCCTTTAAAATTTTTAATTCATGCCGGAAAAGCAAACAAAAAAACGGAAGGTTGGAGATTGGCACAGGCATTTCCAAGAAAAGTGGAAATTTGATTATTTTTTCACTTTCGTCAAAGATAAAGCTATATGCTTAATATGCTCAGAGACTGTGTCGACATTAAAAGAATATAAAATAAAAAGGCATTACGATACAAAACATGAACAACAATATAAAAAAATTGTCAGCCCGCCAAAAAATTTTAAAATTTTAATTTGACCGTCGATTAAAAAGGTTGCTCACCCCTGTTGTAATACATACATACTTTCTTAATATTGTAGCGTGTATAGAGGATATGTACACAGGGTGAACTTTAAGTCAGTAGTATCTTTTTACGGGGTAATTCGGGATATGTAATTATGTAAATAAAGCAAAAAAAACGAATGAAATCTATAATAAATAACATATTGAATTACACTGCAAAGATATCACGAAAATAGTTCAAAGTTTAATTTCCAGCGGTTCTGTTTTTTCATTCGTTCAAAAAATGACTCTTTTCTTAATAATATCCCATAAATTATGAAATTTATTGCAAATTACATTCCTAAAAGATCAATATCATCGCGTCGGACCACTTTTGACTGTGCATTATATAAAAAACAATAATATTAGCACACTAATAAAGACTAGTGGTCGCCCGGTGGTCGAAATCCGACCGTAATTCATCAAACTTTGATCATTATTGAAGTTTTTATACCTCTATAATCGTTGCATATATTTTTTTGAATTATGTCCTAATACATCAGCCGCAAACGTGTACAAAAACGTCATTAGCGTGTGTTGTTTGCCTAAATTCCCTGCAATACCTATGGAATTTAAAATATAATATTAGTAACAGTTGAAAAAAAAAAACACAATTACGGCTTGTATTTGTATGTATTTTTTGATACAATTCATTGTCAATTTAAATTTTTTCGTGTAAAAATGAGACTTGACATTCATAGAAACATTAAGATAGCATTAATAATTATTTTTGCTTGACATTAACAGATTAGTGAAAAAAGGAACATTTGAAATCACAACACGAAATTTATTCTGCCAATCAGCTGTCAGTAGCACGTTTTATTTAATTTAATTTAATGTATTTGTTAAACATATTGCAGATAAATTTTAGCGCCAAATCTCACTCGTGTTAACGAAATAAATACACAATAAGAGTAGATATTATTTGTCTGGCACTGTTTCGTTTGCTATCCGACTCCCCCATTAAAATTCACCGTCGCCACATAGCCTATGAATTTGGCGCGACTCTCCCATTCAATTTTGTCATGAGACTTGATATTCACAGAAGTCTAGGGCCGAAGTTTCAGTCCTTGCTTAAAGTCGTTCTTAGTGAGGATCAACTTAACTTTTAAGCATGACCTAAATTGAATTGTGTATTTCAGTTAGTTTTTAAGTTCGACTTTGTTAAGAATATGTTTTCGCACTCGCGATTGGTTCGCTGCTCGCAGCTATGGTTTGTCGCCACTGTCGCATCACTTTTGAGGTTATGTTGTCAGCTGTAGGATTACTAGGCTTTGCTTGAATTGAAGATGTTCAAAATTTGCTAATCCAGTCAATTTTAATTAGTTAGAAAATATAAAATCAATACACGGCGACTGTAGCGCCGTTAAAGTACTGAAATCGCTCCTAGCAGCGTATTTTAACACTGACTTAAGTTTGACTTAAGGCTTAAGTCGTGGTTGTTTTGATTCCTAGCTAAGGCGGACATTTATGTTCGACCTAACGCTAAGAGTGAATTGAAAAACGATGTTTAACGGTTAAGTATAACTTAAAATTTAGGTTAGTCTTAAGTAGGACATTAAATTTCGGCCCTCAGATACATGTAACGTAGTGACTTAGCCGTGGAAATGACCCGCCAAGTCATAGCGTGTTATAATTGTTTTTTTTTCATATTAGACCTTGTAGTTTATAAGTTATGAGTTCGGAATGGCAGCCTCGAGTTACGATTTTATTGATGTAAATGTTTTGATTGATAATTACAAAGTTTTACATTTTTAATCGCATTTTTGTGGAGTTTAATGCACGCTCGGGACCTTCGCGTTGCCAGTTAAAGTTACCAATATATTAATCGCTAAATGTCGAACTTTACAAAACTCTTAAAAGCCTTTTTAAATACATACGCGTAGGAAGGGATTTATTGTCAATTCGATATCGTGTTTCGAAATGCGGAAGTTTCGACTAAATAAAAAAAAAATATTTACTACCTAATTCGAAAATATTTCATGACAAATTCAATTATATGTTGCCATAAACAACGTGTATTAAAAAATACCTTTCGGTACGCCGAAAGGCAGAGGTGGATTTCACCGGATCGAAGTAGAGAATAGGCGAACTCCAATTGTACGACTCGTATCGAATATTGCGCAATCCACTTTGATGAATCCCCCTTTATACTGTACCGTAAGGGTTGCTCATATTAAATAGTTGTAGGAAAATTAACGGCCTATAATTTACACTTTGAATGGATTTAATAGGTACGATTTTTTTGAATTTTGATTCACTACTTTTTCCCACCTCTAGGCACAACGGTTGTTGCTATCAAAAAAGTTTACTGAGATAAATTTAAGGCACTTTTAGGCAATTAATATTTAATCTATTAAATAATATAAAATTTAAATAAATTCCATATCTCATATACTAAGAAAGTTATAGAAAAATTTACAGAACTTCCCCTGGTTTGATTTATAATACATTTATTTTGAAGTTGCTTTTATATTTCCGAAATATTCTTAATGTTTTTTTTTTATTTTAACCACTTCACAATACGCGTAACCTAATGAAACTTCGAAGCGATCTGTAACAATTTGCGTAAATAATAATGGATATCGTTAAAGCCAACTCGACATGAAAACATTTTGAGCGTAAATTATTTATTTTATTTATACTGACGAAACTTAATTAAACTAAAATATGATTAACCTGCGAAATCCGCCATCGTACGCTAAAATAATATTCGAAATCGCTCAAGCTAAGTAGTAATCGGTCATCAAATCTTCAACACCTCCTTTTTTGCAGTCGCATCGGTTGAAATCGCAAAACTTTCATTTGGAAATCTCAGGGTAACCTCAAAGACATGCTAGTTATTTAAATTGGCAGGTTTCTTGTGATGCGATGAGGTCTGTTAATAATGGCTTGCATCTCTTGACTTTCTTCTAGAACGATCGCTTTGATATAACTGCGCAAACCATTTTCATTGCTTCGGAAATAGTCGAATTTAAATAACTATATTTTTGGCAACTATATACGGGCTGTCTCAAGACCAATTCCACAAACTTTAGGGGTGTTTAAGTTCCCTATTAAGAGTAAGAAAGTATGTAACAAAACACCGTAAATCGATCTTATCAATCGATAAATCAATATTATCTGTCGACCAAAGGGGAAAGGAGTTACCCCTTCTTCTTAGACCGACCTCTGTTCGACTGGCATCTGACAGCAATCATTTAGCTCCGCCCTAATAGGGCGTTTCGAACAACGCAGCAGCTCGATCTTGACTGACCGCGGCCCAGTGAACCAGTGACGTAGCTATCCGAGGGTGGAGCCATTAAAAATAGCTGCTTTATTATTAGAATAGAAACTTTAACGTTGTATTTCTTTGAAAGTATTATGAATTTTGATATAGTTTCTTAACAAATAACACTAGAAATCGAAGGACCAATTCGCTGTTTTTTTTTAACGGGAATGGTCTTGGGACATCCTGTATATAGTCCGGTATTCGCACCGTGAAAAACGCACCACGCCAAGTACGCCACTTTGCGTCGATTACACTCCTCGGGTATCGGTATGTTTTAAGAGATCTTAGTATACTTAATGCAATAAAAAACTTTTCCCACGGATCGACTGCAATAGCGAAATGTTTGCGATGTCAGATCTCAATGATTTCAGCACCGATTTTAGAATTTTCTAGTTGAATCTTCATGAAAAATACTCGGTCTTGACGGAGCCGGTATTGTAAAATCTGAAATAATAAAAAACATATGTTTAAAAGTATTTTCTCTATGGGAAATCCCATGTTAACTTTAAGAAAAGGAATTATTTATTTGAAGTTTGCATTTCTCCGCTCCAATATGCTTCTAGCTTAGGATTCACCTTTGCGACTACAACCTAACCTAGTTTATTTGCACCAAATGAAAATATACAAAGTATTTAGTAAGAAAACTGTAACTATTTATGTTATGTTCTAACATATCCACCAGCATATGGGTTATTAGGATATTACTAAGTAAATATAGTGTAATCCAGAGTGCATGAGGGTGGCGGCAGTCTAATGCAATCCATATCATTTCCTTAAAGTAGTGCAGATTATGCTTTGTTAAAATTACTTAACATTTACATAATACAATATTAAAACTGCCCGCAGCAGAGATTATCTAAATCAAAATCGGTCATACGATACGGTTAGGATTTCCATAGACTTTCAGGGTAAAATGCGAACTCTCAACATACCAACTCAACATTGGGGGATCTATTTTTTTTTACAACCTATCCTTGTAATAGTGCCATTTTAGGCCACTTTTAGAGAAAATAAATTGTAAAAACCTGTACAAATTCTCTACAATGATTTGAAATGTCACAACTTTTAGCACAAAAAGTGGGTAAATACGATTAATCATTATTAACACCACAAAACATGGGGATTTAACATGAAACTGTATTTAAAAAAATTAAGAGTTTTACAATAATTTGCATACAAACAATTTTTATCAATAATAAAGTCAAAATTGACATAAAGTAGGCTGAATTGAGTAAGAATGCCATCCACAATTTAAACTGTTTTTACTAATAAAAATACGGACGTATGGCAACCCTAGGACAGGTAGAATTAACGCAATAAAAAATAGGTACTATCGCTTCATTATAAAATAAATAATCTCAAAGCAAAAATAAAATGGATTAATGTAAAAAAAAACTTGTTTCTTCTTCTTTATTAAATTTAAATTATACACATGAAATATTTAATTACTTTTGAAAACAGATACAGCTGCTGGTGTGGGTTTTATCACCCCACTAGACAAGGTCTGTTCTGGGATGATTTAACCTGCTCAAATTTTGTTACACGGTTATTTATTTTTTAATTTGTGTATGTTCTATCATTTCTTTTTTATAATATAAATATTTTGTTTGTTTTGTTAAAAAAATAAAATAAATGCCCAAAAAGTAAGTGTTAAAATCAATAATCTTACAAATTATAAAAAATATATTAGCATTATAGTAAACGCTTCTTGTAAAAGTTATTAACCATTAGTAAATTTTGCGCTTGAAAACATTTGTATAATTATTATGCTTTTATATTTATCATTATATAAGTACGAAATAGTGATTAATACAAAAACATAGGCAAATTTGAATAAAAACAACTAGGTTCATATACCGACGAATTTCTGCATAACAATCATCATACAACTAGATAATTTTGCACATCTACCAGATACTCACTAGTCAAGAAATTATATCTAGCAACATTTTACAATTTTTTTAATTACACACATTAACTTATTGTTAAAATCGTTACATTACACAAGAAGAATATAAGTATAATTTTAGCTCTTTTTTTCACTAATTTTTCACAAATTTTTCTAATCACTAATAACTATTTTTTTTAAATTTCTTAATTTCTACAGTACCGTATTATCTAATGGTCTCTATCTGGGCTAATGATTTTGCGATATACCTACAAGAGAGAAATAAACGGGTTGAGTTATTTTTAAAAAATAACAAAAAGTTAAATTGAATCATTGCACTTTTATTAATATATCTACATTAAATAAAAAAAATAAATACGGCACTTGAAACACTTTATCTTCAATTCGCCAGAGCGGTGATGCCAGCCGCCCGCCGGAGCAACGAGGATGCCCCCAACGAGGATGTCCCCGCCTGAGGAGGAGCGCCCCAAGGGCTGGCTCGCCAGCCAGTGCGCGATGCTCCGGCAGCAGCTGTCGTCCGCGGAGGTTTCGGGGATGAGGCCAGCGCTGACCAGCCTGTACTGCTGCAGTGTGGCGGCTGCGAGCGCCGTCATCGCCGTCTATGTCCTGGTATGTATTGGCTGTGGTCATAGCAGTCGGCGAGATCCGGCTCGAAGGACCACGCGCACGATTTATTTATTTAACTGCAGTTCCACAATACCGTTTTACTTTATTACTATGCTCCTAACGGCGTCCTGGTGGCGCAGTGATATAAGCGCTTGCTTTAAAATCCTGAGGTCCCGGGTTCGAATACGGCCAGCTATCCGGGGGGGAGGATTACACCTTGGGATCCGCGCCTAGTGTGGAATCAGGCCATTGTCATATCAAATTCCAACTCAGTAGGATGAGAGGAAGTGGTATTAATTTAGCTTGCAAGATTTGAATACCCTTTCTATTCGCAATGATCTCGTTGTCCTGCAGGTGGCGTACACCATCGCGTTCGCCTTCGAGCTGGTGTGGCTGATTGAGGCCAACAAGGAGAAGTTCCCTCCTGCTTCGGCAGTGCTCATTATCTGCTACACCATCACGCTGGTCGCCACCTTGGCTCTCATCCACGGACTCTTCACGGTAACAATTATTTCTATCTTTTCAACATACGTACAAGCCTTATCGCAGGAGGGTGCTGGGAATCCACCCTAACACAGGAACAATATACACCATTTGAAACATGATTTGTTTGACCTCATATCAAAATTCGTCATGGTTTCCGAGTAAAGAGATTGCAAACTTTATTTCATAAGTGATAAAATGTCATAAGTTCGATCGCTAGCGAGGCCGCAGGAACGCCCGCGGGCAAAAAGGGAATTTACACGAGCGTTTCGATAAAATTAATAAATTTGGGCATGGATTATTTTCGCATTTTCATACAATTTCTTACGCGTACATAAAAACCCCCGTCTTCGGGAAAGGTCTTAGGGTAGGTTGTAGGTTATACGCTGTAGGGTATACTCGTATCTATAACATTATACCGAGCAATTTTTAATAGCTTTTTTCCGTTTCAAATCTGCTATCTATGTATTGTTACACGATCATAAATAAATTTTAAATTCTCGGTGTTTAAATTCTCCTTCATATAAGATTATAATAAAGTCTGTAAAACCGAAGCGTATATATTTCTTTAATTTTTCATGTATTCAGCAATAAATTTTACATAAATTAATCTATAATTTAAGTTCATAATTTCGTGGGATGATTACTTTCCGCAGTAAATTTAAATTAACAAAAATGGCTTCGTAATTAGGCTAATGATATCGGAAGTTTGTTTCTGCCATTAGCGTTTTACGAATGCGAAAATCTTAATTGACTAATCATTATTGGAAAGGTTTATCATTTTAGGTTCAAACGCACGCATCAACTGCGTACTACTCAACTTACAAAAACACACACAATTTATTTTTTGCTCTAATTCTGTCATATTTACAGAATTTTAATTAATATATAATCAAATTATTTATGAACTATTTATAGGCTGTCCCAAGACCAATCCCACAAACTTAAGGGGTGTTTAAGTTCCCTATTAAGAGTAAGAATTTATGTAACAAAATCCGAAAAGAATATTATTTTTGTAATAAAATTGGTGTAAATCGATCTTATCAATCGATAAATCAGTATTATCTGTCGACCAATAGCATCCCTCTTACAACCCCAGAGAAGGGGAAAGGAATTACCCCTTCTTCTTAGACCGACCTCTGTTCGACCAGTGGCATCTGACAGCAATCATTTAGCTCATTTAATTTCGAACAACGCGGCAGGTCATTAACCTCGATCTTGACTGACCGCGGCCTAGTGACCCAGTGACGCAGTTATCCAAGGGAGGAGCCATTGAAAATAGCTGCTTTACATGATTTAGAATAGAAACTTTAACGTTGTATTTTCTTTGAAAGTATTATGAATTTTGATATAGTTTCTTAACAAATAACACTAGAAATCGAAGGACGAATTCGCTGTTTTTTTTAACGGGAATGGTCTTGGGACACCTGTATATTATTATATACTTATAGTATTTTGTTAAAGTATGTAGCGGTGCTACATATTTGGACTGCGGCTGGCAGCGTCGTTTTAGCCGGCGACGTGTGATCGCCGCTAGGCGCATCCGATTGGTCGGCATCTGCGCAGGCGCGCATTGGAACGGCGCACGGGCGATTCGCCAGCAACGCAGGCAGTCAGTCGGTACATCGGGCTTGCAAGCCACCGCGCGAATTAACCTGATTGATATTTTGTTACCTGTTATCTTCTTTACTTCCGTTGTCTACTTTGGTTATTTAATCTTTAAGTTTACAATTGTTGAAATGTCTCCCATTGGGGATTCGTGTTAATATTGAATATTGCCGCTTGAGAAATAAAAGGATCCAGAGCATCGGAGACGTCTTCCTTATTTCACTTCCATCAACCCTGGACCACAGTAACCCTGGAATTTGAAACTTCTATATTAACAAAGGTTTCGCAGTTTAATTACGTAATTGTTTTCCTTTTAGATAATAAATGACAATCGCAGTAAAATGACGCGGCAATTTTTAAATAAATAAATAAAATTAATTAATAATATTAAAACTTTCCTCCAGGACAACGTCCGATGTCTGCTCATTTGGCTGGTCTGCGTCATTCTAATCCTGATCCCGGAATGTACCATCGTTTTCTACATGAGCATAAGCTACTGGGTAAGGTCACTATCATTAATTGCACTGAAATGATCATCGATTTAGAAAGGTTTAGTTGTACCCGGACACCGCGAAAATGTCCATCTTAGTTAATAGCTAAGCTAATAGGGGAAGTAATGTCATGTACTGGTTTATTTAATACATTTCCATTGCCATGCAAACTCTAGTACCAAGTGACAGTCGGTGAGTGTTAAAATGTAGGAGGTAGTTTTACTGCTGTATTTTTTCCTTACCTATAAGGTGTAGGTCAACTATTACACTTTAGTAAGAAAGTTGTAAATACACAACTTCACAATACCCTCTTGTATTGTGAAGTCTCTTCAGGAAGGTATTTGGACTCAATCAATGGTTCACGGAACGGATCCTGACGCGATGACAAACTGTTTATCATTTTGGATGCAGTTTTTAAGATTAAAATCTTTATAATTGCCTGAACCAAGGTATAGCCACTGTGTATTCGATAAGTTTACATTTTTCCTAAAATTTTACTAGGGTACCTATTCTAAAATATAATAAATATGTTGAAGTATCAAAAATCATAATTTCATATGCAAAAAATATTGCGAGTTAGAAACAGCGCACCCCAAGAAGGGGACGACGAAACACTGACAACGAAAAATAATTTAATAAAATTACCCAAATTACAGGGTTTGAACAATGTGTACGGCGCATCCCAGATGATCTGCTACATATCGCGGCTGCCCGCCATCGTCGCCGGTGTGGTCATCGTACAGTCCTGCTATGCTATCAAGAAGGCCAACGCCAAAAATGGGTTCGTCCACTTCCGCCTTCTTTACTCTCGAGGAGTAGATCGATCTCGAGACGATATTTCATACGAATTGACCATCATAAATATTCAGATCTTCGAGCTACAAATATAAGCCGATAATAAGTATATTATAAATGATTTATTATTTATTTATTTATGGTAATTCGTTGGGGTACCTAAAGTGGACACTTTGTAGTGTGGGGGTCACAAGGTCGCATGTCGTCCACACCCAGTTTCTCACATCAGCAGGTGTCCCCAGTCAGCAGATCGAGTATGACATCAACCGGCCGCACCTAATGCGTCACAGCTGAGGTAGAGGTTTTCCCCTCCGGCGTAGGTTATAAGAGCGGAGGTCGAACATACCTCGGGGCCTATTTCCATCCAAGTCTCGCGCCGCCAACACCTGCTCGCCGGTTGGTCGTCACGCGCGCATTAAATAACGAAGTTATATTGTAATGGTCGAATCATAATAAACTAATTATCCTCATCTTATCGTATCATTATGGCCGTTACAGTAGAATCTCTGGACAGTCTATTAAATTATTGAGTAGTTTATATAGGAAAACAGCATCAAACACTTTCCTCCTGATATCCAAACTGGGAATTTGGTGAAAATCTTCAGCTTCGTGGTAATGGTACATTATTTGCTTATTCCAGGCCCCATTTGAACCACCTTCATCTATGAAAAATTGTTTTGCTACATCCTGTACCTGTATTTAGAGGACAATAATGTAGATAACCTTTGATTTTTTTATTTTAACTGGTTTAAGCCGGTTTCTTTTTCATATGTCCTAGAAATGACGTAATTATTTTTTGTACACAGGTATAAAAGCACCCTATAGAGCATAAAATTTGCTATTTGTTCTAATTGCTTTATCCCAGTGTGGTTTCAGTACCTTACGTGTGTAGTTTATATAGAAAATAACTCTCGCCGTAATATCTAGTATCTCTTTCTATGTAAAAATAGATTTGTTGTCGTAAACAAACGCACGGGCACATTTTATGGGGTCCTATGAGAATGTATTAAAATAATATGCCGTTGGGTTCTGGAAAGAGTATTCGTCATAACGGCCTGAATAAAAATGACTGTGGCACTTTTTTTTCTAGTATTCGCAAAATCTCCAACAACCTCAGCCCCTTGACCGAGAGCGAGTTCAACGCCAGCATGTACCTTCCCTCTGCAGAAAACGGCGATCATCCGCCCGATGGAATTTATAACACTGGATTCACGAGCGACGACCGTAAGTCTTCAACTCTGTATGCCAGTCAAGTCTGTGCACTGTTTACATACTCAAAACGAGGGTTCTGAGAAACCGCTATTTTATTTCCCCGAGCACCACCAGCCTACTAGGTGTGTCAGAACAAGCATCCATAAAAAAGAAAAATTAGTTCATTTTTTGCATACAGACTGTATTTAAAATCGCTATTGGCCTTCTAGGGCCATTTATAACATAATCGGGTAATATTTTTTGCTGAATAATGTTTCATTTTTCCTCATAATTCAGGGGTTTTGTTGCCAATAGTGAATAAAAACACAACCTGTATTTTATCGATTAATAAAGGAGTCACATAGTTATATGCGTTCGCTTAAGCATACGAGCTAATTTCAATAGTATCCTAGTATTGCCCCTTCAATTTAACCCATTTAATTGGAGAAAATATATTTTCAGTGAAAGTGTCTCGGTCCATGCCAGATCTACGCAAGAAAATGGATTCCGTCCGCTCGAAATCTTTCAATCACAAAATGCCCATCTACATGTTACCGCAAACGCCGCCCCCCTATTGGCTCATACCGGACGCAAACGAGCAGAATGCGACCAACGCAGCGTACCAACAAATGTACCGGAAGATGCCGCATTTTCACCCCGGTCACTACGGCACCCTACCGCGACGGTATCAATGGTTCGAGAGCCCACTACGGCCGTACCAATTCCCCGTCTACGGTTACCAACCAGACGAGGACCGCTACGTCGAATACTTAAACCCGGAACGTAACGTATCGCAATATGAAGTCATAGAAAAGCCGAGAAAAATATCCATTGATGTAACGGACAGTTACAAGGATAATTTGAATAATGAAATGAAGTATAGGAACTTTGAACATTCGTCGAGCGTGGAGGGCCGTGGAGCAGGATTGCGCTCGAGCTCGGCGGCTGATATGCGATACGTGATGGCCAACCCTCAAATGCACTCGCCGTACGGCGTTAACCTCCTACCGCCCAAGTCTTTGGATGCTTACAAAAGCGACCCGTTTAATTTTGGCGTTCCGCGGGAGAGGGTTTTCTACGGACCTATGCAAGTTCTAAGTACGAGCCACAATTCCTTTGGAAATGAATCTGATGATTTGACCAAGTACAGAGATATTGCACTCTAAATTTAAGTGTATAATAAACTATATTTTTATAAATGTATATCTACTTTATAGTTTAAAGGCTAAGATAGTTATGCCAAATTTAAGAATGTAACGAATTGCTAATATTAATGCCTTTATGTGTAGGTTTTCAAAATTAGGTCAATAATTGTATATAAGTTATTTTACGCATCAAAAGGCGTTACGTAACAACTTTTTTTATTGAATTTATATACCATATTGATAAAATTAATCAGTTAATTAAAAAATTTAAAATTAAAATATGCGAGAATAATAGACATGAGATTTGAGTTTAAATTCCTGGTGCGTTATTCTTTTATTCTAGTTGATTTTAATTTTCCAGTTTTTCAATTGATTGATTTAAATTCAATAAAAAAAGATTATACAGAACCTTAAAAATGCAAAATACTACTGGATGAAGTATAACTGATTTTGCTGCAGGGCAGCAATATCTACATTATAAGTTACCATGGCATGGTTTTTTTTGAACTCACATAAAAGTGGCTTCACAACGGAGGCAGAATTTCCATTTAGTGCCCCATGGATTTGATTTAATAATACTAATTATAAATATCAGTAAGAACATGTGCGATCTACGTGCCACTGAATGAACTTCTAAGTGGGAAAGATATAAAACAACAGGTCGCGATTGTTATTGCCAATAGCAGATTATGTACAATTTTTACCAGCGCTAAAATGCTCGGTTAAGAGATAGCACATACTTCTCATAATCAGGAGCAAGTTGTAATCCCGTCCCAGGATGTATGTCTCCCAATATTGTATGGTTAAGTGCCATGAGTTGTATTTTAACATTTGTATATTTGTATATAGTACCTACCTATGAATTTAGATAATATTAAAATACATTTAGTGCAGCAAATAAATTATTTTTTAACGCGTTAATCCATGAATGTTTAATAAAATACATATATAACTGGTGGTTTCGGCTAAATATTTTAATAGAATTAGGTGTAACAAATGTTTATTTAAAGTTTAATTTAGATATATTTTAGTTCAACAACCAAATACTAGATGCTAAGTTTCGTTTTAAAACTAAATATCTTCATTCTATCTATCTCAGTAAATAGAATTTGTAAGATTGTTGTTATAGCATTGTATAACTTTATCATATCAAATCCTAAAAATATGCTCCGCAGTAAAAGGAAACTTAATTTGATGGCACTAAATATCTATACTCTGTTTCTGAAATTATCGGTCACAAAATCAAATGTATAGCACTTTTATTCTGTAAACTTTTCTTTGTAAGCTAAATTACCAAATAAATCTCTTCGCCACCATTAAACAACTTTCTTGAACGTACTCGTTCGTCGAAATCTGCTTTGCTAGCTCCAAAAAAGCCAGTAGGGCGAAAGTTGGTACTATTTATCCGTTTTTACCGTTGTTATAGTTGAGTAACGTTAAGCTGACCATTTTTCAAATAGGCCAGAGGTGTGAAATACGAATGGCTGAAATGAAATATGGTAACAAAAATCATTTAAAACAGACAACGCACCCAGCGCCGATGACGAGATATCTCGTTATTGATGTATTCGTCAGGTCTATTAATCTTTCTGCATTTCTGTGAATATTTAGACTAATCGTCGATTTTTTTCTGTTGCTCTGCATCATGGGAAAAATTATAGTGAAGAAAATGACTTATCTCGCTTTTGCCATATTTCGACTGGAATGATGTTCGAAGCAGTTTTCGAAGTTGATACGTATAAAGAATACGTTGTCTGGAAAACCCAAATGGTGGAGGGATTTGGCAGGAAGACAGTGTGTGGCTACCTCGTCCGCTTAAAATGCTTTGAAAGCATTTTTTCATGATGACTTGAGGTGAGGTTATTAATAATAATTTGACTTGAAATAGTGGTCTTTGATGTTGGGACGATCAACTCAACTATCAGGACATAGAGCAAAGTAATATATTGGGCCAGAGAATGTTCCACGGGCGGTCACGGGTCTCCATTTTGAGAATCTGCTTTGTCAATTATTAAAGATTGGGACGGTCATTTATACAATTTTAGATTTCCGTAAGTCCAAACCATATCTTATCAATTGTTGTTTGTAAATGTTAATTTTTAATTATCTTTTTAAGGAGGCTTTACATTGTACCATAAAATGTGATTTTTAATAATTTATTAATAAAACAAGTCTTAAATTAAACCGCCTCTTATTAAACCTGAAAGCTTTTGAAAAAAAATAATAGATCAACCCCATAATACACTGTGTCTCAAGAGTATTAGTAGTAAAGACGGTATATCAAAATTCATCATGGTTTCGAAGAAAAAAAAATGTAAGCTTTCGTGATAATATTAAACGATTCTTGTAATAATGTCTATGTTGCCGCGTTGACCAAAATTTACACCATCTGTAAAAAAATAATAAATTTAGGAAAGAATAATTTTACATTTTTTTAAATAATTTCTTACTCTTGATGGGGAAGCCCATTAAGTCTTCGGGAATGGTATTGGACATGAAAAAATATGCCTCAGTTAACTCCCTTTTCTCTTAGTCTTTTCTACCAACAATGTTTTTGAAACACTTGGATGCGGAATTTCGTATGAATAAAGAAAGTGTTTTTATAAAAAAAAGTGTTATTTAATAGTGTATTTTATTAAATATAATATTTAAAACTTCTAACTTCTATAAAAAATCTAAAACTGTATGTAAGTGAATACAAAGTGAACTTTTTCTCATGCACATCCTTTTATGGGGATATTTCACATACCAAACTGAACAAGTTTTCTTAATTATGACATATTTTTTGGCGAACGAACCGAGAAACGTTTGGTTCGCTCGCCGCGAGCAAACCAAACACCGCGAGGTCAAGATGCCGTGGCGCACCACCCCATCCGCTCTTGGCAGAAGGGGTAACTACGCGTTTAAACGCTAATAAGTTTTCTGTTCAGCCCCAGATCTTTAGGGTGGCGGCTAGGACGATTTGTCCGGGAAGCTGTACAGTAAACCATCACATATACGTATCTTGAATAGGTGATCTATTTGGGCATACAGCATGCGTGGGATAAATTAAGCAATTTTAAAATAAAAATGAGTAACAATGAAGAAATAAAACAAACAAATTATATTAAAACCATTTATTTGTTGAGTTATATTATTGCCCTACGGCTAAAACATACAATAATAAACATTTATAATATTTCAAGAGACTGAGGCAGATGGGCTTGAAATTATATTTTCAGTCTAAACAAATTGGGCTCTATAAGCTGTCAACTCAACATGGTCCACGGCGGCGGATGCGGTGTGGGCTCCGTGTCACATACCCTCGGCTAGTGTCGGAATCAAACAAAGTTAAATGAAGGTTCTTGCAATTATTATTAAATTTATTTGTTTCAACCAGTGTACTAAAATGGAATAATCAGACATGATATTATTTAAAAGAGGCCATAAAAAATGTCTTTATTCCAGTATTAATCTCTACTAAACTATGATGCCTGTTATGTTCACTCGCTTGATTGGCCTAAAATAATATATATTAACTTGAAAATTTTCAAAATTACTCAAAATTATAGGCATTTGAAGCAGAGAAATAAAGCGGAGAAAAAAATGGCCGAATTTGAACGAATTTAATCAAAAATTACATGAAAATTTGTGACAGTTAAGTGACCAACACAGCGAAGTCGCCGTGGATCAATTCGAAATTAGCGCATCTCAACACACAAGACAACAAACATCAAAAAAAAAAGTGTCTCAATCTATATATTAGTACGACGTACATTTATTATTGAATATGCATTATCACAGCACACAATAATGACAAATTTAGTATAACTATTATAATATCGATAGAAATCGTCTCTCTTAAATATACCTAAAACGCACAATTTGCCCGAGCCTCGCAGCTGATCTTGCTTTTCTAGGTTATATCATTAAAGCAGTTTCGACAATTATTCAGCCGAGGTCCGCCAGATTGTTTATGGTTTACCTCCATCGAGTGAAAGAAACATCAAAAATGTTGTAACTTATGGATATAAGTAAATTTACTGACAAAAAATATTAATTTAGCAATTTCGATTACTGAGCTCAACAATAAAACACAGTAACTACGACGATACGAATTATATATACTTACCAGCACAAGAAAAAAAAAATCTTTCTTAAAAATGTATTTTAAATTTTTTTGTTTTTCAAACAATAAAAAATAAACCGTAATATAACTAAGCTTATTAACACTGTCTAATCTTATAGAATTATGTATTTAGGTGAAAATACTTTTTGAATATTACCATAATCTAGCAAGCATTTTTTTTTTATGTAAGAAATGGGTGAAGAGTTATATACATTAATGATTACGTTGTTTCTTTCACTCTAAGGGTACATAAGAAGCAAATTTAAGTCCGAGAACACAAACTTTGAGGTTATAAATGGTTACTAAATGTTTGCGTCCAACAAACATTTTTAATAATACTTCTAACAAGAATCCACACGCTTTACAGCTCAGCATTATCTCAATAATTCACCACATTTTTTTTTTCCAAGTAATTATATTAAAAAAAAGTTAACGCTAGCGGCCCACTGCTGCACAATTTATGTCATATCATAATTGTTTGAGTTAAAAAAAAATATACCTTATTTCAAAACATTGATGATACGAGTCATTTTATTTTTTATTTTCATAAGATCAACAATTTTTAGATCATTTTTCAGGCAATCCTCATAAATTCTAAACTCAATAAATCTAACAAAAATGAGGAAATTTATTACTTATAACACACAATATTAATTTGTAACCATTAAATTCCAAAAGTTTTATATTATAATATAGAAAAACATTCATTAAAATTTATATAAATATCTCAAATGATTTTTTCTTAAATTTGCAAATTGAGACCATTACATTGAAATAAATTAATATCTGGGAAAACTTTTGCTAAGTTTGTGTCAGGTATGTTGGTTGATACATAGATTTGGGTAGCGTTTTGGTTAAAAAGTTCAATCATAGTTAACTTTTATTATATTAGATAATTTTTATTTTATTTGAAACAATAATTAATCTGTTAAACTTATTACCATTTTGTTTTATAGCTATTAAAAAGCTTAAATTTCTTGATATTATTTCCGTTACAGAAATAGATATTATAAATATTAATATTGTACTGCCGATTAGGGCATAAATACATTGCACTAAGGACGATTCCTTTGAAAAAAACCCCTTATCCCTATGCGAACGTTAAATGTAACGAAAAGCTCACAATAAATAAAGTAAGTATAAAGTGGGGGTAATCGACGCGAAAGGTCAAAAGCCAATGGTCGGCGTGGTTAGGTTCAATTTAGGCAACATTTTGACATAAGCAGCAGAAACATTTTAAATATGTATTGGAGAATGAATTGTGGTTGAAGATGCTAAGTTCTGTATCTTCACACAATTAAACCAACTAAAAAATCCAGAGAATCAATGTTGCAACTTAAAAAGAAAACCGGTTTAGAAGTATGATTAACCAATGAGCCTCAGTCGTACGAAATTAGACTTCTTCACAAGCCAATGCTTCGTTTTGAACTATTAATTATGCCATTAATCCCCTTCTAAATACTAATGTTAAAAATTAGTTTGACAACGGAGGAACGACATATAGCTGCAAATACTGGCAACACATAAGTATTATAATTATAATCGATTAGCCACTCATGTCAAATTGAGATTTAAAACTAAACCAGTCCGAAATAATCGACGAAATACACTTTCATTCATTCATTTTTCCTATGCATTGATTAACTAACTCGATCAATCATCGAAAGTAACAACAATCCCCGAGAAATGTCACCTCGTGGTGTAATACTGCTCTTTCGGGAGCCCGTCCGCCCCATTGCAAGCAAAACAAATATACTTTGGTAATTTCCTCTCCGTATTACGTCCCAGCCACATAACTATGTAAGTACTGAACTAAACTATACTATACAGAGATTTAAAAAATACAGTATCAAGCCACCCCATAAAGTTGCGAGCGTAATGGTACATCTCTTCTATGTGCGTGGTGTGTGTTTCATTGAACGGTAAATTTAATCTTGTCACTTGTGTGTAATCAAGACCATGATCCTTAGGCATCGAGAATTGACTACTTGCTTCCACATTACATTCCTCCACCAATATAGATTCCATTTACATAAACAGCCTGCTCAATCTCTTCGAAAGGTGTGCTATATACGAATAAATCTTCTTTAGCTTCATACCTGTTACATATCTGAGCTTCACGGGGCTTACGTTAGTGCACTCTCATAGGTCAATGTTACATATCTGAGCTTCACAGGGCTTACGTTAGTGGACTCTCATAGGTCAATGTAACATATCTGAGCTTCACAGGGCTTACGTTAGTGGACTCTCATAGGTCAATGCTACATATCTGAGCTTCACAGGGCTTACGTTAGTGGACTCTCATAGGTCAATGTTACATATCTGATCTTCACAGGGCTTACGTTAATGGACTCTCATAGGTCAATGTTACATATCTGAGCTTCAAAGGGCTTACGTTAGTGGACTCTCATAGATCAATGTTACATATCTGAGCTTCAAAGGGCTTACGTTAGTGGACTCTCATAGATCAATGTTACATATCTGAGAGCTTTACGGGGTCTATATTAAGTGGATCCTCATAAGTCAGCGTAAGACATATCTAATAATCTATATATTTATAAACACTAACTAATTCCTGATTGCATATTTAACCTTAAATTCACACGATATCAGCAATAAATATGTTAAAATTACTGACTAATGTTATGTAAAATTCCCAGTATTTAAACACATTTAAAGTTACAAAATAGTTTTCATAAAAAGTCCTATTGGTCACGAGAAATGAAAGAAAATGGAGGCATTAAAAGTAAGACGATAATTACCACAATATTATTACTTCTAAATGATACTGTACTATGGTAGATGCATTCTCTGCTTAAAATACTCGAGGGTAGTCCCAAAGAAACTACTATTTCATATTAAACAACAAAGCGGAGAATCTTAAGCAATCAGTTTGGCCTGTGCAGACAGTAGTATGACGTGTGGAAACCTTTCAGACCAACGTTGCCCTTATGAGGAACAATTTCCAAAAAAAATCAGAGTAAAAAACCTAATAATACCTATGGGACTTGAAGCGACAGAAAAATTCCGAACATGAGGATTTCGATCCTTTTAAAAATAGTCGCCGTATAAAAATAACTCGTCTATAATTAAAGCCTTTATTTAGTACTCGTATTAAATTCTTACGCCGACGCCATTGCAAAACTGTAAACTTATGTGAAAAGGTGGACACAAAATGTGCGAGCAAGTGCCCACAGATCCAACGCCTAACGAGCCGACCCTTATTAACAAAGAGTAATAATTATGATTTGAAAATAGTAAGTCTCGCCCAATTTGGATACAAAGCTTTTGATCCGATTTAAACTTAATTTATTAGTCTATATTACCATTCTTTTAGCATTCATAAGTAGAAGATATTTAGGTAGAAAATCTATTTAGAAACGTTATGAAGTGCATAGTTATACTTACACTAAAGGTTTGTTTGAGCTTTATTTGTTCCCAGTAAGAGCAGCATGAGTTTGTCTTATAATTAATCTCCATTAAAACTTTAATATAAATCTTCAGACTTGTTTACTAAGCAAGTTCTAGGGATGTTTAACAAAAAAATATTCGTAACTAAATAAATATTCTCATGTAGCTGTGAAAATCATCTAAGGCATAATACTGGCAAATTGAATGAATCTAAGAGAATTAAACATACTTAAGTTGTTTTCTATCTGTGCTTTTATTATAATACTTATTTTTTTGTTATTAAAATATACGCCATTTCTTTGATTTCTCTGTATTTGAATTTGTATCGACTCTACGGCCGATAGTACAATTTATTAACTGAATATTTTAATCTTTTTTATTTAAAATTATTGATTGAAAGCTATTAATACTCTTTTAGTACCTCGCAACGCCATGCGTCATTTTTTCTATTCCACTGATTTTTTACAAACGTAGAATGTATAGATTTAATGATAGTAAACGTAGCCCTACGTATAGATTTAATGGTGAGTACATAAATAATTTTGTATCTCTTTTGTGATAGTTGGCTATTGGGATTATTACGAGTGGGAAGCATAATTGTTTATGTGTATAAAAAATGAATGTTTTTTTTATTCTTGTTCATTTTAGTTATAGTACTTTAAATATCGAATAAAAGTAAAAGTACTTAGGTACTATATTAATACCAATAAATTTAGCATATTTTTTTGAGTTCACCAAATGTATACGAACCACAAAATTGAATCATTGAATCATTTTATTATTGGATGACGGAAAATGGTTGGTAACTTTATAGTTTCCGACGGAAGGTTACAGGTAATCGTCGTGCGTTTTTACTACTATTGCGAATTTGTGCCGAGATGTAGAAAAAAAAGGGAAAAGCCTGGTACAGCGCGGATAAAGAGAGCAATTCTCAACCTCTTTCTTCGATTGCCTGCGTAATAACGTACAAATCTAAAGGCGTGTTTAAGAAATCAGCAATCACTGGCTAACAGTTCCAAGGTCTTGATCCCGTGACAGATGCCATATTTCTTACCGTACATATTTGAACTTTACTAACACACCTACGAATAAATAACATATATAAGTAAATTACAGAGCCAAACACAACACAATTCCTTTGAATATGTGTGTACGATGACTTTCAAAAGCTTTTGTATAATTTAACTGTATTATTTTCAAAAATACTAAAACGGCTAAAAATATAAAAGTAAGTACACGTTTGGATCAATTTAACAGAATGTTGGTGGGCACCAATAACTATAATTAATGTCGGACATAGCAACTATTTAACGGACTAACCTAACCTCACCAAACTGCTCACCCAGTGCCGACAAATTAACTACTGGCGTGTACCCTATTGAACCCTACTCGCAAATAATTGACTGAAAGGTCGTCCGGGCCCACATAGCTACCAAACTTGATCTCAGAGTAAAAAAAAAACTGGAGCTTATTGAGAGGTTAAAAAAATGTAATAATGTGTATTGTACCATCACAGCAAATCGGGGTAGGCTTTCGACTCGACGGCTACAAACCGGTGAGAATGTAATAATTTAATTGCAAAGCAGAAATACAAAATTTCAATACAACTATTTATCGAAAACCAAATATTCATACCCTCGCCGATTAAACCTATCTACGATTACGAAAATAGAAACACATGAAATTCCACCTAACAGAGAATACAAACTACAAAACCAACACTCAAATCCGTAGTAATATTAAAAACCACGCACGTAGCTTTAATACATGGCTCCAGCTAGTGTTAACTTGGCGTTTATTAAAAAACTATACATTATAATATCTAGTTAAAATTTAATAGGGACTAAGATTAGAAGGTAGGCGGACATTTATAGTGAATACTGAGAGTGAAAAAGGTTATATTATGGTAATTTTAAAACAGCCAATAATAGTTTTTAATCGTAACAATAGAAAAACCTTACAATAATTGTCAAATCCACTCTTCTGCAACTTTTGCACATTTATTAGGGAGATTATACTGCAATATTACCAACATTCTCAAAACGCTGAGTAGATTTAGTAAGATTCATATCAATATTTGTTTTTTTTTTTTATTTTTTTATTTATATTTTGAGTAATAAGCAACATTCATTAATTTGAACGCTATCTAAATTATGTATAAATAATACGTTATTTGTAATTGTCATTATAATTTATTAGACGCATTCCTCGCCCCGTAAAAAAATCATTTTCAGTTAAGAGAATTAAGTTCGATATCAATTGGACCCAAAAGGTATACAAAGAGATATTATATAGGTGGCGCCTTCTCTCGCGCTGAGATATTCGAGAGACATCACGAGAAAAAGTTCCATGGCCTGGGAAACATTTTGGCAGGTATTTTTGGTCAACTCGGCTCGTATCGGCACGCAAATAAACAATACGAGTTGCAGATGTTGCAACATTTTGTTCAAATGGAGTGAGGAACTGCAGTCTCTGAGTGTGCACTATAAATCATAACATTTCTATTAGACAAACTATATCCTACCTTGACATTTTTGGTTTTTGTGTAAAAGCCAGGTTGAGTGTATAGGATACAGGAAAATAAAATACTTTTATCAACTTTAAATAGGTAAAGGTTTTCATTTAAGACAAGTTTGCAATTTTCTTGGCAGGATTATCCTATAACAGGGGTGCTCAAACTTGAACTGCTGGCGATCTACCTCAATATTGTCAGACTCCAATTGATCGACTGTGTTTATATTTATATTGAAGTTTATAGAAAAATTGGCAGGAACCAAAAACGTTGCGCATCGCTGCTTTTCTTTGAGAAGTACCGCGCGTTCCTTTGATAAAGCCGCCTTTCGTCGCTAGTAGGGGGTTATTCTGGCCTAATTAAGGATCAACTAAAACAAAATCTGTGAATAAATCTATATCGGAAAAAAATCCCAAGATCGACAGTTTGAGCACCTCTGTCCTATAATAAATAGCAAGTCGCGATAAAATGGACATTTATGAACGGATAAATATTCTGGGTGCTAACGATGGGTACTTGGTGTCAAATGGACCAAATAGCAGCAGCATCAATTCCCAATTATTTAGAGACATTTATGGATACTGATCTGTCAATACACTCAACCAGGTTTTTTTCAGGCTAATCGACCTGTACAAAAATGACAATACACTATCAGACGAGCGCTAGTGTCGCGGCTCGGCCTATACAAACAGCGTTTTCAGATTACTTTAAAATTGACTAGCTTTTAGTAGTTTGAAGTATAATTTGTGTGCTAAGAATCGTTCCTCTAATGTATAGCAATACATTTATAAAAAAATTATTGAGTAAATAAAAAGCCTTTTATGTTTAAATTTAGGTTATTTTTAGTGTATTGAATTTAAGCTTTCTTTTCGGCAACCTCTATTTTAGGAGTCAATTTTATGATGAAAACTTTTTCGATATATTTTCGCGGTTTTCTCATAAAAAAGATAATCCTAAGGTCTCTGTAGCACATGCTTGTCGCGAGTCTCCACCTCATGAAATAGCATGCTCGTCTGCTTCCAATTCTGAGTTCACGAGTCGGACAGTAGCGCTCTTAATAGTAAATTACTGGATGTGTCGTTGTGTAATAGTAATTAATAAACTTTTTTGCTTACGTTTTACTCTTGAGATTGTTAAAAGGCGAAAACGAAACAAAAATGTCTTATAACGATGAACACCATTGAGACTGCATTTCTCGACGTAATAACCCTAATTGCAAAGAGGTACACTTGAATATTCTTTGATTCGACATTCCTAACAATGATTCTTAATATGCAGAAGCTAGTTCATAAAAAATTGAGGTATATAAAAATATAAAAAAATTATATATTAGATTGCATTACATTTTAGGTATTATTGTAACAATTTACGGACATTTGCATAAAAAAAATAGGACAATAATTAAAAGTTTGACATTTAAGAATCGATTTGAATATAATTTAGACTGCACATTAAGAATAATTGTTGCTGTCTATGAAACATACATAAACATAATTACATAGTGTTTTCCGCGTGACGCGGTTTTGCGTTACATACTATAAGGTACTTACTAATGTTAGTGTTACATCAAGAATGATTATGCTGTTTCTGATAATAGGTACACGTTATTATACTATTAACAGCCTAGTTATATGTAAATCCTAGACGTGTAAAGTCTAGAAAAAATGCAATGACATCAAAGGCTTCTAGGATCGATTGAAAATGCTTATGTGGTAACATCGCAAAAACTGTTTATAAATTTTCAGTATAAAATGAACTAAGTGAATTATCCATATTTCTATACATATAATAGGACACTATTTGAGATAATTTAAGTGGTCGTCAAGCTTTGGAGAGCCGTATACATATAAAATACTATTAAAGCTTTAGTTCTTTTATAAATCAAAATAAACGATAAATTCATCTCGTAATCTGAATCGTTCGCTTGCTCGACTATAATAGGCTTCCGTTACAAATTTTTATTATAAAAGTACGCAAGCAACATCGACACAACAACAACAACGGACATCAATAATCGAATTATTCTGCAACAATATTCTAGGAAATATACGGATAATAAATTATGTATTTTTTTAAACGGTTTTGAGAGAATTTTTCTCTAAATTACGCTATGTCATATCACAAAAGTACATTAATAAAACTCTTTTTTTTCTATGTATTATATCTATAGTATGTTATTATAGCATTGGCCCAAATGTTAATCCACTGATTAAACACCTCTATATTTTTTTTTTTTTTTTTTTCACAATTATGTGTATTCATAAAAACTAGGCACATATTTAGACATCAAGAGAGGAAGGAATAACATATCCATAATCAATTTGACTATATTTTAAGTATATCTTTTATCTTACATATATGTTATGTTTGGCTATTACAAATAGCGGGGCGGGACCCACAAACAACTCAAGCTCACGAACAAAGCAACACACTGACGTAATCTACATTGATTGGTTTCGTACTTTCGATGGGCGGAGCTGAAACTATCTAACTCCGTAATAAAAATCAGGTCATGACGTACGTAAGGACGAACATTTTAATTTCTCAAATTACAAATAAATCCGTGGCCAGTCCAATTAATAAACAGTTAACAGACTAATTTATTTGCTTTCGTACGGCTACTGTGAATAAAACGGTCTACCGTTGGGTTGCGGAGAAAAGTTTGTAACTGAAAACGGTAGAATTTAAAAACAAAACAAATATTTAGCTACCGATTTAGTATATCACAGTTGTGCAAAATATTAACCATTAACTCGAGTGTCACACTCCTTAGAAACTTTGCTCTCGAAAATAACTGAGCTTAAAAAACAATAAAAATTTGAATGTGATCATAAATACGTGTTTAAAATTAATTTTGCTCGTGCTGCAAAGACTCGGACACACACGCCGATTGCACTACCACGCCTACAGCTATTATACGCATTGCGTCGACTACAGTTCAGTTCGAAATAACAGTCTCATAATTAAAACTAGAATATTTTGACAAAAAAAAATAAGTCCCGCCCCAGCGTACATAATATTCAATCCACAAGCTCATACAATCACGTGATTAGGAATATTTAAAAGGTGAAAAAAAAAGGTTGAGGTCAAAATTAGTAGGAACTATGTAGACGAGAAGAAAAATGTAGACGATGGACCATAATCTCGTAATAAAAAGTACTGATATGTGTCGGAGTAATAATTGTTTGCATACCCTCGAAATGAATGCTATTAGATAACGTTTATAAAATATTAAAACTATTGCACTATTTAAAAAAAATATATTCAAATTTGTAGAAACTAATTACCATGTGATACGGAAATAAGCGGAATAAGAGGCATTTATATAAAACTTTTTACGTACAAACTATAAATACTTTTTCTTGACATGTGACAAAATATGAATTAAAAGTTATTATGCATTCAAATAATTGATAATTTCCGGTGCGTCGAGCGCATTAACCGCTAGAAATATAAATATATCCGCTGTGAATAGCAAAATATGTACATATTAAAAGTGAGAATGTCATCTGTGCTATATTTTCATTTAAATTAATTAGGGTATGCAGACATCTCTGGGATGAAACGGGACAGAAATAACATCAGGATGACTTAAAATATTGTGAAAATTAAAACATATCTTTTGAATATCTTCAGCTCCAAACAGTGAGAAATGTAACACGTTAAAACAGTGCGCATTTCCAAGCACAATAATTAATATTAGGTATAAAATGGCATATCATTTTGGAGGCACTGCTGCCTTGTTTTTGTTTAAAAAAAAATAGCACAAGGTTAGAACCGCATTAGAATAATTAATATTAACAACAATAGCTAATATAATAAACTTTTACTCTTAACAACTAAGCACCCCCCAAATATATCTAACATTGGGGTTATACACTATTATTAATTATTTAATATATTAATATTCTCTTTCAAACATCTAGCAAATGACTAAGTTATTTATTGTTACGAGTTAATTTATTAAGAAACTGACAAAATAACACACATTTTGAATATTGGACATTTATTAATAATCATTATATTTCATGTTATTAATCGTTAATATTTCCTTTAATTTTTTGTTGACAGTCAAACATCTCGGAAATCAGTTAAAATCTCTAAAGAGTAATTAAATTTTAAGATATAATTTATAGGTGATTTGCCAAAAACAAATCTAATGCTTCATTACCGAGTTCAATGAAAAAGAAAAGCTTATTAAAATTTGTTACTAAGGAAAAATAAGTTCGGTTTCCAACCAATTTCCGATGCAATGCAATGAACCTTCATATGTGTTAAACATAATGATTATTAGTGCACTTATTGGCGACAATTTATGAAAAAATAACCGTTTACGATGCATGTACGATATGACAACTAAGGCTACAGCTATAAGTCGATATGGTTGTTGGACTACGGCTCGTTACAACAGAAACCGTTAAAATTATATAAAAAAAATAACAACCCATACCAAGGTTGCAACCTTCACTTTGTGATGCAGAACAGAAAAATGGAGACTGAATTTTCAGGTTGATAGCTTATTCATATTTTCAGCATTATCTTAGGAGGGTTAAATTTCTCATAACGTAACCACCCTAATTTTTCAGTGTAGATTGTATACAGACGGCAATGCCATCGAGATTTGAAAATGGACACGGTAAAAAAAAAGAGTTTAAAGAGTCATTCCCATTTTGCCTTCAAGTGATTGTCATTTATGGCAAACCTTGCGCTGTACGGTATAAGTCGATTAATACAGAAGTATTTCCATTATTATAGACCGTCTCCATTTTTTCCATTCGGCTTAAAAGGTTGCAATTTATATATTAACGGATATTATCTGTAACGACAATATATGGTGTGCTTTGGACAGCCTGCTAAATACTAAAAAAAAAAAAGACAAAAACCCTCATATATTATTATTTTATATTACCGTCTTGTCAAAAAGTAAACTAGGCCACCCTGTGGGTATACTAACCACCACAGAAACTATCAACAAAGTACTAATGCACTAATAAATGAGAAAAAAAATCATTTGAAAAAACAAACGCATAACAACACGAGACGCATTTCGTCTCAATTTTGTGCACAGGAGCCCGGCCGGACACAAAATAAAAAAAAAATGCACCCTCAAGTAAATGTATTAATTTGCGAATAAATACATGGCTCACTTCATTATTAATTATGTTAGCGATTAGGCCAAGGTAACATGTTTTAAATCGATAAAGGATATGTTTAATAAATTATTAAACTAATGTTACAACTATTAAAAAAGTTACCAGCAAACGCATTTGCATAAAATAACTATGTTTCAAAAATCTGAATGAAGTACCAGCGGTTGCCACAACTCATTTGACCACGGCATTAACCTTAGTGTGATTTTGAAAATACTGGGCTGGGTGGGTACAGCCCC
Source organism: Neomicropteryx cornuta (assembly GCA_020383195.1). Taxonomy (NCBI): domain Eukaryota; kingdom Metazoa; phylum Arthropoda; class Insecta; order Lepidoptera; family Micropterigidae; genus Neomicropteryx; species Neomicropteryx cornuta. The sequence continues at coordinate 9,241,264 of JAHKQU010000024.1, forward strand.
ATATCGATCTACCAAACCAAGAATAAAACTACATAAAATTAAGAGCCAGAAAGGTAGATATAAAATAATTTAAAAAAAAGCTCATCCATAATGACTCGGAGATCTCGTTAACCCTAAAAAATTACCTTAAATTTCATTTAAACAGTGACCACAAATTTATCCGAAACCACTTAAAATTTATACACTCCGGCCGGACACCTAAAATCATCCAATAACTTAACTAAAGGTTAATATTGCACATCTAAGAAAAAAAAAACAAATGCATTAAATAATGTTAAATTTGAACGCTTACATTTGTCAGTCATTTGAAGATTCCGTTATGAATTTCATTATATTTTTAAAGCGGTTGTGAACATTTTAAACTATTTTAAATATGCATTGTACTCTGCATTAATCATTAGCTATAAACACGTGCCGATGCTTGTGGGTGTTCTTAAACAACGTTGCCAGGTCTTACGTGGACCATTAACATTAGCCATCAGACTAAGGTGTATATCATATTTGTACGATAATACGTCTTCATTAATCGCTCGGATTTCCAGCACAAGTGCTAGTAAAAGAAGACAGATTCAACGTTCACTATTAAAAAGTGGAAACCGAAGTATCTGGTTTACTACTGCTGTAAGTTTTTTAAGGATAGTTTTTCGGCAGAAGAGAGAGGATGAGGACGAAAACATCTGGTTTAAAAATCTAACCAACATCCAGAATGGATATGCACCTAAAAACAAAGAAGATGCTTTAAGCGGAACTGCTAGGATGCCCGATGATAGTTGACCCGAGTCAGTGGGCGGAAATGGAGAGTACAGGATTGTCCGTCCATCCGTCAGTGCTATACGGAACTCGTTCTTTTCCCTCAGCCTACCGCAACTTCTAGATGTGGGCCTCTTTCAAATTTTTCTATACCTCTCGTTTTCGTACATCATCCACCATAATCAGTCTCCAGAACAATATTCTATTCTGTATTCTTTGATCTTTTATATTATTCCAGTATAAAATCCCCCATAACATGTTTGGCTGGCTCTGGGCTCTGATTGTACAAGGGCACAACCCAAATAGCTAGGTTTATATTTCTATAATTCAGCGTTCTTGAACCCACTTTAAGCGTTAGTTTAGGTGTTTTTTTAAAGGCTGACCGATCATCAGGGACTACATAGCTAAATGGCTATAAACCGCTGTGGAGTCCGCATTAGAGAATATTTTTCAACTCACGGTCTTAAGGAGCACCCCTCAAACGGAACCAATTAAATCAAGGCAGCCGTAATTTAAGAACACCCATCCAAAAAGAATCAACCCAAACATTTAAATAAACTGAAATATTCGAAAACACAAAAAAAACTATCTCAATAAGAATGAGCAAATTGCGTATAATTAATTTTAAAATGCCTCAATCGCATAACGTTAATAAATATATTATAGGAACTCGACGTAATTCCATGCATACTGAGGAGAATCTGTGTTGTCTATAAATATTGTGAGAATAGTTTTATTTAAGTTTGGCAGTTTTTATAACCTCTTTTTAATGTCAGTTAATTCGATAATAATAAAACACAGGCTTCAATGAATATTAGTAAAGAAAGCGTACTCATTCACGGGACCACTGACCTCGAATTAATTTCCTTGCAAATTATAGAAATTACAAAAAATAAATTGTTAGGTGACGAATTGTAGTGACAGTTGACAGCTGACTGAGGCGCAGAATCCAACGCCAAAATGATACAGTGCTGTGATCATGACAAATCAAGCTCACTGTATCGAACATATCAAAAATAGTGACTGTGATCACTGGATACAGTTTTGTCAACGAAACACAGTTATGTCATTAGATCAGTCGAGTAACATTTTTTAAATAAGAGTAATTGTTCAAATATTTTTTACAATTAAGAGTATTTTCAATTCTTTAACCTAACGGGTTTTTCACAGAAAAAATAATAAAATTATCAGAGTTCGTAGCGAATACGCACTTCAAGATATACTGATGGTGCTCGGGTATCATTAAGAAAGTTGCTGAAAATAGCGCAATCAACATTTTGCATTTTAGATTTTATTTTTTGTAAGAGCTCATTAAATAAGTCACTCACCGAATGAGAGTATTATGAACCGATAGCAGGATACCAGGCGCAGAGCGGAGAGGGGCCTGTAACTCATTGACTTAAATGTCATGTTTGTTGCGAGGTTGAACAGTTATTTTTTAGAAACAATATCCATATTTTACAAGGAAATACCCATTCTTCATTGCAGGTCAGACAACCCCATTGAAAAAAAAACTACAAAATCTTAGCCGTGCAGTCAGTGCAAAGATCACAAAAAAAAGTCATATCCTTAAAGCTATAAATTTGAATTACACTTAACACAAGAGTAAAAGCATTTAAATTTTTCAATTAAAACATTTAACTATGCTTAAACTAAGGAGTGGCGCGCACTAATTTGGGGCCACTTTCAACGTGGTTAAAGGATTCAGAAAACACCTCGACTGGCACCCGCATAAAGAGATTTTACTATAATATCAGATTTGAGATTTCTTTTATTTATGTTTTAGTATTATTTATACTTAAAACAACACAATTAAGATTATCTAGAGGAAAAACATTTTATACCCAAAATATGGGGTTATATTATGTTATTTATGTGCAAGTTTCGACTAAACTCTATTTGCGAATTAAAAAAATATTTGGAATATAAATACTAATGTGCTCAAAATTGTTTATTTAAATTAGGCGCACGTTTGTCTAGTGTGCAAAATAAAACAATCTCTCGATAGCAAATACCAACTGTTTTCGACTGCAGCGTTTAACGCAAAACTGAACAAAACCTCTTTATGCGACAGGCGACAAATTACACGTTTCCCCGTTCGTTTATACCAAAATTTAAAAATGACCCTAATATTATTGTGAGCCACGCAGCCTTTTAAAATTGCTTGCGACATATTGTTATTAGAATGAAAATTAATATAACATTAATAGAGTTAGAATCATTAACCCATTTCTTGAACACTTACATACTATTAGAGTTGCGCGTAACACTCATTAGACTCTATAAAATAATTGAAACGACAAAATTAAGGATTAAAATATTCTGTATTATTGGTACATATGTGTGTCACTTAAAAACTAGTGAAAAATACAATAGAAAATACAATCGACTCATCCAACCCATCCAACCGCTAGGTTAAGATACGTACAATTGGCAGGTTTGAAAATAATGCAAATCGATAAACAGATTTCAAATACATTTATCATCATATTTAAAAAGTGTCCAGTCCCGAAGTGACCAGGCGTTCGTGTGGAAATTATAACACAACTGAAGGTTAATATTACAAAATTAATAGAAAATGAAAACGCAACTAACAAAGCAAGAAGAAAAGAAGAAGACTGTATCCAGACGTTAAAAGTTTTAGCGAGGCCACGTCTCGGAACATTATTGGATACACCGCCCTTCTTTTCTATGGCGCTTAGGCTTGGAACGATGCTCTGTTTGCCTCACACGTATCGCTGCGGGGATAGCGTCTTTTATTTAAAAAAAAAAACTCGGCTTTCGATGATCTTCCTAGCAGGCCTTAGATGGAAAAAGGCCAGACGAAGTTATGTTAGTACCATGGACCCATGGAGCCTTTGGCCTAAAATGTTTTACTCTCGTTTTGAGTAAACTTGTAAAGTTATGACGAAAAACTAACTTATAACCATTTAAGTTTTTATATGTGTCTAAGATTATTTATGACCGAGGATTAACATTGATAAATGTCCACATAAAGGACTGAATATGTTAACCATTGAAGAATAAGTTAATTAAAAAAAAATAGCTCAATGCACAATGCAACACAGTCCACATAAACAATGAGGTGAACTTGAGGTGTTGGTGTAGAATGTTAAAATTCAGGTGACAGCTATGGGACAGTACTAAGTCAGTCACAGAGAGCTGCAAGTAATTTTAAGTAATGTCTGCATAATTCCTCTAATTAAGAATAGTTTTGGTTACTTAAAAGAAATGAATTCGATTTTAAACAATATATGCTATTTATATTTTAAAAAAGCAACTAATATTATACTTCTTTTTGCCAATTGTACATTCTGACGTAAGCGGAAGTATTCAATTCGGAGTCTGTAAGAAAAACAACTAGTGTACGATTCACTCGAGTGCGAAAAATAGCTCGCCATTAAATTACATTACGGAATTAAAATCCGCATTGTAACTTCATTATATTTCTTATAAGTAACTATAAAAATCTTTCGAGTAAACGATATGTTTCTGCACAGTCCAATGCCGATTATCCGGACGTGATGACATGAAATAGCCTCGTAAATATGACAGAAAACACTCGCTGCACAAATCATTACGTCACTTTTAATAATAGCTAATAGCGTTCATTTTAAATATAATTAGTCAGATTATGCATTACTCGGCATTGAACTGTACGAATTAATGAACCTGAGTTCAGTGCATGGTACCAGCGGCGATGTAATTGTTATAATTGAACCTGCTGTGTGCCGGATAGCGGCGGTTCGAGCGGTTCAGGAAGTTCGGAGGGGCGACGATGTGCGGCACGCGCTGCGCCACCGGCGATTGGTTGTTCTTGGTCTTGGTGGGGCTCGGTTGGGGCTTCTGATTCGTGCTCGGCTGCACGTTCAAAATGGCGCCGTCCGCTGTGGCCTACCAATTGAATAAATTATAAATTTAGCTTTACTGCTGAAATAAATGTAATTTTTATTTATTTTTACTAGTGAAAAGCCCAGGTAAATCACAAATTTTAATCACAGACCAGGGTCAGACCCCCATCATGAAAGGGAAAAGGGGAAATAGCAGAGAGAAATTAAACATTTATGGTCCTTAGAATTAAAAAATACATATTGAATTTGAAAAGACATAAGGGAGATTGGAGATCAGATGGAGGATTTATGACTCCTCACAATTCTTTATGCTAAAAGGATTCTCGCAAAAAAGACTCGGAGCTACTGAAATTAAGCTAATGATTATAACCAGAACTTAACAGGCCACTGCAATCTGAACAACAACCTGCATTTTATTGGTATATCAACCAACGATAAATGCAGATTCTACCAAGAGAGCCCGGAAACCTCTATACCACCTACTTTACTTTACTTTTGATAATATTTTTAATATTTTATATTTTAAGTGCAATAACGGGTTTCATATCGAAAAATACTTTCGAAAAATATAAGTATTGCAAGTATAAATATAAGGAGGGTGGATTTTCACTAAATATAGTGTCTGTACTTCAGTTGTTATGTTCAACTTGATAAACTAAAATATTAGGAAGTTGGATGTCTGCTCTTGAGAAAAGCTCACAGACATAAATATTACGCCCGAGGATAGCTGCAATCCTAAGATACGTAACCCCAAAACCAGCACAATCCAGGTAAAATAACATTGTATATTCAAAAATTAACTTATTGAGTAGGCAAAAAAGAAAATAAAAAATACTGACATTGTTAGGTTTATTAGTGACAGCCTTGGGATCCTTTCCTCCCGTCATCTGCCTGATTGTGACGGTCGGCACGTGTTGAGCCTTTCCTTGTGTGGGACTCTTCGCCTTGGTCTCGGCGACCTTAGTCTCCTGGGCTCCATCTGGTGCGGTCTCCTCGGTCTTCGAGCTTGCAGTGGGCGCCATCGCCGACGTGATCACCAGTTCACACCACATGGCCATACGGGCCGTTTCCGCACAAATCCGCAGGTGGTGGACATGTTCCGCTAAAGTTCGCATCACTGAAAAAATAATGAAACATATTAAAATTTCAGTGTTATATCTTTTTCAAATATAATTATATCGCTACAGAAAGAAGAATTTTACACAGAAAAAGTACTTTAAATCAAATTATTATTTTTAATAATAAATTATTGACAAGAATTCTCATATTATTACGGTATAAATTAGAGTACAAATTATAGTTTTATATAAAGTTTTTTTAAATATTTGAACACCTAAGTATTTCTTATCTAAATTTAGCTGAAAACTCTTCCAACTTCCAAGGTCAAAGTGTTTCTTTGAGCCGTTTTTTCACTTTTTTGTCTTACAAATAGTATCACAGCTAGGCCAATGTGTGTCTTTGAACCATTTCATCATTTTTTTTCTTACAAATAGTATCACAGCTAGGCTAATGTGTTTCTTTGAGCCATTTCTTTACTTTTTTTTCTTACAAATATCACAGCTAGGCCAATAACAGTTCTTTTTTTTTTATTATTTTTAACAGCTGAAAATTTTGTTAACCAAATACCACCAACCGAAAAAAAACAAAGACCTGCCCGTAAATGCATCCTCTGTAATCTTAGAAAGAAAAGAAAAGAGACAACATATTGGTGCCGTGATTGCAAAGTTCCTCTATGCCCCTCCGGCTGCTTTGAAGCTATCATATTAACATCAATCTCGTTTCGAATCCGTAATGTGAGCCTATCGCCCGTCCGCCGCCCGCCTGCAATTTACGATTCTTGGAGCTCTCCCATTTTTTTGCCGCCAAAAACGACATCACTTTTTATATATTTTTTTAAAAATACATAAAACATAAAAAACATATATAGTATACAAAAATGATGTTTTCTACGTGAAATTTCATGGAGAATAAACCAGTCTATAAAGATTTCTGATCATCAACATCATAATTGACACGCGGCGATTGAAAAATATAAATGATATGGAAAAGATGTGAACTTTGAACTATAAAAATATATATCAAGAGATATTTGAGCATAAAAAGAATATATATTCCGTGAAGAAAGAAAAACTGAACAAGACTACAGAGATTTATCATAATCATTACTGAATACTTTATAAAAAATATTTAGTGACACGGTGGCGAAATAGTTTTTTAACTCTTGGAAAAAAAATTGTTTAATAACCTAGCGATTAAATGTAAAAATAAAATACTGATTCTTCAAAAATGCTCTATTTGAGTTTGTAAATGATGTTCTAGAATGTATCAATGAGAGCTTATCTGTAGTATCTGTACTGTTAGACATGTTTAAAGCTTTTGAAAATGTTGAGCGTGAACTTTTGCTACCAAAATTAGAATATTACGGCATACATGGCATAGCCAATAACTGGTTTTCGAGTTATTTAAGTGAACGTCAACAACTCGTTAAAATTTCATATTTTGATGCACAAAACAATACACTACATAAGGTGCAATCGGAATTCAACACGTTAAAATTTGGTGTACCGCAAGGAAGTATACTAGGACCACTACTTTTTCTAATATACATAAACTAGATGCCCTATAAGCAATTGCATAATCTAGGTTATTTGCTGATATAACTATTACTTTTAAGCAAATAAATAAAAGTGTCAATTTTTAGGAAGTTGTAAATAAGTCTTTTAATAGTTTAGTAGAATAGTTTAGGTCACAGAATTTAAGTGTAAATATTAATAAAACGAAAATGCTTCAGTTTCACACAAATAAAGGAAAACCTGGAAATATTGAGGTTTCCTGTTATAATAAGAAACTAGATTGTGTAAATAATTATAAGTTGCTTGGGGTCGAAATTGACTGCAATTTATAACGGACAGGGCAAATAGACAAACTTCATCTTTCTGTTATTTAATTCTCTCATTCAAGTCATACCTACTGCCTCCATAAAAGCAGCGCATTACGCTCACACTTTCAGCAGGAGAACAAAATAAAAAGGCAAACCGCGAAGGGCGGACGGCTGATCAATAGCATCACTGTTTCAATCTCATTATTTTGATTTACACTCGGTGGACAAGTCTGGATTTCTTAGCTATCTTCGAGGGGTACTGAATAACAGAATTTCATTGAAGACTTTGAACAATACTCACTCTCTTCGCTGCTGGTGTGTATTGGCGACTGCATATGCTCCTCCGACTGCTTTCCGGCCAGCATTCCATTGTTGTTGAGGGGTGCATTCGCACCTATCTCCCGTCTCCTTGCCAACTGCACGAGATTGATGGCATCGCGCCACAACAGCATCGCACCCGATATCTCAGCATATGCAGAGCTGTTAATCAACATTTACTATTACAAATAAATCTCATACAGACCCGACGCATGTCAGAAACGCGTTCACACGTCTGCTTATAAATGTCGCAGTATGGCGAAGACGCGTTAACGCGTCCACAGTTGTAGGGTTTGGTATTAGGATTATTTATTAATACTGGAAATACCGGGGTTGTTTTGCCCATCACTATAACATTCTCGACTAACGAAAAAATAGTCGATCCACATCTATTTTGGTAGAAATAATAAATCAAAGTCATTGTCGCTAATTTTTGCCATTTATACTGCTGAACGGCTATTATTTTTTTATAATATAAGTTATATAAAGTTTCTAAACTATTTTAAATGTGTATAAAAGTGTCACAGAATTGAAAAAAATAAATATTGTGTTTGTGCCTAACCTCGATTGCATCATCCGCCTTGCATCATTCCGCAGCGCACCATGCGCCATCAACAAAGATAAATAAGATCATTTCTATCTTTTGATATAAATACATTTGAGATCAAGACCGTTATTTGCGATAATAAAAATACTAGACGTATATCATCAGCAGTTATATTTAGTACAAAGTCCAAAATTATTACGATGAAAGACAATTAGATGTAAAAAAACTGATGCCGTTTCCATAAATTTTATCAGATTCAAACTGCCGTCAATGCGTCATTATGATGAACAGATTATATTTTGTTATATTGGCGTAATTGCCATGAAATTCTACGTCACCTACACATTCTGTGTATACTAAAAATTTTGTGTATATTTTTTGCAAATTAATTTTGTTGACAGTTGTAATTTCTGGCGTCAAAATATCTATTTGACGTATGCACGATGGCCACCATTGTTCGAGCGCCGAGCGCATTGAGTCGGTTGCGAACAGTGACCAAACCAAAAGTACTATATAGCGAGGACGTTGGCCGCCGTTGACACCGCAGAAATGGTAGGAAAAAATAATATTACCCACCCATCACACATAAAAATACACGGCTGCAAATTGGTTTATATAAATTCTAGACATTCGTATTTCAGAGATGCCAACCGAATAATAGTAGAACGTAAACTGAGTAGAACGTCAATGAGCGGATTAATTCGCTCGTGACATCGGACTGACGGACGGTGCGTGCGAATTTTCCACGCTTGACTGGAGTTAAGTTAAGAAAACATATATAATTATGAAATTATTGTATTTACCTACATTTATACTAGTTTTACTATTTATTTATATTTTTTTTAGTTGGTTAAGACAGGGTTAATGGTCAGTATAAAAACAGATTGGGGATTATTGATCTTTAGAATTTGTGGGGTTTCATGAGTTTAGGAAATATCTAGGTACCAAAGTTCACCCAAGAGAAATGTCTCTATTTTTTTACCCAGATGCCAGAAGATTGTATGTTTCCTGGTCAGCCCCAGACTTGCCAAGAAGCGCTGCCAATGACTGCATCACCCGCGGAACATTTGGCTAAGCATGAAGGAACATGAAGTGCTAAAGAACATCAGGACTTGATATGTCATGGAGAAAGCTACAAGTCGTATAGTCGGTTATGTGCGTCCATTTTTAGGTTTTAATGTTCAATTTTCGCAATGATAGATAAATCTGGCTGTCACGAATCGACTGGCATCAAAACTCGTTGTTTGTGACAAGGGCTGATCAAAAAATACACAGAATATTTGAATTTGAATACGTCATTGTAAGAGCCTATTTTTATTCTTAGGTTGGTACATATGTTTATAATTAATATGCCGATTTTAAACCACTTTGGATGCGTACACTTTGGTGCACTTTGGTGCACTTTGCGTGCACTTTGGTTTTTGATAGACAAACTAGCAAGATGCGTTTTATTGTGATCGGTGATTTTTCAAGAGTGATGATTTGCGATTTTCTGACAAAAAACATGAGCGCATTGATGCCTTTAGCCGCTTCGCCAGACTTGGCCCCGTGCGTTTCCTGTTCCCAATAATGAAGAAAACTAAGAAAGGACGATGTTTCGTGACCACGGAGGAAATAAAAACCAAATCGCCGAAGGAACTGAAAGTGCTTTCCAGAAATGCTTTGAAGATTGGAAATGATGCTGGCAGAAATATATTATATCCGACGGTGATTACATTAAAAGGGACCATATTAATATTATGGAAAAAATAAAGATTTTTTTTAATTATACATAATTTTCGGTAATTTTTGATCATTTTTGAAATTTGTGCGAGTGTCAAACATAAAAGTACTTGTAATTCTATAAGCAACAACAACTAAACTCCATTAGTAATGACTACGTACGGATTCATTTCGATTTTGTTAGAGTCTTGTGGCGGTTGAGCGGCGCGTTCGGTCTGTCCTCTCTTGAGAAGCACCACCTTCTGTCCTGAAGAGCCAGGGTTCGATTCCTCACTCTTGGTCTTTATGGAGTCTCTGAGGCTTTTCATTTTTCCGCTCAGCGTCAATACCTATATTTTAAACAAATTACCCATTATTATTATTATTACAACCAATTTAAAGAACACGAAACCTGTTCTGTATTCAATGTAAACTACATTTTTAATTTCAGCTATAGGCGGTGTACTCAGAATTTAGAAGAATTGAAATTGCCTTGAAATTATGTTTTTAAAATGTTTTTAAAATTAGTAGTTTTTAAAACTGTTAACTGAAATAGCACTTATCGCTTTCTGAGGTAGTTCATTCCTCGCATAAAATGAAAAACACCTAGTGCACACACTAACAGTCGCCATTCGTTGTAATATAGTAGCTCTCTCTCACACACACAAACATAAACACCATATTATTATATACCCTACTAACTGCTTTACACCATGCAGTATTGAAATTATCAGCTTTATCATCTTAGTTTTATCGTTACAAACATCAAAAATCTAATACTAATAGAAAATATTATGACCTTGAGTACATGTTTGTAACCATAGAAAAAGTTAATGGCATAGAAGTGCTGTAAGCGAGCTACAGCGGATGTGACAAAATCATGGCATTGCCGTTAGTCGAAAACTAAGCTTCGCCTCTTCGGAGTTGGACAGTGATTGCGTCAGTGTTAGTTGTGTCGGTATATTATCACCAATACAACCCGATATCCGATAATTGAAAAGCTTGGCTGTACGTAGATTTGGCTTACAAACTGTGTTTGTAACGCTGTAAGATTATGAATAATAAATAAAATCGGTAACACACTCACTTTTTAAAATTGAAATTCCACCTGACTTAGACAATAAAAAGAAATGAACAATACCTTAGTGTACTCCCTAAGCATGTCCACAATGAGCCTGTCAAGACGCGAAGGGTTGGGCGGCAACCTTGGGACGGGTATGGAGTTGGTGGAGGAGACGCCGATCCCTGGGAAGGCCCTGGCCAGAAGTCCCTCCGTCAATTTTCGTTCCCTCTCGAGCAGACGCCACTGCATCTGACAAGCGTCCAAGCGCCAGTGAAAGATACTAGTGAAAATGGTCCTGAAAATTTAGCAAAGTGCTTGTTAGGGCTAGAAGAACGACAGTCTTACTTGTCAAACAGTTGTTTTACCAAATTTTAGTTAAAGGTCACTTAATCCGTAGAGCATCTAGGCCGCACTGCCATTAGGAGGCTGAATGTATATAAGGTTAACGGACCCTTAGAACAATTTTGGACCTCTACATACATTGTATCTTTATATATGTTATTTAATTTATAGGCAGCGCAAATATTGAAATGTTCCTTATACGGGGTGCATGTGAATATAATTATCCCCGATGGAAGAATAAATGGTACATCTGGCCCATACTGTTCATTTTATACTTAATTGATCTCTATGAATGTATTATCTCATTACAAAGAAGTTTTGCCAACGATACCAATTTCTTCGGTAACCCATGTATTAACTCTGGTCAGTTACAAGCTGACCTTCACAGGATATCCGAATGGACACAAAAATGGTTTCTGTTTAAGTACTGAAAAATGCACTGTCTTCATATCGGAGAGTAACAAAAAAAAAAAAAAAGAGTATTACTTGAACGGAACCAAATTGACAGCACCCTACGAACCTTTAGCACCTTGCACCTTGGGATCATCATTTCATATAATTTAAAATGGGAGCCACATATAATTTCAATGGTAAAAAAAGCCAACTCCTCGATTGATTTGATAAGGAAGTCTTTCCGCAAAATGACCCCAGACTAGATGTTGAAGGTTTACAAATCGTATGTACGACCGCTTCTTGAATATTGTTACCAACTGTGGAGTCCTTATTTCGTCAAAGATATTCAGTTACTCGAAAAGACACGTCTCTCTTGCCAACATTGCAAGAGAGACGTGAAAGTGGTGACCTTATTGAGTCTTTCAAAGTGATTTCAGGGTATTACAATTGCGATATGAGGGACATGTTTATTTTAATCGTAATCCTCATCTCTGCGGACACAAATTAAAACTCACAAAAACCCATTTTTCTACAAACGCGAGAAAATATTTCTCAACTAACAGAATCGTTGACATGTGGAATCAACTTCCACAATCAATCATCAAAGCCAGAAAGACCAATCAATTTCGAAATCAACTGGACAAACACACTGAATCCAGTCATATCATGAAGTTGTGATCTTGATATGGGCATATCAGCTCTAGCTGCTCGCCAATTAACCAATAATAATAATAATGTTCAGAGGTGACTTCTCTCATTTCTCATTATCATACTCATTCTGCATATCCATTAAACTTCCATATGGTATAACATTTTTTTTTATTCAAAATAAAACTAATCAATAAGGTAATAAACAAAAATATTTTTGTATTAATATTTTCCAGCCATTTAGACAAGACATTACAATATATGGCAACTGCTCATTAAGTAAATGAATTAGTATTCAAGACATAACCTATTGGCGTTTCTCAATGGGACTTCAACTGAGGGCGAGAGAGTCATCGGCAACACCACTCCCGGAGGAAGAGAAGTCGGAGGGATGAAGTTACCTATAAAATTAAAACACTTTTATTAAACCATTTACAATAATACTGCTTAACCCGCAGGGTGGCGCAACCATTTATAAGTGCTCGAGGTTTAGAGTATTAAATAGAATTACCCTCCCCCCCCACCCCCCTCCCTCCTTTAATTTCTAATACTAGCAATTTCGGGGGAGTTCTTTCCATTACTATAAAATTTTCCATTGCAATAAAGTGTTTGAAAGGTATTTTAGAGCATCAGCGGCACAGAATTAAAAAAAATAAATATTATGTTTGTGCCTAACCTCGATCGCATCATCCACCATGCGCCCCGCCCCATTAACAAAAGTAAATAAGATAATTTCTATCTTTTGATATATTTGTAAATAAATACAATTGAAGAAAGTATTTCATGTGAAATTTTATTGCGAATAACATTCTAAACTGTATATACTCACAATATAAATTCACAAATTAATATTTTAGCGCTATCTAGGTAAAATCAATGAAACAATAATAATGATTGTTTATAAGGGCTTAGTTCTAACCTGCACTCGGTTACAAAAAGCAAATCAAGTTAAGGCACTATAGTTTTCTTACACTCAAATAGTACAACTAAATATAAAGGTTTAATAGTATTTTTATAAGCAATCGCATGAAATGCGGCACTAAATATATATAACCAACATAAGATACCAAATATAAACAATAAATATTTTATATATTTCAATAATATTATGTTTTTCATATAATTCAACGTTATGCTATATATTTCTCAAATATATTATGTACCGTCATCTATTTCATGCTATAATTAAGCTAAAAAGATAAATATAGATATTTATTATAAAATTGTATGTTGCTCAGCGCATATGTTTTTAAAAATCTACCATAGGATGGGTATTGCCCAGTTAGGTAGAACTTTGCATTTTAATGAATTAAATGTTTCTAATATGTTTATGAATAAATAAATATAACAAGAAAAATATTTCAAAAATTGAAAATTTATCACAGAAGCCATCAAACTAAAAGAATTCAACTCACCAAAATTGTATCCAAAATCCTGAACGAATGGATTCAAATTGCCAATATCGACTGAGAGCGGCTGGTGTTGGACCCCCAAATGCATGAGTCCCTTGCCAAAATCTCCATCCCCGATTTGAGGAGGGGGACATGAGAGGTTCGGAAGGCCTAGGCCAAACCCTGCATAAGGAGGCACCATAACGTTCCGGTTGATGTTGTGTAGGCCGTTTGGTGGCAGAGCTCCGTTCGGCAAATCCATATTGTTTTCATAATGTGGTTTCGCTCTGTGCTGGTTCATTTTGTCCGAGCCTAAAATGGGTCGCTCCCTATTAGGCATAGCTTTCGGTTCCATATTGGGATATGGCGGCACCGAATTCAACTGGAATTCATTGGGGAAATTGACTCGTACGGAGTGATTGTTATATTGGCCATTAAGATTTGGGTAGCTGTTATACTGCGGTTTCTGTTGATTCATGTAATTCGGCCGGCTTTGCTCGGGCAGACCGAATGAATAATTTTTGTACGTCTGCTCGGCGAAATTTGTCGGCGGCTGAATGAAAGGGTTGGGCGGTTCAGTTTTGATTTCAAACGTGGCTGCGATGTTGTTGCAGTTGGGTCTCGTTTCTGTATTTGTATTGAAGACATTGTTCTGGTAGAAATTATTCTGCATGGGCTGGCGGTTCGCGTTGTCGTACTGCGGCAGCGCATTCAGGGAAATTTCGTTGCATGGTTCCATTTCGAGGTTGTAGAAAATCTCATGGAGTTTCAAGTTCGGGTTGTTTGCAAACCCATTGTTGATATTCGGACTCTGAAACGGTGCGGCGGGGTTGAAGTACGGCGGCTTCCTTAAGCCGTTGAGCCTAACTTCGTTGGTCGCCTGCCGTAGAAGTTCCAGGTCTTGCGGCGACGTGCTGTTCTGTATTCCGAGTTCCATATAAGGGAAATTTGCGAAATTAGATCCATCTTTAATGTCCGCATTCGAATAATTATCAATAGGACTAGAGCCCAACTTTAAGCTCCCAGATAGATATGAGCTCTTATTTGAAGAGTCCACATCGAAAGGGGAGGATGAATGCGAGCTCGCTGGGAATGGCAATGCGCATTCAATCGGATACGCATTATCGGTGGCCGGATTGTAACGGTATACATTAGACAGCATTTGTTCTTGGCCCAGCGAAGCGTTTATCCCGTATCCGTTGAGATGGTCATCAAAGATGTTACTCTGTTGTGTGGCTTCGTGACATATTGGATCCGTCGTGTAAGACATTTTCAATGATTTCAAACGCCTGAGAAGGAAACACAGCATCATTAAATAATTACCAACGATTAAATATTAAAATCAGTTACATCTGAACATGTAAACCATAGTATATGTCATTACTCTTAATTATTTTAGCGTTTATATGTGATAAGAAGCTATTATTTCTTTATAATATTACATAAATATAATGTTTTAAAAGTGTTTTTGTGTCACAGAAGTGAAAAAATATATATGTTGTTTGTGCCTAACCTCGACTAAACCAGCCCCCACGTATTTACAAAGATAAGTAAGAACATTTAGATAATTTGAATCTTTTATTACATTTGAATACAGTATTCTGTATGAATTTTTTGTATATTCTACATTTGTATTTTGTATATTCTGTATTTTTGTATATTGTATATGTAACATGCATATTATAAAATGTATATACTCCAAGATGTCGATGTCGTAAATTTGGCATTTCGGAACGGTTGTCGCTTTGTTAACGTGTACATAAACATTGTTAAACATCGTGTGTTAAACATTTTTTTATATAAATTTTTATATATATATGATAACATCTTTCTGGCTGATTTAATTTAGAAATGTCATCATTTATCAACATAAATAGAAGAAATATTCCGTTTCTTAAAACTTTACCAAAAAATGTAAACCTAATGTAATTTTTTTTAATGACACTCTTTAGATTTTCTTTTATATTTTAAAAATTATAAATAATTTTATTGAAAAAAAATAATTAGTAGAAGAATAACATAAGAATAAGAATAAAGCCACATATAAAAAAATAAATAAATATAATCATTTAAATTATTTAAAAAAAAAAAAAGGCACCAGTGACGATCCCCGTAAGTATCCATAGATATACGAGTATACAGGTGTTTGGTGCATCGTTTACCAAAATGAATTAGCCGAAAGGGGGGTCAATTGCTATGTCTTCAGTCCCAATAACTTTTTTTTGTCCCATTTTTTTTTATTTTAACATTTTTTTTTAAAATTCCAGAATGCGGCATATAAATTTAGATTTAAAAAAAGTTATTGGTATAGCTCCCAGATTTCATTTTTATTTTTATGTGTACTGTTGTATGGTTCTATGAAATTCAGTATTACTTGCGAGTATTGTCTAGTTTTATTTTTATTAAATCACAAAGTAGTTGGCAGAGATAAAAATAAATTTAAGACTCTAAATTGTAATTAAAAAAAAAATTAAAGCAATCATGATCTTCGAATTCTTTAAAAAAGTTCTTCTGTTTATCTCCTTTCCAACGATAGAAACCATAGAAACCTTATGCCATAGAAACCTGCTAATAACTTTATTAATTTACTAAATTTGCGTATCGGGACACATCATGTTGATATTCGATATTCCGGATGAAAACTAGTTTTTGCGGAAATAACACGGGCGAGACAGGTAGAAAGTACTATCTTACTCTTGCGAGCACGTTGAAACCAATTTTTGACGGTCGCCATAGCATCCAAGCGCTCTTTGATTTTGGCTGCACGATTTCTAAAATCCGCTGTCACGTACGCTTGTCAAAAATGTCAAAAAAACTACTGTCAAAATTCGGTTGAAATTTTGACAGTAGCCGTCTACGAGAATATACTACACGATAATAAATGTATCTTGCGATAGTGGCGCCATCAGGCGGTGAGGCTAGGTACTTATCGGACCACCCTCGTATAAAGGTGTCGCACATTGACCATATTTGCTTACCACCATCAGATTACACATTAAGCTACAATAAACTTGTTTCTGACTTTTTGAGCACTTCCACGTCGGTTTTCAAGAATAGTGCTTTTAGTTGCGAAAAACATTAGTATTGCCCGATTCAATGACATTTGAAATATGCCGCCTAATAAAAAAGAAAATGATTGAAATAAAAATATAAAACCCTTTGTATTAAGATGAAAATTGAGTTTTATAAAAAAATACTTTATTTTGACGAAAATGTTACAGCCATCTTTATAATAATGGTCATATGAGCACACTGCACAAGTTTGAGCCCTTCAAAAACAATTGCCTATTAATTTATTAAATCTAAACACCAAAAAAAAATTAAAAGTGACATCTTTACGGAGTGCAAAAAAATCGCAAACATCATATGCCTGCCGTACGACAATGGTAATTATTTCGTCTTTACCTGTCATCAATATTGCAAGGTATTTGAGCTGAGAATGTGCGCACTTAACTCGAGCACCTTAATTTACTTCGAAACTTGAATGGTTGACTGAGAAGCTGATATTTCAAACTGACGACTAGGAAGTCCATCTGTCAATGATCGAATGGAGGGCAAAATATGATCATAACAGGTTGATAAACGGGTCGCTCAAGTTGACAATGAATTCCACTCCCCACACAAAAAGTATAATAGGCAGTTACGTCAAAACTTGCCCATTGTACCTATTTTAACCCTTTGTTGTTCAGCCCACAACGTCAATTAATAAAGATGACGTAACGGCAAATACATAATTGATATGAATATAATGTACGAGAGAACATCATTGTTCCCTGTAATATTATGTAAGTGTGAATTGAATAGTTATATAACGCGATCAGTGATAATTATAACTAAAGAAATCTAATATAAATTCTTCCGCCATTGTTTAATATTCCCTGAAGGTGTCATCTGACCACTTAAATTAATATTCAATTCTACTATAAAATAGCCCTAGATCTTTATGCCCTCCACCGCCTTAAAGACCTAGAGCTGCTAAAAACACTTTTAAAACAGCTCTGGAATCTTCATTCCAATTCAAGTACAAAACAAGAGAGGTAATTGTAAATAAAAATAAATAATAAACAATAGGTGAATGTACCGAAAAAAAAAAACTTATTTAGGCGGTCGTAAAACCTCCAGCCCCAAACTCAATTTAGTATTTTTACATTTCTCATTCTTAGGACCACAAAGTATTTAATCTGTTCATAAACTATTATTGCTAATATTCTGAAAAAATAACAGGCAAGCATGTGTGAAAATAATATTTACCTATAATATTTTTTTAAATCAGTAGTTTGAAATTAGTCACGAACTCTAATTTCAGATTAATTTACAAATGCATAGAAATACATTATAAAATAAAAAATGACTTCTTACAAAATCCTCTAAATTTTAAAACTGCCCCAACATTGCAAGAGACGCGTACGTGGTGACTTTATTGAAACATCCATAGTGATTTCAGGACACTACAATTATGATAATACGAAGGACATGTTTGCTTACAATCCCCCCGTCACCCCCCATCTCCGCTGACAAAAATTAAAACTCTTAAAAACCCCCTTTCTCTACCAGCAATACCAAACAATTTAATAATCTACTGGACAAATAGACTATCCAGTCGTAATCAATGAAGTTGTGATCTTGATATGGGCATATAGCTCTAGCTGCTCGCCCACTAATCGATGATAATATTAATAATAAAATTATTGACCATTTAAAAAGCCAGTTTTGTTAGATTCTAAGGTATTTCATAAAAAGTTGCTATTTTTAGAAAAAAGTGTTATAAATTGGAAGTAAATTTTATGAAGATTATGAAAAACTAAATGTGTTAGACTTAATATGCTAGAGCACCGTAGACGGTGTCTTCATAAAAAAATCCTATGGTCTCTATAGCAATAAAATTCAATATAGCAATTCCTATGATTTCTTGCTTGCAATGTTTCTATCTCATCCGTAGAAGCTTGTCACGAGTCACCGCTGCTTCTAATTCCGAATTTGTGGATCAAACAGTAGTGCTCTTAAGAGCAGTGGAATTGTCATGGCGAAAGAAAAATCTGCCTTGTCGATGGGATATTACGAAGAGGACAAGAGGCTGATAGATTCGATGTTTTGGCCAATATCCAGCGAAGCCACATACCAATACCCAGCAGCTGAATCTAAGCGTTCGCCTTATGTGGTATCGTACAACCTGGGCAACCGAGAGTCTTGACCGTAGGAAGCCACGGCACTTCTTAAAGAAACGCCAACAGTCCTGCCGACACGACTTGCAGCGATCCACATTATTTCGTACAAAATATGATTTAATTTATTAATCTATTAGTGCCGTGAGTTGCCACATGGTAACGCTCTATGTCTAGTTCTAAAAAGATCTAGGGTGCCGGTAATGTCGAGTAAAAGAAAGAAGCGACGTCTATTTTACATTCCATCGAATAAGGAATATTTGAGCTAAGCATTCTTTTAGTATGGAATTAGCCTTGTTGCTTGTGGAACATTTTAGTAAAAACGAGTGAAAAAATGACATTTCATTTTGCATAAGTACAATTATTGCTATGTTTTATGCAGCGTATAGGTTTGATTTTTGAAATATAGATTTTGAATATAGTATTATAACCTGTCATATATGAAATAAGTCCAATATCTAATGAAGAACCTTGATTTGTTGAAGCTGTTTCCTTTGCATTAACTACTGACATTTTGACTAGTGTTGGAGTAACATTTGCAGATCAGAGCTCCACTCCGTCCATTCTGATATCCGAGCTTCATGGATGCAGTTTTAGCTACCATGGAATTACTGGTAGCGATCAAGAACAGCATAAAAGTTTGCAGTAAGGACAACACAAGAACAATCGAAGTATTTGAAAATCCATATGCGTTTAAGATATATTTTTACACGATAAACGTATGTTTCTTTGACAGTAGACGGAACTTCTTATATGTAACACACAACGGTGCAGTAAAATAAAAAAAATACTGACCCATCCAGCGCATCATATGAAGAATCCTGAGTGTCATCATCAAGAACCTTGGTGACAATGTCATGGACCAAGTGGTTGTCGTCTCCATCATCTGATATTCGGTCCGACATCATGCTTTCGGACGATGTCGAAGCTTTACTGTCGCCCAGTGACCAAATATTTGTTGGGACCAAATTAATCTACGGCAAAAAACACACATTGTACAATTTAAATGTTAAAAATACTTTTAAAACAACACAATGCACGAATTGCGCAGATGCGCCTCAAATCGACTGTAAATACGGCAGATTGAGCAATGTTTTGACATTCATTGCAAAAGTATATCGTTTCATTAGGCGTTACCTTATATAGATATCGAGCATATTGCCGATATTAAAACAATAAATACGTTTCTTGCAACGCACAACACGAACAAATGAACGACACTTTGCATCCGCAAAGCTCCCAGAATCACAAAATTAATTTATTAGCAGTGAAATCGCGACAGCAAAAAATTTTAGGTCATAATGATCTGGCAAAAAAACGCACAAGCAAGTCACATTTAACAAATAAAACAAATAAATACCTGGCCCGCCTCAATTTCCGACGTTTTGAACGCATTTTTAACTCTACACAGTTCATTAAAGGCCATTTAAATCAAAATATGCTACGGACAAACCTGACGTTCACTCTTAGGCCATTTTTTTCTATGACCTACATGTCTATGCACGTCATACAATACCTAGTTTTATTTTTCACACGGATCTCCCACATGCCATAAGAAAAAAGTATTGAGGGATTTTTTGTTAAAATAATATTTACAAATAAATTTAGTACTTTACCTCTCAGAAGTCCTAAAAAAAGTACTAATAATTTATTTTCCCTCCAACAATAATTTTATTAGTCACAATAATTTTCAAATTGCAGCGGTGTTCTAAAATAATTCTACATTTTTAACGCGAATTGTATTGTCTATTGTAACTTAACTATGGAAATGAAAACATTTTAGCACGGAGTACCCGTGCATTTTAGAAAGTAGGTTACATTAAAGACAATTACTGAATGATTACTTTTATTATAATATTAAATGATAGGTAATTAAAATTTTCAACAATATGAACATTAAACAACAATATAACATTAAATAACATTTTATTATTTTATTTTAACAGCTCATACAAAAATCATATCCAAATGTCAACAAGCCAACCAGTCATAAACGTTAGACAATATATACAAAAAAACTCACAGATTCATTAGAAATGTTGGTTTGAATGCGATTTACGCCTGAAAAATCCATTCTCCTTCTAATCTCCGAAAAATTTGCAATGCAAGTTCTAATTTTAGTTTTTAAACATGTAATTTGATATATATTTTATTAAAAATAGTCAAACTTAATATGCATAGAGATTTTTAAATAAAAGGTACTTCACAAATCTTTTTTTTAACGGTTGTGAAAAAATCTTTTTCAAAAATGCCAAAAATCGATTACGACTCTATCATATTTTTGGTTGATGATGATGATGATAAATATTTATTCTCAAAAAAAATCAAAATCGATTTTTTATTTCTTGTTAGCTAAAAATTATGTCTATAATTTTTTTAACCGCCGTTTTCTTACACTATTTCAGATCCAAACTGCCATAAATGCATTATGACGATGAAAAGGTTATTCAAATCAAATTCAATGTCGCTTTCGCGACCTTTATTTCACATATTTAAGGTAAGCACTTTACACGTTCTGGAAGAGCCTGCCCACTCGTCTACCAGATACTCACTAGTATAGACATTATCTAGCAACATGATACTTCATTATATATATATATATTTATATATATTTTGATTACACCCTTAACCTAATGTTAAAAAACATTGCATTTACAAGAAGAATGAATTGATAGAATAAACTTGATAATAATTCCTAAATCTAACAAAACAAGTGATCGATACAGCTAGCTGTCACTTTCCCGTAACTAATTTCTTCTCTGGTAATTTCACGTATAATCACGTGGATATATTGGCATAATCGACATGAAATTTTGCGTCAAATACACATTCTTTGTTTAATTTAAATATTTGCAAATTCATTTTGTTGATAGAGTCGTCATTTTCGTATGTCATATCAATTTGACGTATGTACGATGGCCGTCTAGTATGATACTAAAGCGATGAATGCTGCGGCGAATTCAATAAATAAGACTGCAGAATTGTCAAAAAAAAAAATATAGCCAATACATAATTCATGGCTACTGATAGTTCATTAAATTGAGTAAATTTTTCCAGAGCTACCAACCACGTAATTATTTAACTGTTCGCAATAAACTAGAGCGGGAGGCGTGGACAAGCCATTCCGTCCCGACTACGTTCGGGACTGTTGAGGGTTCTTGATTTCTACAAATTAGGCTTTATGTAAATTAAAGATGAATTACTAAAACAATGTAATAAAAAATGCGATGTTTGAATACATTAAGATAAGCTGAACTCTAAACTTCTACAAATTATTACGTAACTTAGGTCTAGTATAATCTTGAGCACGCTACCAGACGCGTTTTACCCAACAAGCAAAGAATCACGATTTCTTTTATTCAGACTCACGACCGTTAGTACAAAAACGAGCGACGCTTCGTCATTGGTTTGTTTTTTTTTTTAAGTTCTTTGTTTATAAACAAAGTACATATTTTATTTGTTTGTTCACTAAACCCTTGCGGGTTTTTATGTGAACTAATTCGTTCCCACGTTTAACTTATTTAATAAAATTTATATATACAATAACATATTCAATATTAACATATGATAACACTTTTAACAATGCTGAGCTACACATGACGGTATCTATCCACTGTCTTTAATCGATTAATAAAAAACGGTCATTTCCAATCGCGTCGGTCTAATTATAATAAAATCGGTACGAGTACATCTCACACCGGTCGCTTCGAATACATTCATCAACAAAAATACTATTTATAATATATATTTTTTTTCTTTTTTTTAAAACGTAATTAGATAAGTTATTAGATTCCTTTAGATTACTCGGCAGGTTATTAAATAAAATTGGAACAATTCCCTCCAGCCTTCTTTTGCCATATTTATTGTTGAAATTTGGCCACTTCCAAATTTCCTTTTGTTGTTTGCCTTGTTATACTGTGTGGTATTTTCTGTTTATATTCCATAGAGTAAAATTGTTCCAATGTTACCTGATAATCATTTTTTTTTCTATTGGTGATGTATTACAATATCTAAATAACTTTTAATATTGATAACTTTTAATAAAATTGAAATTGGACCTTAGCCTTTTGCGTAATTTTGTACTTGTTTGTGTTAGTGCAATGAAAACAGGTAATGAAAAACATAATAATATTACGTCTAAATAATGTGATGTGTATTTTTAATATGAATACATAAATATGTTATATAAAAAACAATAAGTTTAAATATTTAAAATCGTTATTGCTTTACCCTAAAATGAATTAATATTCAATATATATGCGTCTGTATTATGCTTTTAGCTACAGAATACGAGTAATGGTATTGAATTTGAAAAATTAAAATTAAAGTTCACAAAGGATAAACTTTAAAAATAAGTTGTTTAAAACTAGCATTTCTAGCGTCGTTATTATGGACAAATTAACTTAGACGGAAACTATGAGAACCTTTAAATAGAAATATTATTTTTGATTCTCACTGCTAGGTCCCGTCCCGTTTTTTACGCTTTTTCATATTAACCTTTGTTTTGGGGGTTTTTTTCAATTTCGACGGGGGATTTTCACAGGCGGCACTCTTACGAAACATAAATGAACTAACAAACGCTGTCGCATTCGTGTTTTCTTTCGTCAGTCGGGTCGGACGTCGGCTGTTTCGTTTGTTTTGACGTTTTGTCGATGTGTAATATTGTTCGTGTTGATTTTGTCGTATTTACTTTTTACTTGGCAATTTCCTTTTGAATGACTCGGACAGCGTTTTTATTTGTTATCTCCACGGATTTACGCTTAAGCTCAGTGAATTGTGATCAGATAATATATAGACTTTCGTGAGTTTGACGAAATTGAACAGAGGTGTTGTGACCTTATTTTTGAAGATGGGTTCGAAAATCGAGTACGTTGAGTCCTCGCACATGTACGCGACGAATTACGTTCGTAACTCCAAGGCAATCGGCGTTTTATGGGCTATATTTTCGATATGTTATGCCATTATTAGTGCAGTCGCGTTCATAACGCCCGAATGGATTGGCGAGTCCGAATCGGAGTACCCTGGCAGGATCGGAATTTGGCAGGCCTGCCGGTCTACCGAAGGAGGAGAGGTCTGCACTGGTCGCCTGGATGACCTGTCTTCGATTCCTGGCACAATGTTCCAGATATCCACGGTCTTGGTTGGCATGGCCGTTGCTATAGCCCTCTTCACAATTTGTGCGATGCTTTTGTTCTTCTTTTGTCAGACAACTACCGTCTTTCATGTTTGTGGGTGGCTGCAATTACTATCTGGTAAGTAAACAATATAATACTTATATATACAAATTGAATTAAAAATAGATGAATCCGCCATGACTGAATAAAAATAATTGTTTTTAAATAGATTTTGCACTTTTTTAAATGTAATTTTGATATATTTTTTATTAACCACAATCAAAATTTTTTAGGGTAATGGTAGAAAAATTATAAAAAGATACCTTCTCTTTATTCATTTATGTATTGTTTTCTCATTATTTATGTAGGTAGTTCAATCATTTTGTTTTTTGTGTGCCTAGACCCACTTCTAGTAATTTAATGGAAGAAGTAATGAAAAATTTCTCTAATGTTTTAAAGTTATTCTGATGGAAACATATAATATTGTCTAAAATCGAGCTAAAAGTGCCATTTGGCTGAACTCGAGACCCTCTTATAAGGTGAGGCGAGATTTCCGACGAGGTGCCGACTCTTTAAAGCTAATTTGTAGTTGACAGAAATAAGTGTGACAATTTGTAATACCAAAATATAAAATTAATTGCGCTAGAGAGTTCCTTTTTATCCAGGGCATTGACCACACATAATATTAATTATAAACGATAACCGATTTTGATGAATTTTGGAATGAAGATAGCTTAAACCCTGGGGAAGGATACCTTAGGGGGTGAATAGGGTATGGGAGATTAAATGGTATTTATTTTAGGTTTTGGAAACATCTCTGGATTTCTAGGTTAATGCAATTATTTTCCTTCAGGCGCCGAATGCGCTGTTACGTAAAACAAAATTTAAACCCGATGTCTTGAAGGGCCCAAAGATGAGTCCCGAAACGGCTCTTCCCGTGTGCCACAGGCATTGTGAACCGATTGTAACCGAGCAAAAATATATAAACATCTGTGTATAGATATATTATATAGGTGTATGCACTCACTTTCGCAGTCAAAAAGATCATATTCAAGAAATCTTATAATAATATAATATAACTTGTCATCTTGTTATGATATTTTTTGTTTAAATAAAATGATTAATATTATGATGATGATGATTAATCATTAATTGAGTTAGAGGGAGAATAATATAGCACTAGTTGAAGAAGATAGCTATAGATTGCAATTTTACACCAATCACTTTCAAATTGACACATAAAATTTAACGGCACAAAATCTCGGTCAAGATCGATAATGGGTAAAATCAGAAAATGGGGGTAGAAATGGGGGGATGTATTTCGAAAAGTGAAATTTTGCTATAAATTTCTTAGTATAGAAGATATAGAATTCATTTAAAATTATATTATTGCTTTGATAAGGGCCTAAAAGTTATCGGAGTAAACTTTCTTGATAGCACTAATCATTGGATCTAGGGGGATGGGGAAATTGATTATTCAAAATTCAAAAAATCATTTCTCCGTTAATAAGCACAGCATCAAAACAGTTCAAAATGTTAATTGTAGGCTTAATATTTCCTTACAATTTTTGATATGAGTAACCCGGCGCAGTATAAAGAGGGATTCAGTATACGCACGTTGCTGCGCAACCGATACATTATAAAAATCCCCTTAATCCTTCAATATCGTGTTAGTCAAGTGGGGGGCTATTAACCAAGCGGGCGCGGGTTCGAATCCGCATTCAGGCATACCATAGCACAAGCACATTTGGCTTAGTCGAGTGGGTCCTAAAATAATTGTGTATGACCTAGGTCATAGCATTTCTTTAAAAAAATCACGAGAATTACATAAATGCAGTTTCTGTAATAATTACACGTTTTAATTATATTCTGTAACTTTGCATAACACGATGGATATTTTAATATTAATATCGTTATATAAAATATTTACCAATACCTTTATTCAGGCCAAAAGCATTTGAATAAGTATGCGGATTATTCAAACCTGACATTTTAAAAAAGGCTCATAAAAAAAAATACAAAATCAATAAAAAGCCGTCAAAAAAATATATTTAAATAATAAAATTGAATTATTTGATACTGGCCAATTCGCCGATTAATTACTAAAGCAACCATCGCCCAATAATAATGGCGTCGGCCTTCGATATTTGAAAACGCAACCGGGCGCGGCCTTTCGCTCGCGCGCCGCCATCTTTGTTCTCGGCGTCCGATCCAGGTGTTCAATGCCTCGAAGTTCTCATACACAGATTCTCGAAATAATATTAATTTTTCGTTTATTTTGATGTTTTTTTCCAACTATATTATTGGAAATACTTACGCAATTATCGAGCAATCTGAATAAACGGTCTCAAAAAAAAAAAAACGCAATTTATTGGTAAACATTTCGTTATCTTTCAAATTGACCGAGAGTCGATTGTGACATTTAGGCGTCTTCGATAATGATCTGTACTCTTGGTGTGGGTGGAACTTTTTGAAGTGAAACTTCTTCATTCGCGGCAGAGTGGCTTGAGTCAAATCGACCGGACGCGGCAGCTCATTATTTTTATTATTCGCTATGACCTAGGTCATATTCAATTATTTTTGAACTTGCTCAACTAAGGTAAATGTGGGTGTGCCAGAGCCAGTGCGGATTCGAAGCCGCGCCCACTGAGACACTACTTTCGGGACGGAGAAAAATCCAACAAAGATCATAAAAATCTGTCCAGCCGTTCTCGAGTTACAAATGGTGTAACTAACCCGATTTTGTTTTATATATAGGCAAGCTGTTGCCTAGCGGCTTTTACGGCGCCTTCGGCGCGCGACAACTCGTGCCCACGGCATTCGGGAAAACCAATACTAATCCAGTCACCCCCGGTTGGCGGCTGGGCTCCGCGGGCGGCTTTGACGGCGCTTTGGGCGCACATTAACTCTTGCCTGCGGCACACGGGGTGGGTCGCTGTTTTTTCCACAGTTTGACGAGTTCTTCGTAGTTCAGTTTTTTCTTGAAGTTCACAAAGGTGACTTATTTTTATAATTTGAGAGTGCGTTAAGTGATTTGTGAATAATGCTATATGTTCATGATTGATTAAATTCGTAATATCGTTTGAATGGAATGATCTGATTTTGGTCGGCATTTCTATCAACTTTAAAAATGTAAAAAAGTACTTATTGCAACATAACTACATATGGTATCGCGTTGGGCATGCAATGAAAGACGTTTTATGGCATTTTTTTATACCTTGGGTTATAATATTGAAGTTTTAGTAGGGATTTTACTAGCGATGAAAGAGTTTTTGAAATCGGTCCAGTAGTTTTTGAGTTTATTCGCTACAAACGAATCTTTCCTCTTCATAAAAGGAAAAGGCACCGTCTTTGTGGGGTAAATGTAAAGGTGTTTTGTAAAAAATATAATAAAGTTTTTTTAAAAAAAAAAAATATATATATGGTCTCCATTATTTTTTGTCGAGCTGGAGTTCTCGGAAGGGACCGTCGAGGACATCGCTAGCAAACCTCGTTCCGATGATGAAATGAGATGAAATGTGCAAATGAAATGAGTGCAGCCATTGAAATCTGATCGCACGAAATTGGCCCAAAATTAGAAAGGCGACCGTCGACGAGTGACGCAAGCGTTCGGACCAGCGTTGGCCTCGGCTAATCTGCATGTTAAGGAATGCGTATGAGTAACATTAGACTTATCAGTTTTTACTCTCCGCGCGGTCACTAAGCAATTGTTTTTTTTTAAATACAGCCCAATAATATAGAAATTAAAAAAACTAACTTTACTATATTTTAGACCCTTAATTTGCCTTTCAATTACTATTTTTTCTAAGGCTCTAATATATTTTATAAGAGAGCAACTCAATTAAAAAAGAACTATTAGGAGTTTATCATTTATTAAATTTATCAGAAATAGAATTTATTTTTTATAAATCTGCCTTTACTATATTGAAGGCAATAAGATCAAAGTAACTAAACGTATTTTTTTTATGATTAAATATCCAATGGTTACCAAATGCCAGGTTTAGAAAAGGGGTAAAATTAAATAATAATACAGAAGAAATACAGTATTCAAGTTTATTTATTATTAAATAATTACAATATTTAGGAGCTAGCTCCGGTGATACTGTTCAGTTTAGTAGGTGAGGGAAAAAAAAGATTAATGCTTAACAACTCGCAGCCTTTGGAACCAGGAAAATGGTTAAATACTGACCTATGAAGAGTATTCCACTGGCGAATTGATCTGGAAAGAAACGAATTGAACCTCAAGATAGGTTTTATCTTGGAAGGATGGTCATCACGGCCAATATAAGGAGGCTTAGAGAGCTGGGATCTTAAAGTAGACCAGGCAGACTCATTCGTCAGTCTTATATAAACTGGTTAATCTGAATTCGAAACGCCTTCTAAATACTAAAATACTAAACCGTTTCTTGGCTGCGGCGCAGATGAACGACCGCTATCGGTAGCGGGAATTCACACCGGTGCTTTAATAAAATTAATAAATTTGTGATGAAATATTTTCGCATTTTTGTACACAATTTCTTATTCGCAATTGGAAACATAAACTCGCCCGTAACTCTTGGGGAATGCTCTTGGAACACTCTGTATGTGTCAATTGTTTTTTTGTGTTATTTATGCTATTTTCATTATCTTTCGTAAATATTCAAAAACGTCGCTATGTTTTGTGTAGCTCTGAAATGTAAAAAAATCGAAACATGACATGATATTTTGTCCTCTTTATTTAGTGATATTTATATACTTATTTACATAGAGGTATATATGTGCTATCCTATACTTTTATGTAGAACTGAACAACTGAAAAAAAACCTTAAATTAATAGAACTAAATTTAAAAAAGAGTTCATGGAAAAAAACCCAACTAAAAATTATTCAGGTATCTTAAATATGTTTAGTTATTTTATTTCATTTTACATAAGTAATTTAATTCTATATTTAATTTTAAGTTAACGTTGGAACTTAAACTGAACCGAGAACTAATTAAAATCTACATGTTATATATAGTTTTTATTATAATTTAACAATTTAGAATCGTACGCAATTCAAGATGGCGGCGCCGTGACGTGTGCGCTATTCGCTTCATTCGTTAATTTTAATTTGTGATAATTTTCCAAAATATGCCCAAAATTTGGAGAAATTTTATTTAGTAAATTGAACGCTATAGTTTTCACCGACATACAGTCATTCCAAAGATGGTCATAGTGGCACGATGAAAGTAGTAGGTGGATGCAAAAACTTTGTCTCGGACCTACAGGTTGTAAAAAAAATATGTTTTATTAAATTTGTATTATAAGATAAATTCAAACCAGAAATATTATAATTTAATTACTTAATATTATTATTTCTAGGGATGCTCGACAAAAAATCTAGTAAAACATTACTTTTTAATACATTACATACTTACATTTATAGAAAAGCGTCAGTAAATGTTTCTGTAGGCAAAAATACACGCATATTTGTTTTATTTATTGTTTGTATAACTATAATTGCTAAAGGTCGATAAACCAAGTGCTAACCGAATCCGGGAGATAGCTCTGAGTGACGACTTAATGGGGTATTTATTATAAAAAATTATAAGAAATTATAAAAAAAAAAAACCAAAATTATGCACCTGTCATTAAAGCGCTGGTGTAAATTTCCTTTGGCGTGGCGACACTCGATCGATATTTCGTAACCTACACTTACTACACAGTTATTCAAATGAATAAAAAATGATGTATAAACTAAATAATACAATAATATTATAAAATTTATAGAAAAACAATAATAAAACAGTAAATGCAATAAAATTAAATAAACTTCAATTAAGGTCAAGACTGTACAAAGTTTTATCAATCAGATATTTTATCAAAGCCGACTTAAAGCTGTGATATCTTTGTAATGTTTTTATATTATTGGGGAGATTATTAAATAAATCTACCCCCCCTATAAACACTTTATTCTGAAATTGTGTTGCACGATCTTTAATCGGTTGAACATAATTGTTTTTGTGTCGTGCGAATGAACATTGCTATGTGTTGAAGCAGCCTCTTTCTTTAAGAAAAAATCATAGAGGGTTCCGTAGATGAAGATACCATATATTGTGAGAATTCCCAAGTTCCGAAAGTGTGTCGCCGGCGAAATGCTATACGTATTACAACCGTTTAATAAACCACGATGAATTTTGAAATACCATTCACACAAATCATATTTGAAATTGCATTGCGAATTAGCTGTTTTTTTTAATCAGAAATAGTCTCGAGACACGGCGATATAAGTAGCGATAATTTGTATTACGTGCTTGTATTGTAATTGAATGACGCATTAATAATGATTTTTACAGTTAGTGAGATCGCTATTACGTATTATGTACAGATAATGATCCTGGCAAATAATAATCAGGTAGATTTTGAGTGTATTTCCAAGATACATTTTTTTCGTTCATTGAAGATAGCCTATTACGCCATTATAGCCATCTATAATGGCTATAATGGTAGGTATCTCATTCAAAGTTGAGTAGCTAATTAGTGGGTTCTGGGTGTAAGATATAAGATAAGATAGATTTATTTTCCAATATATACAAAAATGTGCATAGGAATGACATACAAAATAAAACAAATTTAATTTAACAACCCAGAGAAATAAATATTTAAAGAGATCTAATAAAGTATACAAAAAAAAAACAAAATTTACATAAATATAGTTAAAAATAAAAAGAGAAACTGAAAAGAGATTAATTAAAACTCTTCAAAACTGTATATAATTTTTTCTAAAAGTAGTTTCTTAACTTCTTTTTCTAGATAATGATCTGGCAGTGCTTTTAAATATTACTGGTTTTTTTTAATGTGAGCATACCTTTATTTTGAAAAGAAATGCTGGTATTATGTAGTAACGTTAATCGCAATTCCATTTAAATAATAAAAAAAAAAAAAAAACGCGCGCTAACGGTCGCGTATTGTGTCATTGTCTGTTGAATTAAAGATGGCGGGCGGCGAGGCGTCCATTAAAATTTCACTTTTGCAAACGGCTGTCATTATCGCGTTAATATTGTCTTAAGTATACGAAATTCGCATTAAGGTTTAATACGCTACAAATTGACCTTTGTGGAAAGTGGCCTTAGGTACATAATCGCTTGTATATCGACCGTATTAAGTATCATGTACGAGTATTTTAACCAACGATCGTTTAAAACATATAGATACGGCAACTGAGAGTAAAAACGCTAAGTACGCCACTTTCACACGGAATCGTCGGTGTCACGTTTTCACAGGGACGATTTGTATGACATGCCGTATCTATATGTTTTAAAAGATTTTTTTTGTTTGATTTTAAAGCTGATACACGCACGTTTCTAATATTCACAATTCTGCAAATATGAATAATAGCCTTACATTATTATGTAATAATATTTATATATACAGGGTGTCCAGACACCAATCCCACAAACTTTAGGGGGTGTTTAAGTTCCCTATTAAGAGTAAGAAATTATGTTAACAAAATTTTTGTAATAAAATTGGTGTAAATCGATCTTATCAATCGATAAATCAATATTATCTGTCGACCAATAGCAGAGAAGGGGTGAGGAGTTACCCCTTCTTCTTAGACCGACCTCTGTCCGACCAGTAACATCTGACAGCGAGCATTTAGCGATCATTTCGAACAACGCGGCAGGTCATTAACCTCGATCTTGACTGACCTCTTCCTAGTGACCCAGTGACGTAGTTATCCGAGGGAAGAGCCATTGAAAAATATCTGTTTTACATAATTTTTAATAGAAACTTCAACATTTTTTTCCTCGAATACCATAATGAATTTTGATATAGTTTCTTAACAAATAACACTAGGAATCGAAGGACCTATTAGCTGTTTTTTTTTATTGGGATTGACCTTGGGACAACCTGTATAAGGAGTGTCATATTTGGCATAATTAAAGTTTATATGGAGAAGAAGTGCAGAAAGCTAAAATTATCTAATAATATGTGTTACAAATACATTAAATAAAACGTTCATTTTGCTGACAGCTCATTGACAGTATGAGTTTAGAATCGTGAATTTTGTGTGCTTTCAAGTGATTTCAAGTCAATAATCTCAATGTTAAGCAAAAAATAATCATTAATATGACCTTAAACTTCTATGAATGTCATGTTTCATTTTTACACGAAAAAACTAAAACTGTCAATGTATTGTATCAAAAATAAATACAAATACAAGCCGGAATTGCGTTTTTTTTTCAACTATTACTAACATTAAATCACAGGAAATTAAGGCAAACAACACACGCTAATGACGCATTTGTACACGCTCCCAGCTGATAGAACAAAATAAAAAAATATGTATGCATGATTATAGAGGTGTACTCGCCTCATTATATATAAGAACCTTAAATTAAAAAAAAAATAATTAATTACGGTCGAATTTCGACCACTGTTGTAATAAATACGCGTTACTAGGTGACTTGTACCTGTCAAAGTAGGCTTTCTGGGTAAACGACGTGCAACACTGCATATTGGCTACAATTTAAACGATATACAGGGGGTACTTAAATTCAGCAGTGTTTCCTTTTAAGAGGTGATTCTGAACATAAAATTGAGCAACTTTTGTTCAAAAACTTTGTAAATAATGCAAAAAAGAGTCCTAAAAATGAGTCCTAAAAGTATGGTCACCTAATAAAGACTACGGGGCGCCGTACCTACAAATGTATCGACGACCATGAACGACGGGTAGTTTCCCGCGCGGAAACATTGTAATGTAGGTCGATTGGATAGGTCAGGAACATAACGCTCAATAGGGTATTTGATTTTTTTGTTAGCTATATGAAAATTTGTTCAAATTCATGCCCAGAATGACCACTTTAAAGGAAACTGCTGACTTTAAGTTCACCCTGTATAGGAAGCTAATCCTGCAATCTACAATCTGAGTTTTTTATAAAACTCAGAGCTGGGGGGAACCTTAAGTCGAGGAACTCTTTAGTATCCATTTCATTATTTTACGATAAAGTGACTGTGATGATAGGACATTAAAAAGGAGTGACTCACGTGTGTTAACGGGGAGGGGGGGGGGCTTTAACCTGATACAATATTTTCGCGCGGAAACTACCCGTCGTTACGCATTTGTGGTTGCGGGTACTGGGTCGCGACCTCGTGACGCCGCGCGGTCCGGTAAAAACCTTTTCTTTTGTCATTGAAAACCTATTGCATGTCCGGTGAGGACACTGCTACTTTTAGCTCACTCTGTATAAGCGCTCGACGCGGTTTAGGTCTGTGACTTGCGTACGCCCAGTACCTGCCATATCACACAATATCCCATATCCGGTTAAAGCGCACATTGGCAGTGTATGTAGTTTCGTTCGCAGCAAGTCTGGCCGGTTTACGAGAAAGCGGCCGTGTAGATGTGAGCTGTAACCCGGATATGTCCGCGTTTGACGCATGTTCAGAGTGTTACTACAGCCTACGGGTCCGAATATAGTACACGAGACCCTGGCAATGCCCAAACGCCAGATAATTTATCAAAAGTTATCTCGAATATTATGTGAATGCAAAATAAAGATAAATTACGAAAAAACTTTTATTTAGCTCGAAGTGTTTCCAAGCAATCCTGCATGCTGAATTAGAACCATTTAGAATTGACACGTCTTGACAATGTATTTTTGTGGTAACCAATTCTACACCTAGGATTCTACTCCAGGCGAAGGAATTCCTCAAGGTCAACAGCACAAACACGAAATTACGCATTCAAGCACTTAAGAGC
The DNA here is from genome assembly GCA_020383195.1 of Neomicropteryx cornuta. Classification (NCBI taxonomy): domain Eukaryota; kingdom Metazoa; phylum Arthropoda; class Insecta; order Lepidoptera; family Micropterigidae; genus Neomicropteryx; species Neomicropteryx cornuta. Next base: position 9,275,144 of record JAHKQU010000024.1, read on the forward strand.
CACTATATCGTGAGGTGACCTTCGAGTTCGGCCTTTGCAAATGGTGTCGGCCACGGGCACTTCGAACGTCCGTGGACAACATCAAAGAATGAACATTTGACAGTTTTTTATTTATATTTAAAATATAAGGCAATTAAAAAAATCTAAGTTATAGGTTTTCTGTAGAATTTTATTGCGTACATTTTTATGTATAAATTAGGCTTACGTCACATATGTAGTTTGGTTTATGAGAATTTTAAAAATAAAACAACAATTTCAATATTTTTTTATGTAAATATAGGATTATTTATTTAAAAATCCAGCTTAAAGGTTTGCTAGAAAAATGTTCAGTTAATCTAATTATATTTTTTATATATGCCTGGTATGAAAAGCTATCTTGACAGTAGACCTCAAAAGCATGCATAAAATGCAATTCGAGTGCGTTATGACTCTTAAATAACAGCTTGTTTTAAACATTTATTTTTACTATTAATTAATGTTAATTTACAAAATTTGTGCATAGGTTACATTTAATGAAAAATGTAATACGGTCCAAGATAGCAAAATTTTTTTTAGACTAACTCAGCACATTGTGGCGGAGAAATGCTAACATCAAATAAATAATTCTTTTTCTAAACTTGGGATTTACCATAGAGAAAATACCTTAAAACAAAACTTTTTTATTATTTCTAATTTCAACATTCAGGCGATCCATGGGAGGTGATTTTTTTTTCGCATTTACTTATATTATTTCTCACTCGTAATAGGTTAAAAAAAAATAAATAAGATATATTTAAGAAGTGACTTTTTTATAACGTTTAATATTAATGTTTGTTTGGTATAGACATCATGCCTGGTTAGGCGAGATATTTTATATAAGATTTGCAAAAATAAATAAGTATTTTAACTGCATATGTTTTTCTCTTTTTCTTATTGGTGAATTTTGCGCTCTTATGGTCACTTTTAAAACAGTTTTTAACTTAAAGCGAAGCAACAGGATAAATATTAATTTCGATTAATTTAGATAATTAGAATAAATTTATGGCTAGCATTTGGTAACCATTGGATATTTAATCATAAAAAAATATAAATAGACACCTTGGTTTAATGTCTTCAACACAATAAAGATAGACTGCTAAAATTCAATTCTATTTCTGAGAAATTTAATAAATGGTAAACTACTATTACTTCCTTTTTAGTTGAATTGCTCTCTTATAAAAATAGTAATTGCCTTAAGAAAAATAGTAATTGAAAGGCAAATGAAGGGTCTAAAACATAGAAATGTTTGTTTTTTTAATTTCTATTTTATGAAGCTGTAATTAAATTAATTAAAACCAATAATTTCTAACCGACCGCGCAGAGTATAGAACCTCTAGCGAGTCAAATCGAATATTTTTATAGGTACACGATTGGTTGCTTGGCGTGTAAAACTCATTTTATATATATTTTTTTTAATAATCTAATTTTACTATCCATAATATCTACTAGCACTAACTGCGGCGATACTTCCAATGTATTTATAATACGAGGAGCATCAAATCGTGTTTTGTTAGTTGTACGCGACATAAATACGGTTTTGTAGGGCGTTCATAACGGTTATGTCTCGACATGTAACACTTCATAACTCGCTAATTTATGTATGCAGTACTCGTAGCGAGGCGACCGACTTGGCTACGAAAAGTAGCTAGCTCCAAAACCGGATTCTTATATATATATATATAATTCTAGCAGGCTTGGATTATGTAAACCCACTTGTTTCGCAAAATCGATGCATTGCCCATGTTACAATCGTTGCTAAAAATGTTACGACGCAGAAGTGGCCTTTCAAAATGTGCGGCGGGTGGACAAGGAAAAAAAAAGAATGAAAAACAGAACCCGACGTTCTACAGCTAGGCCCTACAGGCGTCGTTAAAGGCATCTCCCGCTCAGACTACTCGCGCCTGCGGTACCAACTTGTGATGTGGCACTTTTAGCCCGTTAGATGTGAGTTTTGGGTGGCCATAGAGGCGACAGTGGGTTATTTTTTAGGTCTGAGTACTTTAAAATTTAAAAAAAACAACGGAATCTTAACATTCTTTCAATTCATCATACATTTTAGCATTATTTTTATGTTATTTGAGCGCTATCGAACTGACAATCTTTTATCAATTAGTACTAAAAGTTAGTTGAACTTAAAGTTATACACACAAACATTTAACTCTTTCGCATTTGTACTCTTAGAGCTAAGATGCAACATATAGACGGGCGGATGGCTTCTCAAACTTTAATGCATAGAAGCTAAAATCGCTTAGTTGTTTTGAATATACAATATTTCATACATTACAAGATTTTTTTCTTAATTTTTTATGAATATGACCTAGTCATATTCAATTATTTTGAGCCCCTCAACTAAGCTACATTTGTTTGTGATAGCGCCGGGGCATATGGCGGTAATGAAGCGTTAAAAATGATAAATACTTTTGTCTCCAATACGTATTTTTAAGTTCTTGGAGTATTCTTACGTCATTAACTACAATGTCTGTTTTTTTTTTCAATATTATATACCCTTTCACTGCAAATTGATAATCGATTTAATATCATTTTAAAGTTTTCTGTTTTGCCTAGTTTTATGTACATGTTTGTTGTTTATTGCTAGTTATTTTTTTGTTTATATATTGTTCGGCATACAACTGTATTTGTATATTTTGAAAATAAAAATATCTTATCTCATCTGTAATGCGCGGATTCTAACTCGTCCAAGTCCATTTCTATGCCGATAACCTAATAGCGTAATTCATAATACACTTGGCTACTACAAACTGCCGAAGTCACTACGCTGGTGTCGCCCAAGCGAATCACATGGGCCCCTTATTATTTATTTTCTTCATTAAAGACTTGGGCGAGGAAAATAATTCTTATTGACTACTCGTCATCGACGCAACGGTTCAAAAGTCATTAGTCAATTTTTTTGCAAAGATGCTCGTCATCCGGAGGCGGCGTACTGCGCGCTGCGCATGCGCTTGGGACAGATGTGAACTTACTTTGTTGCGCGCGTTTGAGATTTTTTTTAACGTTGCCGACCTGCGCATTACAAGACTAGGTTCATAGATCATCGCCCGGCCGCGTTGCGTTACTGCCCCTGCGTTAACCGCTGACACAATCGATCGCTAAGCGATCAATTGGATTTTTTGCCTAATCGATTTACGCAATGCAATCCCTACTCTTTCTTCGGTGTATTTAGATATAGTCATCTTAATATAGGGTGATGATTTTAGAGGCGTGGTTTTCAAGAAGAGATAAAACGCATATTATTTGATGTTATGGCTAAGAATTTAGTTTTATTATAAAGATAAGGGTTTGCCATTATGTTTTAAAAATTCCAGCCGAGAGGCCCAATTTTCAACCACTTTTTGCTGCAAGTTTTGGGCCGTATGTCAGCAATAACGCGCCGAATATTCTCTTCCAAGGCGTTAATCGTGTCCGACTTATCTGCGTAGACAAGCGACTTCACATAACCCCACAAAAAATAGTCCAGCGGTGTTAAATCGCACGATCTTGGAGGCCACGCCACAGGCCCACGACGCGATTTTTACTTTACTTTAGAGTTTTTTACAATTAATTACGGCAAATACAATCTGCTTCTTATTAGACCTAAGTGTTATAAGACGGCGCCGTTTAAATCACACTATTAATCTAGCGCAACGAAAAACCAATGATGAAATCGCTTGCACATTCCACAGTTGCACAGATGGACACCGCATGGTGCATTCAGGTGCATCGCCAGCCGTGACTATTTTGACAGTCGCCCTATTACTTTTTACCCTGTCCCGCCAGACTTCAGCGAAACGGAAATCTAGTTTCAAGTGACACCATGACAATGAACCACGGTGACGAGTTCAGCTAAAAATCGCGCAGTTATTTTGTAGCCGCTAAGTATTAGGCTATTTTAAAATCGCGTATAACGTAACCTCGGTTATAATATGATTATCGCGGTTACGCACACTGCTACTTCTTATTTGACAGTCCCCAGATCCGTTTTCTTCTCAGTTTCGTCTTATCACTAGAAGATATCCTTTACTGACAATATTATTTTTTGTTGAAAATGACCCCTTTACCACTCCATTAAGTTTTATCCACCATTTACTATACACTCTGTATATAGATTAATTAGCCTAGGGTAATAATTATGAGATAAAATGATATCCTAATTTTTAACTCTTTTACCTGGTTAGTACTTTTTAAAGTCTTCTTTCCTATTTTTAGGTAGATTTTATTAGGAAAGATACCTAATGGATACGATGTCATGACTTCCGGTTAAAATCGAAATATCTTCGCGTTTCACATCCCCTAGAACCCAAAACCACCCTCAGTTTAATAGTTTATATATTTATCTGTCTATATCACTTTCTTGTGGACACGATAACTGACGTAATTTTACACCGAATTGATACAAACAATTTAATTTCTCAAAATCTCAGTCAAGTTCGTTAATGGGTAAATTCAGGCTAGGGGGGCAGAAAGGGGGGGTTTTTTTTTTGAAAAAGTGAAATTTCCCTACAACTTTTGTTTGAAACATTTTTTGATATGGGCAGAACTTACGGCACAGTATCAAGAGAGATTCAGTTTGATCCGGTGAAATCTACCTCCGGCGTGCGGAAAGGGATTTTTACTTCAAATCGTTTTTAGGAAACTTAGTATACTGAATGTAATGTGCAATATTTTGTTTGGTTTCTTCTCGATTCATCTCAACGGGCTAGAAATATTTTTTCTATCGAATTTGTTAAATTTTTGTCTCAAATTCGAGTTACGAATTACATACACGCATGTTTTAAGGGGGGAAATATCCAAAAACTTGCAAAAGCGTTTGCGTCAAATGATCAAATCTCTTTAGTCTTACACAATAGTTTTAGTATAGAGCCGAAACGCTACTCAAAATGCTGTTTTGAAAGAGTTCGTGCCAATTTTAATCATTATGCGGGTAGTAATATTGTGAGAACTCTAAAATACAATGCAGGTCTGTTTGGCAAGGCGCACTGCGACCTCCGAACAGATTGTAATGAGTTCACCTACCTATTCCGATCGCTCTATACGTCAGAGTATTTTGAGAAACCTGCAGCTGCGGAACCCTCGCTTGTATTTATATATTTATCATAGTTAACCAATAGAAATTGTATACAATACAGGTAAAGACAATTCAATTTATGTGTGCAATCCTTAAACCTAGGCAGCATAATTGGCTGTTAAATATAGAGGTGCAAAGAATAATATTCAAATATATTACAGATATTTATATATTTAATACAATTATAAATGTAAACAGAAAACATGAGTGTATGTATATATATTATTGCTATCTATTATTATATTTATTGTATCATACATTCAATTTATATGTAAAATTGCGGGTTACAAATAAAAAACAATATAATTGTTCATTCTTCGCCCTGAAACATTTTATAATCTACAACAAATATATCCTACCTTAGTACGGGTGCTGCCAAGTTAGGTAGAATTTTGAAAAAGGTTTGTTTAATTTAAAAAACAATAAATAAATTAATTAAATTTATTTATTTATCAAGGAAAAACAACGGGTACACGAGGTGAAAAGAAATCCTAAAGAAACTTATAATTTAGGTTAGTCTTGCATACTTACAAGTTTTTCACATATAAGTAGAGTGATTTAATTCATATCTAATGCTGATAAAAAATAAAATTTATTTTCTAACGATGAGACCTATGACACTAGTAATATACGATTATTACTAATCTAGCTTTGATTATTATAAAAACAATTATAGAAATAAGGTAAGATTTTTTTTTACTGTGTAATAAGTATTTTAAGATGGAGCGCTGCGAAAATTTGCGCATTTATTGAAAAAGATCATATTTGGAGAACATACTATTAAATGAATCACAAATTCGATAAATTATAGGGAGAAACTAATCCTGAATTTGTGCGCATTTTATCCAGATATAAGCGCGTGTCATTGGACCTTGTGGTTATTTATTTATTTATTTATGAAATTACAAAACAGCGATACAATAAGATAATTAATTCCCTATTACTACATTTACATGGCCAAAAAAATGTACTAAATACGAATATGGTTGAAAAAAAACAAATTTAAACAATTTGTACTGTGCGTGGAGTGAGTTTAAATGCATATGTTTTTAGAGTATCTTATGCAAGAATTTCATATCTAGAAAACTTCCCATCTGCCAGACTCTTTGTGAACTAAAAGAGATTTAGAGTAATTTTTACTTAAAGCGAGTTCTGTATCTGACGATTCTATCAAACCAATATATAAGTACATTGTAGAATTTATGTGAGTTTAAGAACAAAAGCAACGAAGTCAAAACACATCGTTTTTAGCAAAACGCTAAGTCTTCAAAAACCAAGATTTTAAATTTTTAATATGTATTCTGAAAATATTTGCGGTTTCATCGTGCGAACATGAAACTAGAATTTCTTTTCAGCAACTTAATATAAGCTCCTAATTTGCTTAGGAATATATTAAATTAATTATTTTAATACCGCTAACCCCGATACAGAAACATGTTAAGTGAATGTATCGCCTGTAATGTATTACAAAGAGTGCATTGCATTTAACACCTTTCAGCACGAAATTATAGGGCATAGTAACCATATAAAGTTTCCTCGGTTGTGTGACTTCATTCATGTCAATTTCAGGATTATTGAGAAGTTTTAGGGGTTCGTGTTTCTATATATATACAAAATACAATAGTTTTTAAAAGTTTTATTTAAAAACAAATACGTAGAACCTTCTAGAAGCTTCTGTAAATGTCCAAGAAGGAATATTCCGAAGTTTCCAGGTCTTTCAACCATATGCTTCATAATTCTCGAACATTCCAAGAAGCTCTAAATTATACTGGAAGCTTTCACAACCGTCCACTAACCTGTAGAACCTTCCAGAAACTTTTGAAGCTGTCCGAGATGAAATAGTTATTTATTTATTTAATTTCAGCAAATATTATGGAAACAATGTAACAATGCAAAATATTTATTTATTTATTTTCTAACGAAAAGCTAGCTTTCCTAAAGAAATCTACAATTCCTCAAGTTAATAACTGCTAAAATGGAACGCATCTCTACTATCGTTATAATCTAATGACCCCCCTAACCTCTCGCAAAAAAATGACGTCATTTCCATGAACTGCATTACAAAGTATGACGTCAATTTGGCAAGGATCTCCCCCCTCCATCTCAAATGACGTAATAAGTATATGGAATCGGTAGATCTCTTGATAAAAGCTTTGGATTGAAATTATACTGCGCAGAATTTTCTATATGGGCAAAGAAAAATACGAGTCACGATTCTCACGCAAAAAAAAAATAGCTATAACGTGGTATATTTAGATTTTCTAAACGATAGTTTTTTTTAGCATAAAATTGGGTATAATGCACACTGAAAAATTAATTGCAATAGTGAAATAATTTTAATGGCATTACTGAATAGAATTAGTTGCGTGATTCTCTTTTTATTTAGACTATAAAGCACGATTTTATGAGATTTTTTGAAACAAAACGTTGGTCACTCTAGAACAGAGTAAAGCCTAGTTGAGTAACTATCAACCCTCATTGAAGATAATTATGTTTCTCCCAATTGTATTGTATAATATTTCTCCTGAATGTTATAATTTATAAAGAGATTTTTGAATTTTGAGCTAGAATGCCCGCCACACCAATTTTAAAGACTATTTATTCAAAACAATAAAAATTTGAATAAACTAATTACTTAGTATAATAATCACGGCATTAAAATCACAAACGTAAATTAAATTTAAGACCGATTACATTAAATATATGACTTTCTAGCGGGAAAATGGTCAGTTAATGTTTGGTTCGTTTTTAATGTGCGCGAGTATATCTGTCGGTGTAAATAGGTGCGTTTATCGCTTGCAATCGGACACATTCGCGGGAACACTTCGCGAACACTCTCTCCGCTCTCGGGCGGGCGACTTTCGACCGTAACGACGCTCGGCTAATTAACCATTAACCATTTCTATGGCCCGGCCAATAACTAGCAAAGCTTTCCTCTCACCTACAATTAATACATATTCAGTGCGCATCGTAACAAATGCGTTTATTAATATAAAATAAAATTAATATTAAAATTTCAAGCTTTTGTATGCGTATACAAAATTTCGTGTCTGAGCTGTTGACCGTTGAGGAGTTCCTTCATCTGGAGACAATCCTGGGTGTAGAATCAGGTCATGCTTACCATAAAAATGCATTGTCATCTGACCTGAACAAACATGTCAAATTTCAACTCCGTAGGACAAGAGGAAGTGGTTCTAATTCAGCTTGCAACATTTAACCTCAACCGGCATTCAAACATTCCAAGCTAAATAAAAGCTCGTAGTAAAACGAGAATGCTGCTTCTATACAATATTTAGTAGTAGTAAATTATTTAACCAGAACCGGACATCTAACAGCTAGGCCCTATAGGCATCGTTAAAGGCCTCTCCCACCCAGACTACTCGCGCCTGCGGTACCAACTTGTGATGGGTTATCTCCATTGTGTCTAAGGCACTTTTAGCCCATTCTATGTGCGTTTTTGATGACTATAGAGGTGACGATTATTTTTTAGGTCTGAGTAGATTAAAATAAAAAAAACTTATAAGTGCACGCGGTTGCTTTGTAAACATCATGTATTCTTTAAAAACATACCCCAGCTGGTATAGAATGCCGTGGCGGGATGGGGAGGGAAGAACTCCTAGTCGCTGAGCTTTTGGGTAGATTTCATAAGGAAAGCTAGCAATGGGTACCACGTAATGACTTATGGAAAATTTCGACATATCTTCGCGTTTCACATCCCCTAGAACCCATCTATCTATATCACTTTCTTGTGGACACGATAACTGCCGTAATTTTACACCAATCACTTTCAAATAGATACATAAAACTTAAGGGCACAAAATCTCGGTCAAGTTCGTTAATGGTAAAAATTAGACCAGGGGGCGGGAATGGGGGGTTTCTGGAGTGAAATTTTGCTATAACTTTCTTAGTATATATGATATCGAATTAATTTAAATTTTATTGTATTCTTCGGATAAGGGCCTAAAAGTCATACAAGGAAACTATCACCAACCATTGGTCTTAGGGGTTGGAAAAAACGTTTTTCAAAATTAAAGGTAGGCTGAGTGGTGGGTTTTAATAGCGGTGTATATGATTATTTTTTGTAAAGTGCCGTTATTGGACGGTTATACCCTGTCTGTGGGGGGCGTGGTCATAAATCGTGCTATTTTTTCAAACACAACAGTGCGTTAGAAAGCGATTAATCGACTTCTAGTGATATAAGAACAGAATCGATGTATTTTTAAAATGTTGAATTTGCATCTTTGTATAATCGACTATTTTACAGTAGTTTTATTTTATCGATTCAGTCAATAAAATGTTTACTTCTAAAATTTTGATGAAGACAGACTTTTCGAGTATCTTAATTTTATGACTAAGTACAAATTAAACTTTTTAATTTTAATAATATTACTTAACTTAGATAATTAGGAGATCCAGTATTAACAACGTTATCCAGTATTATTTTTGCTCTATATCTACAAATAAGTGAGTCACATCACTACAACGTTTGTATGGAGTACCTGAATTAGTATAGGTGATGTTTTTAGAGGCGTGGTTTTCAAGAAGAGATAAAACGCATATAATTTGATGTTATGGCTAAGAATTTAGTTTTATTATAAAGATATGGGTTTGCCATTATGTTTTAAAAATGATTTCGGGTAAGTGGCCGCCGCGGCTGACTCGAACAAATTCCAGCCGAGAGGCCCAATTTTCAACCACTTTTTGCAGCAAGTTGGGCCGTATGTCAGCAATAACGCGCCGAATATTCTCTTCCAAGGCGTTAATCGTGTCCGGCTTATCTGCGTAGACAAGCGACTTCACATAACCCCACAAAAAATAGTCCAGCGGTGTTAAATCGCACGATCTTGGAGGCCACGTCACGTTGTTCAGGAGTAAGTCTATTCATTATGAAATGGCAAACCAAACTGAGCATAAATCAAGTGACAGCTGTCAAAAACACCAACTACGAAAAAAGTAGTGCCAGATTGAAAACCACGCCTCTAAAAAAACACCTTTATAATATAAATTTGTATATAACTAGCTGTTTCGCATTATTTTAAGATAGTCTTGCGGAAGTTTTGGAGATAGGTTAGTATTAAATAAATTACAAATTCAGTAAATATTTTGTTTCGTTACTAGCCGCGCGTCAAAGTTTATACCGTCAAAGATACCTTTTATGATACCCATAGGGGCCTAGCTGTAAAACGTCAGGTGCAGGTTAAATAATTTACTACTACTAAACAATGTATTTAAGCAGTTGGCTACAGGTTAGCTGGAGCTAATAATTCGTTTAGAATATGTGTTTTATAACGGTGATATGTCAACCCAATTAGGTCAGAATTTTTAATTTTAACATTAAAGATATTTTTGAACATTAAAGACGTTTTTTTAACATTAAATACGAAATATAAATGCGATTAATTTAATTTAGTTTTTTCTGATACACCTATCACGTTATTTAAATAATATGACGCGTTTAACCTCACACGAATGATTATATTACTTTTTATTATAGCGATTAACGGCCTGTCAAAATTAATCAAATTAATTTATGATTTGCCGAGAACAGATTGACCTAATTAATACTGTTAAATTATATTACACAAGGTTCCAGTAACCGCTGGGAATTGAACCCAGACCGTCGAATTTTACTATATGGTCCAGTCGTTGAAGGGTTTCAATTGACCGCCCAGCAGTCACAGGTTCGAATCCGGACATTATAGTTAGATTATTTTAAACGCTGTATTTCCATTATTAGTTATATATATGCTTTCAAATAAATATAACCTAACCTTACAAAATCTACATTTTATGTGGTTACGTAACAAAAATATTGCATTAATCATTCTATTTCATTTTATAGTTTTTTGAATATTATTCCAAAATCTTTTAATTCAGTTTTTGAAAATGATTTCTAATGACTTCTAATAATATGATTTATTATAAATATTGCGTTATGTTACTAGGTAATACAGTTCGAGAATTACGACAAATCATTTTGTAAATCAAAATGTACTCGTATATCAAATATATCAAAAAAACTAATTTTCTAAAAAAACCTAAATAAAAATATATTCGAGGACGAGTTTGGGATTAGGAAGTAGGAGGGGAGGGAGGGGGGGTTCCGTCCTTGATTGTTAGAGGGCCTCTTCGCAAAAGAGCTCTCTGTCTTCCGCGTGGTCTTAAATCATTTTATCTCATTTAACACCTTGTAGAAAGAGGTGCACTCTGTGACGTTATAGGATAATCTCGATTAACAGAATCGATGTATTTTAAAGATTAAGTTGCATTTGCATCTGTTTAAAATGAACTACTATGCCATAGGAGTTTTATTTTTACTATCCCTGTATTCGGTCAGTAAGAATTTACTTATATAGTTTTATACAGACTTTACACATCTTAAATTTACTTTCTTCATTCTTTTTTTGTGAAAATTAAATACATAGAACCTTCCTTCATACTAGGGGAGCCTTTAATTCAATATTCCCTTAATTATTTATTTCTAAGGTTCCATACTTCAAAAGGACGTTTTACTTGAAAACGACGTGACTTAGGAATTTAAAATTGAACGCGTCAATTTATTTATACGACTATGTTTTTTATTCATAAAATGCACAACAAAATACAAGATGCTATACATACACCTTACAAACATAAACAAATATCATAGTAACTTAAAATAATGATCATTAATTATTTGTATTTATTGTATTATGCGTTAGGGAATCCTTTGAAGGATTATCACGTCAAACAGTGACTATAGAACGCATTGCGTTTAATGAATAAAATCCCCAATCCTGAAAAGTTAACTATTTATAGTTTCGAAAAAATGAGCTTGCAATGTTTGCATGTCGATTTAGGTTAAATGTTGCAAGCTAAATTAGACCACTTCCCCTTATTGGAATTTGAAATTTGACATGTCGATTTAGTTCCGACGACAGTGCATTTTTATCGTAAGCACGACCTGATTGTACACCCAGGAATGGCTTCAGAAGAAGGAACTCCTCAGCGGTCAACCGCAACGACAAGAAATCTTGTTTTTAAATGTGTATTTTCTAATACAGCTATTAAAATGATAAAACTATGCGAAACGCGCTCTTAGGTCGAATGCGTAAAGGATATCTAAATGCCACCTAATTAAAATAGAAACTGTCGAAGGTTACATTATCAAAACACTTGCATTAGTTTGTTGAATCGTTTATTGCTGATGGCCGCACGTCGGTAGATCTTATAAATCTTCGATCACGCATAGCTAATTAATTACCTATTACGAAGTAGTATGAAAAACAATAATTGAACAGGTTTCTTTATGTATATTTTTTAATGTCTGGGATTGCGCATTTAATTCGCGAATCGCGTTCTTGACGGGAAAGAATTGTTTTTTACTCTCTCCCGCCTTTCTTCGATAATATTAATAACCCAATGGCGTCCGCACTTAATTCGAGGTGCACAATTAACATATCTTCGTCTCTTTCAGTTTTAACAGGAAGCAATTAACAAATAAGCCTTTGACAATGATCAAGAATGAAACGCGAAAAAATATTAGTACCTCTGTAACAAAATGGCTTTACGTTGGTGATATTATACAGTTTGAATTAGAACCACAATATAGCAATTTACCAACGTTAACAAGGTGGGGGCGGTTAAATAGCGACTGAAAACTAGCGTTTTTTCATTAATCATTTTCGTATTTTCTCCCTTTTCAAAATATATTAATTTCAATAATTAATTATTAAAATAATGAAAAGTTAAGTGGGTGAAGGGGTTATACCACAAAAAGACAATTAGAAGATATTTGCTATTAAAATATCCGTTATTAAAAGTTGAAAACTCGAATTTGTAGAATCCGTGACTAATTGAATGATCAATTAGTCACGGATTCTACACCGTATTCCAGAACTTTAGCAGATTATGTTAGTCAAAGTTTGTTCAAATGTACTGTCATGCCTATGACATCAACTTCGGCTAAGTACTTGTTTTTCTTTCGCAGTTGTGAAAGTTTTCCGTCGGAGCGTTCGTTGTGATGTTCATGATACCTTTTTTCCGTTGGAGCGTTCGTCATGATTTTCATGATATCTTTTTTCAGTCGGAGCGTTCGTTATGATTTTCATGATACCTTTTTTCCGTTGGAGCGGTCGTCATGATTTTCATGATATCTTTTTTCAGTCGGAGCGTTCGTTGTGATTTTCATGATACCTCTTTTTCCGTCAGTACATTCGTCGTGATTTTCATCATACCTTTTTTCCGTTGGAGTGTTCGTCATGATTTTCATGATATCTTTTTTCAGTCGGATCGTTCGTTGTAATGTTCATGATACCTCTTTTTCCGTCAGTGCATTGGTCGTGATTTTCATGATACCTTTTTCCGTTGGAGCGTTCGTCATGATTTTCATGATATCTTTTTTCAGTCGGATCGTTCGTTGTAATGTTAATGATACCTCTTTTTCCGTCAGTGCATTGGTCGTGATTTTCATGATACCTTTTTCCGTTGGAGCGTTCGTCATGATTTTCATGATATCTTTTTTCAGTCGGAGCGTTCGTTGTAATGTTAATGATACCTCTTTTTCCGTCAGTGCATTGGTCGTGATTTTCATGATACCTTTTTCCGTTGGAGCGTTCGTCATGATTTTCATGATATCTTTTTTCAGTCGGAGCGTTCGTTGTAATGTTAATGATACCTCTTTTTCCGTCAGTGCATTGGTCGTGATTTTCATGATACCTTTTTCCGTTGGAGCGTTCGTCATGATTTTCATGATATCTTTTTTCAGTCGGATCGTTCGTTGTAATGTTCATGATACCTCTTTTTCCGTCAGTGCATTGGTCGTGATTTTCATGATACCTTTTTCCGTTGGAGCGTTCGTCATGATTTTCATGATACCTCTATTTTCCCCGTTGAGTGTTTTAAATATTTTCCTCGAGTTGGGGTTTTTGCATGAATCACTTGGACCTTTCGTTTGTTCTAGGTCTGCGAGTGCATTTGTAATATTTTGTAATGCCTCATTTCTCCACAGAGTCGAAGGTTTTTTGTAATTTTCAAATGCAATTATCAGAGGACAATAATTGTATTTCAACATAATTATATTAATCTAATTTCTTCAGCTAGTAGCTGGCGTAATTTTTAGTTGAATCAATTTTCATTTGTATCCGAAACTCGAAACTCTGCACAATAAAACTCGAATTGTGTAATCTTTACACAGAGGCGTTGAAAATAACAATTTTGGCGTTATGTTTAGTATATAGCTGTCTCCCTCTCATTTACCGCAGCGTGACTTTCACTTGTCCGCGTTGGCATTATTATACGACTTTATTGACGGTCGATTTCTATAGCGATCGCCAACCGACCTTTTATCATGCGCATAAAATAAATAATAAGGCATTAAAGTAATAAGTATGTATTGCGCGCGCGCACTTCCTCCACCGAGCAAACGCCTTGCCACTGCGATTATACCGTCGGAGCGGGAGATTGGCGGTTGCTAGCTTAGCAACATTTTATTATTCTTTAAAAGCATATATAGGTGTTTTTTTTAGAGGCGTGGTTTTCAATCTGGCACTACTTTTTTCGTAGTTGGTGTTTTTGACAGCTGTCACTTGATTTATGCTCAGTTTGGTTTGCCATTTCATAATGAATAGACTTACTCCTGAACAACGTGGCGTGGCCTGCAAGATCGTGCGATTTAACACCGCTGGACTATTTTTTGTGGGGTTATGTGAAGTCGCTTGTCTACGCAGATAAGCCGGACACGATTAACGCCTTGGAAGAGAATATTCGGCGCGTTATTGCTGACATACGGCCCAACTTGCTGCAAAAAGTGGTTGAAAATTGGGCCTCTCGGCTGGAATTTGTTCGAGTCAGCCGCGGCGGCCACTTACCCGAAATCATTTTTAAAACATAATGGCAAACCCTTATCTTTATAATAAAACTAAATTCTTAGCCATAACATCAAATTATATGCGTTTTATCTCTTCTTGAAAACCACGCCTCTAAAAACATCATCCTATATATAATATATTAATTATTTTACGCAAGTGATTTTTAAGTTAAAGAACGTAATTTCGTAAATCGGCTAAGGGATCAAGGTTGATTACAACTTTTGGTAGCCGAGCCGCGTTAATAATTCATTAAAAAATATTATTGACAATTTTAATTGAATTTTAAATCTTACTAATCACTTGCTATCCAACGGAAAGATCAATAATACTTGCTTATAAACATATAATTTTAAGGATTTTTACATCGTACAGACGAGTCGAACTTTCCCCTGAGGATGGGCTGTGTGATAATGTGATGATCTCCGAAACGTCAGCATTAAATAATCTTATATACACGATATTATGTAAAATTCATAAAATTATGTTTATAATAATGGATGACCGCGAAAGTTTCAAATCGGTTAATAAAACTTGCTTAATAAAATTCACTACAGTGTAGTGAAAACATGTCGGAATAGGCGAGAAGCGCGAGGCGTGTTTTGCGATTCTACTACTGATTGTTTGGTTGACTTAACAAAACTGTAGTGTACACGACTTTAGGCGAACGATTTATCAATCTACAGTAATTCGTTCGTACAGTCTATCAAACAGATGGTATACACTACAATATGCTTTGGTTGGGCCTACTAAAATTCAGTAGCCACGATTAATTATGATTCTATTGAACTTTTCGGTTAATTCGGAGATAGATGTTTTTTTTAGCGTGCTTGTTTCACAATAACGTTTTTGCACTTGAAACGAGACATTTTTAACTACCCAATCCGCACGCAAATCATAGTTTCGAAATGTTTAAGGCGCCACCAGTCCCTAAAACGTGTTTTGTAACGTATTTTGGTGCATTTTGTTGAAGTTATTCCCAACAAATGGCTAAAACTAAAAATACCACAATATTCTACATATATTAATTTAGTACTTTGCTTAAAAAAAAACGAAATACTCCTTATTATAGTAATGAAAATAAATAAATAAGAAAGTGTTGTTTTTTTCTTGCAACGATTTTCTTTCAAGTTGTGTAAGTGACGCGAACCTAATTTTTCTTTCTAAAGATAGACAATATAATAATCTAGGACATTACTTAAAAAAAAACATTTTTTTCAAATGATAATAATTATTTAAATACAAAAAACATGTTTCATCGATTCCAAATGAGTCGGCGAGTATATCCGTCTCTTTTCTACGCGTCAATGTTCGAATAAAGCCTACTCTTTCTAATCTCGAGGACAAATGCGTCCCGGGGCGCTTTAAGTCAATATCACTTGGTGGATTTCGTCTCCGATGCCACCGCGTCGAACAGCGTGATCCAAGTAATTTTGATTAAAATATTGAGTGGTTATTTTGCGCTCGATTACATCGAATGTTAGTATATTTTATTCAAACCCTGATTAATTTAAGCTACAGTTGCCTAACTGTTTATTTAAAAGTTTTAAAATATCGTAATTTAAATGTTTTATATTTTTTTTCATTCGGATACTATATAAATTAATAAGGGTTATGTCGACTTACAGGTCAATGGATTGACGAATAATTGTAACATTGGCTGCAACATGTTATTACGGTTGCTAAGCAATCTGTTACTAATCGCATTTCCTTGCGTAAAATAAAATGTCATTGTGCATACATGGATATAAATGTTATTAATATAAACAAACATTGTATGGTCAAACATTCCGATAGGTTTTATTGGCTTCTGATTCCGGATTTTTCAGGAATTCATTAAAGCGCGTTACGGATTCAAGATTTCACCTCGTTTATGAATATCATATGGGTAGAAGTAGAGAGGGGGATCCTAATAATGTAAAAAAAAGGTGTGTCACTCTCAGAGCTACCTATTTTGCCCTATGTGAGTCAATATTAACATATGGAATAATCGGTTGGGGGAACTGTGCTAAAACTAATCTAAAGCCGTTAGAGCTGATTCAAAAATCAGTTCTGAGAACTATTCAAAGGCGCCATAAACGTTTCCCTTCCGATCAGTTGTTCACAGACTTCGGGGTTTTAGATGTAAGACAGTCCTTCATAAAGAAGGTAATATTATATGCCCAAAAAAACATAGCAAATATGAAAAGAATAGATCATGGTCATAACACAACACATAGTTATGACTTATTAGAGTATACCTAAAATGTCTACCAGTTTTGGACAACGGCCCTTAAAATTCTTAGGTCCCAAACTCCACAATAATCTTCCGGAGTTTATAAAGGAAATAGGTAACCTAAAGCTATTTTCGAAAAAAATTAACAAATGGCTGATAGATAAAGGAAGACAATAATCTGCTGATTTGTTAAACATTTTATTTTAACATGTTTGTGACCATCATTATTATTATATTTCTTAGGTAATATCATAAACTTAAACATAAACATTATATGCGACAACATTGTATATATATTTTTCATTTTCACATTTCTCTATGGGTTTGACAGTTTGACTTTCTTAGTTGTAGCACAAAATATCACTGCCTTCCTTAGTACAGACATAGTCTAGTAAAAAAGGCAGGGCACAAAATATAGTAGTGCTAATCGCTCCCGGTGCATTTGTAATATTCATTTGTAACTGTGATTTGTACTACTACGTTTTCTTTGTCAAATTAATTATGTACAGTAAATAAATAAATAAATATGTTTACGCGCCGAGGGTTCCGCACCGAATATTTTTTTCGTAAATATAAAAAGAGAGGAAAAACATTTGCGTTGCAGCAAAATCACAATTAGGTCATATATAGCGTGTTTCAAGACCATAACAGAGATAAATTAGTCATGCGTTTAAAAAAACTATATAAAGTTTCATCATAGTTCAACTTAACATGAAAATAGTAAAAGGATCATGTAAAAATTGTGATTGTTGTGAGCGCTCAGCTTTCGCCGTACGCCGTAACGGTGTCAAGGTTATTATCGATTTAAGGTAGTTTTTTTTCGCATTGTTACTCATAACCACCACGGTTACAAAATTATTATAATGATGCTATTAACTACTCTGATAAACTGACTGAATAGGTCGCAATTTGAAGTGTTTAACAATAATTTATCGTGTAAAAAATAAATAGGGTCCGTAAGCCTAAAAGAACTGCGTTCCCGACTTTCTCATTATTTAAAGAGTATTGTACTTATATTATGCGTTTACTTGTTCCAGCCCTGTCGATGCTGATTGGTGTGGTGATTTTCCCCGCCGGCTGGGACTCGGCCTCTGTCAAGGAAACCTGTGGCCTGACTGCCAACCAGTTCCTACTGGGTATGCTCTCGAACACAATATAAATTGCTTTCACTCGGTGTGTCCTAACGAATTGTCCTGGAAACAAAATAATTGAACCCAATGTTCCGTTTTCTCATAACATAGTAATTATGTTTTTTTTTGAAAAATAAAAATATGTGCGCCACTGTGGACTTAAGCCACAGAAAACAAAATAAGCGAATAATCAGGATCCCCAGGATCATGTTAAAAATAAAAAAGATCTGGATTGCAATTTTCCAAAAAAAAAAATGAATAGCATTTATTTCGGAACTGTGTTAATGTTTAAATGTTGTTCAGGTCGCTGCAGCATCCGCTGGGCCTACCTGCTTGCGGTGATCGCTTGCCTGGATGCCATCATATTGTCCACGTTGGCGTTCATCCTGGCTACGAGGCACGTCAAACTGCAGGCCGATACTGGATACCCAGGGCCGAATTCTCTTTTCAAAGGTTCGTAGCACTATTCTTATGGATATAAGATTTTAATTTTATCAAAGTTCAGATATAGTTTATAAATGTGTTTTATCTTTTAATTTTTTTTTAGAAAAGAGTATTTGCCATAGTGTCAGTCTCGTGTTTTTTAGAATGTATATAAGTAAAAGTCCAAGAATGCTGCTCATTGAAAACATTTAGTATAGTACTCGAACCCATTCCCAGAGACTTAACACACCCAGCGCCGATAACGGTATATCCTCGTAATCGCCGTATATGACGAGTGCCGTTTCGGGGTAAAACTGTAACTGTCTTAATGCATTTTTATTAATATTTAAAAGCGTGGCATGTCACGTATACCTAAATATATAAAAAACAAACATTTTCATAGTTCTGTATGTATTATTTGCCAATCATAGGAAATTATAACTTCATAATTAGTATAAATTATAATAAGTCAGTCCTTCGGGTATCGTACTTCGCCGATCGGGTGATATCACCTTTTCTTACCCTATCACGGGTAAGAAATTATTTTAAAAAAAGCAAAAATCTGCCAACCCCCGCGGTTGAACAGCTAGTGTATTTATTAATATATTTTAAATGAAATTATATTTCACCTAGTTACAATTTCATGACATATAAAAAAGGTTTTATAATTCCTAAGACAGTGAATTTGTTCGGCGGAGTGGGCTCGGTCCAATAATCTTTTCATAGTAAAGCTTCATTCGCTCTCAACTGTATAAAAGTATTTTTTATATTATGAAGCTGGTTAAATAGTATAGGGTGTTTTTTTTAGAGGCGTAGTTTTCAATCTGGCACTACTTTTTTCGTAGTTGGTGTTTTTGACAGCTGTTACTTGATTTATGCTCAGTTTGGTTTGCCATTTCATAATGAATAGACTTACTCCTGAACAACGTGGCGTGGCCTCCAAGATCGTGCGATTTAACACCGCTGGACTATTTTTTGTGGGGTTATGTGAAGTCGTTTGTCTACGCAGATAAGCCGGACACGATTAACGCCTTGGAAGAGAATATTCGGCGCGTTATTGCTGACATACGGCCCAACTTGCTGCAAAAAGTGGTTGAAAATTGGGCCTCACGACTGGAATTTGTTCGAGTCAGCCGCGGCGGCCACTTACCCGAAATCATTTTTAAAACATAATGGCAAACCCTGATCTTTATAATAAAACTAAATTCTTAGCCATGACATCAAATTATATGCGTTTTATCTCTTCTTGAAAACCACGCCTCTAAAAAAAACACTCTATATTTTCAAGAGTTTGTAGAGTATTTAGAAAATAGTCTACTTTTTAGGAATTTGATTTTAAATTGATTACTGAAATGCCGTTTTATCTTGGGACGGCATTCTGTGTCTTTCTTTCTACAAGAAAGTTCAGTTCGATGTCATCAAAATTTTGTGCCCTTCTTTGAAATACGGAACAGAAAGTTTATATGTAAATTACAATTATCCGTTGTTTACAGGAGAGGTGAACAACGCATATATAACGGACGCAATGTCGGTCTCCGGATCGCGCAAGTCGCTCTCCCTGCAGCCGGTCCTCATAATGCATCCGCACGCGCCGATGCCCTCCAACATGGACGTCGATAACTATTCGCAGTTCTCAACCAGGACCGCCAGGTCGAAGCATTCCATCTACAACCGACCCGACTACACCAATAGCATACACAACTATCAGCTTTAAAATCAGCTTTGCCTTAAGTAGTAACTAAGTTAAGTTTTGTAACCTTCGGCTTTAGCTAAATTTACATAGCTACATACAAGTAGTTGCATTAGCTACTATCTCTTTCGCACATCCATAGAGGAAAGGAGACAGAGTGAGAGAGTTGGGCTGTTAATGCTATAAGATCTTCAGTCTTGACCCCCCCCCTGATGGTTTGAAGTAGTTATGGTGTCAGCCGTAGGTTAAGAAACTTTTCACTCACTCAGCGTCCCATCTGTCTGCGACTCAAATGAATTTAATTTTTACTTCGGGTCACCAACAGAGTTGCGCCACTTTCATTTCTATACATTTTAGACTTTTCTAACCGCGGACAGCATGATGCATATTGACACTTCTGCGGAGTCTCTTTCTTTGCGATTACGCAAAAATTGTACCTTAACTTATTTACAAATAATTCAGCGGAATTTGTACCTTGAAAAATCTTATTATTTTAAAAAATAATGAAGTTATCTGAAAAATATAATTAGTGTAATTTTATAAATTATTATTAGAAATATTTAGATAAGAGCATAATGCAGTCAGTCTCTAATATATGAATCTCTAGGGTTTTTGAAAACTAAATTCAGGGTAAAAATTAAGATGAAAAACTTTGACAATATGTTCAATTTAAATTAGTTATTTTGAATCAAAATAGACATCCGAGTACAGTTTTTGTATATTTTTAAGTCAGTGCCTTATTCATAAATTAAGATTAAATGTTAAGATTTTTTATTTAAGAAAAAATGCAACCGAAATGAAATTAAATAAATATTTGTTGCAATCTATTTTCTCGCAGGTGAATCATTTATCCCAATCAATTGGTCATTTCGTCATCCTTACAGTTCAAATTTTTCAATCAACATTTCCTCAACCATGTCATAATTTTTATTTTTATATCTGTATACAGGGTGTCCCAAGACCAATCCTACAAACTTTAGGAGGTGTTTAAGTTCCCTATTAAGAGTAAGAAATTATGTAACAAAATGCGAAAATTTATTATTTTTGTAATAAAATTGGTGTAAATCGATCTTATCAATCGATAAATCAATATTATCTGTCGATAATATTGATAGCAAACCCTCTTACAACCCCAGAGAAGGAGAAAGAAGTTACCCCTTCTTCTTAGACCGACCTCTGTTCGACCAGTGGCATCTGATAGCAATCATTTAGCTCCGCCCTAATGGGGCGTTTCGAACAACGCGGCAGGTCATTAACCTTGATCTTGACTGACCGCCTAGCGACCCAGTGACGTAGTTATCCGAGGAAGGAGCCATTGAAAAATAACTGTTTTACATGATTGAGAATAGAAACTTTAACGTTGTATTTCTTTGAGAGTATTATGAATTTTGATATAGTTTCTTAACAAATAACACTAGGAATTACGATTCCTATTAACTGTTTTTTTTATTGGGATTGGGACATCCTGTATATATACTTTTATTGCGTATCTTCCTGTTATGTTGAGTTTCTCAAACTTCATCAAAACGAATGTCATTTTTCTTTTATATGCTGTCGTTTCTGATCGAACCGTTGGTGAATTATTACAATATTAAGAATGACTCATATATTTAGTATCAATTATGATTTCTTGAGCATTATTCACCAAATATTCAATAGCCGAAAGTTCCCGGTCTTTGCTATTGAAACGAATTATTACAGTATACGAGTATTACACCCATTACAACTCGCTAGCCGACATTCGTGTAGAAAATTACATCGGAGTGTTTTTTTTACATTTTTTTTTAAATACGTATGAAATCTATGATAACTGAACGTCTTCTTTTTAATAGTTAAAATCAAAATTAAAATATTTGGAGTTATCCAACTCGAATTTAAGTTATTTCAACCTTACTATGCTCATTTTCAATGAAACAATAATACATTGTTACATTTATTTCAATTAAAAATGTTTATTATTGAACACTATTTAGAAAAATTTAATGTATTATAATTATATGAATGATGTGCAGTTGGCCTTTATATGGCATTATGAAATAAAAGTTTACCTACTTAAAGAGTATAAACTGTAGGTAACTTTCATTTGAAATATAATTTGTGTAAATTTATTATATTGTAATGTTGTCTTCCGTCCATTGACATGAAATGATATTATAGTATGTAAAATAAGTATATATATATTAAAAAGTTGAATTTATATTAATGTCGAATATTTTGCATCTCCAATTATTACAGTTGGTACCAGAAAATACACAATAAATATTACGATAGGAATACGGGCGGTTCAACGACCATTCCCGAAGACTTGAGGGGGTGTTACGTAAGAAATTGTATAAAAAATGCGAAAATAATGTTTAGTCATGATTAAACTCAATAATTTTATCAATCGTGTAAATTCCCTTTTCGCTCGCAGACCGTAAGGTCGGTTAATAACCTGGTGCGCCCTCGCGATTGAACTTATGACAAGAGCGATTTCATATTATGATCTAAAGTTTAGAAAGTTTTTACTCTGAAACCGTGCTGAATTTTTATATGATTTTGTTTTTTTTTTATCGGGAATGGTCTGAATAATAATTGACACTCAAATGAGCATTGAGATATTTGATATACTCTATTGTTTTAATATCGTATCTCAATCAAATAATTTCGCTCATATTGAATAAAAATAATTGATTTCTAGTTTCGTTTTGTGTTATCGATAAATGAGTTTGACGGTTTTTAGTTATGACTGAAAAGGCATATTTTTTTTTCTCGTAAATTATTCAAAATTGGAAAACCGTATCTGAGCCCGAAAATGTGCCAAAATTGAAATACCTATACTGATACGATCAACTGGACTCCTATGACCGTAGCTATAAATGAAGTATATTATCATGTATTATAATTTAGGGTATAGGTTATAAAATAGTTAAAAAATGATGTGCCTCCAAACTACAAGGACCTGGTATTAAGAATAAATTACTTCATAAGTATTTTGTTAGAATTTACACGTATTTATGCTTCAATAAAATTACTTAATTTAATAATTACTGTATCTTTTTCTTTATCAAAGACTAGAACCTAAATTGAGACGACTGAAATGATGGGGATTGAATAAAAGCAGCGTTAAGGAAACCATGACCCGCAGGCGATTCTAATGTTACCCTCGAAAGAACTTGTAGGTTTAACATCTTAACGCACTCAGCGCCGATAACGGTATACCCATAATTGCCGCATACGAAGGGCGCCGTTTCCGTGTAAAATCTTAACCGTCTTTTTCTATTAATATTTAAAAGTGCGGCATGTCACATATACCCGAATTTATGATAGGCATAGATTAATCAATTTCTCTTTCTTTAAAGTGAAAACATTTTTTTTTTTTCATTTTAGTTCGGTTTTGACGTTTGATTGAAGAGGTATGGTCAATCCCCCAAAAGGTATTGAGAAATTATTTTTAAGGTAACATTCAACATAATAAGCTCACGGGCTTAAAAAAGGGGTATTTTGATCTTACCTTTCAGAATACTAAAAGGGGAGTTTCAAATATGCTTAAAGATTGCGGTTTAACTTAGTTATCGCCCAGCGGCCACCAGTACCCAGCTAATAACAGGCTTAAAAATTATACATATTAATTTTCGACTTCTGGAGGTATAAATAATTTTCACATAATTATTTAAAAACTTTTATTTCGGTCATGATAGCCTTAATATAATATTTTAAGAACTCATCAATCCTATGCTAAAGAGATTTCTGATATAGCTAAATGTTCTTCTCGTCAGGATCTAATGATAGATCGCTCATCTCTCTCCTATGACCCTCGTCCATCTCGTGGATTTCAATCGGACGCATTCTTGATGTCACCGCAAGGTCCATCCTACTAATCCACTGTCTGTTCACAGACTCCATTCCAGGATGCATATTTCTCAGTGGCTGTCACTGCATCTAGACGTGCCGCCAGTACCATTTCAATTGCGCTCGCTACATCTGTGACTTTTATATGACTGCAAACATTGTTTCGTACTACCCTCTAAGCACTTTCCAAGACTTCAGTTTCTTGTATTTTATGCCATATATCGGCTTCACATGTACCGGTAGATTTTTTTGAAGATCTCATTTTTCACATTTGATCACAAATGTAAAGGTTTAAAACTGCTACAAGGTTAAAAGCAGTATTAATATTAGTGTAATGTAACTAATAATAGTGTAAATTCATAATTTTCTCAATCCATACAGGACTGTCTTATTGTTGGCATATGAGTTTATCCACATCTTCCAATAATTAGCTTTCTTATTCTTATTCTCAGGATATCTCCTTCAGGTTCATCATCTAAGATTGAACAGCTCAATGGCCGGTTTCCCTCCGGGATGGGGCAATGCGAAACAACCCTCGTACGCTACCAAACTATGGATACTGTGGGCCCTTACCAAAGTCGTTTATCATTCTACTGAAAATGCGACTGCCGAGTTTCTCGTCGATCCTCTCCAAGATTTCGTTTCGCCTCTCCTCGACCTGGAGTCGCTTCTCCTCCAGCTTGAGCCGCTTCTCCTTGATTCGCAGCTTGGCCTCCTCGATTTCAAGTCTTCTTTGCTCGTTGCGCAGAAGGCTTTCCACCGTCTCACCTGTACAAAAATCAAACAAGGAAGCATTATTATTAAACATTATTTGGCTGATTTAGACCCTAGCAGCGATGTGAATCTCCCACAAAAACCAATCACAAGTTGAGATGTTATTATACAGGATGTTTGGTAGGTCGATGCAAACATATTTAACTATACTTACCTTAGTACAAAGTTTTACGGTTTAGGAGATATTTACCATTTGAATTTATTTAAAATTATTCGGAAAACAAGCAGTTATACGCTAATTACATAATAATTACATAAAAATGAATATTTGAAAAATATTTTTTGTTATTACTCTAATATGTTTGCACAATATGATATTAATATAAATAAATATTAATTTGATTAAATATTAATTAAACAAAAATGACATTTTATTTTTATAAAGTTTTAGTATCATGGAAGGTTTTGGGTTTTCGGGTAAATTTAGATAAAGAAATACAGCAACCTTAGGTGTTTAAATACTAATTGTGTATAAAAAAGTGCCCTAAATTCCAAAACATGCTGTATACATATCACGCTACTCGAGGGGACAAGCCAGCGCCACGAACTGTGTTTTTATTTAAATTTGCTTAGTTCTGGAGTAATGACCGTTTTTATACAACAACGTTATCCTAAGAAACCTCCCCGGACATGGTGTCTTATTGTTCTATTAAACTGAGACAACTTTTACATTAAAAAAAAAAAAGAAAAATAAACAATTTAAAAATTGATAACGTACTTTCATTAAGATCGTCATCGGAATTTCCCTCATCGTTCCTATTGGAGGCTGCATCATCATGATTATCATCGAGACCATCGTCGAAGAACTTGATATCATCATTAGGGACGAGCGGGTCGTGCACCACCACAGCTTCTGAAAAATCGTTGGATAAAAAAGTAATACATTGAAATTACAGTAGATAAAATTAGTAGGTTGGAACCCAGTTCAATTCCCTCTTTCGAACATACTGTATCAGGATACCAATTCTTTGTGGTGACCTTAACAGAATGAACTTTTTCTTATGCACATCCTTTATTCTATACTCCAAACTGAACAAAATCTAATTAGCGCTTAAAGGCATAGTTATTTATAATTTATTTATTTGATTTAATATAATATATGTTAATATTAAACATATATTATAAGTAAGCATACAAGTTATAAGTGCAACGAATGTCGGGTTCAGCGAGTGGGCGGTATGCGAACGAATAGGAAGAAAACCGAGGATCGACGAGCGGGCGGCTCAGCAACGTTCGGCAGTAGATCGATCGGTGCATGAGTGTTTCTTACCGATAATAATAATATGTATTTGTTTAATGAAATAGAAGTTGGCATAATAACAAAGAAGATACTATCTACCCTCGTATTATCATTACAACTTCTCCTCCTGACTGGGGCGACCGCCGTGTGATTCTGACCATCGAAAGATTTGCTCGCGGAAGATGCATCCGAATTTGACGTGAACCGAATTTTTTCTGGGATATTTATTTTCTATAGAATAAATATGTCAAAATTAAGAAAACTCATAGAACAAAACTTGTTCAGTAGAATAACCCCATGTGCAAGAGAAAAAGTTCGATCCTGTATATTAATTACTATTACTTTTATGCCAATATTTAGGGAGTTAGCTATTTTGGCAGCTGGTCTCCACTTAAATATGTTTTTATTACCAGGAAATGAAGTAAAAATGACCTACGTAGGGCACTCCAAACTTGGAAAAAAAGATAGAAAACCAACATTCTTTTTTCCATATTGTTTCATTTTAGCAGGACGGTCATTCCCACCAAAGTGAGTTCGCACAAAAAAAATTAACCTTAAAATATTAACATATCTACTTTCAGCAATTTAGAAAAACTAATTTGCGATGTGCATTTTTTACACAATAAATTACTGCTAAACATTTAAGTTGCGACTTATTCACAATTATTTATTTTTTTATTTATAAAAGATATGTTGGCCGATGAGTACAAAGTCTGTAACCTTCCTAACAAGGTAAGAGTAACCTGTCCTAAGAAAGGTTTATGGAAGCAGTTAAAATTATCATAATAATAATTTTATAACTGTAGTATCAGTGAGTGTAGAGGGTTATTTGTGGAGCTTGAAGGTATTTTAAAAACATGATGGGCACGATGTGACAACGGTGCATTGATCGAAAAGGATTTCAAAAGATCGGGGTAATTAATAGTATTATTGAAAATAGCGTTTATGAACCGCAGATCAAGCAACGCACGTCTGTTGTCAAAAAAAATTACTAAGGATTAGCAAAGAATTTAGTATCACCGCAAAAACGGTATCGTAATTATAGTTTGTTAAAATGTGATGAAGATTGTGAATATGAGGTCACCCGCTATAAACCATCTTATAAGAGAGTTTTTACTAGCACAAACTTGAAATAGTCTGCATTGGGGAAAGCTTAACATGGATAGTCTACAATTCCTGCGTATTGGATTAAGATAAAAGAGGAAGACAAGAGTCAATCAAACCCAAATCCAATCGCGGTGAAAACTAGGAATCACCTTGAATGTCAGCATAATCCAAATCGATGGTACTCTCCATCTTAATACTCCTGCCGATCTCCTTCTGATAGTCGCCCATGAGACTCCAGACCCTCGTCTCCATTGCGGACATATGGCTGGTCGGATCGTCGGGATTGCGGGTTGCCTTCTTCGCCACCCACTTTTGCCAATCGTGCCAGCACTGTTACAACAATTTCAAATATATTACTTCCTATATTATCTTAATCTTTTAATCCTCGATTTTATTTTAATACAGTTACGGCTAACACTACTATCGATTAGCCTAATATAGCTTAAAATAGTCGTCTCTGTTCTTTAATTGATTCACCGACAGTGCAATAATCAAATTGGGTGGTAAACTGTTCCAAGAGTCGAACAATCTGTTAGAAAAGAAACATAGTTAAATTAGATAAGGAAAAAATATTTTAATTTTTGTGACAAACAAAAACATGGTATATGGTGCTCGCGCTAACAAATTTGGCTGGTAAAATAAGTAAGAGTCAACTTCTCAACCTTCCTTCATAAAGAATCCAGTATAAGGATGGAAAAACATACATTGGTATGTTGTATACGCACTAGAATATGCAGATAGCAAATAACCACCCACACCACTTTACCGCTGAATTTATTTATTATTATCTACAAAATATTACACCTACACAAATATATAAAAAAAAATATGTCAAAAACAAATCTCTTAAGACAGCTGTGACAGCTTGTGAGGGAAAGCCCTTTTGTAAACAGTATTTCGGGATTATTGTAAAAAAAATAGCCTTTTGTTGATATTAAAATCTATGATGACTTTAAAAGTTTGAAACATTTCTTTTTGAAGAAATGTTTTATTCAAAAGAAAAATCATATTTTTTTTTCATTGTTTTTGTTTTAGGGTTCGGAGCGGTCAGATTAACCGCTTAGTGAGTATTTTCCGCTAATTAATAATATTTCTTGGAGGATCGCGTAGCACGTCATAGACACTTTAATTATATTAATTAGGAGTGTTTAAAAGCGGTGCTAATTCCTAGGCTAAACATTTTTATGATAAAAGTATAAGTAGATTTTACAATTTCTGATTACCTGAATGTTACCGATACAACTTTTTACCATATTTTCCCATGCAGTATAATTTAGTAAAAAGTGACAGGATTTTTCCAGGATGAAATACTAAGTTACTAAAACTATAACTAGTGTTTCGACAAGGAAATAATATAGAAATGAACACCTTCTCCCAATCATCCGGCCTCTTGACGGTTCCGCTGTCCAGTTTATTGAGCACGTTGGTGAACTTCTGCCAATTGGTGACGGGCCGGTCGGTGCTCTTGGAAAGCATCCGCTGGCTCTCCATGAAGTTGAGGAGGATCCCCAGCTGTTCTTTCGACGTCTTTGATTTTATCGGGCCCAGAGCTGCGAATAATATATACAGTGAGGACAAAGAACACTGCCTAAGGTAACAGCAGAAATCGCAAACTAGAAAATCGGAAGGAACATTTGACATTTTTAGAATTTAATGGAGATTATTATGGTAATGGTCTCGTGAAACCCTCGCTACGCGACGTGTTAATGTTAAAAAGTTGTGTATGTGGATATTTATTTGAAAAACTTTTAAATGCTTTAAAAATGGTATGATTACAATGCAAGGATTTGAACCTGGGATCTCTAGGTCAATAGTCAAACGCTTTAACCACTAGACTACCACAATCTCTAACTGTTAGGTTGTTAATATGAGCACAAATTACAGATGGAGCTGCTAAAACAGTATTATTTATAGAATGATAATCAGAAGGCTTACCGTCATCCTTCTTGGTGCTCCGCAGTCTCCGTTTCGAGTCAGTCGCCGCGCACTGGGCGAGGTTTTTCCGTTTGCGCGCTCGCTTCGGTTGAACAACATAATCCGATCCGGCGTCCGAGTCCGGCGGAGACGAGTCGTGTGACGGACTCGAAACGTCGACTGCGGAGTCTGCAAACAAGATTGCTGTGAGCCGTTTTGCGTCTCGAGGCAAAGGATTTTTATTTCTCTCGAAGCATGCATCAACATACGAGTGACATTAAAATATGGATGCGTTTCATTAATTATAATACCTATATGGTTCTTTTTTGCGGTGGTTTTCAATGTTTTGTACTGTATAAGATAGTAAAAAATACAATGCAAAAAATAGTTTATTTTGCTACGGCGCAGTTTCGACGAGTTTATTATTTTTTTTTTTTCATTTATTAAGATTCACCTATAATACAATTGACATTTATACTGTAGACAACAATGTGATGCAAGATCATTTATTAAAGGCAGGCATCCCCCAAGTATGTAACCAAATGAGCGTAAGTTATGTGTACTTTACTTTTAAGTGTCTTTTTACTTAATTCAGTGGACAGTTTTAGAGAAAAGCAATGATGAAAAACGACCTGGCCGGATTTGACCTGCTAGGGTTTGAACCTGAACCTCTCGATCAAAAGCACGCTCTCATACCAATTAGCCATCAGCCTAGTGTTATAATATGATTTGTTTTATCGTACTCCATAGAAATTTGTTTGTAAACTCATTCGGCAACCCACCATCTTTAACAGAACTCTAACAGACTTAACTATTGAAATTGGAGGTAACAGACATAACTACATACTACACAAATATAATGAATTTCTATTATATTCATTGCACTGATATGCTAGAGGTCTGTATGAAGTGGATAGTATGTCAATTTTGTTATTAATAGAGATCGGGGGTAGGTTTTAATTAATTTAGATTTGTAACCAGGCTGTCAAAAGTAATGGGCTACTTTTTTCCAATTTAATAGATTCATTGCAAAGCCATGCTCCGTGTCTAGGTCCTAGGGGACTAAGTTAGTGACCCAAATTTATTTCATATACGAGTAAATAGATATTATTATTATTATTGTTTGTTGAGCAAGCAGCTATTTAGCTGATATGCTCACAGCAATGTGCCTTTATTCAAGTATTTTATCTGGGTGGTTCTTGTACTAGAGTTTACACTTATAGCTTCCACCACTTAGATAGAATGTACCTTTTCTTCCATATTTCTGTAGGAACTCGAAAAGTCTCGCTTCCACGCCAATCATTTTGATATTCTTGTGTGCCTTTTTCCTCACAAAGAATTTCCAATCGTTCCAACACTAAAAGAACAAATCATTAATTAGTAAATCTGCAAATATTTAAGATAAAAAATTTCACAGTACTTTTTTTAATTGCTTGCTTTTTGCTTTTTTTGTAATTTTCATAATCTAACGCGTGAACTCTGAAACTATATAGTTTACATACTATTTAGTTGCAGAGTGGTTGCTACTTGAGCGAAAAGTGAAAAAAATTTGCAGAGAAATTTCAGTAGTGATAAGACAATTCACGGTTCTTTCACCATGACAATGCACCTGTCACTAAGCCTTGTTAATTCACCAGTTTTACGACTGTCCTCTCCCAGCCTCCCTACCCCATAACGGACTAATTCAATATGACTGCAACATACAATAAACTACCTTGAACTATGCCATCAAGGGAACATCTTTTCTACGCTAGTAACATACATAGTTGCGAAGATACCAACACTGGAACAAGATTACAAGTGATAGGAATATATGATACGGTTATAGAAGGAGCTCTCAATATGTTCAATTAAGACATACCTTCGACCATTTCTCCGGTGTTTTGATAGCTCCGGATTTCATGGTATTCAAAGTGTCAGCAAGCGTTTTCCAGCTTTTCTTGAACTCCGGCTTACAACCTTCGGTGCTGACGTGCGGATTCTCCTCCATAAAACTCAAAATTTGTTCCAACTGCTCCTGGGACGCTTTCCTCGGAGGAGCCATCACGATACGACCACGAAAACATACAAACACAACCTTCAAGGACAACACAAACGCTGAAAATATAATATCTTAGCGTGGTTACTTTCTTTAAAATTCATTTTTAGGGTAAAGTGTATATATTGTGTTCAGGAGACTTGGCACAGACAATGACTAAGACCAAATTTACCAAAATCACAGCAGAAACGAGAGAGCACAAAACCAAACAAATGTCATGTCACCCGGCGGCCTAAAACCCAACCAAACATGGCGATGCCCAAACGCTTGCCGGCGAGTTCACCGACACTGTTGCCATAAATAAACCTGATAATTCGATGCCCTGCGCGAAAAATGCGAACTCCCAGAAGCATGACAGGACTAAATAAACACATTATAAAAAAACATTTTCAGTTAAAACATACAATCAAAACATATAATAAAAACACAAAACTTTGTATTCTTGGAAACAATAAACACCTGTGGCAAAGTTATTATAAAGCCCTCCAAAAAATCAATCTCCGGGTGCCTCCGACAATAAGCATTTAAAAATTCATAATTAAATTTTATTTTACCTACGTAATATTATTTCGATAATAATAATAATATTTCGTAGAATTTTGTTTTAATTGGTGATTTGTTTTGGTTCTTTTTATTGATTTAGTGATTTGTTTTAGGTTTTAAGATTTAGGAAATAAAAATAAATCCAAGGTTTTTTTTATTGCTATAAAATTAACATTTAAGTACTCACCTTTTTAAAAAGTAATATTTTATAAATAGGGTGTAAATAATAAAATATTACAATAAATTGACTTGAATACGGCAATTTTCAACGACTGACATGATCATTAGGAATCTATATTAAAATATGAAACGTAAATATTGTGGGTTCATTTGGTTTAAGACATTTTACTCGGCATTTTACTTATTAAAATAATTTATTAGAGTAGTTTTCAAGGAAAGTGCTGACGGGGATGTAGCTCAGTGGTAGAGCGTTCGCTTTGCATGTGAAAGGCCCCGGGTTCGATCCCCGGCATCTCCACGAGCGAGCGTCGCGTTACATTTTTGCCTACATTTTTTAATTTGTCACTTGACTTGTCGATTTCCAACCCAATGTTGCTTCTCGTACTCATACTGTGCTAACACTATAAATAAGTGCAAATAATCTTTTAAGCATTGAGTCAGACAATAAACAATAAAAGACCCGATAATAAAAACACAGACAGTCATTGAGGACTGCCGAAGTGAAAACTTTAACACGGAAACTACTCGGCCGATGTGGCTATATTTTATTTTAAGTTCGTACAATACTTTGAAGATAGATTTTAGGCAAAGAAAAAAGAAAGCTTTACGTTTATGACTTTATTTTTAATAATATTGAAATATTTTAATAAGTTTTTTTATATTTTTGTATAGCCTTATACAAAAATCATCTATAATCATCTATAAGAAGCTACTATCCCCTTTGGCAGTCTGTCCACGGATATAATATTTCAATTTATAATAATTATAATGTGGCGCTGAACATTCTTTTACATATTTCTATTTGCGCACATAGATGAGTTGTATTCATTTTAACTGGTCAATAATTAATATAGGTTTCAATAGGTTTCAACAGTCATGCATGCATATTTTTGAAATTTGAATATTATATGCTATATCAAATAAGGCGGTCATTGCCACTTATTTATATATAATATATAATTGAACTAGACTTGTATAGAAAATTAGAACTAAGTGTAAATAACTAACAGTATTTTAATTGAAAGAAAAGTGTTTTAAGTGTTTCATCCAGAGCTGGGTCGATAAATGGGGGTGATTGGAAGGACCGGGCGTTTCCCTCGGGGAGCTTCCCGGACCCTCGAGTTTCTTGTAATTTTAGTCTTTCTATTACATAGAGTGACGTGCGGTTTCCTCGCCCGGAATCGCTCGTTGTTTGTTCCGTCCTTCTTCCCTTAATGTGGGAACCGGATCCGCTACCCGGACTCCGGCGCGCTGGTAGGGGCCTGTGGAAGGTGAGTGATGTGTTTGGACATGGACCACAGTAGTTAAGTTTTTTCATGATTGATTGTTATGTTTCAGAAGTCACCTGTCACCGACGCCCCCTTCCCTTTTCCTCCCTTACCGTCCTATCTCTCTCTCGCCATCATAGTGTATAAGTTATATTTTAAGTAG
Source organism: Neomicropteryx cornuta (assembly GCA_020383195.1). NCBI lineage: Eukaryota > Metazoa > Arthropoda > Insecta > Lepidoptera > Micropterigidae > Neomicropteryx > Neomicropteryx cornuta. The sequence continues at coordinate 9,308,585 of JAHKQU010000024.1, forward strand.
GCCTGTAAGCTTCTTTATCCATATTGCACGAGAGAAGGAGATAGGGACAGACTCGCGGGGGTCCTATTACTTAGACCCGTCTTGCATCAGTTGCGGTCGTTTGGCAGCAATAGGTTTAATCGATCATGACAGCTGATTGATGCGTTCTTATTATCGAAATTGTTTGCACATATTACGACACCTGTGTGCCAGCTCGTATTTAACGGGTTCGTCCAACATTGTCTACGTAGGTGTGTAGATATGCCTAACGTCGCTGTATTTAGGGTACGTTTTGACCGGTGTAGCCTCTCTAGTGAAACAATACTGCAATGATTGTTAATAGAGTTCTAAGCTCATTAAATTTCCCAGAAAGTTTATATTTTTAGAAAACCTGTAAAAAAGCAGTTCGAGTGATACTGAAACGGAGGATTTGAAGGTAAATGGACAGGCGTATGCGGATAGGTACTACAAATGAATGGAAAAAGTTGATTTAATCACATTTTATTTTATTAGCCTAACTTAACCTATACTTTATCGTCGGCTTTAGGTCACATTGTCAAGTCACAGACGATGTATAAAATTGATACTGTAGATTCTGTGTTCAAAAAATATTAATATAATATTAAATATAAAAAAACAAACATTTTCATAGTTTTGTACTTATTGTTTGTTAATTATAAGAAATTATAACTTAAATTAAAAAACGGGTGTTAGTACCGTGTGGGATATTCCGTTTGGTCATCCGTGTGTTTGATTTACGGAGCTGAATGTGTTAAGGCTGTGACGAGCCTGCGCCGGTTTGGGTTACAGATCTATTTAAAGCCTATTTGGGAAATAATAAATCTACTCAAAAATTTAGATTATTTCTGTCACTTGAGCAAATGTCGCTTCTATAAATATTAAATCATGGTAATCCGGTGCTCTGATTTTTTGACACTTCTGTGTATTCGGTGGACCAACTGCTTGTATTTTTTTAAATGAACTCTTGGAAAGGAAAATTAAATTCATTAATGCCTGGTTAAATCTTAAAAGAGACCGCTAAAACCGCTCGATGATATTTTTACTATTCGAAAAATCACAGTCTAATCATCTTTGCTTTCAACTTTGAGGTTATTCTCGGCTTGTGTGAGGAGTTTCGCAAAGCACCTCAGGAAGCTGCCCATAAACTGCTCGACGGCTTCTTCATTTTCAGGGTTCTTCTGCATGAGTCCGCCGTGCTCAATGTGGTAATCCAGAACTGCTTTTATGACAGTACGGAATGACATGAGCAAATCAGCTTCCCTGGGAAATACACATATTAAATATTTATAATTTTCATTGAATTAAATGATTATCTACATACTAACAATAGTTGTGGTTTAAATTTTCACACAAAATCTCATTTACCCAAAATTCTTTATCGTAATCACAATTTTGATAAATACAATAAATGAAGCTTTTAATATCATCTCTCTCCTATTTCATCTAAGTAAATAGTATATAATATTTGTAATATTTCATACTAATTGACAGGTGAGAGCTAAAAATGCATTTATATTTATTTTTCGATTTGGCTTCATATCAAACTCTAGTTATAACTAGACACCGTTTAAATCACCCTATTATTCTAGCGCAACGAATAGCCGCGTTACCGAAGCTGGCTGGCCGGGCATGGCGGTGACAAAATCGCGTTTACCATAGCTACAGTCGCGTTCAAGGAAATTGCTTCGCTTGCCTATTATTGCCCATTGGCTGGCTTGCAAATTCCACAAATTACACAGATGGACACAATTCCGGTACATCGCCGGTTTTAACTATTTTGACAGTCATGCTATTATTTTTTACCCTGTCCGGCCAGACTCCGCTACAGTGACTAAGTGACACCATGATAATAAAACGACGAGTTCAGCTACAAATGATGCAGTTATTTTGTAGCCGTTTAAGTATTAGGCTACTTTGAAATCGCATATAACGTAACCTCAGTTAAATAATTATCGCGTTAACGCCCACTGTTAATTGTAACAATATTTCGCTTAAACATTAGATTGCCTTTGTGCAAAATGTTGCCGCTTTGTAATCCACGGAGGAACTTTGTGAAAATCCTAATTATACAATCGACCTGTGACATCAACAATCAAATTCAAATTATTTTACTTCATAAATACAAGAAAAATGCATATAGGAATGACATTTTAATTTAGTACAATAATATTTTGAGGTTAGTATAGTGGTGTGGCATATATTTTTTTTTTATGGAAAACACGCATAGATACAACATACAATGTTTAATACAGTGATTCCCAAAGTGGTCTATATCGACCCCCAGGGGTCTACAAATGGTAAATGGGGGTCCATGAAATGAAAATGGGGTCCACGATAGTGGATCTCAACATACACTGATAGTACCTATTTACTTACATTATACTATCTTATAATATATAGATATATACATTCAGCGCAGGGGTTCAGCGCTGTTTTTCGTTAGGAAAATGCTCCTAACGAAAAAAAGAAACTGACTGGACATCATTAGCCGAGGAGATTTAAGATTAAACCTTACAAAATTGACGCCAAATGTTGATAATTTATTGATAAAGCATCAGGTTCATCCTTCTCACTAAAAATATTTACTTATTGCTTAGTTTATTTTATGTTACGTATATTTTATATAACAGATAAAAAAAAATATTTTGAGTAGTTTTAATTTAAATTCAATTAATAAATGTATAAAACTTAACATATGTTTTTACTTTAAGTTTTTAACACTAAACTTCACTATAGTTAGAAATTTACAAAAAATCAATATCAGGTAAGTAGGGGGTCTACGACACAAAAAAGTTTGGGAACCTCTGGTTTAATACAACAATAACAGAAATTAGGACATATTTTTTAAGAGAAAACCAGAATTAATTAAATAACACTTCACTCCAAAGATTTAACTGTTATTTAAACCTATGGCCAGGTGTTTTCAATGACCTTAAAAAAAGATATTTTTTTCTAATATCTATGACTGCAATGAATTTTTAAATTTGTTGATTTTTTTATATTTTATAGTGCCTCTGGTAGCATAATATAATATTTCAGGCCTACGTAGCTAAGGTTTTTGAAATTTGACGGAACGAAACATGACTTTGTTGAATATCTAAAAGTTAACAGATTTAATTACTAACATAAATGGAATAAAGTGTGAGTGTTAAAGTAAGTAAATTTACCTTTGAGTTGTCTGCAAACTCAATTGATGTTTTGTAATATGAATATTGACAAATTGTTCACCGGTACCAAAGAAGTTCTGTAAACAATTAAGAAAATACATTCATAAATTAAACCTTGGTAATCGTATGTTTGCACTGATTTCGGCAACCAATGGATGGATCCTAATGAGGTTTTCATTATTCCATAAGGCATTGCTCAAGGCAGGTTTAGGTTTTATCATTAATCAATAATCTCTACATAAAATAAAGATTTTTTAGGATTAAAAAAAAATTACCGGTACGATGCCAGGATGGGCGGCTAGTAATATTAGAGTTAACAAGTCTTTCGACATTAACATAGGCTGTAGCACTAATATGTAACTTTGACGCCGCGATGAATACAGATTTGTTTTGATTAGTTCGACATATTCTTATGGCACGGCATTTACCTAGCCAAAAAGTTCGGCCCTTTTTCTCTAATAAAAGGATAGAAATACTATTTTTTTTAGTTCTCACTTAAGAGCTCGAATTTCGAAACTTGGAGTGGTAAAGAAACCTGCTATTTCATGAGGCGGAGAGAAGCGTGTGCGGATGAGATAGAAACAATATGAGCAATAATTGCTACAAAGACTTTGGGTTTATATTTTTCGTGAAATTTACTTCTAAATTATTTTAACATTTTTCTAATAACGGCTGTCAATAAAATACTTACACTGCTAAATAACTTTGAAAGAGGTATTTTTGTAAAATCTATTTCTGTACATTAGAAGATAATGATTCATGCCTCCTAAAGTAATGCTGAAGATCTGCAAGACATGAGTGTGAGGGTGGTCCGATAAGTACCTAGCCTCACCGCTTAATGGTGCCACTATTGCAAGATAAATTTACTATCGTGTAGTACATTCTCGTAGACGGCTACTGTCAAAATTTCAACCGAACAGTAGTTTTGTTTTGACATTTTTGACAAGCGGACGTGTCAGCGGATTCTAGAAAAATGGAAAAAGAGCAATATCGGTCGGTGATTCGATTCTTGTTTCTGGTAAGGAAATTGCGCAGCGAAATCAAAGAGCGCTTGGATGCTGTGTACAGTGACTCTTCCCCTTTGATGGCGACCATAAAAAATTGGTTTAACGAGTTTCAACGTGGTCGCACGTCGGTTTTTCATGTACTAGAAAGGCTGTCTGTGTTAAAATTGACCTCATTACAGGAGCGACCTGATCGTGGTGATCTCATTGAGACTTACAAAGTGTTAACTGGACATTACAATTGTGCAAACATTAAGGACATATTCATGTTTAACCAAAACATGTAATGAATGAAGTTATTTTTAGAAGGTTTTATTTAGCTTGCAATATTTGTTAGTCTGTTTAGGTAGGCATGACCTGATTCTACAACCACGATTGGCTCCAGACGAAGGAACTCCTCAGCGGTCAACAGCAGACACAAAATTTTCCATACGCTATCAAACACTTAAATAAAAGCTATTAATTTATTTCCACTAGTCACAAAAAAAACTTTCTCTTTAATAGAGGTGTGGATAGTTGGAATTGGCATTCACCTGTGGACGCTATAAGTGTGGAATCGTCTTGATAAATTTCTCGAATCGAGACAAATCGCTAGCAACTGAGAAAGAGACAGACACAGTCGCAGAAAGCCATGTTCACTACACCTCAAAACAGATTGGCGCAGCAGCACGGGCCGCCGCCTATTCCAAGCGACGCTTGTACAAGGAACTGGTAACAAATTATAACTTTGTAGCATTCGCCGTAGAGACACTGGGTCCATGGTCTCCCGATGCGCTAGGGTTTGCTGATAAACTTGGCAAACTCTTGAGAGGGAAGTCGGGGAATATTTGAAAGAATGAAAGAAATATTTCAATATGTTAGCTAATAAATAAATTAATTTTATAGATATGAGCTTATTAGCAAAATAGCAGCTTGCTCAGCGAATAATAATAAGTCAAACTATCTTAAGATTTTGCATTGTTCCTATGGGCTATTAACTGAATGTGTGTGGTTCAGAGAAGGGTTGACAGATTTGCATTTACTCCGCTTGAAAATTACCTGCTGGAGTGGCTCCACGTTTACGTCCCCATCAGCCATCAGTAATACAGTGAGCGGGGTCACTAAGGTGGTTTGGCTGGCGACCAGCAACCGCGTTCCCTCTGTGTCGGCCATAGCGCGGGAATCTGTGGCTATCAACAGACGTTTCTCGGTCCCGTTCTTCGTTGTTTGCAACTCGTCATCGCTGGAGGTCGGCTGGTGTCTCTCAGATGAAAACGCATTGCAACTCTCATTAGGAATTATGATTCGCGAGCCACGACTGTTGATATGTTTACAAAATCATTAGATTTTCACACTGTTCAATATTCACTGTCGCGTTAATGCCCAATCACCCATCCCATCGTTAGGGAAATTAATTATTTTTTTTATTAGCAATAGATATGAAATAGTTTATGTGCTTTCCTATTTGAATTTCAAAACATTTTATTAAATGTTTTGAAATTCAAATGAATCAGCGTTTCAATCGATTAAAACAGAAAAATGAGATAGAAAATTAATTAATTACCTACTACACTCTGGTGGAACAATATTGAAGCAAAAAAGTACAACGGCTAAGAGCCGGAGGCAAATTGAAGTTAATGATAAATTACGATTTGTGAAATAAAAAAGTCTCCGTCACCTAGTATCGAACTTTAAACTAACACAACGGTTTGTTTATCGGGTCGCAATGTATTGAAACCCTTTGTTTTTATGCGGAAATTATTTTTTTTTGTAAAAAAAGTTTAAAATATAAGTTTTAGCTGCTTAATTAGATATGATTGCATTTTTGATTCCCCATATTAATGTTTGATGTATACGAATAGTAAATGAAACAAGACTGGGAAATTGTTTTTTGACGAAACACATATTTTATGTTACACCATTAGCAGATAAACTCGTCACGGCAAGGCCGCGAGCATAGACAAAATAGAATGTCATAGACAATTGTTGCATTATGCAACAAATGAAACCAAAAATTCTAAGACATCGTCGAAAGTAGCAAATTGCGTAAAAAAAGGGCAGATTTCAAAATATATGTGTTTGCTAAAGCGATTTTGTGGAAAATTATTTTTATCTAACTTGAAAATGAATTGTTTTTATTATGACAGATAACGTTTGCCTCCATTCCACACGCAGCAAACAACGCTATCTTTTATTGATGAATTTTACAAATATTATATCCCATTGTTTTCCTAATTTTAGTATTAGTGTCACATTACCTGTGCGCTACTACACCACCAGGATATTTAAGGGAATAGGTGATAGTAAACATATCTTCCTGCGATTGCTGCATACTCACTCGTCTATTAGTATTGTTCTCCTCTCGAGCCTTCCCACAGTGTTGAGGTAGGTCTTATCCTGTATGAGTGAAGCCACCCCCGAGAAGAGTACCGCTTTACTGACTTCGTCAAATATGGACAGCATATTGAGGTTGTTGTTTAGGTTGCCCATTTGGTCCCAGGAAGAATAATCCATGAGGCCAACTTCGCACATACGGTGGAAGTGTGTTTTCGATAGACCTGCAATTGAGGAAGTCATATTCTGGAGGTCTCGAATTTTTCTGACTTTCCTAATCATATCTATGATATTCAGTCTATTAAATTATAAATTATTAAACATATCTTATCATAGCGTCATTGGGTGTCACATTATTGGAGCGAAGCTCCCATGTGGTGACTCAAATGACACTCTGTTCACGGACTAAGGCTCTAGAACTACAAGACCGATTTTGATAATTATTTTTTTAAAATGACCATGACAATGTCTTCTGTGCATAGATACCAAAAAACATATACATTTGATTGCGCAAAGAATTATAAAAAATTAAATGGTAATCCCTATGGAGAAATACATTTATATACTAAACTTCGCTCCAATGTATGCCGCAGCGAAGCAAAGTGGTGCCCTAGTTATATGTAATCCATACGAAAAAAACCATGATCGAACATTTATAAATTATTTAAGTATTAAGATATTTATTTGTATTTGAAAAATTATAAAATATTGACTAATATGTAAAATGACAACTAATAAATACATTTAGGGACAAATAATTTCAACCGATTATTAACATCGACTAAACGGTGAATAAAAACATGTTGAATTAAACCTCAATACGACCTTAAAGTTCCATGACCTAACGGTTGACTAAAATAGTAAAAATAATGTAATTTTTACCTTATTGGTCTAAATCTTGTACAAGTGAAAAGCAGAAGAATTTCAACTTAAATAAGTCTAGAGCTTAAAAAACTGAACTAAAATGTTGCTGGGTTTTTATTAGGTTGGTATGAAATGAATTCCCTATACATACGAGGTGTGTTCAAAAAGTAAGGTGACTTTTCAAATTTCGCGGGCTACGTCCGTTCGATCCTCGTTTTTTTTTTTTGTTATGTTGGTACACTTGTTTTTGAAAAGTTTCAAGAGTATAGTAATTTTTGTTTGTTTCTGAGAGGCATTAAGGTTAGAAGTGTTTTGCGTGCTCGGCGATTTTCTACTATCGAATAACATGGATCAAAGAATTTGCATTAAATTTTGTGTAAAAAATGGAATCAAGTGCTCTAGAACTCTTGAAATGTTGACACGGTGAGTGTACTTTAAGTAAAAAAAATGTTTACAAGGTGTATAAACTCTTCCAAGAAGGCCGAGAAGACACCAATGACAAACCTCGAAAAAACACGCCAAGTTCAGTCAAATGTCAAGGTGTTGCTCACTGTTTGTTTGATTATCATGGCGTAGTGCATCAGGAGTTCTTACCACAAGGTCGTACAGTTAATAAGGAGTATTACTTTGAGGTTATGCGCCGTTTGCGGAAGCGATACGAAAAAAACGCACGAAATTGTGAAATATCAGTCATGGTTTTTGTACCACGATAATGCGCCAGCTCACATGTCATTACTTGTTCGTGATTTTTTGGCCAAGAACAACGCCGTAATCATGTCACAGCCACCGTATTCACCGGATTTAGCCCCCTGTGACATTTCCTGTTCTCGAAACTCAAGAAACCCATGAAAGAACTGCGTTTTGCAACGATTGAGGACATAAAGACCGCATCGCTGGATGAGCTGAAGGCTATACCAAAAAGTGCTTATCAGAAGTGCTTTGAGGATTGGAAAAAGTGTTGGCACAAGTGTATTATATCTGAGGGGGGTTACTTTGAAGGGGACAAAATAAATAAATAAATATTTTTTGATAAAAATAAAAAGTCACCTACTTTTTGATCACACCTCGTATATCCCCTATACATTCCTTATACATTTTTTAAATTTACTAAACAGCTTTACTGTTAATCCAGATAACCTAAAATTATTTAACTTTCACATTCACCATTAGTCTTTTTAAACTTTCTCGTTGCAGGACAAACGCATTGAAATTCACAGGGCGATATTTCTGCTTATCCACACTTCTTCAATCTATTGAATTATTTAAATCAAGAGTTTTGGATAGTATCGCAAAAGAAAAATGTATACAAACTGTGTTGTTTTGATGGAAGTAAAAAAAAATATGCAACCTCCGTTGCCAGATAAAGGAATGACATGGGCGGGCGTGTCAGGGTACGCGGACAGTGCTGCCACCTCATCGCTTTTCACCAGATCAGGCGAAGTGTGAATGTTGTCGTCTAGCGGAGGCAAGTTCAAAAGTTAACGTTTACACAATTTAAGATATAATTTTGTCCATATAAAATACTTTTCAAAAATCGCAAGTTCTCCAGTTTGAGTCCCTTTCTATTGCAGAAGTGTTCCAGGTCTCGTATTTTCATGGAGTTGGCTTTATTCATGAAGTCTTCCATAATCCAGTGAAAAGACAGATGGTCGGAGACGGGCTGGTAAGTACGCTTTAGGGCACGGTTTCCTACAATGTAAAAAAAAAACATATTTTATTATTTAATCAACCTTTTCGCAAAATAGATCCCGGCTTGATATACGAGGGTTGTCTGAAAAGTTTCGAACCTAACAAAGATATACAAGGAGAGAGAGGGACGGGCGTAAAAATTTTATAGATTTATTTTTATCGCTGATAACGATTTTGAGTTAGGTGTTCGGTAACGTTTGCTTTTTGTAAAGGTACTCGGTAAAGAGTTTTACTAAAGGAACTTCTATTAACTCTTTGAACTTAAATTATAGGAATTAAATCATTAAAAATACAAACACTTAGTTCCATAACAAGCCAACTAAACTTAGGTCTGCCGAAGTTGTAACCAACGGTCTAGGAAATATAATTAAATTGTAATTAGACAGTTGCAAAATAATTATCTTTTTAAGATGGCCTAAATAGGCGAAGAAAAAAATCTCAAAATCAAATTTTATAGAAATTTTAAGGTTATAATTTATAATTTAAAACTAAGACTAAAAACGGACCGCAGCTGACGCAAGCAATGGAGTGGTTGTTTCGCAAATTAACCGTACCCAAAAAACTTTTGCGGTTTTGGTGGTCGATAATATTTTTTTATTTTATTTAAGTTAACAAATACTTACTGGCCCTGTTTGTGAGACTGTTCTGAAATATGTTGCCAGGGTTTGAGATGATGGTGATCACATTTAGTATGGGCTGGACGGTTCGGAAGACCACCGAATGGACCAAACTCTTGCTCAATCGGGGCTGCAGCATGAATTGTGATATCATTCTTCCCAGGCCGGTTAATCTACAAACATTACCATATTCATGGTATAAAATACCTAAACTCCAATTATTTGTTTATATTCATTTATAGATTGTGTATTTAATTACTATAAAATATTATAATATATCTGCTTCTTATCTAATCAATGATACATATAAAATATGTTTTAGTTTAATTAAGTAAATTATAAAAAAAAATGTTTTGATATTGTAAATAACTGAAAAATGTAAGTAATTTTTATATTTAAATTTTTGTTTTATGCTTATTTTTTCTTCAGTTTCGTTCTTAAATATTTTATTTAGATGTTTAATAATTGTATTATTATCTAAGTATTAATGTGAGAATCTGTGTTTAGATTTATATAGTAATGCCTTTTTTTTCTCTCTACGAACATACGAATGTTAATATAAATTTGGGTCTAAATTACTTTGTAAATCAGTAGATTTCTTTTAAAATTAATTAAATAAATAAATAAATAGACATTGTTGCTAGGTATTTTTTTCTACAACAGGTTGTTTTTTAAAAGGCACAGCACAAATGTATTTCTCAGAAAAAACTTAAAAAATATGTATATATTTAGGATACATACATATTCCTAACGTTCACTATTCCTAACATACTCCTAACATTTACTGTCCTAACGTTCACCCTAATGTCCGGTCTCCTCTATATATGCTTCGGTGCATCTCGCCAAATCGATGAAAAAAATACAAGTGAAATGTAACGTTAAGACATGTACACATGCAACGCCAACTGTTACCACCTCTCGGCCGTTTAACACATATCTAAGAAACTTATAATTGCAATGTGTCGCCGCACCCGTGTTGAGAACAGCGCGTTAAAAGGTGATCCAATGAAGGCGAAATAAGAACAACCCTTTCTTTCACCGTGTTAGTTTATTTTTAATGGTAAAACGTTCGACGTTGTCGTATATTTTATTACCTTTCTTCTTGATTAAGAGCTCCCAATTCTTGCAATTCTGCTACAGCCTCTTCGATGTGGATTGGATGAGGGGCCTCCGGGAGAAGGCTCATCACCTCTATTGCCTTCTCATTTTCACTGTACAGCTAGAAAGAGAAGAACAACAAACTTTACAGCACTTTTATGGTATTCACGACTCCAAACCTAAATTTGATTCTCGAGGACGAATTAATTGGAATCCCCGAATTAGGTCACCACGAAACGTTTTATTATTATTATTGTTTGTTGAGCAAGCAGCTATTTAGCTGATATGCTCACATCTCATTCTCAGTTACTAGCGATTTGCCTAGATTCAAGAAATTTACCAAGGCGGTTCTTGAACTGGTTTACACTTATAGCTTCCACCACTTCCTGTGGTAGCCGATTCCAATTATCCACAACTCTATTGGAAATAAAGTTCTTCCTAGGATTAGTGGAACAAAGAGATTTAGATAAGTTCATAGAGTCGCCGCGAAGTTGCGTGTTTTGGTTAAACATGAATATGCCCTTAATGCTTGCACAATTGTGATGTCCAGTTAACACTTTGTAAGTCTCAATGAGATCACAACGATCACGTCGCTCCTGTAATGAGGTCAATTTTAACACAGACAGCCTTTCTTCATATTCCAAGTGTTTTAGTTGTGCGGGTATTTTTGTGAATCTCCTTTGAACTCGTTCCGGCAACTGTATGTCTTTCACAAAGTATGGATTCCATATCTGATACCCGTACGCAAAGGACGTTTTGGTCTATAAAACCACAGATACAAGCCGGACGGACAGAGTTTGACTTCGCCAGCCCACTGGAATACACCTTCAAGCCTCTGAGGTGTCTCGCGACATTTTAAATTCAATTTACTAAACTTATAAGATTGCTTTATACTTTATTAAGATTTAACAATTACGTGTGTATGTTGGAACATTTATTAATAATAAATAATTTTATCTAGCGTACACGGACACGCAACGCTCTATTTTATACTTGGCATGCATTGTATTTCTATAAACATTAACTATAAGGCGTACAAACAGTGAATATTCTAATTCTAATGTATTTACTGCCAAATTCACTGTGGCTGTGTGCAACGTGCACGGACGTCTGATAAGTTTAATAAATGCAAAAATGCTAAAATCGAAACAAAGTACTGTATTTAATTGTAAGAGTTAACCTCAAAATATGCGTCTAATAATTTATTTGTTTGTATACCTGTTTCTTGAATTCAGTGCCTTGTATATTGATAAATGTTTGTATAAGTTTCATATTAATAAGAGCAATTAACGAGTAGCTAGATTCATGATTACAATACTTATTTATTTATTTAATTCTTTATTAATTACTTGCAATAGGGTTCATCGACTTCGTTTTATTTGAATAAAAATATTATCTGGACACAAATTTCTTACTAAGGGAATAAAAACATGTGAGAATTGTTCCAATTTTATTTTATAACCTGCAGAGTAATCTAAAGGAAACAAATACATTATCAAAATACATCTTAAAAAAAATATATTCTAAATAGTATTTTTGTAGATGAATGTACTCGAAGCGATCGGTGTGAGATGTACTCGTACCGACTTTATAATAAGACCGACGCGAGTGGAAGTGACCGAAAAAATCTCTCTGAAAAGAAATGAGGAGTTTTAATAAATAGCAGTTTTTCTCTTTTTGGTTATAAAAATATATGTACATATATATTGTAGTTTTCGTGAGTACTTCTTTATTATTTTTCTATAACTTTTATTTTAATATCTTAAAGACGATGCACCCCGGTCATTTCTCCATACAAAAGTTGTAGTGGTATGACTCTTTTTGTAGATATTGCAAGGTAATGGCACAAATAATCAATAAGTTTATTTGAATTTAATTAATTTTAATTTCATTAGTTTAAATTGCTTCCTTATTAAATTCGTTAGGCTATATATAAGCGGCTTGTGATGGTTGTCCAGATAATCAAAACGGATTTGGAAGCTATTAAGTTCGAAGCCTCTTGGAATAAAAAATGTTAAGAACTAGAAACAAAATTAAGATAGAGTATGGAGAAAATGATGGGTTCAGCATTGTCGTGTCATCTCGTCCATTTTTATATATAATTTACTAGCTGACCCGGCCACGCGTTGCTGTGGCTAAAGTTTTTGTTATATTAAGGATAAGGATTTCAATTTTTGTTTAAACACACGTGCAGTTAAATCATGACGATGAATGGCTTGTTGTCCTGGCAATAGTAAAGTTTGTATCTCTTCCCAATTCGGATTACATGTGAATGTAATAAATAAATCCGGTCGGCCGTAATGACGTACGTAAGTCATCGCATCTTGTATGTATTCCTGCATGTTCCGTGGACTGCCGATGTAGCTTGAAGGTAAAATGTAAGTATTACCGATGTCATTGGGATTTAAATTTCCATCGATGTTTCCAGCAACAGCATCTCGTAAGTGAATATATTCTTCCGATCGTAGTTTTGCCTGGTTGAATCGAAGGAATCGCAAGCGTTCGCTTTCGACCTTAGCATACATATCAACAATGTATTGATGGAACAGCTGACGATATCGAAGGATATAATTGTCTTGATGTTGTCTAACCATTATTCGGTGTGCGTAGTAGTTCATTGAGCTAACTTTATTATTTCTGTAATCACCTAAAAAAATAAAAAATAAAATGCAATACGAAATTAAAATCTATACATACAGTAAGAAAGTAAATAGATAATTGTCAAATTTACCGGTATTTGGATCATACTGATTGATATTAAGGTGATATTCATCTTGTCCTTGCCAAAATATCAATGGATATTGTAGTGCGTCATATGAACGGTGTAGATCCGAAATCGTACTGACAGTGTTGTCTCGCCGTGTAATGTTTATAGATCTTTTGTCAACTGGATCACCAACCATGATAACAGCAACCTCATCAACAGTTGGAGCGTTGAATCTACCAGCATGTTCACCTAATGGTACTTTGTCGGCTTTTATGACGATTTGATAATTGTCATTTTGCAGTCGTGGCGAAACTCTTTTGATCAATTGAATTAGTTGATTGTGATCTTCTAAAAAATTTTCCAATAATATCACAATTGCTCTTTCCTCTGCTTGTTCAATAAAATTATACAGGCACCGAGTCGTCACGCGCTCTTCACAATCGCCCATAAAATAAATTTGAAGAAATTTCGGATTGTTATCAGGCATTGGCATCAGTGATCCGATTTTATGGTACACCTGGCCTTGAATTTTGAATGTAGTTTTTCAAAATTACGTCCATCGGATGCACGATCGCATATTACAGTATAATACAGTAAATAACATGTGACGCTTAAACTCATGAATGAGGTAGGCAAGGCAGACAGTCTTAAACTTTTAAACATTAATATATTTTTTTTTGAATTATAAATACTTTCAATTTCAATTTAATTTAACACCAATCGGTGCACAATGTTTTTGGTTAACCTGTCTTTAGCTAACACAAATAGATCCGACGGTTTCCCAACACGTGAACACGCAACATATAGTTGCCCATGAGAAAAACATGGATTTTCCAAATCTAAACCACAAATGGACATTGTTTGACCTTGAGATTTATTTATAGACATGGCGAAAGCCAAACGAATTGGAAACTGTAGCCTTTTGAAGGGTATGGTAGAATCTGATGGTATCATCGGAATACGTGGCAGTAGGACCACTTTTCCTTTAAACTTCCCAGCCAAAATGGTTGCTTCAAGAATGTTTCCGGTGATCTTTTTGATGACCAAACGCGTACCGTTACATAATTGAGGTGGATTCAAATTACGGAGGAGAATAATAGGTGAACCAATCTTTAATCGAAGATTATGTGGTGGCATTCCAGGGATATCTAATGAATTTAAAAATTCAATCGGAAAATTTACACTTTCATTTTCATCAACAACAGTATCGATTGATTTAAAAGACATCAGATCGCCTGGTAACAACTGTTGTATCTGGAAGTTAATTTCGTCAACATCAACGTTTTTGGCTGCCAAAATCGCCCGTTGACTAAGCCATTCATGATTCAAATAATTATTCTGTATATCCGGGAAAATACTCTGAATCAATTCAGTTTTATCCTGAACAACAGTGCAAAAATTGTCTGGTAGTTTAATGCATTGCGTATTTGGTTGCAGTTTTATTTTACCGTTCCCAATATCTAGTAGTTGTTCGGAAAATATTAGTGCTGATGGATCATTTTGCAATTGTACTCGCATATTTATGGTCAATCGAAGTGTTTCAACACTTCGCCATAAGAATGATTGTTTCAAACATGCATTAATCTCATCCGCGAAAGTAGAGCGAGGTATAACCGGTAAGGTCTGCCGGAAATCACCAGACAAAAGTAAGATAGCACCACCGAAAAGTTTATTATTGCTGTTTAAATCTTGCATAGTTCTGTTTAATGCTTCAAGTGAATATTTGTGTGCCATTGTGCACTCATCCCAAATTATTATAGAACTCTTCCGCAACACTGCAGCTATTCCACTATTCTTTTTGATGTTACACATTGCATCTGGTTTATTATGAACGTCCAATGGCAGCTTGAATGTTGAATGTGCTGTTCGCCCACCATCCAGTAAAGTAGCCGCAATGCCTGACGATGCTAATGCTAATGCGATTTTTTGTTGCGACCGTATTTTGGCAAGAATCAACGATATTAAAAATGTCTTACCGGTTCCACCGGGTGCATCCAAGAAAAAAAAACCGCCTTGTTCAGCAGCAACAGCCAGCATAATCCGATCATAAATAATTTTTTGTTCTGCTGTCAGTAATGGTTCACTGTTCATGATAATTGTTGCTAAACTTCCATGGTCATATTGATTTTCTCGTTGTAAATCGGTATTGACTAAGTCGGTGGCTGGACGATTAGGTGATGGCATACCATAATGATTAAGTGGTAAATTTGAAATAAGAACACATAAATCCTCGATCAAGACCAATGCTTCATTGTACATCTCTGGTGTATAATCTATGTTTTGGCATTGATTTGTTTGTCTAATTCGGTGCAAGATGTCTTCTGTCATACAATTTTTATATTTTTCCCACAAAGTTTGTGCTTGCGAGGGATAACATGTCGTCAAAATAATTGCAAACAACTGACGAATGTTATTCGGTGTTGATGTCAACGCAGCATCAGCAAGCGTTAAGTCCCAATGGTTATCGTCTTCTAGCAATTGCAGTTCACGACATGCATCCTGGTATGTATTGAATACTCGACCATTAGCTGTTCGTAAAAATTCAAAAGACGTTGGTCCGGGAACATTCACCAATAACAAACGTAAATAGAAGCACTCACGTTGCTTTGGATGTACCGTGTAAAGTCTCCCCAATGTCTTAGCTTTGAATATGCCTGTAATGGAAGGATGTGGTTTTCCTTGTTTCCGTGGCTCCCATTTTTTACTGGATTTGTTCCATGTGAAATAACGTGGAACATCACCATACACCAATGTCTTCGCGAATTGGCCAAAAACATCAGGTTTTTGACACAATGTAAAAAATTCAGTTAGAGTCGTTTTCGGAGCTTCGAACGCTCTTTGGAGAACATTTTCTTCAGTGAAGTATACACGTTGACCGTTTTCAAGATGTATTGCCAGATGTTGGACAGCAGGATCTCTTTCGTGGATGGGAAAGCTGAGAATATGCCAAATAGCTTCATTGCTGCTAATGTATCTGCCCATTTGGTATCGTGCTATTTCGTCATTTTTATTTATGTTTTTTACTTCAAATATGGCCAAATCACTGCCTTTGTTTACATATTTACAAATATACTTAATTGATTTAACAGAACTGCAAAGCTCAACATTGATATGAGCTTTGTAAGTTTTTGAAAGTAGTGGTGAGTATGGTACCACCCACTGATTATCAAACTCAACTTGATTTGGAAAGTTCGGCAGTCGCATTGTAAATGTGTGGCCACCATTCTCAGTACTTCTGCGGCGATACATTGGATAACCATCAATATCCGTGATCGTGTCATTCGTATGCGGCTTTGGGAAGTTTTTTTTACATTTTCCATTTTCCATGCACGGTGACGTCATGTTGAAAACACCGCATGGCCCATGGATCATGTGTTTGGTGACAATATCAAATAATTCTTGATCAATTAATGGGTCTGGAATTTCGGCTGAAATTATTTGATCGATTTCTTCAGGACGGATTCTATCTTTAAGCCAAACCAAAATGTGGGCATGAGGCAAACCTCGCTTTTGCCACTCTATCGTATACAGCCAACAACGTGTGATACCAAAAATTGTATATTTAACAATAAAATCAATTAAGGATTTCAATTTTTGTTTAAACACACGTGCAGTTAAATCATGACGATGAATGGCTTGTTGTCCTGGCAATAGTAAAGTTTGTATCTCTTCCCAATTCGGATTACATGTGAATGTAATAAATAAATCCGGTCGGCCGTAATGACGTACGTAAGTCATCGCATCTTGTATGTATTCCTGCATGTTCCGTGGACTGCCGATGTAGCTTGAAGGTAAAATGAAAGCATTACCGATGTCATTGGGATTTAAATTTCCATCGATGTTTCCAGCAACAGCATCTCGTAAGTGAATATATTCTTCCGATCGTAGTTTTGCCTGGTTGAATCGAAGGAATCGCAAGCGTTCGCTTTCGACCTTAGCATACATATCAACAATGTATTGATGGAACAGCTGACGATATCGAAGGATATAATTGTCTTGATGTTGTCTAACCATTATTCGGTGTGCGTAGTAGTTCATTGAGCTAACTTTATTATTTCTGTAATCACCTAAAAAAATAAAAATAAAATGCAATACGAAATTAAAATCTATACATACAGTAAGAAAGTAAATAGATAATTGTCAAATTTACCGGTATTTGGATCATACTGTTTGATATTAAGGTGATATTCATCTTGTCCTTGCCAAAATATCAATGGATATTGTAGTGCGTCATATGAACGGTGTAGATCCGAAATCGTACTGACAGTGTTGTCTCGCCGTGTAATGTTTATAGATCTTTTGTCAACTGGATCACCAACCATGATAACAGCAACCTCATCAACAGTTGGAGCGTTGAATCTACCAGCATGTTCACCTAATGGTACTTTGTCGGCTTTTATGACGATTTGATAATTGTCATTTTGCAGTCGTGGCGAAACTCTTTTGATCAATTGAATTAGTTGATTGTGATCTTCTAAAAAATTTTCCAATAATATCACAATTGCTCTTTCCTCTGCTTGTTCAATAAAATTATACAGGCACCGAGTCGTCACGCGCTCTTCACAATCGCCCATAAAATAAATTTGAAGAAATTTCGGATTGTTATCAGGCATTGGCATCAGTGATCCGATTTTATGGTACACCTGGCCTTGAATTTTGAATGTAGTTTTTCAAAATTACGTCCATCGGATGCACGATCGCAAATTTTAGTTGCCCCAAATGACGTCATTTGGAAGCAAGAATTAAATTTGCGTATCTTACGCAAAAATAATTTGGAATCATCTGAATTGCCAGTAAGAAGGGATAATAAAGGCTCCGGCGGAGCGGGTAGAGGTGACAGCACAACTTTTCCTGATGCGCAGCACATGCCGGCTGCTTCATTCCGAAATTTCAATGCCTGATAATATTGACATACTATATCCATTCCACCGATAGCAGTTTTTGAATGCGCTGAGTAGTTAATATCTGGTGCATATTCAAAGGCAAGCCGAACGAATGATGCACGTGTTAATGAGCGGCTGATCCGTTGCCTTTGTCGATCTAGTACTCGTACTGTAGCTATGTTTCGTTTTCGTGCCGCTCTTGTTCTCGTAATATTCTGTTGCAGACGTTCGTCACACTGTTCTTGAGATTCTCGTGCACGACTTTCTGCAGTCCTGATTCTTTGTGCTGCATTTCTTGGTTCGATTTGTTCTGGTAATTGCTGAGCTCTTTCAACACGTTTGCGTCGTGTCCCTTTGCCGCTCGCGTTGTTGAGGTTAGATTTTTTCGGTGGCATTTGACTGAAAATAATAATTTTCTTGTTCTTATGATATTCTCTTGAAGACGTTCGTTACACTGTTCTTGAGATTCTTGTGCATGACCTGCTGTCCTGATTCTTTGAGCTAGATTTCTTGATTCAATTTGTTTTGCCAACTGATGGGCTCTTTTAATACGTTTGCGTCGAATAACTGTCACTGTCAAATAATAACAGACATTAGCGCCATCAACCCAGTCGAAAGGTATCGACATCTGTCAGTTTTATGACTGCCAAATAATAACGGACAAAAAATTAGCGATAAATTAAAATTGCGACTATAATTTGAGATTTAAACTATCCTATCTCTCAAGTGCACATCGAACTGCACATGGTGTTCAAATTTTATTATAATCGGTTAAGTGTTTTAGGAGTCCATTGAGGACAAACATTGTGACACGAGATTTATATATATTAAGATTACTTGGAAGTTGCAGAATATTTGCGATAAAGTGAATTGTTTGACCGCTTTTGGGATATTTACTGTTTTTTAATACCAAGAGACGATCAAGAAGATCGCTAGGCGGTGCTCTTGAAGAGTAGTGCGGTGTCGTTGTCACCTCTCGCTGCCGAGTCACCGCCCCCGCGAAATAAGACTACAGCTCAAAGAGATTAATATTATGAAAGCGCCGATAAATTAAGAAAGAGACACTAGGTTGTTACAATATGGAAAAGAAATAAAAATAAATATCGTTTTAACTTATAATTATTTGTGTTTATTTAGAATGAAAAATGTACATTTCCGGTTTGTCTAAAAGTTAAGACCCCTGAAAATTCTTCATGCTTTTTCTACTTATGTAATTTTATTTGTTATTTTTTTATTATATATTTTTGTTCGTTCATATTAGGGAGTGTATGTCATATGTGCCTATCCTATGTACATTTTTCGAATATTAATTGACATTATTGATTTATCGTTAGTTTAAAATTTTGCATTTGTTGTAACTTTTTGTTCCATTTGTTCCGACTAAACTAAATTCTAGTGCTGGTGGCTTTTTTGTAGAAATTAAATCGTTTACCTTACAATCCAGAACTGTCTTCACGAGGGGCACCCTTTGTATTTCGGGCAGCGTGTGCTCATGGAACTTCTGCGCTCGCTCTTTGGTGTACATGCGGAAGGCTGTTCCGGGTTGAACGCGGCCAGCGCGTCCGGATCTCTGCTGCATGGACGACCTGCTTATCCAGTTCGTTTGGAGCGCACAGATGCCTGGCGGAAAACAAAGAACGACGTATAACTTTATTTATTCAACAGGTTAATTAAAAACAACACTTTTAAATGAACAATAACAAATGAATTGACGCACAAAGATTGAAAGCAGATTTTTAATCCTATTGGGCGAACAGACAAATATATCAATCTCTGCGGAAATGGAATTTAATTATTCGACTGCTCGCCCAATCGGACTTTACTCGTATACGTCGGTATGACACGCTAATCGCCTAAATAGCGTTTGCTTCTGCGGTCTGGTCAAACGACCGGAATAAAGAAACCAATCTCACCGAGTACTATGGGATTCTCGATGAATCCGTGAATAACTTAAAAAAATAGAATAATGCATGGACTTGTCGCCTAATACTACATTTAGAACTGACAGTTCTAGTGGAAGATTTTCACCAATTCAGAATCTGACAGTAATTTCTAGGCGCTTAATTAATAATCTGCTAATCGTTGAATAGGAACCGAATCAAATACCTTGTTAAAATCATGGTAAACTACACTGAATGGTTGCTGCATTTTCCATTTAACCGTGCACTCGCATTGATGAGTTTGCCATAGTTTTTTTCTTAGATTACGATAACAGAAAGTGTAATTATTACCGTTACGTCCCTTATAAATGTACTGCTTGACAGCGCCAGAGTCCACGACGAAGACGACGTCTGGAACTGTGATGCTGGTCTCGGCTATATTTGTCGCGAGGACAACCTTTCTTACACCCAACTCCGCCGGGGTGAACATTTTGTTCTGCTGCTGCTTTGGTAGGCTGCGGATTAAAAGGAGGAGGAACCTATTTAAATCTATAAAGAATAATCAGTGGGCGAATAGACACACACATTACATTATACAGGGGGTTCCAAGACCATTCCCGAAGACTTAACGGGGTGTTTATGTTCCCTATTATGTGTAAGAATTGTGTAAAAAAATAATTTATTATGTTTTTTAACAGATTGGGTAAATTTGGACAGCGTGCAAATTCCAATGCTGCGCAGATCGATAATGGCATTGACACCGTTATGGTGTACGGCGACAGGCGTGCAATCACAATAAAGACATTATTACATGATCCTTTTACTATTTTCACTTAGTTTATATTTTTTTCTCGGTAACCATGATGAATTTGACCTAAGTTCGTAACAAATAAAATTACAAATTGTAGGACCAGAACCAATAAAAGTATAGACAAGCGAATAGAGATTGCACAACTCATTCCGTGTCCTATCCCGGTAATATAACAGCATGGTGAAGTGCTCTCGAGAAATGGCGGCGCGCGCCATTGGGACCGTTCACTAACTTCAACCTATGACCAGGTACAAAAAAAGTTCGAAGAACGTACCGCGAATGCACGGGTATGATGTTGATCCTGGAGCTGTTCCCGTACAGTTCGTTCAGCGAGTCCATGGTCCTCCTGATGTCCATCCATCCCGGTAGGAAGACCAGTATGGCGCCCGGTCGCTGTGTATGATCTATCATCTGGATCAAACTGGCCACCTGAACAAAAATCAACATTTTAACTAAATAAGTAAGCTCAGATTTTACTGGCCAGGGTCTTGTACTTAACACAAAGTGAATAAAAAATCATCCTATATATAAAGTGTATTTAAGAATTGATTCTAAGCTTTTGCAGTCATCATTTTGCATCATTCATTATAAATGTATAGATTTTACGAATTATTACTTAATATTGTATACAAAAGAATTAATTCCAACGTTTTCGAGATGATCCCGCATTACGTCTTCGGGGTAGAAACCGACGGGCCTGTCCGATGCGAACTAATGACCATGCAGTTTAGCAGGCTTTTAACAAACGCACAACTAAAACTGACCAGGCAACCGAATTGGATAGACAATCAGACAGGTGCGCTATATCGATGGGCTTTCATTTTGACGCACAGATGCGGCAACGGTAATATTTAAAAAACATACCGACATACCTCATGTGGGGCAACGTTCAGCGATCCATAATTGACTTTGCTTGTTTCAACAGATTTAGGCAGCTTAAGATTGCCAAGTACGATGGGAAAGTCTTCCAAGTAGTAATTCATCACGCTGTGCACGGCTCCCGCTATTTCAATCACCGGACAGTCGCCGAAGTAGCTGTGAGCCAAACATAGTCAAAGTGTAAATAACCATAGTGCATTAATTTTGATTTAGATACATTTTTGTTTAGAAAGTACGCCCGTAATATGTACATACCATTGCAAACATCAATTTTTTTATCAATGGCGAGCGCAACTGCTGCATTGACACGTCACGTTACCTACCTGGAGCATCGCAACAAGGCAGGGATTGCAAACCTTATCAAATGATATCTAATTAAAATATACGTTTTAGGCAAAAAATTGTGGACTATATGCACGTTATAAGGCGACACCGTTTAAATCACCCTATTATTCTAGCGCAACTAATAGCAGCGTTAATGAAGCTGGCTCATAGCAGTGACGAAATCGCATTCATTCACAGCTATAGCTATCCTCACAAGTCATGGTCAGATCCTCTATTGGTTGTTTCTCAAGAAATTTCCATAACTTAATAAACGATACAACTTCCATAAAACGTTTAATTTTCAAGACATAAGGTTATGTACCAGGATAGTGCTGGGTACAACGATGTTTGAAATGGTATTAGTTTCACCTGGTAAATACCCGCGTGTTTATGGTGGCGCTCATGATGATGACCTTCAGATCGTTGTTCAGGCTCATGGCGCGCTTCAGCAGGAGCATCATGATGTCGGTGTTGATGTCACGCTCGTGTGCCTCGTCTACAAACACGTGCGTGCAGCCCAACAAACCTAAACAACAGCATGTGTGGTAATCAAAAAACACAACTTAAAACTAACAATATCTAATCATTGTTTTCTTAGTGACTTATGTTTACGCCTTTTATTTATGTTATTATAATTGAATTGGATTTCATTTGTGGGATTATCAGCCATTTCCACCAATTAAATCCTCCTTAACTCGGAACTCTTAATTTCAAGTTATCCTATTTTTCACGAAGCACTCGGACTCTTAGTAAGGAGACACTTAGTAAAGTGAACGTTGTCTATGAATTTGTTGGTAAAGTTGTCATCTTGTACGATCGACCGATAA
The DNA here is from genome assembly GCA_020383195.1 of Neomicropteryx cornuta. Classification (NCBI taxonomy): domain Eukaryota; kingdom Metazoa; phylum Arthropoda; class Insecta; order Lepidoptera; family Micropterigidae; genus Neomicropteryx; species Neomicropteryx cornuta. The sequence continues at coordinate 9,331,648 of JAHKQU010000024.1, forward strand.
ATAACTGTCAAAAACACATTGTTAGACATTGTTATTCTCACGAAAAATTTTGTGAAGAATGTTGTGTTTACTTTAATTTTTATGTTGAAATGGACACCGTTCAGTTATCACAAAAGCGAAAGCAAAGTGCAATTTTGCTGTTAAAGAAAAGTTGAAGAAATCCACATCATCGTAAATTAGGAACATATTTGGCCTATTCCCAATAATTCCAGGTTTGTGTTCATCCCTAGTATTATCATCGATTTCATCCATGAAGTCAAATATTGTGAATATTAAGAGAAACTGACAAAAAACTAAACAGTGGATAAACTCTGTCATCGTTGACTTAAAAATAAGGAGTACTTAGTGCATCTAAGGAACACTTTTGGTGAAACACAAATTCCTACTGTACGGATGCTTAAATCAATTTAGGGAACTCATTGCTCTAAGAGTGGTTTAGTGAAATGGCTCAGAAAATTATAACGCTCACTATAAGTCATTCTATCTAGTAATATTACCTTACAAAAGCATGGTGGTCATTAACCTAATGGTTTTAGATTAAAAATAATCCTAAATATCATTTTTATTTTTAACATACAATTAAATTAGTAAAAGTTCGCTTATTCTAAAAGTTAAGATTCTCTTGCACTTTTGCATGAATTTCATCAAAACTTTGTATCTCACTGACGAAATATACAAATGAAAAGAATAAATCTTCAATAATAGTTCATTTTTATAAAGATTATTATTTTCTTAATAATTAAATTATACATAGATCGCGACTACTATGAATGATCATAGATAGGTATACGACGTAGATCATTATATAGTCGAAGTAATAATTAAATCGTTACAAACACTAATATAGATAAGACAGATACAAGTGTCTCGAGTGTGTTCCCCGAGGCTTTTCTTCATGATTTCACTTACCGGGATTATTGTAAAGAGTCCTTAAAAGCACTCCCGATGTGCAGAACAAAATGCAGTTGTCCAAATTGGATGGATTTTTATGCGAGAGGCGTATGCGGTATCCAACGTTAATTCCAACCTGAATAAAAAAAACACTGTTAGTACGAAGACGAGTAATAATATGGTTATTATAAATCTTATCGATCTTGTAGATTATCGATTGCGCTTTTCCTCTAGGGTCAATCTCTATGGCTGTGGAATATGAACCTTAAAAGATGCTGTCGTCTGTCATTTAGGAGCAACTCCTCAGTGATTTAAAAATTTTTGGTGTTCAGTTCATATTTGTAGTACTTATGGCTAAAAATATGTGTCTTGTTGGTATGAATGTCCTAAGGGGATTAGGAACGAGGAACATATACCTCTTGATTGAGATCATCGGCAACACGATCCGCCAGTGACGATGCGGCGACCCTCCGCGGTTCCGTCACAATGATCCTGGCGTTCTTTTGTGCGTCGTACAGAGCAGCCCAGAGGGGCGCTCGCGTTGACTTGCCGCTCCCCGGCGGTCCAACTAGCACAAATGCTCCGCCCGGCGAACGAGCTATGCGCTCCTGAAGTGTGGCACTGTAACAGAATTTTGACACTTTACACACTTTCAACCTAATCGAATGGTACCGCAAAAAAAGGTTGTAAACATAATAAAAATGTGTTACTCCTTACACTTCCGATCCACTTCCAATAGAACCTCGGTAATCCCAAACCATAAAACAATGTTTTTCCCAAATTCAAAGTTTTTCACACAGTTCATGCGGCTAGGAATGTGGAATCAATTCTCCCAATTTTGCCATTATCAAAAGTCGACTTAAAAGTCGGCTTGTGGAACCAACTCAACCCTAAAATAAGGCTAGCTCTGAATATTTTCATTTCTGAATTTACTTTTACCTCATTCTTCATCCCCAGATCTGTGTTCTGCTCTTAATCCGATCTCCTGTAACCTCCAGTATTACTAAAATAATAAATTGGCCTCACGAGGCCAATTTTTGGTTAGACCTTCATTGTGCGCGTGGCCCATGTCTTCACAGTTCAAACACCGGTCGTGTGTCAAGTCGAACATGAATGAAATTTTTTCAATTTTCTACATACTTACAAATAATCATCGATTGGCAGATGCTTTTCGGGGTTTTTGAGCAGCAGGTCCAAGTTTGCCTGGAGCTTCTCTTTATCGGGATCCTTCTTTGAGAAGTCTATTTCCTGCACGGGTCTCATGGAAATAGGATCGCGCATCATATTGTGATCGGTAACTAAAAATTGAGAAATGTAGATAATTTTTAGAATGCAAATACATATAAAAACACATTAAAAAGTTCAAAAACCATAGTAAACACAGGAACAACCAAAAACAGCCCGTAATGGCATCAACTGACTACTAAATTCATACAACAAACTTCACTATACAAGTCGACTGTGTATCTTATCCCCATCTCACAAAGAAACGAACAGCAATAGGCAACCATAAACCCCGGAGTTGCTAGTAACCAAAAATAATATATTAAATACGCCGTCCATCTCGGTCGCCCGTTGGCGGCTTGTGCGGATGGTGTATGATCGTGAAACGGTCGCCCATGGGCGCTCGATGCGCATGACGGGGTAACTATTTGCCACTTTTAAATATTTGTTAAATGTATAAACTATATATTACTATGTATAACTTGTTGAAAAACATTTTTTCCAAATGATGAAAATTTAATTACATCGCCGTGTCACTAAATAATTTACATCGAGTATTTAGTGATGATGATTATACATTTTTATCAGTGTTTAGCTAGTGATTGGTTATTTGTGAATCGAATGGCATAGACAGTAAAGCAATCGGATGAATAGATAATTAAGGTGAAATTTTGGAATGAATGATGGAGTGCCGATGTGTACACATGTCGGACAACGAATGAGCGCTATGAGGATGCCGGCCGACTCGACATATATATACGTTACATAACCTGACGGGTTAAGACATAGATAAAATAAAGTTAGATTTACGTAGAAAAATATTTATAATTTATATGCATTAAAAATGATTTTGCTGTTACATCGCTGGTGGAATGGCCAAGAATAAAATAAAACATGAACGACGTTGTTTGCCTAAATGCGACATTATGATATATTATTGTGAACCTACGAATAAAAATAGAATTAAAAAACACATTAAGTACGACAGTGTGCTGTAAGTCGAACCCTTACCATATGTCCTCTGTTTATTGCTTGTTTCAATTTCTTCAAAGTTTTCCGCTGAAACAAATAAACAACAAATATTTACAAAAAATCACAATCACAAAAATCAAAATCCAGCATTAAAGAGATCTGAATGTTGATAATTTCTTTTTTTATTAAAAAAAATACTGTAATATTTTAAGTTAAAACATTTATAAATGTTTTACATATTTTTTTTCACCTTCATCAGTAAGTTCCGTGTATGACTCCAGATTTGCCGAGAGTAAGGTAGGGTTACATTTATTTTTGGCTCTTTCAAATACAGGTTCTGGAAAAAAAAACGCGCATAGCTTAAAATATGTTCTTGTGACAGATATACATACTATCTACCTTAATCTGGTGAACAATGATAGAAAACTATCAAAACCAAATACCAAATTGTTAAAGAAAATTTTATAAAAACAAACCGGGATCAAAAAACCCGGATATGTTATGTGTCAGGTGCACGAACCATTCTACAATAGGGACTTATTAACAGGTGAAACCATCTGAATCTACATATCTTTAAGTTACTGAGAGACTTGCTGTAGGACATTAATATATTATGTGCGTACACTAAACAAGTAAATATAAATTCCGCTATAGATAAAACTAAATTTGACTTAAATATATATAAATTGTTTAGAAAGAAACTAATTTTCAAAGAAATAATAAGTGTGCTGACATGGCTGCTATTTTTTAATAACACAAAAAAACATTAAATAACATCTGATCTATGGAGCACGAGAAATATTTCCTAAGCTGATCTGGACTAGATCCAAAATTCTATTGATAAAAAATTGACAAGAGAAAGCTTTGACTGCAAAATATCGGTGTAATGATTAAACAGGCTGTCCATGAATGTCATGAGATCCGAGGTTTCAAGAAATTGATTTTCAACAACGGTATCATCTGCTTTCTACAGTAACAGCGCCTTTTAAAGCAAAGGTACATAAGATAAAAACTGCGGCAGTCACACTACCTACATCCTGCGCGAAAGTTTGCATCACGGCTTCAATAGCCTGACAGTTGTCGTTTCCGATCTTCAATTCGACGGGCGGATTGAGATTTTCCATTAGCCTGGAGACCTCTTGCCCATGGTGAACCAGTCGGCCCTTCTCGTCGATATGTTTGGAGTAGAGGAGACGGTGCAATATGATCAAGGTGGCTTTGTTTTGCGCCAACGCTTTCGTCGGAGCTTTTCTGCGAACAGAAACACAACAAATATTGGCACTGTATGGGCAATCAATACATTCCTATGAAGTTGCAAATTTCCAGTATGCAAACGGGATCTAGACAACTAGTATGAAACGCACTCTCATGAATCGTAATCTATTGTCGTCTTTAAGCCGTCTTGCTTAAATTTGCATAAAACTAAGATAAAAATTGCATAAAACTTTTATTTCCCAAACTAGTGGGAATTTCGAAATTTTCTGTTTGCTGAAGTAATAAACGTGATTTGATCAAAATATGTCCCATACATTTAATTTATTTTGGTAAAATATTTGGACACGCGCTTTTGAACCAATCGCTTGAACTTTAATGCATTTTGAACCAATCTTCACATAGAAAACATTAATGACCTTATTAATGATTATTATATTATTTTTTAAATTATTTAATATAATAATGCTAAATAATGTTACAAAGTTTTTTTTTATTTTATTTTCAAAATGCAACAGTCAATATCCTCCAATACAAAGAGAACGTACAACTATATCTGACACTTGATAGTTCTGACGCGTTGCAGGTGCGCACAGCGAAATGTTCATTAAACGCAGTTTAACCGGCCGTTCTAGTGGACATAATGCATTATACAGGGTGTCCCAAGGTCAATCCCACAAACTTTAGGGGGTGTTTAAGTTCCCTATTAAAAGTAAGAAATTATGTAACAAAATGCGAAAAATTTTCATCACCAAATTTATTATTTTTGTAATAAAATCGGTGTAAATCGATCTTATCAATCGATAAATCAATATTATCTGTCGACTAATAGCATCCCTCTTACAACTCCAGAGAAGGGGAAAGGAGTTACCCCTTCTTCTTAGACCGCCCTCTGTTTCGACCAGTAACATCAGACACCGATCATTTAGCTCCGCCCTAATGGGGCGTTTCAAACAACGCGGCGGGGCATTAACCTCGATCTTGAACGACCGCGGCCTAGTGACCCAGTGACGTACATATCGGAGGGCGGAGCCATTGAAAAAGCCATCTGTTTCACATGAGTTAGAATAGAAACTTCAACATTTTTTTTCTCGAATACCATAATGAATTTTGACATAGTTTCTTAACAAATAACACTAGGAATCGTAAGACCTATTAACTGTTATTTTTAATGCGTGGAACCTTGGGACAGCCTGTATACTGATCATACATTTTCGACCATCCATTTCTATGGGTTATTTTGATTTTTGAACCGATTTCTTAAAATGATAATGTAGAGCATTTTGAGTTTATCAAGAACCATTACAAAATAAATTCAGTCGGTTTGTGACTAAATGAGTTGCGAAACGATGCTCCTCAATTTACGATTTAATTTATATGTTCAGTCGTCGTGCCGCACACATCCACATCTTACTAATACCATCTGTTTTTTACTGTCAGTTAACGATTCATAAAATAAATCAGCAAGATGGGAAGTTTCTAAAATTCGATTACAAGATTTGAGATTTGATGGATGGAATAACGTGCAACATCGACACGGCAAGCTAATATAAATTTCTTAAGTGAAAAAAAACAATTTCTTCAATTATTTGTTTCTACATATTTACGTAACATAAATTTTGTCTAAACCTGTCTGAAAATAACCTTTTAAAATTATTCGATTACAGTTACAGTTTCACTTGGACACTACAACTCTTACTTATATTATTTTTTTTAATATAATATTGTAATGAACTCCAGGTAATGGTCCCAGATTTAATTTTTTATTTTATTTTTCGACTACCACTAACTAACTAAGCTAACTATAAGTATATGTGTAATTAGATTTTACCATACTTACAACCTTTTATTATAAATTGCACTGACCTGACTATATTAAACTTCATGGGCCAGTGGAGTTTGTAAGTGCATTGCCATTCAAACTTCTTGGGCTCAGTATCTCTCAGTGGCAATTGTTCATAAAACACCGAGAACATCTCCTCTGAGGTATTCCGTTTGATATTGCTCAGGGTGTGGGTTGGTGAGGGAAAAAGCTCTGCGACGCGCGCCAATTCTAAACATTAGAATAAGTCATAATAATTGCCAGCATATTTTGTTTTATTTTGCGTATACTTATCCATAGATATTTGACAGAATTGTTTTTCTGATATATCGTATTTAATGAAATGTTAGTATGTATAGATAGTAGGAAAAAGTAGAAGAGGCTTACTATTAAGTTGACAGATGTTTCGGTGCGAAAGTGCTACCTTTATCGATGGCAAATTGACAACAGTGATGTTGTGTTATGGTTGTATAGGTAGAAAGGGCAATAAAATAATGGATACATTAAAACAAAAAAAAAATTAACGGAGAAATAGTAAATAGTTTGATAATAAAAAAATAGATAAGTAAGTCTCACACTATCGTCTTTGCACAGCGAGTACATATTACCGTGATTTTTAAGTCATGTGTAACGGCACTGTGGCGGTGTTGGTGCACATCGACACACGCAGACACCCGATGGTTGGTGGTGGGCGAGGTGACCCGAGCAGCGGCCGATCTCGACCGGACGATCTTTGCTGAGGCGCGGGCAGTCGGTTGAAAACCAGAGAGCAGTTTATTTATTAATCTGTATTTATCTCAGATTCAAGAAATTTATCAAGGCGGTTCTTGAACTGTTTACACTTATAGCTTCCACCACTTTGTGTGGTAGCCGATTCCAATTATCCACAACTCTATTGGAGATAAAGTTCTTCCTAGGATTAGTGGAACAAAGAGAAAAGTAAATCAAGTCATTAGTAAGTCAAATAATGTATAAGTTACAAACCTCTGAGGGATATATCCAAATCATCAAACTGCTTTTCAAACATTTCGGTATTTCTGTAAAACAATAATGTATTATTAAATAAAATGAACACAGATAAAGATTAGGAAACAAATAATCAGAAATAGACTTATTATTAATAATTCAGGGTTTAATTTTATTTATTTTTTTATTTTTTATTTTATTCAATATGGTACAATAAGATGTTACAACAATAAATGATATAAGTAATAACCCTGAATGACTTAAATTAATATAATATAGACAAATTAAACACCAGTCATTTATTGTTGCTCTGAAGTAACATGGCTACTCTAACTAGGTTAAAAAACCTGTTCTAAGAGCAGCCAAAAGGAAGTTGCAGAAAAAATGAAATATTATTACGTTCGCGAGACGTTACTAATACAAAGGGGATCATAGGATAAATATCATAAATACAAAATATAATACATATAATAAATAGTGTATACTATTATATACATATATATAAAATATATATTACATACAATATACCAAATACCAAAAGGTAATGTAATTTTATTGGTCTCAAGCTTCCAGTTCACTTGCTATCAAAGCAAAAGATTTTATAATCTGTGTAAATATGTATTTTATTCAATAGTGGCTTGTGGTGTATAATTTATTATTAATATGGCACACACACACATTTGTGTATTAAGTTGTATCGTGTATATTCACCGTGCTTTATCATGCCGGTCCCAAACATGTGCGCAAATGTTTTTATTTACAAACGTTTTTGGAAATATTTGTCAATTACGCATATGTCTGAAACTGGGAGAGAGCAGCTTTCCACATATGTTAAAAAATGGTTATGGATCAATTTTTGGAAAGGCTTCGGACAACTTGGTTGATGCAATAGCATTATATTATTTTGTATTCATTTGATTATTTATTTCACCGAAAATATAAAGCTCTGATAAAACAGCATCTAGATATTTTATGTAGGTGCATCTGTATACAGACAAAGTTTAATTTGTATTCATGGTGGGTTGGCACTGATAAATACTACTCAAAAAGCTATTCATAACATCGACTGCAAACCACAAAGGTCGATATATTTCGTCTGCTCCAAATTCAGATTTAGTTGATTCTTTAATCCTTCTTATCGTTCCCTGTACTGTGTCAGTAAATAATTCTTCTTTTTTTTAATTCTTCGATTGTGAACGGCACTGAAAAGGCACTCTTGATACAAATCCGGGCTTCATTCACTAGACTTCGGTTCTTATGTTTTTTACCTTTGGAGTTCCAAATAACAGATTCTCCTTGCACACTTTGAGGTTTGCGTGTTGCACCCTTTGATCGCAAATAACGATATAATTAAGAAAAGATGAAATATGTGTGCAAATATTTGCGCACGTGTCTGCGTTCAACTTTAGAATAAAAGATCAGGACTTTTTTAGGCATTGAAATTACAATTAATATTTTAAATCCACTAAGTACTGTGAGGTTCTTATATTATTTTTTTACAGGAAGTAGATCATCATTTAAATATGAAAAAAATAAAGGCATGCCGGGTTACAGTTTCACCCTTAAAAATCCAGGCACTAAATATACCCAGTCATCATTACTAATAAGAATAAAGGTAACAAGTTTCTTATGTAATTGAAGATAGTTTTTGTAATAATTATGCTGATTAATTATTAACTTCAAAACGAAGCACGTTAAATCAAGTATGTAAAAAAAAACTCTATGGTGCGTAGTCTAACTGCAAGACGATGTTTAGGTACGCAAAAGAAGCGTTCTATTAAATATTAGGTTATCCTTATTTCTATAAAACCATTAGAAATCATTCGGTTAACAATGAATAGCTTTAACATTTTGTTTTCAAAACATATCGTACCTTTCGTCTGCGGATTTTCGCATAGGCCTTGTAGACATTGTTTTATAAATAAAACCATATCTGAGATATGCATGCTTATTTCGATGATACCCCGCAAAAGCAAAAGTTAGTTGACTTTGCCTAGTGTTGAAACTTCGACCTAAACAACAAGACATGTTACTGGAATAATGTACCAAAAAAATTAGAAAATCAACAGAGAAACTTAACCTACAAGAAACAGAAATACATGGGCCGGATATAAGGGTTAACTTATTTTCAACAGAATTTATGTAGGTAATATAAATCCTTCTAAGAGCTGCAACTCGGTGAGCCTTTAAATTACATGGAAACATTTTAATGACTGAAAATATTATTTATCTTGCAAAAATTGCACCGCAAAACTACAAATATCATGCGCGCGGTTGTCAAATTTGACAATCTGCTTTTTATTTGTTTGACACCCTCCTAAAATTTCTTCTTTTTACATAGTGGCAATTGATCCCTTAACATAAAAAGAATTTGTAGCCCATGAAAAAAAAATGATAAAAAATAATATTACAAAAAAAAAATGTGTGCATCTCGCGTCAAATTGGGCCTTCTCAAGATACATTCGTTCTCATAAATAATCATGGTGTCTATGATTAAATTAAGCTTTATTATGAAATGACTATTCCACAGAGAGCCACTCCACCGCATAATGCAATAAATGTTCATACACGGATATAAAATTGTGTAAATATTAGAACAGCAGGTTTAGTTTAGTCAATCGGCGATCGAAATCCGACCTAAACAATAAGCAATCTCTTTTCCTTCATCGCGGCATTGTCGATCGGCAGTTCAAAGACTAGACCCACAGATGTAATGTTAAATTTAAAAACAAAAGTAGAATATATTTACGAATCTACATAATAATATTGGTGTTATGAATATAATAGATATATTTTTGCATTTCGTGGTTTGGTGTGCGAAATAAAAAAAAAATATTTTTGTAGTTCGGAATCCACCAATATATTGAACAAAAAATTGACTTTAATTAAAAAAAAATATAATAGGATAATTTTGTATAAAACATACTGAAACGTGAATGTTTCAAAAAAGGTTTTGTTGAAAATTGTCTATACCCGCCACTTAAAGAATAAATTCGAAACTGTTTTGAATCCTAGGCAGTATTTGAACAAATTAGTTAAATTTTTCATTGTTAGAGAACATTAAAATAAACAAGATGGCTATGACACCTGTAGCTATCATTTAATATCAACTGCTTCTACACATTGTTTAGTAGTAGTTAATTATTTAACCAAATGATAATTGGTTAATTATGTAATAGACCTGACGCTAATAGCTATATCCTACAGGCGTCCCTCAGACTACTCGTGCCTGTCTGTGGTTTCAAATTTGTACTTTTGAGTAGATTAAAATAAAAAAACTGATACAATAGTATGTGGACATTCTTTTTTCAATTAATCATAAATTTTAACACTATGTAGCTTTTTTATAAATTTTGAGGCGCGGCTAGTAATAAAACAACACCCCTCATCCCTTTTCTTTTTACTGAATTTGTTATTTATTCAATACTTAATTCTCTCAAATTGAAGGTCAATTTTTCAATAACCCGGCAAAAGTTTCGCAACGCTATATATTATACCAATACTCTACCAACATTAATACAAATACTATACGAATGCACAAAACCAAATTTCCAAGTTTAGTATTCCTAAGTTTCCAAGTATTAAACAGTTTTTTTTATTTTTTTTTCAATATTTATAAATAATCAAAGTTTAAATTGGTGTCTTTAAACTTTTTTTTTATTGTATATTATTATTTTTTTAATTATCCGAAATACCTATGTAGCGGCGCTTTATATTTGGACTGCGGCTGGCAGCGTCGTTTTGGCCGGCGACGTGCGATCGCCGCCAGGCGCATCTGATTGGTCGGCATCTGCGCAGGCGCGCATTGGAACGGCGCACGGGCGATTCGCCAGCAACGCAGGCAGTCAGTCGGTACATCGGGCTTGCAAGCCACCGCGCGCATTATTGATATTTTGTTAACTGTTACCTTCTTTACTTCACAGCACCAATATATGAGAAAGAAAGGTTTGTTCAATCAGTTCTAGCTTGAACTCATAAATTTTAAAAAAAGCAGTCTACATTTTTATAATTAATTACTGTAGTCTTAAGGAATAGGCTAAATAAAATATTTATAGAACAGAAAATATACTAGTAGAAAAATCGTTATATAGCTGTGAATTAAGTTGAGATTTGTTATTTTTTTAAATTTTGATCTTTTTCCGTTTCTCTCTTAAATTATTTTATAAGACTTTAATTGATTTTTAACGTTCTCTTATTGGTAAGTAATTATTTGTAAATTAATGTTCTGGCTAGTGTTAAATTTAATATTGTAGCATGATATTATTCTTTAGTATTACATTGTATTGATTTATATATGGTATTTAAGTTTATATTTAATGGTAGGAAACTTAATTAGAATAAAAAAAAATATGTCATTCCTATGCATGTGATGGAAATAAAGAATCTTATCCTATCTTTTGTTATATTTAATTTTTTCTGAATATTATATACATACTTCTTTTCAGCCTGTAACGCAATCGGGGTAATTTATAGTGTTTTGTTCCACATTAATATATTTTTGAAGTTTAATCGTTTTTTTTTAAATATTTTATAATATTAACTCTACATAAAAGTGGACAAGAGCACTTGAAACAAAGAAATTTTTAGTTCATAACAATTTATTGTTTTTAACTAGGTATTTTATAATATTAACATTACATAAAAACGTGACAAGAGCACTTGACACAAAGAAAATATAAGTGTATAGCAATAATAATAAATAATAAGTACAATCATTTGGTATAATTTAGCACACCGAAGCACAGGGTGGTATTTTGTGTATTTCAGAATGTGTTAAACTGTAACAGACAAATTTAACTTATGTTTCTATTTTTTCCAAGTATTTCTTAATGTATCTGATGACTACTGTCATAGGCCGTTCTTGCCACTGCAGGATCAGTTCCTTTGGTATTTCCACCTGGGCAATGAGAAGAGAAAGTTGTTACAATATTATTCACAAGAAGCTAGCAACTGCGATGGCGATATAAGCCGCGATCGCAGTTGTTGCTAGCTTCACGATAATAATAAAAGTTGAATTTGACATAGTACCACAGTATAGAGAGTTATACTGTGATAGTACAGTCAAAGGCACTTGGAGCTTTACCCCTAGAATTTTAAGTTGAAATGAAATACGTAAAAAACAGAGATAGTAACGTGGTGGGTACTGTATCTATGAAACCACTGCTTTCGCATCTCCATATGAGGTTAATATAGTTGATGTTTTTAGAGGCGTGGTTTTCAAGAAGAGATAAAACGCATATAATTTGATGTTATGGCTAAGAATTTAGTTTTATTATAAAGATAAGGGTTTGCCATTATGTTTTAAAAATGATTTCGGGTAAGTGGCCGCCGCGGCTGACTCGAACAAATTCCAGCCGAGAGGCCCAATTTTCAACCACTTTTTGCAGCAAGTTGGGCCGTATGTCAGCAATAACGCGCCGAATATTCTCTTCCAGGGCGTTAATCGTGTCCGGCTTATCTGCGTAGACAAGCGACTTCACATAACCCCACAAAGAATAGTCCAGCGGTGTTAAATCGCACGATCTTGGAGGCCACGCCACGTTGTTCGGGAGTAAGTCTATTCATTATGAAATGGCAAACCAAACTGAGCATAAATCAAGTGACAGCTGTCAAAAACACCAACTACGAAAAAAGTAGTGCCAGATTGAAAACCACGCCTCTAAAAAAAAACACCCTATATTTACATATACACATAAACATACCTACACTCTGTCAAATCACCTTTCAAGGTAAAGCCTGATTTGCCCTCGACTGTATATAATATGTGAGTAATATCATTTTATTTTATTGAGAACCGTTTTTCTAATGTTTTTTTAAAAAAAATAATTATAAATGGCTGTATTTCAAATAGCACTCATGAAATATTGCCATATGCTTGGCGCCTATTTGCTGACACTCATAATATGGCCGCCACACAGATCAAAGGGTGAGAAACTAACAAACGTCGGCACTTACGATGGGTCGCTTCGCTCTCATCCTTGTAGTTCCAAACCTCTCCAGAAACATACAGAATAATTTAAATTGGTTGTGTTGGAATCGATAAAAATAATAGATTAACTAATAAAGAAACGGACAGACACCATATTTTCAATGACTATATTTTCATCGTCAAATCCGTACATTCAGGTTGTCTCATAACTATTGAGCATTCTTGAAGGAGGTGTTATGGTGGCTTTAAGTATGCACAATCTAATTATCTGTTTCGCTATTGAATTAATATTTGAAGTATTTTTTTAAAATTATATATTTTAATTTAATACTCAATAGAAAAGGTTATAGTTTCAAGGTTAATACGCCTTCTCTGTGAAATCTAATATTTTCGTCCCTCTCAGGGCCGGCCCGTGGGTAGGGCGACCGGGGCGACGACATTTGGGGGCGCCAAGATTTCGAAACAGCCTTTTTAAATATAAAATTGTAATAAAGAATATAATACCTATGTTTATACAGGATCCCCTAAGACCATTTATGTAACCTATTACGAGTAAGCCCAAATTTGTTGTATTTTTTAACAAATGGTGTAAAATCGGTCAGCGCGATTTCCAATGCCGCGCCGATCGATAATGGCCTTGACACCGTAACGGCTGAGTGCTCACAACAGACATTATTACATGATCCTTTTACTATTTTTTTTCTCGGTAACCAAGATGAATTTTTATATAGCAAATAACACCAGAAATCCCAGGACTAACCTAACCTAACCTAACCAGGCGTCCATGAAATATCATTTTTTCTTAAGCTATCAAAGAATCCAATATGTGGAGGAGGGGGGTGGGGGGCGCACAAACTTGTTCACCCGGGGTGCCAAAAAGTCTAGGGCCGGCCCTGGTCCCTCTCACTCAATTCATAAATGGATTGTGTGTAAGAGAAAAACAGTAATGATTTCAGCCGCAATATCTATAATCAACGGTCGACTAGGTTATGCGTGCTTGTGGTCGTGATTTCACCCTCAACACGAATGCTCTATCGTTCGGGACAACCCAGTTACCTGGTCACCGACACTTCGATCAATCAACGTCACACATACGCTGGTCGATTTAACGCCGGCCATTTTGGTCCAAGCTGTGAAAGCCGTCGTCTCCATTTCCATGTTGAGGACTCCCCTCCGACGCAGCCTATCCAGAAATGCTGTCTTGTCATCTGCAGAATAGCCGCAGAAGGGACCATCGAGTCTGCACTGACCTGAGGGAAAGAATACTTAGTGCATCCACATTTAGACACGTTATTGTATTTAAATGCACCGATATCATTTTAGGGGGTTGATCAGTATCAACAATCAAACATTAATCAGAAAAAAATATTGGAAAAATGTTTTTTTTTAAGTAATGTCCTAGATTATTATATTGTCTATCTTTAGAAAGAAAAATTAGGTTCGCGTCACTTACACAACTTAAAAGAAAATCGTTGCAAGAAAAAAACAATACTTTCTTATTTATTTATTTTCATTACTATAATAAGGTGTATTTCGTTTTTTTTTTAAGCAAAGGACTAAATTAATATATGTAGAATATTGTGGTATTTTTAGTTTTAGCCATTTGTTGGGAATAACTTCAACAAAATGCACCAAAATACGTTACAAAACACGTTTTAGGGACTGGTGGCGCCTTAAGCCTGCTTTAATTTAGACTAGCGATTTATTGGTGAACTTATAAACATTTATGTGCGGACTCCTTGGCGGAGAGCCTGGCGATTTGGTAACGTAACGCTCGTGGCTGTGACGTATGAATAATACCCAGAGCTGCAAAGGAATTTTGCACTCGCAATAAACTTATAATGGTTTCAATTTAATGCTCTAAATATTAGGTGGGTGCACACCTTGATAGAAATCCTCAGCGGAAAAGGTGCCCCCGCAGGTGATCTGGAAGTCGTCGTCCGGAGAAGTCATCATGCTCAACTCCTCAGCCAGTTTCTGGTCGGGCCTGGCGGGCAAACTGACCATCTCTCCTAGGATCGCCTTTAACAATAACAAACATTATTTTTTTCGGTAACCATGATGAATTTCAGTAAGTGACACTAGAAATCGCAGGCCAGGTGTTTTTTAGGAAGATTTCTCAGAATATATCCAGGAAACCCTTTTCACAAAGCTAAGCCCACACGGGTGTACTACACTTAAAGTTAGTCGATAACATATATGATCATATTTATGTAACTACCAGATCATAGGTTTCGTTCAGGAGTCCATTGAATGCCCGTTTTGAGACCACCACCGTCCCCGGGGCGACGCCCAGTCCGCCGCTGGTGCCGACGCGGATGAAGATGGGATCCGTCGCACCAGCGTACTGGATAAGCTTCAGCACCTCTTGGAGGACCACGTTCAGAGATGCCATCCCGATGCCGTGCTGTGGAATTATCCAAAATATCGTGATTCACGAATAAAGTGTTGCCTATGGAAATGTACCTATTCCGATAACTTACTTATTTCATATGTATTTATATATAACTGGGCTGTAAATTACTCGAATTAAACTTACAGAAATTGACACATTTTTCTGACACCAGACGCGTAGTTTCTTGTCTTTTCGCCAACAGTGTAGGCTGAAAGGGGTTTGTCCTGAGGAGTGCACTCTCTTCTTGGGGAATAAAAGCCTGTTCCCACACAAAAACCACAGCACAGCGCACACGTCTACACAGTTGGATGGTTTTCGAGAGAGTGAGAGAGTGAGGGTAGGTATTTAGTGAAGGCAAATTACTTGACAACTGCAAACCGTGCATGCGTCGAACTATGTCGTATAAGCCTAAAAAAGCAAAGCCAGCCGATTTGTCAATGTCACAACAGTATTAAATAACCATATTTAATTACTTAAAAAGTTTATTTATTTATTTACCATAAAGGTTGTTTTACCATTTACAATTTGATCGCGTGCATCGTTAGTGTGGTGTGCGTATTTTCATAGGGTTTTACGCAGGTTTTTTATACTCATATTGTAGCATTTAATAAATAACCTTTCTTAGAACGGGCAACCCTTACCCAGTTAGAAAGGTAATAGGCCAACACGACTGGTCATCGATTTTCAATTTTTTTTATAATTTACTAATGAATATTGTATTTTATTTTGATATTTTAATTAACATTAAGTTGCCGTTACCTTAATTCGATTAATAAAAACTTTAAATTTGTAGCACCACAGGCAATTTTTTTAAGCACGGTAGAGTACGCATTTTGATTCTGCATACTGCGGTCATGTCTTAAATATATTCATAATATTTTTAATTACATATGTATGTAACATATATGACAAAATCTATTAATGAAATAAAAAAACAATAGGTCCATTTTAATGATATTAAAGGTTTTATGTGTGTATGAAATCACGCCAAAAGACAGTTGGTAAATGTAACACATTAATCATTTTCTTTGTTTAAAATAAGAAATTTAAAATTCCAGGCGGAAATGACACATAAGTTTGAGTGATGATATTCCGATTAAATTTATCTTATAAATATTATCAGGACAATAATATATTTTTGTGAGATATCTGATAACCATAAAATTAATAAAACATATAAAAGTTGGCGAGATAAATATCCGCAAATATAAATGAACAGAAGTTTGACGGTAGAAGGTGATTAAACATACGAGTGTCAAAATAAAAATGGTTCCTTCCGGTAAAATTATCACTTTAATAATGGTAAGTAGCTTAATTTTACCACTTCCATTTTTACATATTTTTAATAGTAAGTTTATTATATTATTAACAGATTTCTGTTACACATAAAGAAATTGCGTTCGAGAGAGAGAGAGAGTGATGTCGCCTTTGTTCAGTAATTGTTCAAATATTTTTCAAAATAATTTCAAATATTGCCATTTACCGGATAATTTATTTCATTAATAGGCCATTTATTACGTATTTATGAGATACTTGAGAATACCCAATTGTATTATTTTTACAAGCTTTTAATTTAGCTTGCAATGTTTGTATCTTGGTTAAGGTCGAATCTTGCAAGCTGAATTAAACAACTTCCTCTTATCCTACGGAGTTGAAATTTGACATGTTGGTTCAGTTCCGATGACAATGCATTCTTATGGTAAGCATGCCCTGATTCTACACCCAGGATTGGATCCAGACGAAAGAACACCTCGACGGTCACCAGCACAGACACGAAATTTTTAAAAAATGTATTTTTACTATGAATTTATTACAGGTCACGTTTGTGTGCAACATGCTCTCGGCCGAAGCTGCCGTGGGGTGCTCTGGATGCCTGCCAACGGCGAATGTGGCGTGCATCTCGAAGACCACGGTCATGATCTGTGCCCAATTTCCGGTCCAGCCACAATTCATCGAATGCCCGCGGAATACATTCTGTGATGTCAATCGGCTGCCCTGGTGTGGCGAGAACTACTTGCCATTGTGTTAATTATATCAGCGCTAAAATAATTCTTTTACTGATAACGGCCGTTTGTGTACAATAAAAAGATGTTAGTTATTTGAATGGCATCACTATGGTACACATACAAAAAATGAAAATATGAAACTGTCGTAAGTAAATACATGGTTGGTAAAATAAAACAAATAATAAGTGCGTTTTAAAAGCATAACGTCATAATATTTTTTTTTATTATAAAATTGACTACGAAATAAAGGTCGATATTTCAACATTTTGATTAGTTTTATTGTATTATCCACGTTGGATCCAGACAAGGGGGCACTAGGGGCAATTGTCCTACCCCTCCCCCCTCCCCCCATTAAAACAAGCGCGAGTTATTCACTGTTACTCTCAATGTGAAGGAAAAAACATCACTATGCTCTAGCAAATGTGGATGTTAGTATAATAGTTTTGTCGTAGTAAATCACTAGCTCTTTTTTTTAAATAACGTGTGTTATTTGAATTGTTAAGTGAATTATTTGTTAAAATATAAATTAAAAATTCATATTCAAAATTCTCTTTATTAAAAACGATGATGATTTTGATCTTTTCAACTGCCCGCAGCAACAGCTAGTCTAAAAGCATAATAAAAAACGAACTCACATTGACGGAGAGTACGGGTCCTACTTTATACATGGAGTACCGATGAGAGGCTGCTGACAAATCTTCGAGTTTATCTTCGTCCATCTTCAACTCGCGCGCAACTCTTTTGGCGAAGGTGAGCATTCTGTACGCAGTGCCACCCATACACACAAACTGAAACGAATTATTTACACGTATAAGTAATCATTTGCACACTACTTACTACGATTAAAGACCTGTAGTTTTCCATACATTTTATCAAAACTTCAGAAGTAAATATCTTATTGTATGAATACAAGTATCGAGTAAATAAAACCGCAGAAGCATAGTTTAGTTTATAAACATGTAAATTTAAGTATTTTTTATTATATAAATTGTTTTAATAAAGTGTTTATGCGTCAGATGAGACAGAACGATTTAAAAGCACGCCCAAGACAGAGAAGAGCGCCACCGGGAAGAGGGTTGTAAAATTAAGTCTGTAAAATTGAGGTCCATTTTCATGTTTTTTTTTTACTACCCAGTGAAATTGTTTCTGGGCAGTTTAAGAGCCATAACGCACTCCAATTGCATTTTATGCATGTTTTTGAGGTCTACTGCCAAGATAGCTTTTCATACCAGGCATATAAAAAAAATTAGATTAACTAAACGTATTTCTAGAAAACCATTAAGCTGGTTTTTTAAATAAATAATCCTATGTTTACATAAAAAAATATTGAAATTGGTATGTTTTATTTTTTAAATTCTCATAAACCAAACTACATATGTGACGTTAGCCTAATTTATACATAGAAATGTCCGCAATAAAATTCTACAGAAAACCTTAAACATAGATTTTTTTTAAATTGCCTTATATTTTAAATATAAATAAAAAACTGTCAAATGTTTATTCTTTGATGTTGTCGACGGATGCTCGAAGTGCACGTGGCCGCCACCATTTGCAAAGGACGAACTCCAAGGTCACCTCACGATAAACTGGCTCTTAACCAGATCTCAGGAACGCACACTGTTCTCTCAACTCGTGGTACGGACATGTATGCATTAGCGGTGGGCGTTAACGCGATTATCGTATAACTGAGGTTACATTAACCGCGATTTCAAAATAGCTTGATTGATGCACTTGCAACGAGATTTCCGAGTCACTGAAGCCGGAGTCTGGCCGGACAGGGTAAAAATAATAGGGCGACTGTCAAAATAGTAACGGCCGGCGATATACCTGAATACGCGACTTGGTTGAACGCGACTCTGTAGCCACGAGCCAGCTTCAGTAACGCAGTTATTCGTTGCGCTAGAATAATAGGGTGATTAAAGCGATATCGCCTTATAACGCACACGTGTAGTATATAAACCGATTGGGAGCTTCAAAGATTTCGAGTAGCCGGATTATTTATTTCATTTCATTTATTTATTATTTTTTTATAAAAAACAATACATTTAATTTTACATCACCTTCATAGCGTGTACTACTGTTCTAAGGTGATATAATCAGTTATAGAAAGATAGATCCTCAGCTGACAATTCATAAACTAAAAAAGCAACAAACTATCGTTTTAAAAAAAAAAAAACTGAAAATTTACCTAGATTGTATTATTTATTTATAAATTTACCTAGGTATTGTATTAATTATATCAAGTATATCTACTATGGCTTCATTTTGTCAAAATATTGTTATTTATTTATCTTTATTAAGGAAATAAAACAGTTACATAAAATCGCATACAGACGGTAGACATATTAATAACATATAAGTGTGGATAATATAAACAATTGTAAGCAATCATGGCAACAGTAGTGGTGTATCCTTTTTTATGGTTTTTTTTACAAACTGTTATTTAACTAGCAATGTTTGTTATTCGGGTCAACTGAAAATACTATAATTTATAATGATACTAAGAGTGTTAGAGCTTTACTTTTGCAAAAGTGCAGTGTAGAGCAATTGTTCAATAAAGAAACATAAAATTTTAGATAGATCAAGTTGAGTGAGGCCATTTCTAAGGTTAAATCGCAACCTTGACATCCTGAAACAGTGTCCTGAGATCGTGACTTCGATTCCCGAGAGCCAGATGGTACAAGAAGTCCTCGGAGAGGGTCTCCAGGTGTGGATTTATCTGCAAAAGTCTTCCCTCTCTGTTTCTGAAATCGTAAAATGATAGCCATTGTATCCAATCCTCTGAAACTGTTCGAAATTCAGTAAAATATCGGCTCAGAAAAATAGTTCATGACAAAAAAAAATCCCTTTCAGTACGCCGGAAGGCGGAGGTAAATTTGACCGGATCAAGGGATAGACGAACTCCACTTGTGCGATCTTATATCAAACATTGCGCGAGCTGCCGCGCGATCCACTCCCCGTGCGGCAACTCGCGCACCTCAACCCGTTGCCGAGCCGTACACTAATCCCTCTTTATATTGGGCCGTAAGGATTACTCATATCAAAAATGATTTCAAACACAAATTGTAGGGAAATTAAAAGGGGTAGAATTACCATTTTGAACTAATTTGATGATCGTGCCAATTAAGGGAGGTATGATTTTTTTGAATTTTCAAAAACCAATTTTTCCCACTCTTAAGACCAATGGTCGATGCTATCAATAAAGTTTCCTTGGATAAGTTTTAGGTACTGATCTAAGGAATAATATAAAATTTAAATAAATTCGATATCTTATGTACTAAGAAAGTTATAGCAAAATTTCACTTTTTCGAAAAAAACCGATCCCTGGTTTGTGCCCTTAAATTTTATGTATCAATTTGAAAGTGATTGGTGTAAAGTGATATAGATAGACACATAAATAAATTTTTAAACTGAGGGTGGTTTTGGGTTCTAGGGGATGTGAAACGCGAAGATATTTCGAAGCTTTCCGGGGGTCATGATACCCATTGCAATAGGCAGCTTTCCTGATGAAATCTACCTAAAATTTATTATAATATATATTAAATTATTAATAAAATGAATGTAACAAAGACAAACTCACAATAGTTTTCTGTATCCCTGTAATAATAGTATTGACAACATGCATTCAGCCTTGAGTATCATCGTATCATCTAGCTTATATGTACTATTACAGAATTATTGTGTAATCAATATTTCATTATAATCTTTCCGGCCAATTAACCGTGAAATACAAGAAAAAATCGTTTGCAGAATTATAGAAGGATTTACAAACATGCATAATTGATAAGATGTAATTCTTTATTATTGCTATCAATGTGTAGAAGCTTCGGTTTAAAATAATATTGTCATGATAATCTCACGTCGTGATATAGATAAATATTTACTAATATTGGCGTATGTACGAACTCCTTCTATAATACATATCCGAAACACAATTTTTAGTTTATTTGACATTTTTCATATAAAGGATGGGAAAAAAAATGGTAGCGTCCGAATCAGTTATGGATAGATTGATTGATTGATACGTGTTTCTAAGAATTTCAAATTCCGACATGTCGCGTAAAAAGCATTGTCTAACTTAACTAAGTAGGCACTATCGAAATATTGAAATGGCAATATTTGACAGTCAGACGGTGCGTTTAAGATTTGGAATGGCTCAAGCACTGCGCAGCAACAAAAACTTGAAGTTAATCGAAAACATTATCTGTAATGAACCCGTAAACGCCGCGAAGACTATATTTATATTTTTCTTTGAGATTTCGACTTTTACAAAATTATGGTGACTACAGATAATAATTCGTTACATAGTAAAAAATATAATCGAGCGTTTAGTACATGTAACATCTTGTCGCATGCCTTCTAAATTGTATCCTGAATAAGGTTAAATGAAATGCATCTAAGATATATCTTGATCTTTGTTAGTCTACAAATAGTTGACCTACTAATATAGGTACGTACTATCTTATCGGCCTTAAACAAAGGTAACCATTGTAATGATCTCCGGCATTGTACTATTATTATTTATATATTATGTATTATTGCATACAATTTACTTCAAATAATTGTAATTGTATGTTGCGCAGTGTGACGGTTATGCTTATAAGAACGATGCTTCTAGTAAAGTTTACTTTAGTACGGGCATTGCCTAGTTAGGTAGTACTTAGCATAATGTGAAATTAATGTTAACTTACTGTCATAAATAAATAAATAAATCTCTCTATACTAGCTACTAATGGCAAAACAAAAAGTATTGGAATAGAAATAAGCCTATTGTTAAATATGCTATAAAACTTGTATCATTTGTATCAGACCCGAACAAGATGGGAAAGTTGGTTAAAAAAAAAAAGATGAACAAACAACGCTAAAAAACATTGCAAACTTTCCTATGTTTAATATTATTAATAATAGTAATAAACATAATTGACGTGCAATATCTACTGCACAATTAAGACGACCTTATTTCGTATACAAACTTAATATATTATATTTATTGGTAATGTAAAGCGATATCAATAAAAAAAATAAAATAATATTTGCAAGTACAGGGTGTATGAGAGAAAGCTATGCATATAATTATAATTCGTTATTGTCTCCTTTTTCAATATTTTTTTTACTACTATAATGAAAGTTTGACCGTATTTCATAAAACGCACAAATAGCTAGGCGAGTGTTGTAAATTTTCAAAATACTGCGCTGTATTTAAACCAGCTTGCATTACACTCGAGCGATGCAACTATTTGTGCGTTTCAAAGTTAATTTTTCTTTAAACATTCTGTCTATATAATTTGTTTGAAAAACTCAACCCTTAAAAATATTAAAAAGAATTCAAATTTTCCAAATGTCAATATTATACTGTCAGCCTCGCATGATTTTACGGTATTTAAGAAATACATTTTACAATTTTACTGTATTATAATATAAATATGTACTTTTCAATTTGTACGCTAAATAACTCTGGACGGATTTAGGTGCAAAATGTATTATTTTAAATCCGATGATGATCCGTTTTTTTTCGGAATAATTTGTTATATACGCGAAAAATATATTAAAAAGATCTGACAGTTAAAAGGGAAAAAGACAGTTGTCGCATATTTAGAAAGAAATAGTAACATTTTTAACCCAATCAATTTAAATCGTTCTGTAACAATGATCAGTGATTACCTGGGTAGGTTAGGTATTTTCCCACTTTTCAAAAGGTCCTTTAGGACAGGCTCGCAGACTCCGTAGTGCTGGGTGGGCGTTTCGAGAACGGAAATACAATCGCAAACAATATTGTCGTCCATCGCTAACTATTAAATGCTCTAAGTCTAAAGTATTATAATAATTTCATCCACACAATTCGTGACGTGGTGCGCGCACTAATTATTACTAGCGACCGTTGATAACTGTTTAATGTTTATATGAGTGGTTGGACTCCCCGCGATATTTATTATGGCAGCGTGTAGGGAAGAAAACCATCGGTGTCGTAACACCATATTTTTAATATTATTTACTTGTAACTATTTCGAAATGTGCGCTTTTGAATTACCTGCATAGCCCCGCGTATAGAATTGGCTGAACTAAAAAAAAAAAATAATATTACTAATATTGGAGCCAATCAGGTCATGCTTACCATAAAAATGCATGGTAGTCGGAACTGAACCCACATGTCAAATTTCAACTCTGTAGGATAAGAGGAAGTGGTTCAAATTCAGTTTGCAAGATTTGACCTGAACAAACTAACAGGCATTGCAAGTTAAATAAGAGTGTAAGTATTTTATTAACAGCTGTTATCTTCATAAAAACGTTCCTATATATGAAAAGTTAATTATTGTGAAGATTACGAAAACCAAACCGCTTAATATATATTCTTTAGAACCTCTTGACTTCGTGCTCACGAATAATGTTTTTATCTGTTCCGCACACGCTTACCACGAGTCTTCGCTTCATGAAATACCATGATTTTTATAGCATGATCCCATTTCAGAGTTCCCGCTTCCGATAGTACTTTACGTAAGTATTATCACCGCCTTATTAGTTTAGTAAAAATAAATTTTAAGATAATTTTAACACTTACGAAACAACGCGGATATAATATTTTTTAAATATTTCTATTTGCGCGCATAGATAACTTTGTTTTTTAATTTCAACTGGCCTGTAATTAATAATACGATCCAACAGCCGTGCTGTGATATTTTTGAAATATCGACTATGATATTTGAGCGCACTATCGAACTGTCAATGTTTCATTTATTAGTAATCTAAACGGCTATGGTTGTTTTTCAAGAGTAAGTACATAGAAAAAAATAGTCTTTTAACGGACGGACGGATTATTTAAAAATAAAAATAAATATGCATATATATATATTTATATATATATGAATATGTGTACATATGAATATACTAGAGCGCCTCCAAATAAAATACTGAGTGCCTCGAATATTTATCACTTCGATACAGGCATTACGCCCAGTGAAGTGATTATAATCCAATATGCCTGAACCTCTTTCTATAGTTAATTATATTTAAGACCTTGAAATTTATATTTTAAAAAAGGGAATTATGCACTTTGTTCGTACTGTATTGTTATATGGATAAAAAAATAAAATAAAAAAAAACCTAACCTAACCTAACGGCGAGGGTGGTAACTTCTTATACACATTTGTATGTATAGAAGCTAAAATCACTCGTTTTTAGGAATGAAGTTTGTAGTGAATTACAAACCTATATAATAATATTATGTAATGCAATAATTAGGTATGCTCTACGGTTGATATCGATGACCTATGGTTTATAATGACTGCGATGCTATTGACATATTTATGATTCGTAAGACAAGCCACTTGCCTAAAGGTCAGACATTAATTGAAGGTCTATATCTAAAGCCCATGCGCTGTGTCAACTATCTCCGCGTCTTTATAATAAAATTAATTATTTCTATCAGGGATGCTACACTGCAAACTTCATTTTAGGGCTATTTTTAAGTTATTGCAATGCCAAACATAAATCAACTCATTCATCTGTTAATCAGTGATGCAACGATCTTTTAAAACATAATATAGATACGGCGTGTCATGTTAATCGTCCTTGTAAAAACCCGACATATCCCCCCCGTCGACGAGACGTTATACGCGAGGAGTGTACTCGACGCGAAGTGGCGTACTTGGGCGCGGTGCGTTTTTATTAGCTAATATATAATCGTATAAATGAGGTTACGTTAAACGCGATTTCAAAACAGCCTAATACTTAAACCGCCACAAAATAACTGCGCGATCTGTAGATGAACTCGTCACCGTGCTACGTTGTCATGGTGACACTTGTAACGAGATTTCTCGAGATGAGACTTCGCCCAGCTTCGTTGAACGCGACTCTGTAGCTATGGCTGTGAATATCGCCGCTATGAGCCAGCTTCTGTAACGCAGCTATTCGTTGCGCTTGAATAATAGGGTGATTCAAACGGTGTCGCCTTATAACGCGCACGTCTAATTGCTATACTGAATAGGTGTTTTTTTTCTAGTTGCTGAATATTTCAGTTATACACATTACATTACACATACGTATAGTATATGTATCAATTTTTACAATTTTCTTCCCTTTCATTTTCATTTTCAGCCACTTCTACGCACATATCCTATATTTTGAAAATATATACAGGGTGTCCCAAGACCAATCCCGCAGGCTGCAGGGGATGTTTATGTTTCCTATTAAGAGTAAGAAATTATATAACAAAATGCGAAATATTTTCATCACCAAATTTATTATTTTTAGGACAAAATTTGTAGAAATCAATCTTATCAATCGATAAATCAATATTATCTGTCGACCAATAGCATCCCTCTAACAAACCTCAGAGAAGGGGCAAGCAGTTACCCTTTCTTCTTAGACCGACCTCGGTTCGACCAGTGACGGCAGGTCATTAACCTCAATCTTGACTGACCGCGACCCAGTAACCCAGTGACAAAGTTATCCGAGTTAGGAGCCTTTGAAAAATAGCTATTTTACACGACTTTCTTTGAAAGTATTATGAATTTTGATATAGTTTCTTAACAAATAACACAGAAATCGAAGGACCAATACGCTGTTTTTTTTTAATGGGAATGGTCTTGGGACATTCTGTATATATATATATATATATATATATATTTCAAATAAAATAAAATATACGTACATTATACTTACCAGGTTAATCCTCTAATATCTATTACTATATTATACACTACCAACAAAAATTATTAGTCTCTTTATTATATTAAAATTTTTAATACATTATTATATCCTATAGTTTAAACTTTTCTTATTTTTTTTAGAGATAAAACGATCGTCTATTGTTAGTTGGCAAATAGTCAAAAGATAAGAACAAATTTAAGTGCCTTCTTTAGGACAGACATATTTTATGAATATTTATAATTAAATTCGCTGTATATTTGCCGATCGCACTCGCTGCACACCTATACATTTTCTTATTTTCTTATGTACTGCATCAATATGCTTTTGTAAATGTGCTTTTTGTGAACATTTGTAATCGCACTCGCTGCAAATATTTTTTTTAATTTTTCGATGAACTTTATCGACATGACGCTCCAGAGTATTTTTATATGAACTTGTATAGTCGCACTCGCTGCATATAAACTTTTTTATTTTTCGATGCACTGCAATAATATGATTTTGTAAATTTACTTTTTGTGAACATTTGTAATCGCACTCGCTGCAAATATATTTTTTTATTTTTCGATGCACTGCAATAATATGATTTTGTAAATTTACTTTTTGTGAACATTTGTAATCGCACTCGCTGCAAATATATTTTTTTATTTTTCGATGCACTGCAATAATATGATTTTGTAAATTTACTTTTCGTGAACATTTGTAATCGCACTCGCTGCAAATATTTTTTTTTATTTTTCGATGTACTGCATCAATATGATTTTGTAAAACAGCTTTGTATGCAAATTTATAATCGCACACGCTGCAAATAAATTTTCTTATTTTTCGATGAACTTTATTAGAGCGAAGTGAGCGTAGCGAGCGAAGCTCTCATAAGGAGACTCCAATTAGAACTTTGTCACGGGCTAACTTGGTCATTCCTTGACCGATTTGAAAAAT
Source organism: Neomicropteryx cornuta (assembly GCA_020383195.1). Taxonomy (NCBI): domain Eukaryota; kingdom Metazoa; phylum Arthropoda; class Insecta; order Lepidoptera; family Micropterigidae; genus Neomicropteryx; species Neomicropteryx cornuta. The sequence goes on from JAHKQU010000024.1 coordinate 9,358,647, forward strand.
TTTTGATTTTGAGAGAATCTACATGAAAAAGTGAAGGTCGTGACGGAGCTTGATTTTAAATATTGTCAAAAATAAAATTTTTGGGGTCAAAAGAAAATTGTCTATGGGAATATCCATTATAAAAAAGTCACGCGCTTTTTTGAAAATTTTTTATTCGAAAATAATTAATCGAATTTTATTTTAAATTATTTAATTTGATATTAATTTAATACAATTTAACAATAATAAATCGTTTTTAACAATAAATAAAAATACAAAAAATAATTAGGTAAGTTTCACGCATAAAAATAGTAAAAAAAAACAAAATTCGCTCGAAGGTCACGTCACTTTTTTTCTTAGCGATTTATTCTAATTTCGATTTAATTTTCTAAATTAAGCATTAATTTTGAATAATTTATCAAGATTTTTATTTTTAAAAACCATCTCTATGGTCGTAGTTATAAAGAGAAAATAGCATTCATCCAAATTATAAAGTAGTTAACTTGTGATGAGCGAAGACATTTTAAGTACCTCATTTTAGAAAATTATCAAAATCTATCCCGTCGTTAAAAAGTTATGCTGTTGATTTCCGGATGAATTTTTTTTGTGCATTTGTATCAAAGAGATTTCAAATACCTCATTATAGAAAATTATCAAAATCTATCCCGTCGTTAAAAAGTTATTGTCACAGACTAAATTTTATTTAGAAAATTTTAGTAAATCGCTTCGCTCTAATATGTGCTGCAGCGAAGCAAAATGCGAGCGACTGCGGCGACCTAGTCGACATGACGCTCCAGAGTATTTTTATATGAACTTGTATAGTCGCACTCGCTGCATATAAACTTTTTTATTTTTCGATGCACTGCAATAATATGATTTTGTAAATCTGCTTTTCGTGAACATTTGTAATCGCACTCGCTGCAAATATTTTTTTTTATTTTTCGATGTACTGCATCAATATGATTTTGTAAAACAGCTTTGTATGCAAATTTATAATCGCACACGCTGCAAATAAATTTTCTTATTTTTCGATGAACTTTATCGACATGACGCTCCAGAGTATTTTTATATGAACTTGTATAGTCGCACTCGCTGCATATAAACTTTTTTATTTTTCGATGCACTGCAATAATATGATTTTGTAAATTTACTTTTTGTGAACATTTGTAATCGCACTCGCTGCAAATAAATTTTCTTATTTTTCGATGTACTGCAATAATATGATTTTGTAAATTTACTTTTCGTGAACATTTGTAATCGCACTCGCTACAAATATTTTTTTTTATTTTTCGATGCACTGCAATAATATGCTTTTGTAAATTTGCTATTCGTGAACATTTGTAATCGCACTCGCTGCAAATAAATTTTCTTATTTTTCGATGTACTGCAATAATATGATTTTGTAAATTTACTTTTTGTGAACATTTGTAATCGCACTCGCTGCAAATATTTTTTTTTATTTTTCGATGCACTGCAATAATATGCTTTTGTAAATTTGCTATTCGTGAACATTTGTAATCGCACTCGCTGCAAATAAATTTTCTTATTTTTCGATGTACTGCATCAATATGATATTGTAAAACTGCTTTATGTGAACATTTATAGTCGCAATCGCTGCAAATAAATTTTCTTATTTTTCGATGTACTGCATCAATATGATATTGTAAAACTGCTTTGTGTGAACATTTATAGTCGCATTTGATGCAAATAAATTTTCTTTGGTAGCATTCTAAGCATAATAAATTTGTTTCTTTATTTTCACTCATTGTTGTATATACCAAACCGTGTTTTTCAAGGGTACATTTGCAATTGTTACAAGTATAATCGATATCTTGTATTATTATAATTGGCGTTTTTACTGTTTCATTTTTAAAATATGGATCTGTTCTATTAAAATGTTGGACATTCGAGATATTGGTTTCAAATTTAATAAACTTAATATCGTCCTCTTCAAAACCATCACACTGTTGACTTGTACCAACGTCTTCTTGTTTAAAGCAAGTATTATATTCAAATTCCGATTTAATGTTCCCAAATCGACCTGGATTTAGTAATGATTCCAGATGATTTATAGGTGACTTTTGTATTTCGTCAAAATTAATGGTGGATTGATTGCAATTACTTCTTTGCTCATATTTAAATACAATATTATCACGAGCTTGCTCGATATCAACATCAGGTTTGTTTTCGTTTTCCTCCATTTCGCTGTGGCTTTTGGGCAGTGTGATCTTTACACTAACATTATGTTCATAACTAACGAAATTACCAGATCATTTTTCTTTTAAAAATGTATGCACAATTTAACTCTGTAAAGTGATATATACCGAAAATAGTAGTTATAGACACGATCGCGTATTTCTTTTCCGTCTTCCTCTAGGGCACCGCCATCTTTATTCTTTTAGAAGCCGTCAAGTAGGACTTGGCAGCGTCGCATCTGTCAAACAGTAAGACTAAGGCCTATCAGCTGTTGCGCGGCAGCTCAGTCGCGCCAATCGCCCATAAACAAATAATTGAATGAAAGTAGAAATAAATATCTATCATTTTTGGTATGAATTTGTTAATAATTTTAAAATAATGTTAAACCCTTTCAGTTATTCTTAAATAAACAATGTATCTTCATAGCTTCAAAATAAATATAGGAGTGGCTAATAATTCAAAAATAATGCAGTTAGAGGTTTATTTCTTCATTTTAATACATTAAAATTATTTTAATACCGTTTTTATTACAGTTGTCTTTAAAAGATTCAGCTCGAATGCCTAGACATTGTTTACCACCTTAGAATAACTTTTCAAATTGTGTTTGAAGTCTAAAATTTATTGTTAATGGTTAATTGTAACATATAAGTACTTGGAATTGCAATTACATATAGAATATACATACATATTATATTTTTATATTACCTTCATCATAAATTATTTTTATACATACTAAAACCATACTTAATTTATACCTTATTTTAACTGCTTGCTTACGATCCGCGGTTAATGACCTAGGCGTCGCGAGTGGAATGACGCCTCGATAGGCTATCGTACGTATTACAATAACCGTTTAATATAACTAAAACCATGATGAATTTTGATATGTCGTCTTTACAAATCATATTTGAAATCGCAAATTTAAATTTGAAGGGACAATTATCTGGATTCTTTATCTGGAATGATTTTCGGAGACGGTTTATATTTTGCAGCCATATAATTTACTATATTATATTTTTATTTAGGTCCATTTTAATTAATACACATTGTTTCTAATTTACTATTATAATAATTGTAATATTAAAATATATTATTATTTTAGTTAACTACGACTAACTTTAAAAATAAAATATTTAAAGCTACTTATGAGAGAGTTTGCTACATTTTTTCTTATTTTTTTTTTATAATTTTCCAGAAGTTTTAAAAATAATGAGGGCTCATAGATTTTTTTATATATATTTATAAATTTACGCATAAAAAGAGTCAATATAAAATTTAACTAATACTAGATTATGAACGATATTATTATTTAACGCCATCTGTGGTTAAGTGGTGGAACACATGCTGTGCTATGGGATATCAATTTGTAAAGGTTTCATATAAAACCATAAATACACCGCTAGATGGCAGTAAAGCAAATTAATTATGTATTTTAATGGAATTTAAACTTTGTAATAATAATTAAATCTATTAGAAACAGTATTAAAATACATATTTAAAAACTAACACTTATTATATTTATAGGAAACTTACATTATCTTATCATTACAACACTTTTAACTGTTTAAGGTAAATTTTATAGTGTTTAGATATCCTGTATAATGTTACAAAAAAGAATTTTAATAGTACGGGTCTTATGAAAGTAAGAATGTTATTGTGTTCTCTGCATAAAGTTATTAATAAAACATGGGTGATTTTTAATTTATGCGAGATCAGCTGATGGCTGTTATAATTATTTTAAAATCGTAGTTTCTTTATTTTTTATGATTCATTACGGGTACTGTGCTCCGGGTGAACATTATGAATTACGTCACACGGTCGATCCGAGACGCGTGCCAGCTGGCCGACTGAAACAGTTTTCCACTCGCCGTAATTGGCACAGGAAGACAGTTTTCCCACTGCTCGGCGGCGTCCGGACGCGCGCGCGGCGAGCACGCCCCGCTGTCAGAAATATGCTTTCGTGCGTTGCAATTGTTGTTACTATGAAATTGTACGGTCCGTTACACGTTTGATGTTTCAGTGCGTATCGCGTCGTTTGTGCTGTTAATTTAATGTGTCCGGGTCGTATTTAGGCGAGAGTCTTTGAAATTGAATAGGTATTAAAGCTATCAAATAACCCATAAATTTTCCACTTTCGTTTTTTTAATTACTGGCAATTTATTACGCTATTGAGTTATATATATATTATGGGTATTACTCAGTATTTCATGTTATTACTTTTTAAGTAATATTCTAAATCTTCGAAATAATATCAGTGTTGATAAATTGCGGCTTTCACGTTATTAGATAGGTAGGTACTATCGGTTATAAGGTCAAATAATAAAAGAATAAGGGCAGAAGCTACTGTGAAACTAAACATACTTATTTATATCTAGTTAAATGTTTATTTATTTATTTATGTATCCATATAACAAAGTTCGAACAAAGTACATACATAATTCCCCTTTTTTTAAAATATAAATTTCAAGGTCTTAAATATAATTAGAGGTTCAGGCATATTGGATTATAATCACTTCACTGGGCGTAATGCCTGTATCGAAGTGATAAATATTCGAGGCACTCACTATTTATATATATAAATATATATATACATATTTATTTATTGCTTTAGGTTATATTACTATTAGATGTTTAGAAATTAAAGCAGGTTTGAATAACATACTAATACATACTATTACAAAAGATATTTTTTTTCATACTAAAAATATATGAATACAAATAATAAATACATATAATATAATATAATAATATATAATATAACATAATATAATATAACGTATGTAGATCATATTATTATGATCAAATGTGTAGATCATAATAGTAAAAAACGGCGCATATCGCTTTGTTATTCCCTAATTACATTGTGGTTTATATTTTATCTTCTTAATTATAATTTGCTGCATTTTTGTGTTGTTTTTAATGTTTTTTTCATATTAAAATTACCATTTATTTATTTTTTTGAAAAATGGCTTCGCCCGTATTCTTTAGGTATTCCCATGATAGGGAATATTTCAGGGGTGGTTCCGTTTAAATTTTATTACGTCAAGTGTGAGAAATTCGTTATCCGTTCAAAGTTTTTTTTCATATTTGATTGGCGCTATTTCGATTATTTATTTTTTTTTGGATATATGTAGAATTAAAAAACTTTTAGTGGAAGAAAATTAAAACACTAAATAATAGGCATAATAAACTTCTTAAACATAATCAAACAAACGGATTTACCAATACTAATTGAGTCTAATTCGGCGCAGATACATGGTTACATGTAAACCAGTTGGATGGAAAGCGCAAATATTATTCAAATTACAACAAAGATACACGGCTTTTAGAACCTTGAGGACGTATTAGTTATTGCTGGCCAGTTAAAATCAATACAAATTCATTAATCTGGGCAAATAGAAATATATAAAAGAATGTTTAGTGCCACTTTATTTTAATATTAATATTATTCACAGACGCGAGTAGTCTGAGTGGGAGATGCCTTGAATGATGGCTGTAGAGCCAAGCTTTAAGACATCAGGTTCTGGTTAAATAATTTACTAGGTACTACTAAACAATGTATAGAAGCAGTTGATATTATTATATGTGTCATAGCCATTTTGGTTTTTTATTAAAACTGTATTTTCTTGTAAATAATTTCTGACTTTACTGATTAACTGACTTGTCAATAATGCATTATTGCATTAGATAAACGTCAAACTGACAGCAACCGATCGGCAAATCAGGTTCAATCTAGACCCACTGATCCAGGGAACATTATTTTAGACAAATAAGGCAACAAAAATCACGCTCATTGTCAGTTTAACATTTGTTTAATGCAATAATGCATTAACAAACGTCAAACTAACAGGGCATTAAGTAAACATCAAACTGACTGCATTAAATAAACGTCAATCTGACAGTGCATTAAACAAAGGTCAATCTGACAGTGCATTAAACAAACGTCAAACTGACTGCATTAAACAAACGTCAATCTGACAGTGCATTAAACAAACGTCAAACTGACTGCATTAAACAAACGTCAATCTGACAGTGCATTAAACAAACGTCAAACTGACTGCATTAAACAAACGTCAATCTGACAGTGCATTAAACAAACGTCAAACTGACTGCATTAAACAAACGTCAATCTGACAGTGCATTAAACAAACGTCAAACTGACTGCATTAAACAAACGTCAATCTGACAGTGCATTAAATAAACTTTCTACTGACAGCGTGCGGTCGCGAGTCAGCTTGAGACTAGCCCCTATTTAGTGTCTTGATGATGCGAGCGAATAATTCCTTTTCTGCACTCCTATAGCCCTCTCGCTCTTCTGCGGGCGCCAACAATAACTTTACTTCGATCACCATAAAATTTATTCGCACACTCAGATGCGAATGCGAACACGAGGCACTGTTACATCGCTGCTTCAAATGTTACACCCTACACATGGAGGTACGTAGATCGTGAGCACTCATGCCCCGCACGCTGAGTCACTTTTAGATTCCTGATTTAATTTCAATGTTAATCTATTTTGAATCGAAGCCAAATTGTAAATTTTCACTCCGTTTAATGAATAATTTACTACTAAAAGAAGTAAGTCTGCTAATACCGTTTATTCTCTTCTATTTGGGCACTCAAAGGACACGCGCTTCTGTAGTTCAAGTAGTTAAACATTTAAAAAAATCGTATTTTAAACATAAATAAAAAAAAACAATATTGTAATGAGGCCGTGAACATTTTTACAAACATAGTTTAAATTAAAGTGAGCGAAAAAAGGAAAATAATATGTATTATAGATAAAACGTTATAGTGAACTAGGTCTGGGTAAATGTGTGTTTAGGACGAGATGTTATTTATTTAAACTAAACCTACACATTACAATCACAAATTGTGTTCATAGACGCTTGTTAAAAATACCGATTTGCCCTCATTAAATATATCGGTCCCGTCAAAATTGTTGTACAATAGACAATAAATAATGGATTTTTTGCCGTAGTTGGTATTTCACCGTTGTACAAGAAACAATTTATGTGCACGCTTACAACCAGATGTAACCCGGAATTTGAGAGAAGCTAGATATATTTGCTATCTAAGTAATTCTTCGTACCAATAAAGGTGATCATGAAACTTAGCTCATGTGCATGTCACTGCATGCAGTTTGTCTGAGTTGACCTGGTGTAAACTCTATGACGGGCATAACGGCGCTTGTAACACAAAACGCGACCTACCATTATGTATCAAATATTGGTAAAAACTATAACAAAAATCTTCAATTTAGTCTAAGTTGTTATATCATATAACTCAAATCGCTTAGTTAAATCCCTCCACATTATTCTCATCATAAAATAATATTTATTTTATATTTGATATTTCGGGTTTCATAAGCGGGTGACTTCAAAAAATGCTATTTCAAAAACCGGTTGGTTTTGTCTATTTTTAATGTTCAAAGAAATTTTCTTAGGTAATTCCTAAAATAATAAATTATCTTTAATGTAAATAAACTAGATTACTTATATTTCTTGTGGATATCTCTCCTGACGTCTTTAAAAACCTGTAAAATTCGCATTTTTGTAGCATTCAGGTAAGTGGACGATCGTTAAACTAATAGAGAAACAGTTTTTTTTTTAACTTTTTTTTACAGTTTATTTATTATACTCTCAAGTGAAAAAAACAACCGGTTACTAAGTATTTAGTTTTAGATGGAAAAATGCCCTATACCTAATCACTTAAGCTCCTTTTTACGGCGTTTTAGGATATTAGTAAATAGTAAAACTCCTTGCGAAAATAACTAGACCGTTGATATCATTAGCCAGAATGTCTAAATATTAAAAATAATAATAATAATACATAAATTTAAAAAAAATATACTGACTAGCACTTTTAGTCAAATGGATGATTTCCGGTAAAATGCACATGTTAGTACATTTTTATGGTTGTATGTGTCCCCGGTAATTAGCCGCCATTGTTGTATTCGACGATTAGATTATTTTTTCTTGAAGGCAAGGTTTTGTCGTAAAAACTACGCTATTTTTTCTAGTTGTCATTTTTTTTTACTAAAATTACGAACGCGTCATCGTGTAAAGTGACGCTTATTAATATAGGGAAACGCTGATAATATTAATTAATTTATTTAATTCCTACACAAAACGGCGATTATTAAACAATTCAAACATTAAAAAAACAGCCATTGGGTTCATACGAATTACCTTAAATCCATACTAAACTAATAACACAGTTATGCGAAAGTTTGTAGCGTTTTCGCGGTTAAACCGCTAAACAGATTTTAATGGAATTTGGTATGGAGATAGCTTGAATCCTAAGGGAAGACGCACTTAAAAAAATACAATCCCATAAGCGGGTGAAATAGGGGATGGAAGATTGTACGGGAATAGTTTAGGTAACATGCGAGGAAGGTGTGTTTGGGGGTGTTTGAAGCTCTCGGAATTTCTAGGTCAAACCAACTATTTTCAGTTCAACCCGAGGTTGTACGGCTAGTTATAGAAATAAAAACGTGTACCTAGTGACAAAAATCCCTGGAGCTACGAACGTCAAATGGGGGCGCACGAACCGTTCATAGCTTCATGCAAAAAACACAAAAAAAAACTTTTTCTATATATTATAATATAAAGTATCTTTATAGAATCAAATAAACGATGTCTATATACGTATAAGGCGAGGTTCTCAATTCGACCTTTATGTTTTAGGTAGATTTCTTTAGGAAAGACTCTTATTGCAATGGGTACCATGACCATGACTTCCGGAAAATGTCGACATATTACTTTCTTGTGGACACGTTAATGGAAGAAATTAGACCAGGGGGCCAGGAACGTGAGGGGGGGGGGGGGTCTTTCGAAAAAGTGTAATTTTGCTATAACTTTCTTAGAATATAAGATTTCGAATTTATTTACATTTTATATTATCTATTTATCTATTTATCGTTTATTCGGAAAACTAACAGTACAATATATGTAAAAAGAATGGTACATACAGTTTTTTGTAAAATTACAGGTTTTCGCAAAAGTACAGAGATACATGGAAAGATTAAAATTTATTTAAATTACACTCGCATTAGCACTCTAAATACAGAAATATATACTATATATATTTTTTAACATATATTATTTTGAAATAATGGTATGTTTTAAAAATAGTCAAAGGCCAAAGAAAAGAAACTAAAAATTACTATTACTATTACTGTATATCATGTAAAAATCAGACTTCACCTACATAGATATATAAGATGGCATTAATAATTATGTTTGCCTTGACTTACTACATTGACATTGACTTACTATTGAAAAAGGAACATTTGAAATCACGCAAAATTCACAGCTCGAAACTTATTCAGTCAGTTCAGTTAATATAAACGTTTTATTTTATTTTATTTAATGTATTTGTAACACATATTATAGATAAATTGTAGCTTTCTGTAATATTTCTCCATTAAACTTTAACTATGCCAAATCTTAAACTCCTCCGTGCGTGCAATATGCTTAAAAAGAGTTTTTTTTACAGTTTTAATAATGATTAATAATGGCATTTAATGTCTTACTATAACATCAATAGTCTTTAGCATACATTTTCTACTAAAATTTACACAAACATGTAACATTCTTGATGCTAGACGACACGAAATGACAAACTTTCTTAGGCACAGAACTGGTCTAGCTTAGAAGCCAGGGGGCATTTTGTAGCGATGTTCATCGCACTCCAACTATAACTTTTTTAAATCTACGGCAATCATTAATGACTTTAATGCTGTGAGGAAATTTATTTAAGAATTTTTACTACCCCATTTATAAATTGGTATTTTTACACTCCGTTGTCCGAGATCTCTCACGATCGGCGCAAATTTATCTTTCTGACGCGTGTTGTGAGAATTAATTGATTTATGCTTAGCAGCTTCTTGTACAAACATACCATAAATTGTTCATATATTTAAAGATTTGAAATATGACTTGCACGATTCAGTAGATTCAGTAGATTCAGTAGATTCAGTAGATTCCAGCTGGGATTCCAGTGATAGCTGTAATGGTTTTTTTGAGAGTGTACCGATTGAAGTGATTCCGTAGCTCAAACGAGAATAGTATAACAATGCTGAGAGAAACCTACTCTTAACAAAAGTACCTTTCATTTGCATTAAGACATATTGGGCTGAAAATCTAGATGCTTAGACCAGTTTAATTTGGTATCCATTTACACTTAGAAATATTACATTCTCACTAATTTGTATAGAATAACTAACGGTTGATAAATATTGACAAGCATTACTTAAGTTAAAAAGAAAAGTCTTTGTGACGTTTGATGATCTTATTAGCTTTAAAGTAATCTTCAAGGTCAGTAAGAACTAAATTTATCTTATTTGCAAGGGCTTCTAAATTTTTTGCCTCAATCACTCCAGTTAAGTTAGGTTATTTTTGTTGAAGATATAAGTATTTCAGCTCAGGTCATCGATATAAAAACCTATGCTAGCAGTATATTGATGCGGAGTAATGCAAACTTCTGGAATATAAAAAATATAAATAACTAAAATAAATGTTAGTTGAGATTGTTATAAAAAAAATCTTTACTTTAGTTATAAATATTGAGTAGTAAATTGTGATGTTTTTAAGAAAACTTAACTTTTTGCAATAAAATTTGATTTCATAATCAGTTGCAAATTGCGCAAAATCTATAAGTAATATCACTCTTGTGTGAAGGGTTTATATTAAATTTTATATGTATTCCAGTCGATAAAGTGACTCCAATATTTTGCCAAATTTTGAGCTAAAGTGACTGAACTACATATAAAATAATTCAAAAAGGCACAAAGCACATACGAGTGACAGAGATTTTCAGTAGGTTTTTTTTTTTGATTGCGCTGTTGCACGCGTTACGCTACACTCGTTCGTATATATATCGATTGCACGCACGGAATGAGGGTAGGCGGCGGTCTGGTTTCCACGCGTTTTACACCACAGGCTGACGGGCGTATTGCACGCGAGAAAACCCCTGCTGTGCTAATGTTGCGCCGCAGGCCATTAAAAAAATCCTACTTCCTACTGGTCCGTACCGTATTTTTCAAAAGCATGAGCATGCAAGCTCTAAAATGACTAATTAAAAAAAAAAATGAAAAAACCCCCGACTCACAAACGGCTGAACAGATTTTCTCGAATCATAGCTAAGAACACTGTCGATCGAGTCACATTACAAACAAAATAAAAAAAAAATATAATCGGTTTGACACAACGTTAACTTGCAATTTGTTACAGAGTTGAAATTTGACAGTTGGGTCAGTTACGATGACAGTTCATTTTTATGGTAAACATGACCTGATTGTAGAATTCCAGGAATGACTCAAAACGAAGAACTCCTCAACGGTTAACAGCAGACAAGAAATTTTGTATACGCATTCAAGCACTGCAAAAGCCAGTTTTTTACTATTAATATTATTATTAATAAACGTTAATAATACGCCGGTCATTTTTATTTATTTATTTATTATTCTTTATGGAAAAATCCAACAGTATTAATTTTTATAATTACAAACAAAACTTATTACTAGTATACAAAACCAATTATGGATTTCGGACCTTTCACATATTAACATTAGCATAAAAAATTTGGAACAGTGTTCTTAAAATATATATAGATTATGAATATTATATACGTATACAGTTGAATTTTTTGAAGTGTTATGTGTAATTTGTGAGTGTTGTTTGTGGTAGTTGTGAGTGTGTGTGATTTGTATGTATATGTTAAAATAAGGTAATAAATTATGTGTGGTTTTAGTATCTATAAAACTAATTTATGATGAAGGTAATATATGTAATTGCAATTACAAGTACTCATATGTTACAATTAACTATTAACAACATAACAATCTAACAGTACAATTAGGTTTTATTTGTCTTTACTATTAATGATATTGAAAATCTCTTTTTTTTTTTATTTTAAATTTAGACTTTATGAACAAAAATAATGGACAAAGAAGTTATGGAATATTCCTTTGTTTATTATCGTCGCGGGGTAACCATTTAATGACGTCATACGAAGCTTGCGTGAGAGGCTAGGTTCGTCGGTACGTCATAAGGGGAGGACTCAAAACAGATTTGCATAATGCTACACATACGCACGGAATAGGTTTTAATTATTCACCGTTTAATATGCTTGCCTGTAGTTTTAATGACCGCCATTTTAATGCTTGCACCGTACTGCACTTTACATTAAGTGCTCGAATCCGTAAACAAAATTTCGTATCTGTGCTGTTGACCGTTGAAGAGTTCCTTCGTTTGGAGCCAATCCTGGGTGTGGAATCAGGCCATGCTTACCATAAAAATGCAGTGTCATCAGAACTGAACCAACATGTCAAACTTCAACTCCGTAGGATGAGAGTTAGGGGTCCTAATTCAGCTTGCAAGATTCGACCTCAACCGGCATACAAACTGCTTGTGAAAATGACCCCTTTTGAAAGTTATTAGACATTTAAGAAGCGATTTTTGATGAATTTTCTGTAGAAAAATATTACAATACATTAATAATAATAATAATAATATTTATTTCTTCTTTTCTGAGTACATGCCTTACAAATATATTAATTTCATTATAACTATTAATCAGTTTACAATTTTATATGATAAATATACATTTTACAATGATAGTTTAAAGTAATCTACCTTCAATTATCGTAGGCACACTAAGGTTAACAGTACTGGGCGGACTTTTAATTCATTAGTGATAGTATAATTTATTTGTTTATTTATCTTTATTGGAAAAACCAACAATTTTACGTTTTTTTTTTATAATATTTATGAATATTGCGAAAAACATGTTTTCGACTTATCCTTTACGGTTTGTTCTTATTTCGTGCTTACAATGTTTCTCGTCAGCACACGCTTATCACCAGTTTCCGTCGCATGCTTTCGACGATGGGGCTGTTCAGCGCGGGACTATAAAATCCGCACGGTTTTTTTCACGCCTCGCCGAAAAGTCTGTGTTCAGAAATGATTAAGGCCACGCGTATCTAAAAATAAGAATAGTTTTCGAAGTATAAATTAAGTGTCAATAAAAAACAATTAAATTCATCAATTCCCAACATTTTCTAATCCATACTTTTGCTATGAAATTAGCTTTCCGAATGAACCGGCTTCGGATGTTATCAAATACTTCGGGGAACACTTTGATAACGCAATTCGGTTTAACAACTTCGACCGCATGATCTTGAACTTTTAGCATGATTGTTTTTCACTTCCGTTTATATGCTTATATATAGGGTGCTTTTTTCAGAGGCGTGGTTTTCAATCTGGCACTACTTTTTTCGTAGTTGGTGTTTTTGACAGCTGTCACTTGATTTATGCTTAGTTTGGTTTGCCATTTCATAATGAATAGACTTACTCCTGAACAACGTGGCGTGGCCTCCAAGATCGTGCGATTTAACACCGCTGGACTATTTTTTGTGGGGTTGTGTGAAGTCGCTTGTCTACGCAGATAAGCCGGACACGATTAACGCCTTGGAAGAGAATATTCGGCGCGTTATTGCTGACATACGGCCCAACTTGCTGCAATAAGTGGTTGAAAATTGGGCCTCTCGGCTGGAATTTGTTCGAGTCAGCCGCGGCGGCCACTTACCCGAAATCATTTTTAAAACATAATGGCAAACCCTTATCTTTATAATAAAACTAAATTCTTAGCCATAACATCAAATTATATGCGTTTTATCTCTTCTTGAAAACCACGCCTCTAAAATCATCACCCTATATTATAAATTACCTACCTAAAAAAATCCTTTTCGGCACGCCGAGGGGCGGAGGTAAATTTCACGGAATCAAAGTAGGGGATAGGTAAACTCCAATTGTACGAACTTGTATCAAACATTGCGCAGCGAGAGTTTATTTATTGAATCCCTCTTTATACTGTGCCGTAAGGGTTGCTCATATCAAAAATTATTTCAAACAAAAGTTGTAGGGAATTTGTTGACCTACAATTTACATTTAGAACGGATTAAATCATGTGCCGATTAAGGTAGGTATGATTTTTTGAATTTTGAAAAATCAATTTTTCCCACCCCTAGGATCAACGGCTGGTTGGTTGGTTGCGCGAGCTGCCGCGCGGGGAGTGGATCTTGCAATGTATGATACAAATTCGTACAATTGGAGTTCGCTTATCCCTTAATTTGACCGGTGAAACCTACCTCCGCCTTCCGGCTTGCCGAAAGGGATTTTTTTTATATAATTTCTTACTCATCCCCTTCAACCCTTCCCCCTTCTTGGGACATCCTGTATTTATTTTTAATTTCGTATAAGTGAGTAGTTGAACGAAATGAATGAGAGAATTTTTGATGTTTTTATGCGAAGATTAAAACGTCACGAATTGTGCCGACAACCCCTCCCGGTTGCCGCCGACTAATTAGCATCCCGATTTTCCTATTTGCGTCGCGTCGTCGGCTGATTCAATTGCCCCAACTTTAGTCGGCTGGTGGAATAGGTTAACCGCAAATTAGCGGGTAGGCAAAGTCGCTCGGGCGTGAGTTGAGTCAACAGCGAGGGTTGAAAACTAGACCGAATACTAGTTCTTTGAAACAATAATTATGAGTTGTGATTGCGGTTGACTGTACAGTGAAATTATACATTTCAACCTTAAGGCGCCACCAGTCCCTAAAACGTGTTTTGTAACGTATTTTGGTGCATTTTGTTGAGGTTATTCCCAACAAATGGCTAAAACTAAAAATACCACAATATTCTATATATATTAATTTAGTACTTTGCTTAAAAGAAAAACGAAATACACCTTATTATAGTAATGAAAATAAATAAATAAGAAAGTGTTGTTTTTTTCTTGCAACGATTTTCTTTTAAGTTGTGTAAGTGACGCGAACCTAATTTTTCTTTCTAAAGATAGACAATATAATAATCTAGGACATTACTTAAAAAAAAACATTTTTTTCAAATGATAATAATTATTTAAATACAAAAAACATGTTTCATCGATTCCAAATGAGTCGGCGAGTATATCCGTCTCTTTTCTACACGTCAATGTTCGAATAAAGCCTACTCTTTCTAATCTCAAGGACAAATCGCCTTAAGGCGAAGCCAAAGGATTAATAATAATTTAGATTTATTTAGACCCTTTTTTCTTCAGCTGGCATTTGGTAACCATAGTGCTACATATTTGCTGTGGCTGGCAGCATCGTGTTGGCCGGGCTCATCGGATTGGCCGGCATCTGCGCAGGCGCGTATTCGAGCGACGTACCGGCGAATTTATATTTTATTCTCCCGTTTTTACATTTGTTACTTATTTTTAATTCATGATACGCTATTTGTTAATTATTAAAATGTTGCTCAAAGGGTACATATAAATAAAGGATTAACGCCGGGGGAATTTTACCGTTCATTAATTAGACTTTGTAACTTTTTCTATCCCTTCACGAAGGGTTGAATCCTTTGCATGTAAATTCAATTCTATTTATAAGAAATTTAATTAATTCTTTTTTAGTTGAATTGCTCTCTTAAAAAGATATAATAAACTTAGGAAAAATAGCAATTAAAAGGAAATGGAGGGTCTAAACTCTAAAACATAGAAAAGTTTGTTTTTTTTATTTCTTTATTAAGAAACTGTAATTAAATAAAAACCAACAATTGCTTACTGACCGCGCAAATAGTAAAACCTGACCTGTTTTATAATAAATATTAAACGTTATTTGTTAAATGAAAATTCATTATTTATTTATTTATTATTTTTTACGACAACAATACACATCATTTTTATAGCGTGAACTGCTGTTCTAAGGTGACGTAATTATGGTTTCCGTGATTTTTTTTTAACTGTAAGTGATAATATTAAAACGTTGTCATACGGTCGCCAGCGGATCGTGTGCTTGCACCACATAGGTAATTGACCGCGCTCAGTCAAGGCTACGTCATATCGATCGCGTTTTGCAGCGGCAATTGCAATTTAAACCAGCGCTTTAATGAAAATATTAAATCTGGGGTTGAATTACGTTCGCATTTTTTATAAAATGTCTTACGCGTAATAGGGAACATAAAAACCCCTTTTAAGTCTTCGGGAAAAGTCTTGGAAAACCCTGTTTACATCACGCCATATATCATGTAGGCTTTCTATATCATTTCTATTTTATTTAATGACTATCATAAAATGTTATATCTAATGATGATGATAAGAGAAGCAATTTAGTTAATATCTTTTATTACACCCCTGTTTAATTTGCAGATTAGATGGTTTAGGTTAAAATGCCTCATAAACCAAACCCTCTGTTATAGCATACTTCGCTCACTCTCCAGGCGATGCTATAACAAAATGTACTTTGTTACAGTACACTACGATGTCGCCATGTGGTAAAGAAGGTAGAGACCCCAATAGCTAAAACCAACCACCAATTCTACTGTCTCGTTCACGGGCGTATCCGAATTAGCAGGAGGTTACGTTAAACGCGATTTCAGAATAGCGTAATACTTAAACGGCTACAAAATAACTGAGTGATTCGTAGCTGAGCTCGTCACCGTGGTTCATTGTCATGGTGTCACTTGTGACGAGATTTCCGTGCCGCTGGAGCTTGGCTCCGTGACGCGATTTCGTCACCGCTATTAGCCAGCTTCAGTAACGCGGCTAATAATAGTGTGATCTTACAACGCGACGGCACGATAAGCGTGCATCGTGCACGAGGTAGGCAGGAACATTGTTGAATGAGAATGTCAGTATTTATTTATCTTTATTTGGGAATAAAACAGTCGTGTAACAAAAAATCATATACAGGCAATACACAATAATAAAATAATATACACAGTGGGAAAACATTGTTACCCACTTACAAATATAAATTAAAACCAATTAAATATTTCCACCGAGTGGGTATAAAATTAGTGTTCCTAGTGTTGGTGTGTATGGGGGTGATATTTTTGAAATATAGGTTAATATAATATGCAGCTGAAGACCTACCACACCACTATAGGGTTTTGGTGTGGTAGGTTTTATTTGCCCGATGACTTTTGCCACGCTCAACGCGAATAGAATTTATTTACATAATTATAACCTCCGTTACATTACTCAATCATATGATTTTACAGAGAGATGGAAAAATACACCCATAAGCTATGAAACGTAGCATTTGCACCCACCTCTCTTTATACAGAGTGGAGGGGACCCCTCTGGCCATACTGCAGGGGGTGGTAGTAGTCATAGGGGCCATACTGCCTGTTTGCATACAAAATGGCGGTTATCCTATGAAGCACTTATTCAAAATAAGTAATCAACCCATTTGTTAAGTTTTTACAAACACCTTTCATGTGATTTTCCTTTTTTAATAACGCCTTCACAATTGCGTTAATTTGATCACATTATTCTTTTTGTGATTTTAATTTTATTATCAGAAGTATTAATTTCGTTTTTACATTTTTCTGATTACAGATGATTCTAGTTTCATAATAAAATAAAATATTTATATGTTAGTAGTACATTTTTTAAAATTAATGCTCGTTTTTAAAATTTCAAATGTTTTTTTTGTATCTTTTTAGTGTTAAGGCCTTCGTAAATGAACTGAAATGATAATGTGTACTTAAATATTCTAATAACATTTTGGTAATAAAAAACCCTATTAATAACGTAATTTACCCATATTATTAACACAATGCAACTTGTATTTCCCTATTCGTTCAATCTTGAATAACTACGGAACCCTTCGATTGCGACCACCTTTTCCATTGAACTTTTTAATTGGTTTGACATGTACTATCACCTCCTGCAGTGTGGACAGAGGAGTTCCTTCCATCCTGTATATTTGGTCATTGATTCAACTCTATTAAATTTGAAAAAAATAACGTTTGTTATTTTTTAATTTTAAGTTTTAGTTTAATTTCTCTCGTGTTCTTTTGTGAAACAATATTGTGAAATCGTCAAAATGCTCTGTGTGATGTCAAAAGGCTTTGTAATGGCCCAGTGCTGTGTGCGTTAGTGTTGCTAGTGCGTCATGAAGATGTGAAGGTGTGTGTACGCAATGCTCCAGGAACACCAAAACGGCAGCGCTGGGTATGACGTCACGGATGTGTTAAGATGAGCGCGCTGACGTCATCATGTCTTCCAAGAAACACTCGCCTGGTTCGAGTAAGTATTTCATGAATATTTTCCTAACTTTAACCATGTTTTCGGCGCCGTATGGCGATTTAATGATGATGCGAAGAGTCCCTCGAAGGGTTAAGTACTTATATAAGTAAAGTCTTCGAAAAGTAACTTTGGATAACTATCGTTAAGAGGTCTACATACGCGAACTAAGGACACAATTTGAACGATTCTGACCTGATTTAACTCTATGACCTACTGACCTAGCATTTTGTATGAAATATTGATAGCATATAGTAATTTTTTTTTTTAAAAAACGGGATATGATTTTTAATTCCATTTGTATTAAAATAATAACATAAAACAGATATTTTCCGAAAATGAAAAAAAAAATCCATAAATTATCATTTTCATATTTTAAACTAAAACAAAAATCTCCAATTTTAGGCAAATTTTGTTATTTTATTTCTAAGTTGTTATACCATATACTTATCTTGAACCGTGTAGGTAAATCCCAGCTCCACTTATTCTCATCATTAAACTATATTTATTTTATATGTGATGTTTCTGGATTCAGAAGCGGGTGACGAACGTGGTGGTTTTGTTTATTTTTTGCATATTGTTTAAAGAAATTTCCCTAAAATAATAAATTATATTTAATGGAAATAAACTAGATTACTTATATCTCTTGTGGATATCTCTCTAACGTCTTTGAAAACCTGTAAAATTCGCATTTTAATAGAATTCATGTACGCAGGCGCCTTAAGTCAGTACGTCCGAGAATATAGTCTTGATCCATTAAAGATTCAGATGGACATTTTTGTATAATTATACGTTTTAAGGCGAAATAGTATAAGAATGGTTGTAGTAAACACAGCGAACTGTACGAAACGGTAGTTATAGTTTCTAAACGTTCAATATCATGCGATCGGACGTTGTAAGACCGATTTATTCGATATCGAAGCATTTCTCGAAGTTTTCCGAGCACATCCGAATCAATTACAAGGCAAATTTTATTGCACCACAACACGTTGAGAATTTCTTGTTATTTAATTGCTTTTTTTCTGCCGTAAGGGTTGCTCATGTCAAAAATTGATTTAAACAAAAGTGTAGGGAATTTTCAGGCCTACAATTAGCATTTTGAACGGATTTAATCTTATGCTTATTAAGGGAGATATGATTTTTTTTGTATGTGACGTAAGCCTAATTTATACATAGAAATGTCCGCAATAAAATTCTACAGAAAACCTTAAACTTAGTTTTTTTTTAATTGCCCTTTATTTTTAATATAAATAAAAAACTGTCGAATGTTTATTCTTTGTTGTTGTCGACGGATGCTCGAAGTGCAAGTGGCCGACACCATTTGCAAAGGCGGATCTTCAAGGTCACCTCACGATATACTAGCTCTTAAATTTTATGTATCAATCTTAAATTGATTGGTGTTTTTTAACTTATAGGTAATTTTTTTTACTGAGAGTTGTTTTGGGCTCTTGGGGTTGTGATACGCGAAGATATTTCAAAATTTTCTGGTCTTGTGAATGGCAATTCGTTTTTTTATAGGTGTTTTAAGTAAAAGAAATACACATAGTTGAAATAAAATATCTCTAAGAGAGTGTTTTTTCGTCAATAAATCTATTTAGTTTGGGAAGATCTATAGTCTTAATAATATTGTTAAAAAAAATGTTATTTAATTTCGTTAATAATTTTCATTTAAGACTTTGTCGATGGATTAGCTGGGAGAGGTCTTGTGGCGTATTTATGCGTGTCATATAAGGTGTGTTTCAATAAATATAATGGGAAATTAGGGCCATTCTGTTAAACTAAAAGAAATTGTACTTAGATTCGTGAATCGAGCTATTAAGCGAACATAAAATTTCAATCAGTCGTGGGCGTTTTTCTTCAGCCAATGCGCCATGGATAGGACGATAATACAATATATTTCATGTGAAGTGCGTCGCTATAAAGTATCCCTTAATGGAGTTTATGCGTCGTCTCTTAAGTGACATTTAAACTGGAAAATGTCAACGGTAATTGTACAAGGTTTCCGAAAGCCCACGCAAGTGATCATTGTTTAATGTGGTATAATGTGGTACAGTGGTATAATGTTTGATACAAAATATACAAGTATCATTTGTTTTTTTACAATTTACCTGAGTGTAGTTACATGGGGCCGCGGGCTATCGTCATTAAAAAATCCTATCGAAATAAGTCTGTTTGCTATCCACAAGAATTTTATTCTATCTAATCTAAGGATATAATATAATTAACAAACACTATGGGCCGAAATTTCAAGACCTTTAAAGACTAACCTAATTTTTTAAGCTAGACTTAACCGATAAACATCGTATTTCAACTCACTCTTAGCGTTAAGTCGAACATAAAAGTCCGCCTTAGCTAAGAATCAAATATACTACTTAAGCCTAAGTCAAACTTAAGTCAGCGTTAAAATACGCTGCTAGGAGGGATTTCAATACATTAAACGCACTACAGTCGATGTGACCCGTGTGCGAGTGTATTGACATCTGTGGTTTTCGTCTCGTAATTTATAATTGACTGGATTTGCATATTTTGATCATCTTAAATTCAAGCAAACACGCATGGCAAAATCGTAGTAATCCTACAGGATAATTATCATAACCTCAAAATGTCAGATGACGCATCATATGTCAAAAGTTACGCGACAGTGGCGACAGATATTGTATACACAAACCATAGCGGCGAGTAGCGAACTAATCGCGAGTGCGAAAACAAAGTCAAACTTAAAAAGTAACTGAAATACACAATTCAATTTAGGTCATGCTTAAAAGTTAACTTGATCCTAACTAAGAACGACTTTAAGCAAGGACTGAAATTTCGGCCCTATTTCCCACGAATCGTGTGTATGCGATATGATCGAAATCTCACACAAACCCAACCTAACCTAACCTAACCTAACCTAACCTAACTGAACCTAACCTAACCTAACGGATGTTATACGTGGTTTGTTCTAGAGCGAGCCCGTCGCTTTGCCGGCCTGGTGTCGATGCCGGGCGGCGGCTCGGGCCCTGCGTGCGGCTGCGACGGTGACGCCACCAGCGACGCTCCGACCCTCACCAACAGGCTCAGCAAATCTGCATCAGAACTGTCCACGCTTCTCCACGAACAAAAGTGAGTTCATACCATATTTATTTATTTGACATATTTTAGGGCGAAACTTAATTTATAAAACAGCAAATACATTAATTTATTAATTTTGCCAATTACATGAATCCACTGTTTAACAATTAGATCGAAAAGTAGGTTCACCTAGAACTGATTATATTAATGGAAATATAGGTTTGTTAGAGTTATTATGATAAACATAAATATTTAACACTTTTACCTTCTAATTACCTGTATGACGAGTATATTTTACTTTCCTTATTTTTGAATGAATTGAAAGTACAATTAAAAATGTCTAATTCCGAAAGATTACTATTTTAATCATGACTTCTGTGAAGTGTTGCGTTTTAAGCGTAGTTTATGTTTGTTTTATTTACAGTACATATTAAACAGAATCTTATTATTTGTTCTATATTTTATATTATCTTGGCGAACAGTATAAAACAGTTTATCGAAAATAAAAGCCAAATTTAATGTTAATATGTTATGTCCAACGCTATCAAACATAATCATCCCATTTTTTAAAATCGTAACCTTTATTTATATTTAACATTTAACCTTCTATTAGACAGTCAACTAAGTTATGTTTTCATGTTTGTTTAATTATAATATTATACATTGCTTAAAAATGAATTGAAAATAGACATCGTTTTATAAGATTTGCGACCCGATTCGTGTGCCGCAGTTACGGGTCGTCTAGTCTCGTTGTCTATGCTTCAGCTTCTGATAAAATAGAACAGAACCACCCCGTATCTATCAGTTTTAAAAGATGGTTGGTCTATGGTGCCTAAATGAGTAAAAAAATTAGATTAAAATCTTGTATACTTACCGTGATTTATTTTTGTGACCCATGCAATATTGTCTTAATAATTACCAATTACCAAAAAAATTGTAGGTTAAGGGGACTACACACGTGAACGAAGGACCCATTTGAACGATTCTGACCTACAAACTGTTGCCTGCGAAAAGAAGCCTTACTCGGTGAACGGAAAGGTGTAATCTCTATGACGGCCATAACGGCGTTTATAACACAAACCGCGACCTACCATTTTGTATGAAATATTGATAGAATTTAGTTATATGTTATATATAAAACCATTAGGGATATGTTTTTTAATTCCGTTTTTTTTTAATTATAACATAAAAACATATATTTTTTGAAAACATTTTCTTATTTTAAAACTAAAACAAAAATCTCCAATTTAAGACAAATTTTGAAGTTGTTATACCATATGTCTCAAATAGCTTAGGTAAATCCCTCCTCCACTTTATTCTCATCATAAAACTAAGTATATTTATTTTATATGGATGTTCCTGGTTTCATAAGCGGGGGTGACTTTAAAAAATACTATTTCAAAAACATGGTGATTTTTTAAATTATTTTTGCATAATGTTTATAGAAATTTCCTTGGGTAATTCCCTAGAATAATAAATTACCTTTAATGTAAATAAACTAGATTACTTATATCTCTTGTGGATATCTCTCCTGACATCTTTGAAAACTTTCGCATTTTTGTAGAATTCAGGTATGTAGGCGCCTTAAGTGGCTTTGTATGTGTACTAGTTTCATATTTAATTACAGATGTGTTTAGTTATAAATCTTATCTCGCAAATACGACAGAAAAATAAATAAATAACACAGAAACCGCGATGACTTGATAATGAATGTTATTTAAAAAGATATTAAGCCGGGCCTACACTAATCGAACGAACTAGTACCGAGCAGTGACGAACGCGCGAACGAGAGAGGTCGAATACTCATCGCTATTACTTTTTAACTCTAAATTGATGATAATACTTATATATCTTTGCTTTTTATATATCTATATATATATATATATATATAGCTGGATGATAATACTTATATATCTTTGAAGTAAAACTTCAGCTGGCGCACGCACGTTACACATTTCTTCCTTGGCAGCGAACGAATCTAATTGCGACACGCTCATTCGGTTAAACTCGGAACGACGCATGAAAGCACTCATTCGGCTTAAGTCGTGTGCCGAGCTGTCACGTTGTTTTCTTCTTATACAGAGTGTTCCAAGATCATTCCTTGGGTGTGTTTGCGTGTAAGAAATTGTATAAAAACTTCAATGCTATGCCCTACAGGCGTCATTAAGAGCCATAACGCACTCGAATTGCATTTTATGCATTTTTTTGAGGTCTACTGCAAAGATAGCTTTTTGTACCAGACATATATAAAAAATATAATTAGATTAACTAAACGTATTTCTAAAAAAACCTTTAAGCTGGTTTTTAAAATAAATAATCCTATGTTTACATAAAAAAATATTGAAATTGGTAAGTTTCATTTTTTAAAATTCTCATAAACCAAACTACATATGTGACGTAAGCCTAATTTATACATAGAAATATCCGCAATAAAATTCTACAGGAAACCTTAAACTTAGATTTTTTTAATTGCCTTATATTTTAAATATAAATAAAAAACTGTCAAATGTTCATTCTTTGATGTTGTCGATGGATGCTCGAGGTGCTCGTGGCCGACACCATTTGCAAAGGCCGATCTTCAAGGTCACCTCACGATATACTGGCTATTAAGGCATCTTCTCCCGAGACTACACGCGCCTGGCTGTGGGGTCAACTTGTGATGGGTTGAGTAGATTAAAATAATTAAAAAATACAGTTAAAATGGTATGATGACATAGCTACTTATTATGATTAAAAAATGAGTATGATTCATAAATGTGGTCTCTAATATAGACCTCGCGCTCTTATTATCTCTATATATTTCAATAGGTAACACCTCGACAGGCATTTGCCTAGTGAGGTGATACTAATCCACACAATCTGTACTTTCTTCTTTAGAATATCAATAAAATGCAACATAGTAATACACATTTAATGATATTAGTTTGTATGAATATTTTAATAAATAAATAAATGTATAACAATTACACGACACTAATCTATTAATCTTTGAATTATACTTGTTGACCATATTTTATGTATAATATTAAGTTCAATTTCGCCGTTTATACTTCTTTCAATAAATAAATGAATAACTAGGTAGCCGCCGTCGCAATGGTGGAACCTATGCTAGCAGCATATGCGATTTCCCATAGAAAAATTATTATTGAGCATAACTTTTTTGATATTTTGAATTTTGAAATTACCTAGTATGTTTCATGTAGATTCGATGAAATCTTTAAAATTCTAAAATCGGTGGTGAAATCGTTGAGATCGGACATCGCAAACATTTCGCTATTGGTTTTTATTATGACAGTCGACGCCCGTGGCAAACAGCGCCATCTGTTATTTCTGAATTTCCAGAATCAATACATATTTGTGTAAAAATTAACTGTGTAAAAATTAACTGTTCTAAATTCGTGTAGTAGATATGTATATATATTGATATAAAATGGTTTTGTTATTTTTGTTATTAACATTAATACTTTTTATTAGTAGAAACCTATTTTTAGTTTTACATAGTTTTTTATCGATCCATCAAACGTATTTTTTTTATTTTATATGTACTGTGTAAAATTGTTGGTTTCTCCAATAAAGATAAATAAATAAAATTATTATGCCAATAAGAAACGACTATAAAATAATATTTTCCCAACGTTTAGCGTTCGTTTAGTGTGAGCCTACCTTTAGCGATCACGACCTTGTAAATTATGTTTGATGGGTGCCTCACTCGTGCCGAACAAAACGCTATCATGATTTTGTCGCCGGTAAGGCCATGGCCAATAGACAGTTGATTGTATTTATTAAGTACGAATAGGATGTAATTTAACTACACAGTATTTAGGCAAAGTTGTATTTCTGTGTGTGAAAAGTATAGAAATTAGTAAGCCGTGTTGCGAGGTCGCAATATAGTGTCAGTTCTGTGATGGATCAATTGAAATTGCGTTATTTACGAGTAAAACAAAAATATAGGTATTATATTAGATTTCGTTTTGAGATTTTTGATAATTTGGCGCGCAAACAAGGCGATTTTCATAATTTCATATAGCACCCCGTACAAACGTTGTGACTCTCTTATTTGTAAATATAAAAAAAAAGTTTTACTATATCTCCTGTTTATCTAGGCTTCTACAGAATTAAAATGTTATTTTTTTTGCTTTGTCTAAAAGTTATGCGCCTTGAAAAGTCTGCATTTTACCATAACATTCTATATCTCAATGATTAAATATATACAAGAATCGAGAAACAACTCTACAGAATCATAGGTTATTTCAAAAAGATGTACACTTTCAGAAATATCTATACCATCAGTTTTTTTATACGCCAGTGTCGTACGAAGTATGATAGAATTTGGTCTCCGTATAATCGAGATGAGATCGATCGACTGAAAAAAGGGTTTTTTTTAATTAATAGTTATACATGACTACCTTTACTTTTTTTTTTTTTTTTAAATGAATGTGTTATTCCATAATATTTTACCGCTAAAAGTTGCCTTGCATTTAGCCAATGTTTCGCAACTTCATAAGATACATCGACTCCAGATATTTAGTTAATAGCATACAGTGTCAGTTGGATACTAACACTCCCATGAGGGAGGGGTGGGTGGTCATCCCCGAAACGTCGGGATATAATATAGTCTTCTGCACGCGAGATATAAAAATTCGGAAATTTTATGCCATATTAGCCGTAACCAATTTATTAAGGCCATCTGTGATATTGTTTAGAACTATACGCCACCTTTTCTTTCTGCAATCATTAATACCTTTATAACTTAATAAACAGGCTAATAAAAATATGTTTACTTTTATTGAAAAATCAGGAATCCCTCGGTTGAGAAGTATGTTTTCCTGGCGCTACGATGTCGCAGTTCTAGATGTCCGTTTTGGTCATTTGTCTATTTGCCTAGCCGGATATTAATATTGACATAGACGCTACGACTTTATCTGCGGCTTGGCGAGACGTGACGTTTGACGTTTGACCGGGCGTGACGGAGGGCGTGACGGAGGGCGTCACGGCGAACACACCCACAAAAGATGTCACACACAATGTCGCGTAAATACGACCTGCCCTTGTCTAGTTGCAACGGCTCGGGGCCGTATTATAAGTATCTTTATTTATAAAACATGCGTCGCGTGTACATGTACAAGTATTTAAATAACGCAAAGAAAACAAATGAACACAATAAATGAATTAATTCTTCGTTTGAGAAGGCTTTCAGGAAGCTCGAACACTGCCGTAAATTTCCACTGATTTTCAAATTAATACATTAGATTTAGGCCACAAAATCCAGGAAGGTTTTTTTCGAAAAGGGGAAATTTTGCTATAACTTTCTTAGTATATAAGATAGCGAATTCATTTAAAATTCATATTATTCCTTATATAAGGACCTAAAACATATCTTAGTAAACTTTTTTGATAGCATCAACCTAGGGGTGAGAAAAATTGGTTTTTCAAATTTCGAAAAATCATACCTCCCATAATACGCACGCGATCAAATCCGTTCAAAATGTTAATTATGGGCTTATAATTTCCCTACAACTTTTGTTTGAAACAATTTTTGATATAAGCAACGCTTACGGCATGGTACTTTGCTTACTATCCGAAGAAGTTTTATGCAGGGTTCCTTTTCAATGTGGACTCTCATGAGGCTCGCCTTCATCATATGGACTACTTCTGCAGAAAAGCATACCATGACAGACTCGACGCTACTTTACTTATATCAGATGTAACGGTATATACTATATAGGTATGTCTGTTAAGTGCAAACTTGCAGTTTGTCAACTAGTACACATGTGCAGTTAACGTGTAATATCCGGTGATGTGTGTTGACAAGCTAGTATGCGATACCATCTGTCTGTGTCGTGCTTGTTTCCTTGTTTTTCGAAAGAGAGTAAGCGAGATAAATATATCGTCGTCACTCGGCGGACATTCGGGTCTCACTTCACTTCTTGTCGTCTCTCTCTCACTCTGTTTTCTGTCGTACGTACTAGTATTTGAAAACCTAGTATTTCGTTCATGGGATACTAGAACCACGGGCATACCTATAACCGGACATTAGTTGCTTTTGGAAATAAACTTTTACTTTAAGGCGCCACCAGTCCCTAAAACGAGTTTTGTAACGTATTTTGGTGCATTTTGTTGAAGTTATTCCCAACAAATGGCTAAAACTAAAAATACCACAATATTCTACATATATCAATTTAGTACTTTGCTTAAAAAAAAAAAGGAAATACACCTTATTATAGTAATGAAAATAAATAAATAAGAAAGTGTTGTTTTTTTCTTGCAACGATTTTCTTTTAAGTTGTGTAAGTGACGCGAACCTAATTTTTCTTTCTAAAGATAGACAATATAATAATCTAGGACATTACTTAAAAAAAAACATTTTTTTCAAATGATAATAATTATTTAAATACAAAAAACATGTTTCATCGATTCCAAATGTAACGAATTCGCGGTCGGCGAGTATATCCGTCTCTTTTCCACACGTCAATGTTCGAATAAAGCCTACTCTTTCAAATCTCAAGGACAAATGCATCCCGGGGCGCCTTAATAAAATTGCCGAAGGATAGAAAATGAAGTATCCCGTCACAAGTTGGTACCACTGACGCGAGAAGTCTAGGGAAAATATGCCTTTAACAACGCCTGTAGGTCCTACCTGTAAGACGTCAGATTATATGTTCGTACATTGTCCCAATGCACTAAAGTCGTATTTTTTCTTCCCGCCCTAGCGGCGGCGTGTTCGAGGACACCGGGGGCGGGCTGCAGCAGCGGCGCGTCAAGTCGGCGTCGCAACAGCACAGGGCGTCCGCCCAGCATCATCCCAGGACCACGCACCAGCAGTCCGCTTGCTCGGCGGTCGCACATAAAACGCACAACTTCTTCACCGCACTAAAGGTATGGTTAAACTCATTATATAAGGTACTTGATAAATGTGTATAGGGTGTCCCAAAGAGTTAAGGGGACTACATACGCGAACGAAGGACACATTTTGACCGATTCTGACCTACACATTGGCCTGCTATAAAAAGCCAATTATGATGAACGGAAAGGTGTAAACTCTATGACGGGTACAACGGTACTTATAACACAAACCGCGGCCTACCATTTTGTATGAAATATTGATAGCATTTAGTTGTATTTTTAAAAAATAAGGGATATGATATACTAACCTACTAACCTAGTAACCTGAGGGAGGAGCGCGCGTAATAAAGCTGGTTTCACACTAGCATATTGACTGTTAGGATACAGACTTTACCATTTTTTTTTTAAACTGTGTTGAATTTTTATATACCGTCCTAACAAATACTTTCTAAAATTGGTTAGAGCGTTGGACTAATGACCCAAAGGTCGCGGGTTCGAATCCGCACATGGTCATACCATTTATAATGCTTCATTACCACCATCTCCCCTGACTCTAGCACAGGCAAAATTGGTCTAGTTGAGTAGGGCCTAAAATAATTTTATATTACCTAGATTATAGCAATTATTTTGTAAAAAAAAAACGCAGGGTCTATCACCTGGCGCAGTTATCAGGAATGATCTTGGTATAACCTTGGTATAAGCATGGTTAAAAGCTTGTAAACTTTACCTGATAATATTATATCGCTCTTGTCGTAAGTTTGTCCACCCGCGACGCCGCGCCGGGTCATTGTCCGAGCGCGGGCGAGGCGAGCAAACGAAAGAGCGAAACACAAAAAGGGATTCGCCCCTTCTGAGTATGGCCCAGCGATGCCCTAACCTAACGAAGACCTAACCCTGTGATGCCCTCGCAGAGCCGATGGTCGCGCAGCCGCAGCCGGGAGAGGGTCCTGGGCGGCGGGCTGAGCATGGCGACGGGTTCGGGGCACTGGTCGGACGCCGCGGCCAGCGGCGGCAGGGACTCCAGGGCGTCGGACACCTCGCACTCCATCTCCTCGTCGAGCACTCCGCAGAATTCGCCCCGGAGGAAACCAGGTGAGTTGCATCCGCAGTCTGTGAGGCAAAGCATTTTGAGTAAGTGTATTTTTGTTAGAAACATGGCAATTTCAGTCTGACCAGTACAGTTTTTGTCCTTTTGTGTTTTTGACCGTTTTTGGCTGGCAATTGCTAACCATTGGATATTTAATAATAAAAAAAATATGTTTACATACCTTGTTCTTATTTCTTCAACATAGTAAAGGCAGATTTTTTAAATTTAATTTTATTTCTGAGAAATTGAATAAATGATAAATTCCTAATAGTTCTTTTTTAGTTGAATCGCTCTCTTATAAAATACCTAATAAATAAATAAATAGAGCCTTAATAAATAGAGCCTTAGGAAAAAAAGTAATTGAAAGGCAAATGAACGTTCTAAAACATAGTAAAGTTAGTTTTTATAATTTTTATGTAATGAAACTGTTATTAAATAAAAACCAACAATTACTTACTGAATTACAAGGTCGACTATATATATGCTTTAAACTGTCTTCATAATTATCAAAATGTACTTGACCCCTAAAATTAATTTGTTTCGTAAAAAGACATGGAATTCTCTCAATACAATTGGAATAAATAAATAAACGAATCTGTCAGGAATATTTTGCACTTGTACCTTGCAGAGTGTTTAGTTTACGGATTTATCTGTTAAGTTGACGCCTTTTGAGACACTCTAAAATGTATTTCGCATAATAATTTAGCATTAGAACTTATCGATTTGGTGAATTTAATCAACTTAAAAGCCTTCTTTGTTATTACTGTTGAATTCGGAGTTTCTTTCAAAGCAAACGAACGGATTTCGTTGTGCGCGTCGTTGAATTGAAACGGTCGAACGACCCGCGTGTCTTTACAAATATGCCCGATATACAGGCTGTTTTTAAATTTAGGCCACTCATCAAAAAATCAGCAAAAAATGTTTCTTAATTACGAGAAAAACGACTTCAAAATAAACAGAAATCGTGTCAATGTTTGAGAGTGTGGTTGAATGCACGGCGCTCCGTTCGAAAAACAATTCGAAGAAAAACAAAGTTTTTTAATAATATAATTACTTTAATATGTTTTTTTTTCATTTTTTTTTTTTTAGACCGGTTTAGTTATCGATATAGATCAACCTCCTAAAAGGAGTGTCCTAAATTGAAAAACATTGTCAAAATCACTAGGAGCATTTATTTATTTGAATTACAAACAGCGTCACAATATAGTAATTTAAAAAAAAAGGCCAGGAATGGAACTCGACAGGTTTAGTGTGTTTAATTTCTTTTATTCTAATTTTTAAATCGCTTCTGGCAATTTTTTTATTTAAAATGCAAAAAAAAATCGTCAACCTACGATTTAACCTTGAAAATACTAACCTCTAATAAATGGCTCCATTTTGGAACCGCACTACGAAACAAGTCGCGTTTTTTGTGCAACCAATACTGATAAAAAATGGTTCAAACCGGCTCGTACGAAGCAGAGGTGGCGAAACTTTTTATTTCAAATGCAGGTATGTATAACAAATTATAATAATCGATTATAACTTATAATAATTTAAATAGGCACCCTCAAAATACAGAAAATGCGTCGTGCGTTTTTTATAGGTAAATAAAATCTACATTCATATACATAAGTGTCAAAATAGCTTGTCTGTTATTTGTAAAAAGAGGAGAAATATAACATGGCAAAAGCGATAAACTTTATTAACAAATAATCATTTGATCAAAATATACAGGATGAAGCTAAAGTTAGCAGTATTATTAAGGTGTGATTCTAGACATAAAATTGTTCAACAACTTTGTAAACAAACCAAAAAAAAGCTTTTCTTAAATGACAAAAGAGGGAGTATTAAACACATTTTAAAGTATGCTCACCGAACAGAATACCAGATCCCTTTTTTTTATTTTTATTCAATATGGTACAATAAGATGTTACAACAATAAATGATATAATAACACTGAATGAATTAAATTAATATAATATAGACAAATTAAACACCAGTCATTTATTGTTACTCTGAAGTAACATGGCTACTCTAACTAGGTTAAAAAACCTGTTCTAAGAGCAGCCAAAAGGAAGTTGCAGAAAAAATGAAATATTATTACGTTCACGAACGTTACTAATAACAAAGGGGATTATAGGATAAAGATCATAAATACAAAATATAATACATATAATAAATAGTGCATAATAATTTATAGGCTAAATATACAGAACTAAAACTAAACAAAGAAAATATACAAAAGAAGTGACGACAGTGCATAGCGGTTAGTTTCCAGCGCGCAAATATTGTAATTTAGGTCAATTGGATTGGTCAAGAACGCAATAATACGCGCACCAAACGTCCAATGGATTATTTATATTTTTATTTGGTAATTTTTTTTTTTTTTTTTGTTAGCTATGTGGAAACTTGTTGAACAAAAGTTGTTCAGATTAATGCTCAGAATAACGCTTAACAGGATACTGTTGAATTTAAGTTCACCTTATGATGTTATTGCGTACTATATTCTATATATGTTCTTACTTAACTACCCTATATCTTTCTTAAATATTTATTAGAAAGTGAGTAAGTATACTTTTTTTTTACCTGTATCTTTCACTTAATTTTACCATTATAATATTTGGTTTTATAATGTCACTTGTTTTATATTTTGTTATATTGCAATATTTAATAATAATGTGTCTACTCATTGAACAAATTAGGTATAGGGAAACCTGGGGTTCGTTTTTAGTAATACTTTTTAAACCTAGGTAAGTTGATAGGAAATACGGCTCAGCGCGATCAATTCATGTTTGAATACATGTAATAATAATAAACGCTTTATCTGACACGTATAAATACGTGCATAAAAACGGCGAGCTTATTGTTGTGAGACAATATCTAACGCTAACGCATGGAGGGCCGTATAACAAAATATATTCTCGGGTCGGCGAAAAAAGAAGCATTAATTAAAAATAGTCCTATATAGTCTTGATCCGTTAAATATGTTTTAACAAGAATAAATTCAAGATTACACGGTCCGGTATCCGAAGTGTGCTCTATCGCCATAGTTTTCCGTGCACTTATATAGATATAGAGAAAAATAATACGGAATATAATTTTATCTCCTAATTTTCCAGTCTTCTAAAGAATTAAAAAAATAAATTTCTTCTTTGTATAGAAGGTTCTCGAAAACTCTTGTATTTTAACCATACATTTTATCAAAAGTTTAGACGTAACGCTCCGCGCGTTACAATTTATCGGACGGTTGGGTCAAGTTGGCTGGTCGGCGCAATCAACCGAAAATATTGGGCAATAATAATAATTAAATTTGACAACTAACCTACAAACGTTACAATTTATCGGTTTTTGTTGGAAGTTCTTTCTGATAAATTGTGTCGTCTGTGACGATTGAACATGACGATTCATCCGTCGTGCACCTTTGCGAATATTTGCGCTCGTGTAAGCTGTATGCTTCTCTACGAGATCTTTGCAAAATTGTAAGTTGTATTATTAATTGAGTCCGCCCGAGTGCCAATGGTTTCGTACCACTCGGTCAAATACCACTATTCTAATAATTTATTGTCGATGGTTTTGTGCACAGTTGCACGCTATTGGGTAACGTTATACCATATTAAAATCGTTCTAAGTCATTCAAAAAGTTATTTTTACGTAACAGACTTTAAAGTAAATGATTTGTATTGAATATTATAATTTAAATTTAAATATAAAAAAAAAATGTGTAAGTGCCGGGACTCGGGGATAGTATGTGTAAACATGAGCGTTCGTCTGTGAATTCCACGCAGTGGCTGGATCGTCCCGTATTACGTCAATAAGGAGCAAACTTGATTTTAAATCCGAAATGTCAGCCAAGCGCGAATTCCATTTGAGACATTTTGTCACTGAAAGATCACTTCAGCTTGGAGGTCCGCGTATAAATGTTTACACATCAACTTCTGAATTATAACACAGTTATACGTTGAGGATGATAGTGATAAAAATTTGCACTTTTTTTTAATCCTTAACAGAAAATAATTGGGAAAAGGAATGTTAGAATCTTCTTTTGTGTGAATCAATTCAGTTTGGTCCGGAATTCGGAAACATGATATAGTCAAAGGCACTAAATTTTTAAATCAAACTTTTATTTAGGTGTTTGAATGCGTATACAAAATTTCATGTCAGTGCTGTTGACTGTTGAGGAATTCCTTCGTCTGGAGCCATTCCTGGGTGTAGAATCAGGTCTTTGTGCCAACTTTGTGGGCACAAAGAAGGGACCTGTCACTTTCTGATAAATAAATATCATTTGTATTTTATATTTAGGTGCGGACGTGCCTGGCAACGCTGCGAGTGCCGCAGGAGATGTGTCCGGCGCGGGCACCAGCTCGCTGGCAGCATCCGACGCTGGACCGGCGCACCAAGACGCTGCTGAATGCACCGATCCTCACGTGAGTCAAGTTTGAACTGAGCCAAGTAAAATAAATATCACCGCGCGATTCCGGGTTGGGATAGAAAAGTATAGTAAGTAAAAGGTTGAAAATATAACATTGACTCTGTATTAGTGAACAGTGACGCAGTAACGCGTTTGAAGACAGAAGAGGTGACCCATCACGAGTACCGCAGTCTTAGTCGTAATGGTTATAAAACCAGGTATTCATTTTCCAACATTTTTAACTGATATAAAAATAAAGTTACAACAAAAAACAATCAAAACATAAAGCCAACGAGAGTTTCCTCCAAACTTAATAAACACACACAAAATCTCTCTCTCTTCCTTACACACACACACACCCTCGCAAACACACACACGCATACATCACATCCTCCTCATACAAATGTTATACCTGCGTGTTTGTATTTTAATCATTTGATTTAGTTGAACAAAATTTGCAACAAATTCGTTTGGAAACCTTATACCTACTGGCCTTATACCTTATATGTTTGTGAATATGTAGGAAATCCATAATCGGTTTTGTTATTTGTTTAATTCTTAATTGTTTTAATGTTATTATTATAACTGTGTGTTTTCCCATAAGAAAATAAATAAATAAATAAAAATGGAAACATTCAGAAACGAGATTGGCATTAGGAAGTAACTCTTTACAAATAATAAGATTTTACATACAAATATACTACTCTAGTGTTAGGTTAGGTTAGGTATTAGGAAGTAACTTTTTACAAATAATAAGATTTTACAAATAAATACTACTCTAGGGTTAGAGCTAGAGTAGAGACTTCGGTAAGGTAGTGTTGAATATATCGATGGCCCTCAACATGAAAGTAAAGCTGTGATACAAACTAAGATAGTGACACAATATCTAAATTTTTTATAATAAATGTCGAAAGAAATGCATATAATATAATTATTCTGAATGAAAAGATTTTTACTATTAAATACATTCTGTAAATACCGGGAACAGTCTCTATGCAAATTAAATCTGCTATACACTTCAAAGACACATGCTTTATTTCAATTGATTCTCAGAACTCTACTGAACAAATTTATCTATCCGTCAGATTAGACGTGTTTAAGCGGGCGTTAGGTTGGATTAATCTTTGATCTGCGCAAATTCGATCGTATTTCCGCATTTGATCTAAGCTGAAAGGGTTGCGCACGCGCAGAAGAGACGATCTCCCACCTCCGAAACACAATCGTTGATTCCCTTACCGAGTGAAATCTCTTTTCATGGACACCCTCGTCTCAAGTTACGCACAGAATGCCGTGCCTAATAGAATTCAGGATACTTATAATAAAAAGTAATTGCTATATTTTCATTAAATACCTATATTACTTTGCCATGTGCGCTTGTCACTCATACTTAACATATCAACTTTCCACTCTCCTACCCCCTCACTCTACTCTATTCTCTACTTTATACTTCTTTCACAATTACTCGCAATATCTTACACTCATTTCATGACTCTTTAAAGATTAATCTTTGAATATTAATGCAATATTATTAGCTGAAAACTTGTTCAATTTGGCTGTTTATAATTTTTTCGATAAATAAATATTTAGAAACAGAACCTCCCTTAAGTAGTAAGCATGTTTCTATTAAACGTGAACGTTATAAGGCGACATCGTTTAAATCACCCTATTAATCTAGCGCAACTAATAGCTGCGTTACCGAAGCTGGATCATAGCGGTGACGAAATCGCGTTCATTCACAGGCCAGACTCCAGCTGCAGTTCAGCTACAAATCACGCGTTAATCAAATTATTTTGTAGCCGTTTAAGTAATAGGCTATTTTGAAATCGCTTTTAACGTAACCTCGGTTATATGAGCTAGTTTCCAACCCCTGGCACCCAAGGGAAGACAAAATTGTCCATCACACATCACTCTCATTTTTTTGACAATAGTCGATTTTGACAACAGTTCCGATTGCTTTTAAATTGTTCTGTTGGTTACTTATGAAAAACAGGACCAATGCGTATAAAAACTTAGTTGAATTTGCATATTTCTGAAATAAACTATGCTTCTGTAGTTTATTTTTTTTTTGATTCCTGTATTTATTCATTAAAACTTTCAGTAAAATGTATGTAAAAATGCAGACTTTTCGAGGCTCGTAACTTTTAAACAAAGTAAAATGTAGTGGTTAAGGCGTTGGACTAATGACCCGAAGGTCGCGGGTTCGAATCCGCACATGCTCATACCATTTTTAACGCTTCATTACCACCGTCTCCCCTGACTCTAGAACAGGTACATTTGGGCTAGTCGAGTAGGCTTCAAAATAATTGTATATGGCCTATTTTTTAATGCGTTTTAATATAAGCGTAGTTTTTTTTAAAGATTTTTTTTGAAACTGCGGTGTATAAAATTAATAATCTTGCATTCTACATCAACAGTAATTAAAATTATGCTCTCTAAAGGTCATCACAGTATTCATTTGCTAGAACTGTAACAAGGTCTGTACTGATTAATTCAATAAAGAATAAATAAATAAAAAAAATAAATAAATAGATATGCACCCTAGTTCTTTGTTTGCTAATGTAGGTAATATAAAACATATAATGAAGTACTATAATATATGATATTCCTGTTTAATATAATATATTTTGGAAATAAAAATAATTTGAACTTGAACTTGAATGGCATAATTTGGAGTTTCTTGCGTCGAACGTTGAATATTTTTCATTACTATGTAACATTAACAATTTTCGCGTTGGTTTGGAACGTTATCTATACGTATTTTTAGTTGACAGCGATTTTAAATATTCCTAAACATAAAAAGTATTTTGATAATTTCTGATGTCTCGTTTGCAATAACTGGAAATTATTAACACTGTGTAGTAAAGTAAAAACCTGATTATTTATTATCAAAAACGAACATTCCTACACGAACGCACCACTAATTCCTGGTAACCGAATCTTGCTAAAAGAAATAGTGATTTGCTCTCATGCGAAAACTCCAATACTTTCATCTCCGCGTTTATCTCCAAATTAAGACCAATCTGTGATCTCAATGACCCATTTTTCTATCTGCCGTGCTCTCGTTTTTATCTACTTTAATGACAAAATGCCTGCGCAATTGATTGCTATTTTGTTGGTCTTTTAAATATGATCATTCTAACAATAGTAATTCTGTTTGTTTGCTGTTCAGCAATAAACTGTCATGTTGTTAAATGATACAAAAGTTAATAATCACTTTCGGTTTCAATTCTAAAATACTGTTTTTGCGGAACCCTCGACACATGTAGTGCTATCACACATTTTCAAAATAGTAGTGCAATGCTAAATCTTCCTAACTAGACTATCGCCTGTTCTAAGGAAGTCATTTGGCCCATAATACAGGGCAAACTTAAAGTCAGCAGTCAACTTTATAAATAAATCAAAAAAATAAAAAAAAGAGTCTTAAAAACCATTTTAAAGTTTGGTCACCTTACACAATATCAGACCGCGCGGCGTCGCGACATAACGACTCAGTAACCGAGCACCGTGCTTACAAACGCATTGGCGGGTAGTTTTCAACGCGCAAATATTGTAATGTAGGTTAATTGGATAGGTCACCCCATAAAGGGATACCGCAGATTTTGAGTTCACTCTGTATACACACCCTGGCCTGTTACCAAATACCCTTTCAGTCCAAATAGGAATAAAAAATATATTACTGTTTTTCGCGGGTAGGCTTAATGTCATTTCCTGTTTCATTTCATGTTTACTTTCCATAGTAAATATGGCACAATTTTAACCTTTTTTACGAAAAAGAAAATGTTTTGAAAAAGTATATAAGTCTAATTATTTAAAATTAAAAATACATTTTTAAAAACAGTGCTCGAAGTGCTTGAATGCGTAAACAAAATTTCGCGTCTGTGCTGTTGACCGTTGAGGAGTTCCTTCATCTGGAGACAATCCTGGGTGCAGAATCAGGTCATGCTCACCATAAAAAAATGCATTGTCATCAGAACTGAATCGACATATCAAATTTCAACTCCGTAGGACAAGAGGAAGTGGTTCTAATTCAGTTTGGAAGATTTGACCTTAACCAAGATACAAACATTGCAAGCTAAATTACAGCTTGTTAACATACTAATAAATATTAAGAAAATATAGTTTTATTTAATAAAAACTCCCACCTAAACTGTTAAATTATTATCCTAAATTGTCAATAATAACTCGTTAAAGTGTGCAAATTTTGTTTACCCTTTTCTGAATAGTTATTTATTTATTATTCCACGAGTAATTTAACACATAGGAATGGCCTTACATTTTTAAAAATAATATATTTACAATTATATTTTATATTGGATACAAACATTTAAATTACCTACACAAAAATAATACAATATATAAAATATACTTAACAGTTATTTTTTCCATAAAATAATGTAAGAAATCCCTTATCCTAAACTTTGTTGAATTGAGGTATATTTTCAATTTCCTTGAACTATTTCGGAAGTCGATTATACCAATGTGAGCACTTGTATGGGTGTTTTTTTTAGAGGCGTGGTTTTCAATCTGGCACTACTTTTTTCGTAGTTGGTGTTTTTGACAGCTGTCACTTGATTTATGCTCAGTTTGGTTTGCCATTTCATAATGAATAGACTTACTCCTGAACAACGTGGCGTGGCCTCCAAGATCGTGCGATTTAACACCGCTGGACTATTTTTTGTGGGGTTATGTGAAGTCGCTTGTCTACGCAGATAAGCCGGACACGATTAACGCCTTGGAAGAGAATATTCGGCGCGTTATTGCTGACATACGGCCCAACTTGCTGCAAAAAGTGGTTGAAAATTGGGCCTCTCGGCTGGAATTTGTTCGAGTCAGCCGCGGCGGCCACTTACCCGAAATCATTTTTAAAACATAATGGCAAACCCTTATCTTTATAATAAATTATATGAAATTATATGCGATTTATCTCTTCTTGAAAACCACGCCTCTAAAAACATCACCCATATTACGTTACCGTTTTAGAGTTATGCCCATTGTCACAGAAAACACAGGTCTACCCGCAGATGAGGCCGGAGATGGCGGACGCCCAGCGCTCGAGGGAAGCCCTCCTCCGACAGCACTCCTTCTTCGAGCTGAGGATCCACCTCAAGCGCGGCGAACGGCTCATCGCCATGGACAAGAGTGGTGAGTTGTCATGCTATGGGGGTTTACGCCACATCCGTTACTTCTGTAATTAATAATGGATAAATCTTAGATGGGTAGTAGATAGAGTTTGGAACTTTTTTATTTGTCAGCGACTTTATTTAGATAACTGTGTAATTTTGCTGGCAACACCGTTTAAATCGCCCTATTATTATAGCGCAATAGCCGCGTTACCGAAGCTGACCGATAGCGGCGACGTAATCGCGTTCATTCACAGCCATAGCTACAGAGTCGCGTTCAACGAAGTCGCTTCGCTTGTCAATTAGTAACTATTTTGACAGTCGCCCTATTATTGTTTAACATATCCGGCCAGACTCCAGTGACGCGGAAATCTCGTTGCAACACAGTGAAGCACGGTGACGAGTTAAGCGACAAATCGCGCAGTTATTTTGTAGCCGCTTAAGTATTAAGCTATTTTGAAATCGCGTATAACTTAAACTCAGTCGGAATCTGCCGTGACGTGAACGATAGAGTAGGGGACACAGTGATATAGTATATCTTTCTTGCGCCAATTTTGAATTTTTAAACACGACTGTCTTATTTATTTATTTATTGTTATTTTTACCGAAAAATTTACAGCTAGACATACAATTATTACAAAAAAGCATTTTATGTTACAAAAAAGAGAAAATGTGATGTTACTTAGATGTTATTGTAATTCTAACTACTAATACCTCTCCTCTCATCTAAAGTCGCACTTAGTGGCATGTCAGAATCTTCACCGAGTCCATCTAACTAGGTGCTGAACATCTGTCCTAAGATCTATCTGTATCCATTAAAAATGTATCTGAATGGAAAGTATACGGATCAGAAAGGGCATTAATCTAAGGTTCCTAATATCTTTTTTTTTTTTTAAATTTGTACTTAGATGCCCCTTACTTTTACTTCGACACACGGACATCAATGAGTCGCTATTTTTGTTTTACCACTTTCCTCACCAACGTAACTTCTTTGCGGTCTATTATGCGATGGACCAATTGATGCTGTGTTTCGTTGTTAGGAACATCAGACCCGTACGTGAAGTTCAAGTACGGAGGTCGTCTCCTGCACAAGAGCAAAACCCTATCCAGGAGTCTGAGTCCCGTTTGGGACGAAATATTCACCGCACACATCGACGATCCCTTCCTACCAATACTCGTGAAGGTGAGTTAAATGTACTCGTATTTATTCAAAACTAGACTGACAGATTGTAAATGAATAGTAACATTTTTAAAGTGATGCCAAAGGATAAATATTAGTTTCGATTAATTTAGAGTTAGACCCTTTTTTCTTTTTTCTATAATTAATCATTAAAAAAAAATATATTTAGATTCCTTGATCTTATGTTTACAACATAGTGGAGGCAGATTTTTAAAATTCAATTATATATATTTCTGAGATATTTAATGAATAATAAACTGCTGATAGTTATTTTTTAGTTAAATCGCTCTCTTATAAAATACATTAGCCTTAAGAAAAATAGTAATTAAAAGGCAAATGAAAGGTCTAAAACATAGTAGAGTTTGTTTTTTTAATTTATATATTATGAAGCTGTACTTAAATAAAAACTAACAATTGCGTACTGACCGCGCAAAACCTGACGCTATATAATTAATTTTTATAGAGCGTCAGGTTTTACCCTTTGGCTTCTCCTCAAATCGCAGGTATTCGACTACGACTGGGGTCTGCAGGACGACTTCATGGGCTGCTGCCAAGTGGACCTGACGCGCCTGGACCTGGGCCGGGGCCAGGAGCTGACGCTGCCGCTGAGCGACGAGGTGCCCGGCAAGGCCAGCAGCCCGGCTCCGCCCAGGGAGCTCGGCTGCATCCACCTCAACGTCACCCTCTGGCCGAGGACGCAGCACGACAAGGAACAGGTCGGTTGCAATCGTTTTATTACACCACTAAAACTGATGACGGGAATAGGGTGTTCAAATTAATGGTGTTAACATTACTAGACACTTGAGTGCAAGATTGCAAACTATGTATGGTCGAGACAATATACTTTATAACTCGCTATAGTCGGAAAGAATGTGAGCTTATATTTTTGATTAGAATGATTAAATACATAATATATACAGGATGTGCCAAGGTCAATCCCAATAAAAAAACAGCTAATAGGTCCTACGATTCCGAGTGTTATTTGTTAAGAAATTATATCAAAATTCATTATGGTATTCGAGAAAAAAAAATGTTGAAGTTTCTATTTAAATCCTAATATATTTGTGTAAAACGAGTTTGAGTTGCATTCACGACGTGGCGCCCGACGTGTTTTCAGCGGGTTTAGTATGCCTGGCGAACGCTGCCGTAATATTATGATTGTTTTACACAAATTTAGTTTAAAAAATATTTAATTTGGGTATCAAATATTTTTGCATTTTTTTAAATAATTTGTTACTCGTAACAGGGAACATATAAACCCCCTTAAATTTACGGCAATGATCTTGGGACACCCTGTATATATATATATACAAAGATGTGGAGGTACATAATATTAGTTTTATGTTAGTAGTACATTGTTTTGAATAACCGCCTTTATTGAACCTCTTAATTAGATATATCACTTCAAAAATGTTGGGGGAAATCGGTTTTGTGAACCGTATTTATTACGTCCAACCGATACCTTTATTTGACTTATCGCACTAGCTGTTCAACCCCGAGGCGCCACCAGTCCCTAAAATGTGTTTTGTAACGTATTTTGGTGCATTTTGTTGAAGTTATTCCCAACAAATGGCTAAAACTAAAAATACCACAATATTCTCCATATATTAATTTAGTACTTTGCTTAAAAAATAACCGAAATACACCTTATTATAGTAATGAAAATAAATAAATAAGAAAGTGTTGTTTTTTTCTTGCAACGATTTTCTTTTAAGTTGTGTAAGTGACGCGAACCTAATTTTTCTTTCTAAAGATAGACAATATAATAATCTAGGACATTACTTTAAAAAAAACATTTTTTTCAAATGATAATAATTATTTAAATACAAAAAACATGTTTCATCGATTCCAAACGTAACGAATACGCGGTCAGCGAGTATATCCGTCTCTTTTCTACACGTCAATGTTCGAATAAAGCCTACTCTTTCTAATCTCAAGGACAAATGCGTCCCGGGGCGCCTTAATAGCGCCTTCGGTGCCCAAGCGGTTCGTACCTGCGGCAATTGGGATTTAAAAGTCCCCGGTCGTAGCTTCCGTTCTGATTTAGCATCTCAATCTCATCAATACGATAGGCGTATGTATGAAACGGCTTAAGGGATTTTTTTTAAATATTTTAGGCGTTTGTTTGAGGATGATTTTACCAAAGTTCGATTAAAATACTTTTAGTGTAGGCAACTAAAAATATTAAATTAAAAAAATGTTTTTTAAACTGAACACGACTAAAAACGTTTTGTTTATTTCATACAAACTAACCCGACGAACTTCACACCGCCTCAGGATCAATAAATGCTGTATTAACTTATTAGCTGAATTAAATTTAGTTTTTCATTAAGAGGACTCAAAATGAATTAATTTCAATAAATGTACGCATGTGTTTTAATTATCGACAAATGTGATAAGCTCACAAAGTGAACATCTTCAAAGGCAACTTACAATACAAATCCGTTCCATAGAAAAAGTGAGAGATAATGAATTTTCTGTATATTTTTTTGGTCGTGAACTTTTCCGATGTTTTAATAGTTATTCTGCTATTCGGCGGGGCAGAGACAATTCCAACAAATCAAAGATCATAAAAATCGGTCCAGCCGTTCTTGAGTTATAAATGGTGTAACTATCCGACTTTGTTTTATATATATTATATGTATGTATATACACGTAATAGATTGGTTATACACAAGATGTGTATAGTTTGGATTGACAAGAGACTGAATTTTAGATAATGTAATCTAACTGGTACGAAATTAAACAAATTACCCCCACCTAAACTCGTCAGTGCTTGACGGCTGTTTAAAAAAAACAGACTTTGTCCTTCTAATGTCGGACGCAGATTAGAATAGGTGATCTACACAATTATTGACCGGTCAGTTATTTTTTCTTAAT
The DNA here is from genome assembly GCA_020383195.1 of Neomicropteryx cornuta. Taxonomy (NCBI): domain Eukaryota; kingdom Metazoa; phylum Arthropoda; class Insecta; order Lepidoptera; family Micropterigidae; genus Neomicropteryx; species Neomicropteryx cornuta. The sequence goes on from JAHKQU010000024.1 coordinate 9,401,450, forward strand.
ATCCTTGTAAACTCACTTTCCTAAATAAGGTAAGATTAAAATCTGCTCTCAAATAATGACATATGTTGAGATTACCTACAAAATTAAAATTAAAAATAAACTAAAAAAATACACAGCAATCGATTTTATGTTATTTTACCTAATCTAACCTATTTTTTACACATATTTCTGTGATTGCATTAAATTCATTTTTCTAGCGATGAGATCATTAATGAGGGTGTGTTCACGTTGATAAGCATAACTAATAACAGTAATATTTTTAATACATCACTAGGCCACTCCCAGTATTCAATTATACGAATAATTATTATATATTAATAATTCATTTATTATAACTACCTTATACGGTGTTAGTTCAAGCCATGTCAGCATTTTGTTATATTTTTAATAGTTTAAAGTAAAATTGAATTATAAAATTGGTAGTTTATAACTTATTTTTTATAATAACAATAGATAATATCTGTTATTGGTTTTACAAATACTTATTAATAAAAAAAAAATCGTACGAATATTTTTGGAATCTCGAAGAAAGGCCTTCCTATCGATATAGATAGCACAAATAAATAATAAATATTTTCGTTTAAAATTATCTATGATATGTTTAAGGTAGGTGGGTGCTGGGCATTCTACTATATGAAAAAACCGTGTCCGGAAGCATAAAAAAATCTACTAATTTGTCCTGCGATTTCTAGTATGATTTGTTAAGTATATCAAAATTCAACATGGTCACCACGAAAAAAAAAATGTAAACTTTACGCGAAAAGGCGTAAAAGTATCATGTAATAGTAATAATGTCTTCGTTGTGAGCGCTCAGGTATCGCCGTACGCCGTAACGGTGTGAAGGCCATTATCGATCGGCGCTGCATCGAAATTCGCGCGCTGAACGAATTGACACTGTTCAAAAAAAAAATGGATGTTTTTTTTTCGGCATTTTTGTTACTTATAATAGGTAAAACATCTTAGGGAATAGTCTCGGAACATCCTGTATAAATACAAAAAATAAAATAGACACTTTAGCAACTATTATAAAATAAATAAACAGCATAAATCATTTATCACTTCGATACGGGCACTATGCCCAGTGGAGTGATCAATATATGTACTCTTTTACGAAGCAAAACATATTTAAAGTACTTATATTTATTTTTTATTTTTTTCTAATGCAGAATGAATTTATTTATAAATAATTAAAGTGTGGGTCAAAAAAATAATAAAATGTCGGCAGCTTACTTGCGTTTTCGCAATCGTTTTATCTCAGTCTGACTAATGCGTATTCTCCCTAAAATAATATTCAAGGCTGATCCGTTGAAAGCAAAGATTGATACCGGCCATAGATATTATTACGCCTTTGTTTGTTTTATAAATGCGATAGCGTTTTGGCTATGGTGAAACCCATCGCTATGCATAGATGACTAATACTGAATACGCTAATTTGTCTGAGAAACCAAAAAGCTGTGATCGACTTGCGAGTAAAACGATATAGTGTGTTCCTCGCCGCTGTGAAGATGCATCGCGTGCTCTTGGATCGCTTTCGTCTCATCTAACACGCAACCAATTTCTACAATTATGAAGAATACTAAGTATTAATAGCTAATATTAATAGTAAGTATTAATATTAATAGTAAGTATTAATGTATGTCTTTAAAACTTAGTTGAATCTGCATCAATTCAGATCAGTTCAATGCTACCATAAGTGACGTTTATTTTTCACCAGATAACATCACAAACAAAATATCTGGCAGAAACTCAAATTGGAATTATGTTTTTCTTAAAGCGGCTTAATCCTTAAATCATTAAAAATACTAATTACACATACATAACAAACTTAATAAACAAACTTAAGTAAAAGTTATACACAATTTAATTAATAATTATGTGAATAAATAACAATTTTTCAAACTTTTTCAGCTCTAATTTGGTTTTTTTATTAAGCTTGGCACTCTTGTTAGCCTTAGGTAAAGCATTGAAAATTTTTAGTATCAGGGTAGAAAGAAAACGCATACCATAAACGTTTTTATATTTGTTTATATATTTTATATTTGTTTTTATATTTGTTTCGTTTTGCACTTGTCGCGAGAATTGAATCTTAAATTGGTCACAATCAAAAAAAAGTTATGATTAATTTATACCTAAAAAGTTGCGAAACCGTCAAAACATTGCAATATCTAAATAAATCAAGGTCATTGTTTTTGTTTTTTGAGCAACTTGATCTCGGAACTATTAATTTAAGGATTCTGCTTTGTAGATTCTGAATTTTATCGAGGTAGGTTTGGTATGTGTAACCAGATCCCAAAAGACCATAATTTATTATTGACTAATGATTTATAGACCATAATTAACATACTGTAACTTAATGTATTTTTTAAATGATGAAATTTTACTAAATCGTAATCTTTTCTGTAGTTGTAAGCATATTTCACACCTGTGAAATCGCCAGATATACAGTTCTCATGCCTGGAAGTTTTCTATTGACGTCAAAGGTAATTAGACCTAATTAGTTTGTAAATCCCTTATTGAATCCATTTGCTTTGTTTGGAAAAACGCTAAGTTGCCTAAGACCGTCCTGAGACGGGTTGTAAATTAATTTCCCACGGTTTAGTTTTCATGATCGTAGACAGTACTTTTCAGTCTTCAGTACTTTTCAGACTCACTGCGCTCGCGGTCTAGACACCTTCCTAGGTAGTCATACAAATATACAAGTCTTTACTTCGTATCGAGTCGAAACTATTATCGGTCATTTATTAATTTCATTTCATTTCTAGTGAGTGATAAATTGGTTAGGATAAGTCTGAACTCAATATAGTTATTTTTGGCCCTGATCTAAACTTTATCTCTATCCTCATCTTATCTTTACCACGCGTTAACGAGAGATCATTGACCCCGTTACATGTGTATTCAGTACATACGATATTTACTTCTATATTTGTATCTACAAACATAGTAACAAAATAACAACGTTTGTCTATGGGTTGGGCCAATATTTTTTTTGTTCATTCGAATTTATTCTTGGTATGTTACTGTAGCTTCCTGTAAAACTGTTGATTTTTCAATAAGATAAATGAACTCTTTTGCTATATATTACCAATTTTGGCTTTACGATAACGTGGCTGCAATCTATAGCCTGAAAGGCGATGAGTTTCTGAGTTCGTAGCTCGTGAAATTCTACCCTAAATTGTTTTGGCACGGAACAGCCGTGTTTCACACAAATGAAATTTAGCAAAAATAAATATTGAAATAATAATGGTTATGAAATATGCAGGAAAAAATATAATTAAATACAAATGTAGTATAATCAAAGACACTCGGAGCATTTTAATGTATTTTAACCACCGCTTTCGCATCTCTGTTGTATAAGCGTAGATGAGGTTAATATTTATATATACATATACTCTGTCGAGTCGCCTTTCGAGGAAAAGATTCATTTGCCCTCGACCGTACATACAATAATAATTTAATTTAAAGAACAATGTATTTATTGAATAACATAAAATATACACATTAAATTTATGTCTGTATGCATAAATTTATATTCAAAAATTATATCAAAAGATGCATTTTTATATCGCCAATAACTAACGTCAGTTAAGGCTACAAAAATGCCAACTTTACAGGTTTTCAAAGGCGTCAGGAGAGATATCCACGAGAGATTTGAGTTGACCGTTGACTGTTGACCGTTGAGGAGTTTCAAATGTCAAATCAGGTCATGCTTACCAGTAAAATGCACTGTTATCGAAACTAAACCAACATGCCAAAATTGTGATACGAGAAAGTGGTTCTAATTCAGCTTGCAAGCTAAATAAAAGTTTGTAAAAACAAAACCCCAGTGATTTTTAAATAGTTTTTTTATAAAGCCATCCTCCTCTGAAACCAAAACCTCCCATGGAAAAATATATATTTTATGATAAGAATAACGATTTGAGATCACAAAGTTTGACTAAAACTTGAGATTTTTGTTTAAGTTTTTAAATATGAAAATTAGAATTTATGCATGCCGAAAGATTTTAAATTTTCAGAAACATCCGTTATTTTTCAAAAAATAAAGTATTACCTATCAATATTTCATGCAAAATGGCGAGAATAATTCGAAGGTGTTCTTCGTTCGCGTGTGTACCCGCCTTAAACAGTGCAAAATTCACACGACCGCGGCCTTCATTAGCGGATCCGAAAATCCGAAAACAATCACATTTTTCCTACCTAGTGGAACGCGCCTTGAAACGAAGGCATGCAGGTTATAGTTGACTTGTTGAGCAGTGATTCGCTCGCGTTTCGCTGTTTATGACGCGTGTCTCTGCAACAATGTGGTTGTATTTATTTTTATTGTAAATTGTAAAGAAAAACAATATTCCTATGTATATACCATACGAATTAGTGCATTATTGTGTAAGAAAAACAAGTGATAATGTTAAATGGATGTCAAACGCCGGTTTTTTTTCTGCTTAAACATACACTAACCTCAAGTGATAATCGCAATCTGAATTTGTGGGTATAGACCAAATTTTGTTTAAAAAATGTAAACGGGGGTCTATCTCTTTCAAATAAAAAGTTATTAATTTTTGAAATTTATTTCCACCGTAGCCATACATTTTACACTCTTTTTTAATTTTCTTTTGAATAGCTTAAAACTAGACATTTAAAACTGACTTATTTTATTATTATTACCCTTTTTTAAATATTAAAAGTAAAAAAAAACCAAATAAAGAAAATAGTTTCTGTGAAATACTACCACACACTGTTTGCCTCCTTTCCATTTTACTTTCATATTACATATTACAACGGCTGGTCATTTTAAACTGAAACACACTTATATTTATTATCGAAATATATTACTAAATATACAAATACTATATTTTCAAAGAACTAAGAGGCGTGATCTTTTTACAAGTATTTTCCAATACAGAGTGTTCCAGGACCATTCCCGACGACTTAAGGGGACGTTTACGTTCCCGTACGTACTCGTAATAAATTGTATAAACAAATGCGAAAATTTAGTAATATATTAATTTTATCGAAGCGCTCGTGTAAATTCCCTTTTTGTACTTCGCTCTTCCGTTTGCTTATGCTACCAACTTATGTTAGGAACAATTTAATATTATCCCGTAAATTTTACAGGTTTTCAAAGGCGATGAGTAATCTAGTTAATTTGCATTAAAGATAATTTATTATTCTAGGAAATAACATTTGACAAAAAATACAAAACTACCATGCTTTTGAGGTAGCATGATTTGAAGTCACCCCGCTTTTGAAACCAGACACATCACATATAAAATGAATATCGTTTTATGATGAGAATAAAGTGGAGGAGGGATTTACTTAAGCGATTTGAGATATTTGTTTTAGTTTTTACAACATTCAGACAGAGTTCAAAAACATAAATCGTGAGGTGACCTTTGCAAATGGTGTCGGCCACGTGCACTTCGAGCGTCCGTCGACAACATCAAAGAATAAACATTTGACAGTTTATTATTTATATTAAAAATATAAGGCAATTAAAAAAAAAACTAAGTTTAAGGTTTTCTGTAGAATTTTATTGCGAACATTCATATGTATAAATTAGGCTTACGTCACATATGTAGTTTGGTTTATGAGAATTTTAAAAAATAAAACATACCAATTTCAATATTTTTTTATATAAACATAGGATTATTTATTTAAAAAACCATCTCAAAGGTTTTCTAGAAATATGTTCAGTTAATCTAATTATATTTTTTATATATGCCTGGTATGAAAAGCTATCTTGGCATTAGACCTCAAAAACATGCATAAAATGCAATTCGAGCGCGTTATGGCTCTTAAAAAACAACTAAATGCTATCAATATTTCGACCAGCGATTCAGTTTTATGGCTAGAAATCCTAGAATTGAATGATTTCAATTAATTATCTATCACATACTTGAATTCACGTGAAACACTTGTAATAGCGATTTAAATTATCTCTTTAAATAGTAATTTTATTATCGCTTGGCGGCGAATGAACTGAATATCGGTTGAAAATTAGTAGGCTGGAAAAACCAGTAATTATATTGTAATTACCGCGGAATATGCGATTACACGTTAATTAGTAATATGGTTAAAAAAATACCTACTGTAAAATGTTTTCACGACTCTTTTGCCATTTTAGATCAGTTCTTTTTGCTTTATTTACAAAGTTGTCCAGTTTCATCTTCAGAAACACCCAAAGGATACTGCTGACTTTGTGGTTATGCTGTAGATGCACCAGTTGAATTATGATTTCCGGTCGTGAACGCGACGCGACTTAGTAAACATTTCCAAGAATTTTGACCATGCCCGAAAGGCGAGCTTTGGACGTCGTCCGCAACTTCTTTGCGGACGCGAGGAATGAGGAAAGCGCGCAGTTCAAATCCTACGTGAGCGCCAGCAACATGAAGAAGTGCAAGTCCGCCGAGGACGTGAGCCGTCTGCGGAGCAACTGGAAGCTGCCCGACCTGTCGGGCAGCCGGCAGGTCTTGCAGGACTTGCAGGACTTCTCCGGCAACCTGGAAATGTTCGATAAGCTCTCGGATCGCATCGCCGACACTGGCCATCGAATGCACATGGTATTTTGATAATATAGTATAGCAATTAAGAATAATGGACCAGTAAATTCGTACAAGCGATTGACACTACTATACTCTATTTCCTGCCCTCTTAACTAGACTATCGTCTGTACTAAAGAAGGCAGTATTTTTATTTTGTCCTTTTCAAGTTTTAAATGAGAAATTAACTAAAAAAGAACTATTAGTATTTATTAAATTTCTCATAAATAAATTTTATTTTTTTTTAAATCTGCCTTTACTATATTGAAAACATAAGATTAATGTATCTAAAAATATTTTTGTTATAATTTAATATTTCATGTTTATCAAATGCCAGCTATAGGAAAATGGGTCTAAATGAATCGAAATTTATTTATTTATTTATTTTTTGTCTTCGCCTTTTATAGTATTTATTAGTTTTAAGTTATGCAATTATGGTAAAACTTTTTTTTTTAAATTAGCACATAGAAAAAAAACCACATTAAATCTGTAGAACGTTAAATTATATTATGTAAGATATGCTTAAATATATACACTATATATTAAATATATTTATATTATACTAAGTTACTTTTTTCTTACTAACAGTAAGAACTTTCTTATACTTTGTTATATTTATATATACATATTATATTTTTATCCACTCCACTCCAATCCACTCCACTGGGTATGTAATTTTTTTATTTCTTTGGGGGGGGGGTCAGTAAGTTGACCTGTCCCCTCCTTGCAATATTATAACGCTCTCTTTGTCCTCCTCAGTACCTGGTGAAGAACACTCGCCTCTCGGAGGTATCCCGCCGCCTCAAGTGCCAGATCTGGAGCGGCGTGGTCACCATCGTCCTAGTGGAGGCCCACAATCTACCCGCCATGGACTCTGACACCGGCTCCAGCGATCCATACTGCAAGTTCAGGTAAATCATGGCATTACTATAGATTGACAGATACCATCCCCAACCAACCAACTAAAACCAACTTGAAATGAAGAGGAAACTCATGGCATCGAAAAAAACGTCTCATGGATATACTTAGGGTGATGATTTTAGAGGCGTGGTTTTCAAGAAGAGATAAAACGCATATAATTTGATGTTATGGCTAAGAATTTAGTTTTATTATAAAGATAAGGGTTTGCCATTATGTTTTAAAAATGATTTCGGGTAAGTGGCCGCCGCTGCTGACTCGAACAAATTCCAGCCGAGAGGCCCAATTTTCAACCACTTTTTGCAGCAAGTTGGGCCGTATGTCAGCAATAACGCGCCGAATATTCTCTTCCAAGGCGTTAATCGTATCCGGCTTATCTGCGTAGACAAGCGACTTCACATAACCCCACAAAAAATAGTCCAGCGGTGTTAAATCGCACGATCTTGGAGGCCACGCCACGTTGTTCAGGAGTAAGTCTATTCATTATGAAATGGCAAACCAAACTGAGCATAAATCAAGTGACAGCTGTCAAAAACACCAACTACGAAAAAAGTAGTGCCAGATTGAAAACCACGCCTCTAAAAAAAACACTCTTTATATGCTAATAGCTGAGAGGGTCGAGCGACACAGAGTGTTAATTTCCGAAATTAATTTAACCCCGCTGCCACAAACGACGTTGGATTGGGAACATACTCACACCAATTTCTCAACTTTGCTTCCAGGCACACTCACACTCATTTTTTTTTACTAGGAGGATTACCCTACTTTTTATCTACCCTGCTGCAGGAGCTTCATCTTTTTTTAAAATAGTTTACTTGTCAAAACGAATGTTAATTGCAATATTTTTTAATTTATTATGTAATTAAAAACTACCCTCATTTTTCTCTGTTTTAAGCGTCCATAGCAATGTGCCAGATCTTAATAATATATGCCAAGTTTACTTCAATAAATTTAATTAGTGTGTACCCGTTTTCATTGCAGACTCGGCAACGAGAAATACAAGAGCAAAGTGGTGTGGAGAAGCCTTCATCCCGTCTGGTTGGAGCAGTTCGACCTGCATCTCTTCGATGACCAAGAGCAGATGCTGGAGGTCACGCTCTGGGATAAGGACAAGCAGACCAAAGACGACTTCCTGGGAAGGTAGTAAATGCTAGAAGTGAAGATGCTTCATTCTCACGAAATTTACAGATGTTTTTGTAACCAATATTTATATTTTAACATAACAACATGATATAATGAAAATAGAAAAATTACAATTAATGTTTGTTTATAATTTTTATTTATTTTTTCTTCTAACATAAGGTGATTTGATAAAGACGACATTTCAACAAGAATTCAAAAACTGCTACTAAAATATACCTATAAATTATTCAAAAGAGTTTTGAATTCAGTGATTATGATTCAATGTTTAAGTTTTATAATTGTGAATATTTGACTCTTGTCTTATAAATTCTTTGTTCACTATATTATATTTCGCGTATTTATATTTCACTCGTGACATCATCTCATTTAAGTATAATTATTCTTCATCTTCATTACACAATATTACACAAGTAGTTACACAATATTTGACAATATTTTACACTAAAGAGGACAGGTGAGAGTTAAAAATGCATTTTTATAAAACTCAGCCTGGGTTTAAACCGACATCCTGCGCTTTCAAGTACAGGACCTCTTTAGAACCTTTATAAATATTATGCTATATATTTTTTTTTGATAATGACTATGACCTAGGTAATATACAAATATATGGCTTTATATCCTATCCTGTAAGAAAAATAAAAAAAAATTAGTGTGCTCAAAGATTGTCATTTATCTTTTTGGGCGATTTGCCGCTTTTAAAAAACCACCATCAAATGAATATTTCAGATGCCTCATAGACCTGTCAATGCTGGAACGGGAGAAAACGCACAGTCTGAAGTTGGACCTGGAGGACAATTGTGGTCAAATCTTCCTTCTGCTGACCATCAGCGGATCGCAGAACTGCGAGACGATCACAGATCTCAGCATCCAGCACGACCACTCCACGCAGATACGCAAACAGGCAGAGAAACATGTGCGTGTATTTATTGATTTAAAAATAAAACAATATGCAGGTGTCTCGAGACTATTTCCGATAAAGTATGATTTGTAAAGAATGTTTATCAAAATTCATCATGGTTTACGAGAATAAAAAAATGTAAACTTTACACGATAATATTAAATGGATTTGTAATAACGTATTTGTTTGAACGGCCAGATGTGCTGCCGCCGCACACCCGTAACGCGGTCAAGGTTAGGTTAGGTTATTATCATTGGAATTCAAACAAAATTCGAATTTACACCATCTTTTAAAAAAGATATTAAATTTGGAGATGAGTTTTTTTCACATTATTTTTTGTATAATTACTCATAAATGGGCATCGCAAACACCCCCAAGTACTGGACACTCTATATAGGGAGGTATCTAATACATTGAGGAGTGCATGTGGATTTAAGAGCACCTTGGATAAAAGAACACCTTGGATTTTTTTTGTGCCAGCCATAACTCATTTAGGGGTGCCCAAAATAGTTGTATATGGCCTAGGTACCAGTTAGGATGTGTAGACAGAGTATTTAGGTAATTGGAGGGCTGAAAATTTTAATGAAATTAAATATAATATCCTAACTAAAACGCAGCTGAAAACGCTGAAAAGCTGATTAGTAAAATAAGTTATTCACTTTTTTTTATGAAATTTCCAGGCATGGTACCGGACTTTCCACAATGACACCACACCGGGTGTAGGATGGCTGCATGTAAAAGTCTTCGGCGCTAAGGTATGTTATAGTAGTATTTCATGAAAATTGTGGTGACGGTTTCAGGTAAACGGCATATCATGGTGATTAATGCCATCAAAAAACCGTCTTCACAATTTGAATGAGAATGTAATTTCGAATGAATTGATTTCAACAAACATTTTTAACAATATTTTTGACATCTTGACAGCTAATTTCGCAAGTGAAAATGTCTTTTCCTTTTGAGATCGTGGTAGTCTAGTGGTTAGGGCGTTCGACTATTGGCCCAGAGGTCGCGGGTTCGATTCCGCACATGCTCATACCATTTTTAACCCTTCATTACCACCATCTCCCCTGACTCTAGTACAGGCATATTTGGCCTAGTTGAGTAGGGCCCAAAATAATTGTATACGACCTAGGTCATAGCAGTTATTTTTTAAAAAAAAGCGCTCTTCTCTGTCTTGCCTTATCTTATCTAACGCCCTGTAAAAACAGAAATACTCCTGCCGTTATTACTAAATCATGAAAAACCTCAATGCATTCAACAAAATATTTACGACTATTTAATTTAAACAAAATAGACTTTCTAATTGTATATAAAGACAGATAATTAGGAGATAAACAATATCCAGTAATATTTTTCGTTTATATATCTACAAGTAAGAGTCATAACACTACAACTTTTGTATGAGAAATGACCGAGTTGAGTCAGTCCTCTTAAATCGGTTGCTCGTGAAACTGACCGCGCTGCGTTGACCGTTTCAGGGTTTAGCAGCTTTGGACCTCGGTGGCAAATCGGATCCGTTCTGTGTCCTAGAGCTGACGAATGCTAGGCTGCAGACGCACACGGACTACAAGACCCTCCAACCCAACTGGATGAAAATATTCACGTTGTAAGTAGAAACCCTTGTTCGTCTAAGCACCTGTGATCTGATTGAGTGATTCAATGTGGACTCTTTTGTCCTTGAGTAATTACAGGCGATGGCAAGTTAGCATAAGGCGAAAGCAGCAGAGCTTTTAGCAGTAGGGATTTGTGATCTCTTCCAGGTGTATGTCATTGTTATTCATCTTACTGATTAATCCAATTTTTGGTGACATCATAAATCGGCTATGGGCTAACAACGTTGCACCCAAAGGCCAGGTTTTGTAGTAGATCAATCAAAGACCAATCAATCTTTATAGTAGGGTTTTTGTTGAGATAACGATTGGCCAAGATTACCAATGTTTGCCCTACATAATTATGAAGGTATTGTAGTGTGTGCTTGGCAATAGTCATTTTCTATAGTTCTGTTGCTTATAACACGATGGACTTAAATAGAATAATTTCCACCGAATTAATTCAGCATCTTCGCCATGTAGGACAATCATTATAATCTGCTTGCGTGTATGTTTATTCCAACAGTACAATAAAGGACATATCCTCGTGCCTAGAGGTGACCGTCTATGACGAGGACCAGGATCACAAAGTGGAGTTCCTGGGAAAGCTGGTGATTCCGCTGCTGGACATTCGGAATGGAGAGAAACGCTGGTACGCGCTCAAAGACAAGAAGATGAGGTGCAGGGCTAAGGGGAATAACCCACAGATATTACTCGAGATGAATGTTGTGTGTAATCCGGTGAGTGCTTATATTCATAGTGTAATTGTGAACTGAAAGAACATGTCACTAATCTACTCCGAGTTGTAGGCCTGATCGATAGACTCCCGCCAATACAGGTGAACTTAAAGTCAGCGGTATTCTTTAAGAGGGTGATCCAACAGCTTTGTAAATAAAGCAAAAAATTAATCTAAAAAGGCAAAAGAAACAGTCCTAAAAATTGACACATTTTCGCATTGTTGCAACCAAGTAACCGACTCCACGGGGCCACGTACCTACAAATGTATTCTTTCTTCATTTGTATGGCTTGTGTTGTCGGGGAGGATCTATTGGGCGCAATTCCGACAGTCTTATTGTTTTCATGAAGCGAGGCCATTCATTACAGGCAAACAACATCTCACAAGTCTGTAACCAAATGTGCTTTTTTTTAGCGTGTCTTGTTAGTTAACTCGACAGTGTTGATAAAAGCGCCGTTGAATATTCTCAATGGCGAAACATGACCTGGCCAGATTTGACCCACTGAGGATCCAAACCCGGGACCTCTGGATTTAGAAGCAGGTGCTTATACCACTGCGCCACCAGGCCAGGCGCAAATATTGTAATGTAGGTCAGGAACACAACAATACGCGTATTTATATTTGAACAAACGTTCAATAGATTATTTATATTTTTATACGGATTTTGTTTGTTCGCTATATGATAACGATGAACTGAAGTTGTGCAGTGTTATGCTCAGAAAACAGTGATTCCCAAACTTATTTGACCTATCGCCCCCTTTCCAGAAAAAATATTACTCAGCGCCCCCTGGATTTTTTTTTATTTTAATAGCAATTAATAAGGGATATAAATATTATTGTATCTGTGAATTAACGAGAAAGAAACCATTATTGATGGAGTGCACTATTTTAATAAATCATTAAACGTTTCGGGAAAAAAATCTTTCCATCATCAGTGGTGTACTAATTTTCTAGGTTCGTAAATCAGTATATTGAATTTTACAGACTTATTATATTTGTAATAAAATATGTCGCAATTAGTACATCACTGATGATGGGAAGGCATGTTGATATATTTTAAACTACCTCTTCATCTTGTTTCAAAGTTTTGATATCTTCTTTCATATAAAAATAATATTTACTTTACAATTTTACATTTTATAATTTAGTCATCTAGTCTTCAAATGCAACAGGTATTTTTTACGTATTAATTTTTTCTGTTTTGTTTTATATTATTATTACTTCCATATATATAGGTCGATTTATAAATTGGTTAAGTTAGAATAAGTTAAAATAAATTAAGTGAAGAAAAAATGACACCAAAACCAAATTAACAAATGAACACATTTATAAATCTTAACTTAACTTACATTATTTTATATTATTTATAAATATGTTATAAGTGTTACCATTTTTCTAATTATTTTCTTTTTTCTTTTATGCTTTCACCGCCCCCCTGGTTTCCTGCAGCGCGCCCCAGGGGGCGGTAGCGCCCACTTTGGGAATCACTGCATTAAAAGGATACTGCTGACTTTAAGTTCACCCTGTATTTCGGATCTTGCTTCTTTATGCGATCCGCCGTGTTAGGTAAACAAAGCTTAAGATTGATGGATGACAGCCATCTTTGTTTCATAAAATTAACGTGAAGTTAGGTGAGGTACAGTGAGGGTCAAAGTAGGTTTTAACTATTCAGGTTTTAACTATATCGCTTACCTGCAACTAGATGGAAAATATTCACCAAGGTACCTTCTGAAGTATTCTAATATCTACTTATAAGTTAACGGTGAGGAGGTAGGCTTTTTTAAAGAGTAATTAAAAAAATAATAATAAAAGTAACATATTTGCTTTTGATTTGTTGCGTCCGTTAGCTTAAAGCATGCTGGCGTGTGCTGAACCCCCGGGAGGAGAAGTTCATGCACCAGGAGGCCAAATTTAAGAGGCAACTCTTTCTGAGGAACGTCATGAGGCTGAAGGCCATTATCATGTGGTTCATCGAAGTCGGCGGAATACTGCAGTGAGTGTGATAATCAAATTGATAAATATCTATTTTTTAATTGCTTTACCGTATGAATTATGCAAGGTTATGAATATGAATGTATGAAGTATGCAATCTTCTGCCTTCTTTAGTACAGACGATAGTCTAGTTAAGGGGACAGGAAACAATATAGTAGGGTCAATCGCTGGTACGAATTTACTGTTCCATTATTCTTAATTGCTATACTATATTGTCAAAATGATTGTAACCTAAATAAATAAATAAATAATATTATCTTAGATCCTACTCAACTAATCTTGTTCTAGGGTCAGGAGATATGTTGGCGATGAAGCATTAAAAATGGTACGGATTTGAACCCGAATCCGTTGGGGCTTTGGTCAAATGCCTTGAGAGGATGCAGCCAAGTCATTTCTCCTTACAAAAATTGTCCTGTGACCATCACAAATCATATTGGTGTATCTTCACGTAGAGGATGTGGACACATAACAGAATAAGTGCATCTTTTCCAGGGCGTGTTTCGAATGGGAATCCCGCACGAAGTCGTTCCTGGGCCTCCTGCTCTTCATTACTGCCTGCTACTTCTTTCAGCCGTGGATGGCGCCTGTTCTTCTACTCGTCTACTTCTCCAGGAATTTGCTCGTATGCGGCTTAACAGGTCCAACTAAATTTATAGTGCACGCTTTACACAGACGACACTGCATTTAAGTTTAAGAAAACTGTATAAAGCAAATAGAAATCTCTCTTCTGCTTTATTTATTTATTTATTTATCACAATAATAGCTCACGAAGACGTCATTACGCAGAACTGATAAATTTAAATTAAACAAATTTATTATCACGGTGACAAATTAAATATCATACAATTATTGTTACTTTTGTAGTAACATGGCTACTTTAACTAGGTTAAAAAACCTGTTCTAAAATATCAAAAGATGGTTTTATAATTAATTTAATTATCTTTTACAAACAGTTTTGAGCCTAAATGTATCCTTAAAAAATAAAAATTTCTAAAAAAATAATGTAGAATATACTTGACTTGAGTAATAGGTAAACATAGTTAATAAAAAAATAAAAAAATAAATAATAAAAAATAATCACAAGATATGAGATAAATGATATATACATAGTACAAAACAATTTTTGCCAACAAACTTTCTTGCAGTTTGGCAAGGATATGTACAATTTAATGAATAATTTTGTTGAAATAAAATATTTAAAAAAAAAGTACATAATATAACATACAATATACACATTTAACAATTAATATATAATTCTAATTGCGTACTTATTATTTTTAATGTATATATATTTTTATCTAATTTTTTGAAGAAATTGTAGAGAATATGTTGAAAATATTTATTTTTGTTATTTTTTGAGTTTTTCTTTTGAAGTATACTAATTTTTTTCATCAAACAGGAGCTGTTAATAAAATACTCAGACCCAAAAAATGATTTAAAATAAAAAAAATGTTTTTTTAAATGCCATTGACAATATAGGCTCTGGTTTAGTTTTACTTGATACCTTCCTCTCATTCCAAACATGTTTTTTTAGGCGGTAATCCCCTTTTGAAGCCGGTGGATGATGAAGACATCTTGGCGGAAGAAGATGAAGATGACGGTGACCAAGATAAGGTTTAGATAATCTAATTTCTCCTTTTTACTCTCTAACTAACGTGAAAGTATAGACTTCGTGTATGAAATCTTGCATTATGTCAGATACTGGATTCGTTTCTCTATAACCCGTATAGGTTGTGAGACGTCTTCACACCTCGGCACCTCATAGTGCTCATTCATTGGCCACTGTCAAGGCGCCGTCAAGACAAGAGGTGCTCTACTGCCTGTGCCATTCGATTCGCAAATAACCAATCACTGGCTAAATACTGAAAAAATATCATCATCACTAAATACTCTATGGAAATTATTTAGTGACACGGCGGTTAATCAATTTTTCATCATTTGGGATTTTTTTTTTTACAACAACTGTACCTTTATTGAACAAGTTATACATCGTATTGTATAGTTTATACATATAACAAATATTTAAAGTGGCAAATAGTTAATAAAAGTTCATAAAAATAATGAAAAAATGGGTATACAACTTGAAAAGGTCGATCAGTCGAAAGGACTCATCAGCGGTAACCCGTCGACATTTTCACTCGGCCTTCCGTCGGAGGATCTGTCTTCTGTAGCTGACATAATTTTATGTGTTTGTATGTATGTATTGGCGCTTTCAATGGTTCTTCCATCATAACACTAGCTTAAATATCCTATTTCTATGCTAATCCCTATTAACTGTTCCTTTACTTAATAAATATGAAATTTAAGTAAGATTTGCCCTCCGCAGGAAGAGAAGAAATCCCTAAAGGAGAGGCTGCTAGCGATCCAGGAAGTAACGCAGAGTGTGCAAAACTCCATAGGGTACGTGGCTTCCTTCGGCGAAAGCGTAAAGAAGTAAGGACATTGCATTTTATTTATTTTTTTCTGTGGCGATTGAATGATTTTTATTGAGGCTAATTTTCTGACTTTGTTTTTGTTTTCAGCCTAGTTAACTTCTCTGTACCCGCGCTGAGTTACTTAGCGATGCTTATCTTGGTCGCCTGCTCTCTAGTCATCTACTTAATTCCACTCAGATATCTTCTAATGCTTTGGGGTAAGATTTTTCTTTTTAAACGTACCTCTGAGCACAAATACTGCTTCCTTACGGCACCACCACACATCACAATAGTGGCCCCATTACCAGAAGCAGATTATCCCCCGGGAATTTCCCCAAATATCTTTAAATACCTCCCATTCTTGTAAAATAAATAATAAACTGAGCTCATTGCAGCATGTTTTCAAAATGCTATTCTATCCTCCTAGTCAATTCTGGGGCTGACTGGGAGGCATAAACACAGTTCTTATACACTGCGGTTCAAGAAATTCCCGCTAAAAAAATCCAGCTTATTAGCCCTGTAATTTCAAACAGGATTTGTTTTAACCTCATACCAAAATTCATTGTGGTTTCCGAGTAAAAAATATGTGATAATATAAAATCGCGCTTACCATAAAGTCGGTCGCTAGCGAGGCCGTGCCCTGTGGGTTTTTTTAATACAATTTCTTACACGTAATAGGGAACATAAGCACCCCCTTGAACCTTCGGGAATGGTCTTAATGCTTTAAGGGTACACAACTCGGTCTTGACTTAATTGTTAAATATCAATTAATGATTAAGTGATGACGATTTTATCCTATGGACCAAAATAATTAATACATGACCATCTCCTTATACTAATGATTGTTTTAAGGAAGATTGAGCCTTGAATCTAACCATTTTATTTCCTCAGTTGGAGATGATGCCACTAGAAGGGAATGACATCCCTAATGCATATATCCAAGGGTAGTAGATAATTCTTGTCTTTTGGGTGAAATATCTTTCTATTATACATTCGTGCTAAGCCACACAGTCTATTGAAGTAGAACATATTTGCACAATCTATTGAAGTAGAACATATTTGCACAATCTATTGAAGTAGAACAAATTTGCACAATCTACTGAAGTTGAACAAAGTTTCATAATATTCTTTCGTATGGATCAATTTAAAATAGTCAATACTTTAAAATAGTCAAAAAAGTATATATCTTAATTTAAGTCATTTCGTGGGCTAGGTGTCTAGGTCAAGCTCGTGCAACCATTTTTAGCGTCAGGGGTTGAACGGTGCAGTTCTTTCAACCCTCCAGCGAGATGTCGATGTAGGTATTTCTTTACAATGTGTTCGGCTGAACTGGGGCACCGCAATCACATGATGGGGAAGGTGTGACACCCCATTTATTAAACATTTCTCCGCTTCGCCCGTGACCTAAGGAGCCTATTCAATAAACACCATATTTTTCTGGGCAGGTGGAATCTGTTGAAGTTGAAGAAAGTCGCACAATCAATTGAAGTAGAATATATTTGCACAATCTGTTGAGCACAAGTCGCTCAAGCTCTCGTGTGAACTAAATGTGCTAGTGCTAAATACATCACTCGGTTATCCAAATGTTACTTAACTATTGATAAAAATCCTTCTAATTTAGCATCAATTTTTCATATAAATTACCTTTATAATAAATTTGTGATTTTTAGGTATAAACAAATTCACTCGCAAGATACTGCGTCCACATTCCATACCTAACAACGAAGTCATGGATTTGCTGAGCCGAGTACCTGATGATGAGGAACTCGTGAGTTTTATGTTCTCTCTACATTTTATATTGTTGGGATTCCCACTAGCCGACGCTCATGTGCAAATAATATATATTTTGCAAAACAATTTGCGGATGCTTTGACATATTCCATGAAAGGTCTTGACCGCTTTGCAAAACATAATCCACATGCTCGAAATATAAAACATGGCTATGTTGGTTTACTATTTTTTTAATTTATTATGGTAGTATGCCCTCTTGAAAATTTATACACGGTGAAACGTGTAAAATAAGTGAATAAATAAATAAAAAATAATGCAACATTCTTATGTAGGGTATGTAACTAATTTTCATAGATATAGAAACTGGTGAACAAAATCCACTCTAACGCTGTGCAGTGACTAACACTGTGAGTGTCATTTGCGAGGGATGTGTTAAGAGCCAGTATGTCGTGAGGTAACCTTGGATTTCGGCCTTTGCAAATGGTGTCGGGCACGTGCACTTCGAGCATCCGTCGACAACATCAAGGAATAAACATTTGACAGCTTTTTATTTATATAAAAATATAAGGCAATTTAAAAAAATCTAAGTTATAGGTTTTCTGTTGAATTTTATTGCGGACATTTCTATGTATAAATTAGGCTTACGTCACGTATGTAGTTTGGTTTAGGAGAATTTTAAAAATAAAACTTACTGATTTCAATATTTTTTTATGTAAGCATAGGATTAATTATTTAAAAAATCAGTTTAAAGGTTTTCTAGAAAAATGTTCAGTTAATCTAATTATATTTTTTATATATGCCTGGTATGAAAAGCTATCTTGGCAGTAGACCTCAAAAACATGCATAAAATCGGGTGGGTGAATATTCTGTCAGCGTACTTCGCTGTTCGGGCATGTTGAACGTGCAGAGCTGAATGTGATAGACCCATATGAAAGATTACTCACCTTTTGAATACATTTTTAGAAATTATTAAATATCCGTTGTTATGTTTAAAATATGTTTCCATTATCATTCACAGTTGGATCGGAGAGAGCTCAAACTCGCTTCAAACACGGAGAGCGCGAAGAAGGACACCAAAAAAAAGCACAAAACATCCTAAGAAGCGACTCCAAATACTTAAGTAACATCCCCATAGGATTACCGGCTTTATATAGCAAGCTTTGCCTACGTTTATAATAAACTGCGTCTAATGTCGAGGCATGACTTTTTTGGCCTACCTTCTGGAAATGCGCCAAAAGAGTATTTTTTCTAATATGACAGCTTTGTTTGGAGGTAATATTATATTTAATTGAACCACGCAGGTAGGACAGAAGGGATTATAATATAGCATAATAATTTTTCAACAAAAACCCAACAAGCGCGTTTGTTATTTGATAACGAGAAAAAATTCTTCCGGGTTTATAATATGAATATTTAGGTCATAGTGCCTATTGTATCTGGTTTTGTTTATGTGACCTATTAACTGATGCGGAGAATACTATTATTAAGTTATGCTTGAGTAGCATAATTTAAGCTTAATTAGGTTTTTTTTGTTCTTACAATCCCGAAGTTTTAGTCTAGTGGCTAAGGCGTTGGACTATTAGCCCACAGGTCGCGGGTTCGAATCCGCACATGGTCAAAACCATTTTTAATGCTTCATTACCACCATCTCCCCTGACTCTAGCACAGGCACATTTGGCCTAGTTCAGTAGGGTCAAAAATAATTGTATATGACCTAGGTAGAAAAAAAAAGTTTTATTTTATTAATTTTTGTAACGTTTGAGTTGATTAATTACTCTTAAAATTTAATTTTCAAATTAAGGCTTCAATAAGAGTTATCAAAAATTTTATATTAGATAAGTTTATCCGTTTTAACAGATTAACTTGTGAATCCAACAGGATGATCGATTTTCCCTATCCAATGCTTTCATCAATGTTCAGCAACTGGACCATCTATCATGATGGTTATTACACAGCAACCTTTAAAGATCGCTGCTGCTGTGGTTGTAGACATGATGCCATAGCTACTTCCACGGTGGAGCGCATTCCACAATCAAATCTACATTAATCCATAGGTACGATCAATTATCTTAGCACATTGGTTTATCAAATTGTCACTACAATAAATCCATATTGTCCATATATTTGGAATTTTGTCAGTTTCCAGTGCCGGATTCATACTTTTCATAGGTTACTTCATTTGTTGTCTCCTTCCCAAAAGGTAGGTTATGTAGGAATTGAAAAGTGAAAGCGCCCTCTGTTATCTGCTACCCTAGGCCGCGGCCTATTGACAAATCCAGGCCTGGTTGTTTCTCTAAATAACTGATAGGTTTTTAGGTTAGGCTTTAAAGGTTTAAAATTCTGGTTTCTACCTGCGTGGTTTGAGTATCTCCTGACACCAACATAATTTAATCGCAAACGTCAAAGTGAATGTCGCAAGCTATGTCACATTGTACCTAAACTAGTCTCAGATGTAATGAAGTAATTACTATGTATTATGAATACAATTAATTAGCATATATAATCTATGCGCAGTGATACTAGTTTATAAATATAGGCGATAATGTTAGTTTTAGTTTTAAGATTCGTGCTAGTTTGCTCTCTAAAAAACAATTAATTTTAATGCAAACTTTTTTAATGCTGTTAGCACTCATGTTGTTAGCTTAGTCTCTTAGGTAAAATCTAAACAAAAAAAACAGTTTGGTAAATGAGATACCTGGTTTTTTATATATTTTGTAATTATTATATTCCTTTAAATACATAAATGTAACAATGTCCCTAGACTGGGAACAGTCTACCATCAAACCTGGTCTAATCAACTCACCATGAGTCAATACGCGTCGCGTTTCGATTTATAATATTAAATCGCTTTAAGAGTACACTCGAAGACACTTTATCGTATACATTTTGTGTACATTCGTTTCATTACTCATCAACATACAGTAGCCGATGGCGCAACCCATTCCATTCCATATGACATAATTTGTTAATTAAAAACACTATTTAATTATTACAACTTTTATTATCGCCATTTTGGAAACACTGTTGGTTGTCAAAATACAAGTTAAAAACAATACGAAAAACTTTAGTAATTATATTTTATCATCAAAATATAATTCGTAATTATTTTATCAACGATATTTACATCAATAAAATTGTTGTCAATGATTTTTTATGCATAAAATGATTACGCACAGACTTTTAAATTTTATTTAATCACTGACCTACTGAGAAAAATTATAATTCCTAAAATCTTTTTACAATGGCCAAGAAATCTTCATTTTATTTTTGGGCTTCTAAAAAGTACTTTTATAGTTTTTGAAAAAAAAGTAAAACTTTAAAAAGTGTTTTCCACTAAATCATGCAGTTTCACGTCAGTAACAAGAAGTCTATGTATAGTCTAGTCTAAAAAAAAGGTTTTGACGAGACACTTATCGCAAATCATAAGCGTCTCTAAGACATCACCATTTGGATGCCAGAAAGTTAAACCAATTTAGCATTTATAATCCCCTTCTGTTAAGAGAGATATCTCATTTAATTAACTGTTATTTTACCTTAATAGTATAACCTAATGCCGTTCATATGTATTTATAATACAAATATAAAATTTCCTAATTATATTAACTTGATATTCGCACATTTTATATTATAGTATGGCTTCACTTTTATAATATTCTATCTGCACTTTTAAATTTTTAATATAAATACTAGATAGAAAATCAATTCTAATAAATACCTTCGAGTTAAAAATAAGGTATTTTAACGAAAGAACTCCAAATTACTTATTAAGGAAAACTATGCATTTTTTTGTAATATAATAAATGATGACATGTTGTATTTAGATATATTGTAATTTTTATAATGTTAAAGAAAATGCAGGCCGTTGTTACCTTTTTGAATTTCTTGTATTTTTATAATATTTAATTCGAGAAGTGTTTGTTTATAAATATTCGTTTTTTTTATTGCATGTAAAACACCCGTTTTTTTCATTAGTTCAATAATTAAGCAACAGATTGCAATTAATCAAATTACAAACATAAAAGTATAAAACACTATCCGCCATATGCATAAGCAATAATCTAAACTAAAACTATTTTGGTAAAGTCAGTCGTCACTTTTAAGCTTATCAGTGGATTAATCAGACATTTTGTTCGAGGTTGTGTCTTAGAACAATGTTAATAAAGTGTCTTAAGAACCATAAACCCAGGTTCAAGCCCAGGTGGGTTATTTTAATAATAATAAACACTTTATTTGACACGCATAAATATGTTGAAAAAAGATGAGCTTATAGCCGCAAGAAAATCTACCAGCTAACCAAGTGAGGTTCTATAGAATAGTTGAAAATTAATATTTGAGGTTAAATGAAACAATCACCAATTAATGGCGTTGTTCAACTAAAAGTAGAAAAATTGTTATCTCCGTGTACCACAGGTGCCATTTCCGGGTAAAACCGTTAATGCATTTCTATTAATATTGAAAAACTTGGCATGCCGTGTATAACTGAATTCATGAAAGGCACAGATTAATCGTAGATTTTTTTTCATTTTAGTTCAGTTTAGACATTTGATTGTTTATTTTGACGGATTTGGTGGTAAATAATTCGAGTTTTATTTACTAAAGCTATGTCAATATAATATTAAATATCAAAAACAAATATTTTCATAGTTTTGTGCATAATATTTGCCAGTTATCAGAAATTATAAAAACTTTGAAATGCGTGTCAGTCCCGCGTGGGATATTCAGTTCAGTCAACGTATTTCGCTGATCGTCGTCCGCACGTTTGACGTACGGAGCTGAATGTGTTAGACAACTCGATCTGGCTGCGGTTTAATAATCAGTAATAGTTTCATTTAACCTTACTGGTGCGTTTCTCAGCCTTGTTGAATAACAAGGCGGTCGGAACTGCGCTTACTAGAGTCTCCTAAGCAGCAAAATCTGTATGATAAGAAAATAATAGCCATGATATACAGTATGTGAAAGCGACATATACGATACTTTCTTTAGGATTATTTCCTATAACTTCATTACACTGCTAAAGATCTTTGATAAAACTT
The DNA here is from genome assembly GCA_020383195.1 of Neomicropteryx cornuta. Lineage (NCBI taxonomy): Eukaryota > Metazoa > Arthropoda > Insecta > Lepidoptera > Micropterigidae > Neomicropteryx > Neomicropteryx cornuta. The sequence continues at coordinate 9,424,437 of JAHKQU010000024.1, forward strand.
TTTGACCGATTTTGGAATATGGCTTTCAATTATGGATTCCATACTTCATTAAGGACAGTGATTTATTGGAAAAAGTGCAAAGGCGAGCAACTAAAATTCCAGGACCCTTGAAAGGTTTGGAGTATGAAGAAGGGCTTAAGCGACTCAAATTACCTACTCTCAAAAGAAGGCGAGAACGTGGTGATCTCATTGAGACATAAAATGTTGTCGGGGCTTTATGATTGTCAAGAGCTTAAGAATATATTCACAGCTAATGAGAACATAACTTCCAAACGAATCCTAGAAAACATATGATCGGCAATAGAGTGGTGGACGCGTGGAATCAACTGCAGGATTCGATCGTTAGCGCAAACAGCATCAACCAATTTAAGAACTGTCTTAATATTCAACTATCTCAGTAACAGAGACGGAAACGACCCATCAGCTATGCTGATCTATGTCTGTTAATATAACAATAATAAAACCCGCCTTGCATATTTTTCATTCTCGTATCATGCCTTCACATTCTAAGTCATTATATTCTGAAATTATAAAAACATCTTTAATCGTCTAATTGCACACTATCGTAAGTACCCTCCCTATATGCATTCTTCCATTTTAATAATAGATTCTTAAATATCGATCTCGTTTCATATTCAAAATAATCAATGTACAGACAATAATAATTAATTTCCAGTCTTTAAAGATTCATATCACTTTTTGACATTATCAACTTAAATTTTGTACTTTTTGTGATAACTGTGTAATTTTTCCATAGTTAGGTTACATTAAATGGAATGGAATAATTAATGGAATATCTTCAGATATTGACATGAGTAGGAATAATTCAGGGTTTCTGACTCAGTTTGACCTTAAGGGCACTACTGTCGGTTCGTGCAAAATCTGAAATGCGAGTGACATAAAAAGCATACTATTTCATGAGGCGGAGACTCGTGACAGAAAAGAGTGCGCGTGCGGACAAGATAAGAACATTGTGAGCACGAAATCAATACAGAGACCTTGTGTTCGGAGAAACCGTAAAGAATATATCGATGACGCTTGGTTTTTCATAATCTTCATGAAAGTCACTTCCATAGGTGGGGTTTTTTTGACATAATAAACAGCTTAATTAGTTAATTGAGGTCAAAATGGGTTAGTAGATCCACGTATTCCTACCAAAGTGATTCCTAAGATTGCACCGAGATGAAAGTAAACTGGAATTAACATTTTTGACAACGATGTCTCAAGTCAGATCTCTTAAAAAAGTAATTCTCAGTTAATTCAGGATGTTTATTATCAGTACAGGTATATTATACATAATCAACTATTTACAAGTAGGTTAATTAAAATAATATTACTGTCCGGCGAATTCTTCTTGTCCGTCTATAAATGTTATAAATATTTTTTTTATAAAAAACACATTAAAAAGGTAAATATTTAGGTACACGTTGTATATAGGCTTTCGAAATCATTATTCTTTTTCAATTATGACATAACGATGTATTTGCTAACCCAAATATTGTTATTGTTGAAAATCTATTGTTTACTTTATTAAAAAAAAAACTATATTTAAAAACAATGACCGCTACTAAGCTACCTAAAAGAAAATTTATTGTGCTTATTAAATAGCGGCATATTAATCTATAAAATAACAAAAATCAAAGTTACATGGTTCTGTTACAAAGATTTCAATGATTTGCAAGCGAACCATTTTGAGTTTCCTTTAAGTGACTTTAAAATTTCTCAATATATTGTGATACCTTTGGGTTAAAACAACAAAATATTCTATGTATCATAGAAAATCCTTTTTTATAGCAACTTTATTTTTTCAGCCGTGTTAAATCCACATAATAACTTTATTTCTGAGTATGCTGTTAGTTACGAATATTTCAAACAAAAAATATCCACCTAAATTATATTAATAACGTTATTAGTAATTTTGTAACCCAATTTTGTAAATTTCTCATTTTTTGTACCTAAATATTAATATCTTATTGCTACAGTTAAATTAATATCTTAAATAATTGAATAGTTAGTTATAAAAATTACTCCTCTGCAGTGTACGCATATTCTGCTTAATGTCTCTACCTATTTTCCGAGGAAACTAATGGCATTGCATTCTCTTTATCCACTTTTTTGTGATCCATGAACTAACCTTTTGACTGCCTCACAAATATACGTAATAATTTTACAAATGACAAAACAGTTTCAATTATTGAAAAAAAAAATGATATGAAAAAATGTTGACAAGTTCAACGTAGGATATATCAACAAATTCAGCTACAATATTTAAACTTCAAAAAGCCTCATTAACAAAGAGTTGGAACGTGTATTTATTTATTTATTAAATAATACCAAAACATTCAACACACTCAGTGCCGATAACGGGATATTCCGTTATGTCCGTATACGACAGGTGCCGTCTTACTGCATTTCAATCAATATTGGCGTGGCATGTCGCATATTTTTTTTATTTTAGTTCGGTTTTGACCGCCATTAGGATTGTTTGTGTAAAAAGTGTGTGAGAAATGTTTCGAAACTGTTTCGACGGATTTGGCGGTAAATAATTCGAGTTTTATTTACTAAAGCTATGTCAAAGCTAAGCCGAAACCAACTAAGGGTCTTAACCATCTGCACAAACTTAACCTGTCGACCGACGAAAGGTGCAGACTTTGCCAAGAGAGATCAGAAACCCCTTTAGACCTACTGGGGAAATGTGGGCCCCTTATACACAAAAGGTACCAGCTTCTAGGCAACCATCTCCTCAAGCCAGAAGAGATTAGAATCATCGCACCCAAAAAGATACTTAACTCTACAGTACGGGACAAGAGAGTGGATTTAAATATACAATAGTTCTGGAAAGGACGCGGTACACGGGGGGCAACAACCCCCACATCCACTAACATACATACCATAACATATGTCATTATAATATTAAAATTAAACATTTTCATAGTTTTGTACATATTATTTGCCAATTATAGGAAATTGTAACCTTAACTAAAAACGGGTGTCAGCCCCGTGTGGGATATTCCATTCAGCCAACATACTTCGAGTTTGACGTACGGAGCTGAACGTCAAATCGTACAGTAAATCAATGTATGTAAATAAACAATAAATAATAAAGATTTTTTTCCATAAATATGGTAATCCTATTAGAAGTTGATTTTTCATTTTTTTTTTTAAATAACTTATTTCTCATCAAGTTTAGCTTAACTAAACAGCCGTTAGATAAAATAGCATGATTTATAGCCACGCACAAAGACAACAGCTCTACGGGAAGAGCCCTCTTCTTAAGAGCTCAGTAACTGTGCTGTAAATTGTCGTCTCTAGAGACGTAAAAAATTTACTTATTAAGTACAATCGATGAAATAAATTGGAATTTTAATATGTAGTTGTAAAGTAGTTACTGGTACGCAATGCTTTTATTAAAATAAAAACTCGCAGTCAAAAGATTAAATCATAGGATTTCGTTAATCACTTTGTTAAATAATAAATTGTTAAAATAGTAAGTATACAAAATAAGCATTTATTCATAATAAAACGTTCTAAGTCCTCTTGACTGCATTTTCCACTACCGAATCTTCCATTTATCGATCTTAAATGTTTCTATATTTAGATCAATGAAAAATTAAATCATAGATTTTATTCAATCGTATCTTTATTGTACTGTATAAGTAATTATTACCATAAGTGTACATTTATTTTCTCCTTTGTATTTAAATCATTGTTGCGTTTAACGCACAAAATCTCATTTTAAGTAAAAAATGAAATTGTTACGTTTGCAATAGGTTTTGTAAAAGCGGGGATTTGTTATACTGTACGATCGAAGAAAAGAGAATAAATATATTTTTTTTTTATTAAAATAATTACTATGAACCCTATTCAGGGGAGATGGTGGTAATGAAGCGTTAAAAATGGTATGACCATGTGCGGAATTGAACCTGCGACCTTCGGGCCAATAGCCGAACGCCTTAACCACTAGACTACCAAGATCTCCCACGATGACTTTAACTAACGGCCTTTTCCTCGCCATATTTCGCCCTGCTGCTTTTGGCTTCATGAACGGTTTGCTTGTATTCAACGGTAACGTCACATTAGTTCGTGTTTATTATTCATTCGTTCTCAGCCCGTCATTTCTCCATAGAAACATTGTAGTGCTGTTAAAATACATTTATTCTGTTTTTCAGGACTTTAGCGTCACAGTGTTTCACTTTCTACAAGTCGTTAAGTGAGATAGTATGATTTAGGACCACGCGCATGACAGAGCAGAGCACTTTCGGAAAGGTTCCTTAATCTCGTGCTTTTGGTTGAAAAAGTCAAACGTTCTAGTTAACTTTTATTTTATTAACTGTTATTTTTTCTCGTTCAAATCTGGCATCCATCACGTTTGGCTCAAAAAGGCTAGAACTCTTGCATGTAGACAATTTATTTTATTTATTTAATTCTTGCAAAAGTTTTAAATATATATGAAGTATAATGCAAAATATCTTGCCTAACAAGGCTATCGTCTGTTCTAAGGAAGTAATTTTTGCCTATTATTTAAAAAGTATACAAATATGAAATTAACACGGAATATATGTTAATGCATACATACCAACAAACATAAATGCAATTATTTTAACTATTTCCATATTTCTATGAAATTATTACTAATAAACCATTAAAAATAAGAACAAAATTAGTCAAATTTAGTTTTCTATGTAACAAATATTATAATAACATTGCTGTATCATGTTTATAGGTAAAATCCTACATGCCTAGTTTGATTGCTAGCTTATCGGTGTATTTTTTCTACCCGTTACAATTTTCGCATTGTTAATCAAAATTTTTAAAAATCCTCAGCGCCATTTTCCAAGATGGCCGGCATGTCAAACATGACATTTTTGTATCATTTAGCGATTTATAAGGATAGCACAGAATCATAATTTCTCAGTTTTTATAGTATTTTGCCTTTGTTCCTATAGTATCCGTCCTACTTTGATGAAATATTGGAAATTTAAATTGTTACTAATTTTAAAATTGTTGTCTACTTCAAATATGTGTCACTTTCTCATTTCTCACTTTCCAGTTTTCCTAGAAGTCAGAGTTTCTAAATATTCTAAAAAAACTGCAAAGTGACGACCACTGTCTCGTGAAAAATAACTGTCAATGCTGCTACTGGCTGTCAAACGTTGCAACTTCGTTAAGTCCTGTTCTATATGAAAATTGATGTTTTTTTTTATACCTATATAAAGCTTGCAGGAAAAGTAGCCGCGCAAGCAGTAACGAGTAGAAGTGATTACCAAATTTTAAAAAAAAGGTAATGTTTCATTCGGTCACATTTTAAGAATTGTTTATTATGTATCTATTTTGACTTCTTACACTATTATTCTTCACGATGATTTTCGATATAAAGTTTAATATTAAGTATTTTGCATAGTATTTAAATGTAACGAGCTGTCAATGACAACATTTGTATAATTATTATTAAATACAGTGCTTTTTCCATTTAATTCTGGTTTTATATTTATATACGCAGCATATGCAGTGAAAACACAAACTTCCCTTGAGGTTTTCGATTTAAACTGTTTGAAGTCTCAAGATCGTGACCACCACCAGCACTGATGGATTTATAAGCATGTCTGTAGAGGCTGTGTCACTATAATCATGAATGGATTAAGGTATTTGCAACAGGTTATCAATATAGGTAAGCGTCGCATCCAGAGTTAGCCATTAAAGTTTTTTTTGGGTGCGGCATTACCCTTCCTAAATTGACGCATGAGAGAGAAAGCAAATTTGGCTGACGTAAAAATAAAACGTCGCGCGTTTTAAAGTCTGAAAACGTCGCGCGTTTTGAGTCGCGTGTTTTGAACGTTGTCGGATTGTGCTGCCATGCCCAAGCGTAAACTTTTTATATGAATTTTTCGTACACTTTTTTTTATTTATTCTGAAGTCGGTTATTTTTTGGTAAAATCTACCTAAATAATCTATCCTGCCATGTCGCTTGTAAACTATCAAAGTAAAATACATATTTTTCTTCAATCGGTGACTTTATTATTTTAATAATACATAATGTGAATTAACAAAACAATCATTATTATATGCAATAATAATAACTCACTGATACAGTACAAAGGTGTGTGTTCGAGCGTAAAGATTCGCAAAACTTACACAAAATTAAAACTGGACCCCACACAAACGAATCCTACCAAGAAACGGCACAAAAGTATGTAAATAAACTGTCAAAGTGTAAATAAAAACTTAGAAATAACCTAAAGATCAATAATACAGTACATAATAGTTATTTTATAATAATTATAACTAAAGCATTTAATTTTAATTTAAAATAAAAATCATTTTAAGCGAAACAGTTTCTCCGAGCTTGCAGATTTTTATAATGGGTACAGAGTAGTATGAAAATTAGGCGGTGACCGTGGCAATTTAATGTTATTTTTTTTATCAATAATTTTAAATTTTGGAGGACATGATCATTTCAAATGAATTCCTGCGATGACTATGCATTATAAAATATAAAAAAAAATATGACCAGGTAAAAACGCATCGAATGGCACGAGAATCAACAGAAATTTAATAGTTTTAATTGGCGAAAGGGTGTTAAAATTAATACGAAATACACCCTCATTAATCTGTGTAAAAAAAAAACATGAAAATATCACAAAAAACCGCCGCCTGCACAGTGACAATACTGAAAAAAATTCATGAAAAATTATAATTTATAATGAAAACGATTTGCCACATTATTCGGTGCAAATAACCAATGTTTTTTTTTCAAATCCTGATGTGTTAGGAAACACGAACGTATAAAACCTTGATCAATAATTAAAAATACAACAGTACATACAAACAATTCATTGTAGAAATTACTCAAGTTATTGCGAATACAAAATGCACTGTACAAAAGCTATGATTTCCGGGGGTACACTAAAAAAAAAACTCAAAAACGCACCCGGGTTACGAGATAAATGCACGATGAAAAACGTCATTGGAGGCTGTTAAAACATCTTTTGCATAACTTTTGACAGCCAAAAGTATTACAAAATTGAGTAAATTCATATTTAAAAAAAAAACCTAACTCAAATTACATCATAACGAGAGATTGGATTCAATTGGTTAACGGAAAAGAAAATAGTTCTACAGCACCGGAAAAGGAACCGTTGACCGTGGGTGACGCATACAGCGCTCACAACCATTATACCGTCAATCCGGTTGGCAATTAACTCGGGCTAATTTAATTTTATTATTTTTCTTAACTACGCTGAAATAACCCGTGCCCAGATATTTCACCCACGACCATCGGTTTTCAAATTTCATTTGTAGGTTAAAATAATGTTTGAGGCATATAAAAACATTTTCGATAATAATTTATCGGGCATATCTATACACAATTTTGTAAATAGCTTTATAATACTTTAATATAAGAAAAATACCGAGCCAATTTATACAATAAAAAAAATATATTCTATACAATCCAATTAGGAATCGAACGCTAGTTCATGGATTGTTTTCTATATATATTTAGAAGATGCCGGAAGCGAGACTAAACTTTACGTTCGTTGAAATTTTGAGCAAATTCTAAAAGGCAAGCGTAACCCTCGAATATTTGAAGGAAAGAGTGAACAAAGGGATGTCAAAAAAACACACATTGGAATAGTGCATTAATCCTCGGACTTTTGAGACTTCTTGATGGCGTCGCTCACGATTTTGGCCGCTGAAACATAATTACAAAAACATATATTTCCATTAAATAAACGAGTTGCACGAGTATGGCATAAAAAGAAAAAAACAGCGCTATTTGGATAGCATAAAACGATTGATCTCGGAGATATCTAGTATTCACCAAACTGTTCAGTCTCCCCCCATATGCTAATATATCGATGGCCTAGAACACAATTGTGTTAAGTAACATTTTCTGTTCTGTAATCGAAATCCATTTGTTGTATGGGCTTATACAACTTGTGCATCTCATAAATTGGTTTTTCTTGCACTTAATACAATTTATTAATACGCAGTTTCTTCGGGTTCGGTCGGAATCTACTCTGCTATAAAGATCTGGTCAAAAGAAGTTTGGCTGCATATTTAACTTAATGCATATTTAGAAAAAAAAACACGCGCGAGACGATTCCATACAAATAAAAGCGTCAAAACGCAACACCTCTTGTACAATTGTGTACACGAATGAATGAGTTCAAAGCTATCCATTTGATTTTATGAGTTTCTTAGCGCATTTTTTTGCTATTTCTAGCACATTTCCTCTTAATGCGGCACAATATGATAATAGAAAAAGAAAACGGTACATTTTGACTATTTAGAAGTATTCTAGCAACCTGGTGTATTGCCATTATGTTTTAAAAATGATTTCGGGTAAGTGGCCGCCGCGGCTGACTCGAACAAATTCCAGCCGAGAGGCCCAATTTTCAACCACTTTTTGCAGCAAGTTGGGCCGTATGTGAGCAATAAAGCGCCGAATATTCTCTTCCAAGGCGTTAATCGTGTCCGGCTTATCTGCATAGACAAGCGACTTCACATAACCCCACAAAAAATAGTCCAGCGGTGTTAAATCGCACGATCTTGGAGGCCACGCCACGTTGTTCAGGAGTAAGTCTATTCATTATGAAATGGCAAACCAAACTGAGCATAAATCAAGTGACAGCTGTCAAAAACACCAACTACGAAAAAAGTAGTGCCAGATTGAAAACCACGCCTCTAAAAAAACATCCTATATATTACTTCAATTCAGTTCAACCTTCATATATCTGAATTAAAAAAACATAATTTAATTAAGGATATTATTAAACTACCCTAACATCCCTCATCGCGACAAACTGTGCTAGTAACCTGCTGACTACTGTGCTAGTAACCTAGTGCAAGGGAATATACCAGTAACCTAGTTTACTAAAAAATTACACGACCATGCATCAAACAATATTTAACTGCGGAATATAAAAATAGTCTAGTAGTATCCTTTTAAGGGGTGATTATGGACATAAAATTGTTTAAGAAGTTTTCATATAGCCAACAAAAGAATGCATATAAAAATATAAATGCTCTATTGAGCGTATTATTGTGTTTCTGACCTATCCAATCGACCTACATAACAATATTTGCACGTGAAAAGCTACCCGTCGTTCACTGCCTTTAATACATTTGTAGGTACGGTGTCCCGTGGAGTCAGTCGGTTACTGGGTCGCAGCGCCGCACGGTCTGATTTTTTGTTAGGCGACCGACCATACTTAAAAATATTTTTTGGACTTTTTTTTGCTCTTACTTTATTTACAAAGTTGTCGAACAAAAGTTGTCCAATATCACGTCCACAATCACCCATAAAAGGATACTGCTGTCTCCGTATATATAAAATATTACTGCGAATATTAAAGCATAAAAATTAGGAATAATTAGTTCATTTATTAAAAAGAATAAATTAAAAAGAATTAGTTAATATACCAGGGTAGTCCGATAAGTACCTAACATCACCGGCTGATGGCGCCACTATCGCAAGATAAATTTACTATTGTGTAGTATATTCTCGTAGACGGCTACTGTCACAATTTCAACCGAATTTTGACAGTAGTTTTGTTTTGATATTTTTGACAAGCGGACGTGTTATCGGATTTTAGAAAAATGGAAAAAGAGCAATATCGGTCAGTGATTCGATTCTTGTTTCTGGTAGCGCTTGGATGCTGTGTACGGTAACTCTTCCCCTTCGATGGCGACCGTCAAAAATTGGTTTAACGAGTTTCAACGTGGTCGCACGTCGGTTTTTGATGAGCCACTCCCAGGTACCACGAAAACGGCTCCCACGGAGAATAACATGACACAAATCCACAATCTCGTGCTGGTAGATCGCCGATTGAAGGTGCGCGAGATGGCTAAGACAGTAGGCATCTCAAAAGACCGCGCGGGTCATATCCTGCATGAAATTTTTGGCATGAGAAAGCTGTCGGCGCGATGGGTGCCGCGTTCGCTCACTCTGGACACCAAGCACAACCGTGAGACCACTTCAGAGCAGTGTTTGACGCTGTTTAAGCGCAATCAGAAGGAGTTTCTGCGTCTTTTCGTGACCGTCAACGAAACATGGATCCACTGGTACCACCAGAGACCAAGAAACAGTCGAAACAGTGGACTTTACCCGGCGAACGTGATCCGAAGAAGGCAAAGACTGTGCTATCTGCCGGAAAGGTGAAGGCCACCATTTTCTGGGATTCACAAGGTGTGATCTCCATCGACTACCTGGAGAAGGGCAAAACGTTCACAGGGCTCTTCTATACCGAATTATTAGGCCGATTCGGCACCGAATTGCAGAAAAAACGGCTCCATTTGGGGAAGAAAAAAGTGCTCTTTCACCATGACAACACACCGTCTCACACGTCTGGCGTCGCCACAGCCAAATTGGTCTACGAACTGCTACCCCATCTACCGTATTCTCCAGATTTAGCCCCATGCGACTTCTTTTTGTGAATTGAAAATAAAAAAAAAAAAGTTTGAGCAGAAATTTGAGTCAAATGAGGTCATCGCCGCCACGGAGGCCTACTTAGCAGACATCAAGAAAAAAAAAAATTCAGACGGGTTAAAGAAGTTGGAGCATCGGTGGATCAAGAGTATCGAACGAAAAGGAGACCATGTTGAAAAATAAATCGCCACATTTTCCAAAATTTTTCATTTTTCATTTGTAGGCTAGGTACTTATCGGACAACCCTCGTATGTTACAATTAACGATCGTTTCATCACATGATCACTACAATATTAAAATTACGTCGAGGAGAATGATAAAAATAATAATAATTGCTGCATAGTAATTATCAGGATGCGAACGTTTTTTTAACACGCAGATTAGAGGCGGACAGAGAAGTGCTTTCATAGATGTAGATCTAGATATTGACGACAGAAATAAGAAGAAACGATTAAGGAGGAAAGATCACTGGTTTAATACTAATATGGCAAGAAATTACTGGAAGTCAAAAATAATTCATCATACAGTAAATTTTGTGTTCTAAACTTCCGAGTCCTCCTACGTGACTCCTCACTACCTTTCACTCCTCACTACTCTGGAACAAAGACGACCTGATTAAGACCTATAAAATTTTAAATGGACATTACGATAAACCAAATATTAAATCAATCTTCATAATGAATACAAACGAGAGACTCCGTGGACATTCTTCGAAGCTAAACAAAAATAATTGTAATTCAAACCCAAGAAAGCATTTCTTGTCGAACAGTAGTGGACTCTTGAAGTGACAAACCTCAGGAAGTGATAAGTGCGATTTCAGTTAATAGTTTTAAAAAACACATTAGACAAATACTTAAAAAACAAAAATTACAAAAACTAAAAATAAATTTAATTAATAAAGTAAAATTAAGTGCACTCAATACGGCAAACACGGGAAAGCTGCTAGTATATATGAAATAGATAAATAAATAAATAAAATCCACACATGAGATTATGCAATTTAAAAATACAGTCTATATTATATATAATCGTTATGTATGCTTTAATAAAAATTTAGTAAAATGAATAAGTTATGTAGTTAAAGTTTTACAGCTCTATGCATAGTCGCATTAGTTCACTGCTAAATTGACAGTGCATGCATTTTCCTAAGGTTAATGGTCACTTTTAGCTTAGCAGCTACTGTGCATAAGGCAGTTAATGTCTTAGAAACAAAATTACTTCAAGAACTCACCACTAGATGACACGTTAATCAGATTTACCTAGAAATTATAATATAATCTTAATAATTCGATAAAAATAAATATATACAGAGACGAATTGTACAAACCAGTTATAAAGGTATTTCTAAATTAAATTATAAATAATTTAATGTTTATTATTTTTAACCCTTATCTTTCCAAAGACTGACATATCCATCTCAGTAAATGAGCGTCCAGTCACATGGAGTTAAGGTAACTGAGAACGAGATATGAGCATATCAGCTAAATAGCTGCTTCCTCAACAAACAATAATAATAATAATAAATATTTAACCAGAACCAGACGTCTTACAGCTAGGCCCTGCAGGTGTCATTAAAGGCATCTTCCCCCTGACTACACGCACCTGTGGCACCAACATGCTATAGGTTGCTTCATTTCCTATCTCTTTTTAGATAGCTATCTCTTTTTATCTCATTTTGGATAGCCGAAAAATATGTTTACTTTAATATTAAATATCTATATATCCGATCAGCTTTCGATGTGATCAAACGGCTATGGTTGTTTTTCTTGAGTCTCAATCTATAAATAAAAATTCAACTCTTTCTCATTTGTACTTTTCGAGTTGAAAGTTGCAACGGACGGACAGACGGCCAAAGACGGGGATAGTAGCTTCTCATACATGAATGTATGTAAAGAAGCTAAAATGAAGCAAACCACAGAACTATAGAGAGATGAAACAAACGGGGAGGGAGGAATTAATGTCGTACGCAGGGATGGGAAGCACAGAATATACAATAAACATTGTTATAGAAGCGCCTGCTTCATATCCAGAGGCCCGGGTTCGAATCCCCCAGTGGGTCGAATTCGGCCAGGTCATTTTTCGCTGCTGAGAATATACAACGGCGCTTTTCTCATCACTGAGTTAAATAATAAGACGCACACACAGAAAACACTCATTCAGTCAGTCATAATGGGCCCCCATGAATGTGGCCTAAGTGTAGCAAGCCATCTTGACTGCCCTTCAATCATCACCATCATCATGTTATTGAAGCAACCGTATGAGGCTGACCTACGATCGCGAGCCTGGGTGAGACGGCGACAAAAGTGTGTTTAACTTCTATGACAAAGTTATTGTTTTCTATGGTGCTAGTTGTAGATTAACTAAAACTGTCGTTGACTATGTCGTCATACGCCTGTGAGAATTTAGTATTCGCAGCAACCTATGGTTTTCTCTAGATTCCAGAAGTCACAGATATAGAATGCTAACAATGAAGACCAATAGAATATTCTAGCATGGAGGGGGGATTCTAAAAATTAGTTCTAAAGCTATTTGAGCGCGCAGGATGTCGGTTAAACAAACTCAGCTCCGATGACGAGACATCTCGTCATTGATGTATACACCAGTTGCCGTGTGCGCTTAAAAGCATCATTGGCTTACTGCATTTTTATTCATATTTAAAAGCGCGGCATGTAGCGTATACCTGAATTCACGAAAGGCGACTAATCGCCGTCGTTTGACGTTGATTGTTTATGTGAAGTGTGCGAGTGAATTGAAAGTCTTTTTTGGGGATTTGGCGGTAAATATAATATTAAATGAAAAAAAAAACAAACATTTTCATAGTTTTATTTGTCAATTATAACTTACACTAAAAAAGGGTGGCAGCCCCAGCGTGGGATATTCCATTCGGTTAACGAACTTCGCCGAACGAGCGGCAACGTTATGCATTTTTAACTCTCACCTCTCCTATTTAGTATGAAATATTGTTATGTATCTATCTACTAAGATGAAATAAAAATGATTTTTAAATAAAAAATATAAAAACAATAGATATGCGGTTAGGATGAAGGATTATAGGTAAATGAGATGATCTTTTGAGTGCCTTAAGTATGAGGTTGACGAAAATAATGTAAATATTTAAAATGTAACAATGAAAGGATTGATTACTGTGTAAGTAAGTATGTGCATATTTGGTATTTAGTGTACAACAATCAATTACGTAGATCGGGAGGTAAGAGTTTTAATTTTTTGACATAGTAAAATATTGAATGCAGAATGTACTTTATGTAAGCGTAAACACATGCTTTTGTAGTGAATTAATACATACTGAAAGATTAGTGGGTCGCTCGATGGTCTATTGCAAATCTATAGGTCTTTCCTTAGCTCTGTGATTTGATCATCGAGTTTATCGAGACCCCTGTCGACCTTACGGACAAAGCCCTTGAGTTTCTTTTTTAGATCTATGAGAAGCAAAAAAAAAAACAACCTAGTTTAAATATATTTATTTGCGGTGTTGAGTTGATCTGAGGACGATAAAAGGAGACTTTATTTACTGAACACACAATTTTTATCTCGGCTGCTTAGTCATAGAGAGAGCGGTCTAATGACAGCGAAATTTACCTTAGTTTTATCAATTTCAAAAACGTCTTTGATACAGTCGACCTTAGTTTTATCGATTTCGAAAAGGCCTTTGACACAGTCGACCATATGGGTAAACAACGAGTACCGACCTAGCTTATCAACATAATTAAGGCCATTCATAAAGGGGAGTCTGAAATAAATAGGAACGAAACAGGGTGTAGTAATAAGCCAAAATACTGGGCCGGGTAGAAAAATTTGACTGCCTCGGTCAGAAATCAGTATAGTTCTTCGTCCAATTCTTGAAAATTGCCTAAACACGTATGGGATTCATACACCTAATATCTCAAATGTCTAAATGTTAAAATTACTACTGTCCTTTCAGAAGGTCAACAGGCAAAACGCAGAACAGAACATTTAGAAAAACTGGTTCTTAACCCAGCTGCGTGGCCATCAGCTAAAACTAGCCAGCTCTATCTTCAATTCAAATATAAAACACAAATGTATAATCAATTTTATTTTCAAAATTGAATATTTTTTTTATGCAACCGTTTAAGTGGCTACTGGTAAAAGTTGCCCTTGCTTAACTGAACTTTGGGAGGTGGTTTACCATGCCATCGACTTGTGTCAAACTGCGCCTGTTAGCGCTCCTGGTTGAGTCACCGAACACCATCTAAAACGGTTATAAGTAAACATCCTTGCCTGACACCCGATTTAATTGAAATTGAGGCCCCCTCCGATGACAATATGGAAAATGAGAGCTTTTAGATTTTGATTGGCACACTGCGTCAAAGACTTCTTTAAAGTCTATAAAGCTACGAACAAAAGCGCTCGAACGCTTGAGATTAGTATCGAGTAACATATATATTTCTTCAGGCTGTACCAGATTACGTATAGTAAACCTCATATACACTGAAGACGGCACGGCACGCTGACAAAACGCTGGGTAAATAAAAATGACGCACACTACATTACTATATTAAACCGTCATCAATATAATATTCCAAATTGTTAATAAATGGAGTGAGGAGTCGTATTATGTCTGTTGGTGTATGGATGGATTAATTTGAGGTGTGGATTGGTGGATTGTAACTGGGTGGAAAGGCTGAAAGTCTTCATCTTCATGTTAATGTCTACGCATAAAATAAAATATATTAAATATGTTTAACTAACATTTCATAAAAAATAAATAAAGTGGGTGGTGGTGTAAAATTCAAGTTCTGTTAAACTATTAGAAATCATTAATATAACCTACCATCGATTTGCAGTAAGTTGGTATTTATTACTTAGTAAGTGACAAGATACATTAATTAAAATAAAAGAATTATAAGAAAAAAATTTTTAAATAAACAATAAATTATATTCAGACAAAACTGTGAGTCACGATTTTTTGTTTTCTTAAATGTTATGACGTATAAATATTTTCGTGCAATTTCACAATGGCTAATAGATTCTCATGATTTACCTGTTAAAGCATTCGACTACTGGCCCAGCGGTCGGGGGTTCAAAACAGCAAATAGGAGTAACGAGTAACCCTTGATCACTACTATTTCCCCTGACTCTAATACAAGCAATTGAGCTTAGCTGAGTGACACCCAAAATTCTATTCTTAGTCATCTTTATCTCGGTCTTATTTTATTGGAGATAAACACGGGAATGAAGAAGAGGAAAGTACGGTTAAAAAAAAGGACAAAAGGAAAAAAATTAAACCTGTACATGTATGGGAGGGGAATCGGAGGGACGTCGTGCGGATTGGAGAGTTATGAGCGAGCAACATTTCTACGATCTGTCACAGACACAGTACACAGGCGGCTCGGATTGATTGATCTGCCCGTCCACCTCCTCAACGTTCACCGCCAGCGCGGCTGACGAGTTTTCGGCCTCGCCTTTGAGGGAGGACATCTTGAACTGCCTAAAGTGCTTCATCGCGCTGTGACCTGCAAGTTCGCCGTTTCATTTCGCTAACAATGGGCATCTAGGGAGGAGGTTTTCGATTCAATCTGTATAGTTTTTTTTATTATACACACTCAGCGACGATGACGAGATATCTAATCATTGATGTATACGCCAGTTGTCGTGTGCGCTTAAAAGCGTTATCGGCTTAGTGCATTTCTATTAATATTTAAAAGCGGCATTACGTTATTAAATTTTAACTTCCAAAAAACTGGGTATTTTACAGTTTTTCAATTGACCGATTACCAATATGTTATTAATATAAGATTTTATGAAAACTAAAAAAAAATATTATTTGTGATCCCAGTTATTTTTATAGCTTATCACGTCCGAAGGAGCTAATAACGCAGCTACGGCTGCCGCGCTGATAACTTCATGAAGCGAGGCTAATCAACTATAGGCGGACATCTCGCAAGTCTGCAATCGAATGTTTGTTGGTGTAGGTCTTGTTAAATAAAGGGCCCAATTATAATCTCTGAGGGGTCAAATCTCAGTGTAATAAGTTAAATGTCCTAAAACTAGTATAAAATAATGTTTCGGAATGACTGTCATTATCATCTATATATATACGAGGTGTGTTCAAAAAGTAAGGTGACTTTTCAAATTTCGCGGGCAACGTATTTTCGATTATCAATTGTTTTTGTTTTGTTATGTTGGTACACTCTTCCCGAACATCTGTACCAAATTTCAAGTGAATGGCATTTTTTGTTCGGTTGTGAGAGGCGTAAAGGTTATAAGTGTTTGCGTGCTCGGCGATTTTTTGCTATCGAAAAATATGGATCAAAGGATTTGCATCAAATTTTGTGTAAAAAATAAAATTAAGTGCTCCGTAACACTTGAAATGTTGACAGTGGCATACGGTGAAACTGTTCTGAGTAAAACAAATGTTTACAAGTGGTACAAACCCTTCCAAGATGGCCGGGAAGATGCCAATGACGAGCCTCGCTCTGGACGCCCAAGCACGTCAACAATTGATGAAAACGTTCAAGCAGTGAAGAAAATTGTGTTGAGTAATCGTCAAATTACCGTAAGAGAAGTTGCTGATGATATGTTGAGGTAATACCCCGTTTGCGTGAAACAGTATGAAAAAAACGCCCCGAATTGTGGAAAAATCAGTCATGGTTATTGCACCACGATAATGCGCCTGCTTCGCACGTCATTGTTTGTTCGTAATTTTTTGACTAAGAACAACACCCTAATCATGCCACAACCACCGTATTCACCGCATTTAGCCCCCTGTGACTTTTTCCTGTTCCCGAAACTCAAGAAACCCATGAAAGAATGGTGTTTTGCAACGATTGAGGACATAAAGACCTCATCGCTGGATGAGCTGAAGGCTATACCAAAAAGTGCTTATCGGAAGTGCTTTGAGGATTGGAAAAAGTCTTGGCACAAGTGTACGAGGTGTGTTCAAAAAGTATCGCGAATTTTGAATTTTCGCGGGTTACGTATATTCGAATTTCGATTTTTTTGTGGCGTTATGTTGGTACTCATGTCTCTCACTTATGCCGACAAGCTCGGCTATTTTGAATGTTCACTTAATTGTTGACAGCTGCTTTGCTTGCACGTGTTTTGGATCGTCTTCGATTTTTACCTATTTAAAAAAATGGATCACAGAACCTGTATCAAATTTTGTGTGAAAAACGAAATTAAGTGCGCGGATGCATTCCGAATGTTGACTGTGGCATACGGAGAAGCTACCTTGGACCAAAGCAACGTTTATCAGTGGTACAAAATGTTCTCAGAAGGCCGAGAAGATGTGAACGACGAAGAGCGTGCCGGACGCCCGAGCACTTCAACAACAGACGAAAAAATTAATGAAGTGGAGAAAATGGTATTGGCCAATCGTCGAATCACCGTTAGAGAAGTTGCTGAGGACCTAAACATATCGATTGGCTCGTGCCATTCGATTTTTATCAATGATTTGGGCATGAGACGGGTCGCCGCGAAATTCGTACCAAAATTGCTCAATTGCGACCAAAAACAGCATCGCATGAACATTGCTAATGAGATGTTAAACTCTGTCCGCGACGACCCAAATTTGCTCCAAAGGGTCATAACTGGTGACGAATCGTGGGTTTATGATTATGACGTGGAAACCAAAGCTCAATCATCTCAATGGAAGCTGCTACGCTTGATGTTACGCTACGCTTGACGAGATAAAGACGGCATCGAAGGAGGAGCTGAACAAGATAAAAAAAAATGATTTTTTGAAGTGCTTCGAAGATTGGAAAAACCGTTGGCACAAGTGTATAATATCTCATGGGGATTACTTTGAATGGGACAAAATAGATATTCATGAATAAATAAATAATTTATGAAAAAACACAAAATTCGCGATACTTTTTGAACACACCTCGTATTGTATCTGAGGGGGGTTACTTTGAAGGGGACAATATAAATATTAATGAATAAATAAATATTTTTTGATAAAAATAAAAAGTCACATTACTTTTTGAACACACCTCGTATATATATACGCAAAGTGAAAACTTTGTACTCCTTTTTAAGCATATTCCGCGCACGGAGGAGTGTGAGATTTGGCGTAGTTTAAGTTTATACTGAGGAGTGTGAGGAGCTAAAATTTATCTATAATATGTGTTACAAATACATTAAGATAGATAAAATAAATCGTTCATACTACTGACAGCTGATTGACAGAATGAGTTTCAAGCTGTGAATTTTGTGTGATTTCAAATGTTCCTTTTAAATAGTATATCAATGTCAATGTCAAAAATAATTATTAATGCCATCTTATACTTCTATGAAAGTCAAGTATCATTTTTATTTAAAAAAATTGAAACTGACAGTAAATTGTATAAAAACAAATACAAACTGTAATTGTAGAACGGTAGAAGTTTGTACATGACGGAAAAAGAACACGAGTGATTAAAAAAAAAGGGGCTTTAAGAGGTGATTAAAAAACCTAACCTAACCCTTAAAAACAATATAACTTATGAAACACTTAGAAATTTTATTATATTATAAAATATACATATTTAATAAGGTTCGACCGAGTTTGGTGTCAGTCAAAAATTTTTTTTTTTTGTTAAAGTGAAAATTGTGAAAACTACTCTTCGGACACAAGAAAGGTAAAGGTATCATATTTTTGCAGTAAATCAGATATTTTTCTTATTTTTTTAAAAAAAAGTGTATAAATTGGTTAATTAGGTAAGGTTGTGGTCGTGACTAAAAAAATTAATAAATTGTATTAAGAAATCAATTTTTTTAGGAGGGTAGAACCTATTAATTATTCTTTTTGTGACAGCCTTTAATTATATCCTGGGGTTGGAGTATGAAAAGACGTACCGTTATCGGCGATTTCATCGATGCGTTTGTTGTACTTGAGGTAATAGGGTCTGATGACACGATGATAGATTATCAGGGATCCGTTAATATCCAGGGGAATGAAACACCATACTATGAAGACACACTGGAAGTAGAGAAAAAAAAAATACAATTATTATGTTCAAGTGACCGATAAAATTGTCTGTTGGTCATTGATTGTTTCACATACAACAATATAGGATGAACTTAAAGTCAGCAGTATCATTTTAAGTGTGATGTGAACAACTTTAGTACAAGTTTTTATATAGCTAACAAAATAAAATCCATGTGAAAATATAAATACTCTATTGAACGTATTATGTTCCTGACTGATTAAATTTACCTACATTACAATATTTGCGTGCGGGGAAACTACCCGTCGTTCACTTTCGTCAATACATTTGAACCAGATGACAACAAATTTGTGGCAATTGGGAGTCCCACACCACATTTTTCTTCACAATGGTGAGTTTTCATAATTATTTATAGAAATAAATCACTACGTATGCTGTTTGACACTAGCCCGTCAAACTGAAGAGCGTGGTTATTTGTCATTGTGCATATAGACCGTCAATTTGGTGTAACTTCACCCCCCCCCCCCCATACAACTTAGGAAACTTGAAAAAAATATGCAGAATGAAGGACAATTAAAGACTTAACCTATAATAAATCCTAAATCATAAATAACAAAGAAAAAAGTAATTAGGAAATGTATGCTTATTACACAATTACAAAAATACCCGGAATGAACATTTTATAACTCAATTTAATTTGAGTTAAGTATTGATTTTTAAATATTATGTACGTAATACGTTTTCAAAGTGACAGTTGATGGTCATATGCCGCCGCCACAAGTTGCTAACGTAAGCATACTTCACATCATTTCTCATGCCCAGTTTAACTGGAAGTTTGCTTTTAAAGTCAAAAACTACTAGACCTAATTAGTTTGCAAATTCCTTCTTGAAAGTCATAAGCATTTGCTTTGTTTGGAAAAACGTCACTTGTCATCATCACACATCAAATCATACTGTCTTAAGTGGTGTTATAAATTCCTTTCTCACTGTTTAGTTTTTATTGTCAGATGGAATTTTCAGTCTTCAGTCTTTACCCACAGTGCTATTGGACCAGACACCTTCCTAGGTAGTCAAACCAACATACAAGTCTTTACTTTGTATCGGGTTGAAGCTATTAAGCGGCCGATAGTGATTTTGTTGATATGTTCCTTAACAGCAGTCTTTACCAGGTGGTCGATCGACCTACAAGATATAGAGGTGCCAATAAATCATCATTGCTGGACCTAGTAGTGACTAATGATGAAAACTTAATACCGGATATTAACTATAATTCCTCCATTGCAAAAAGTGATCACATCTTTATAATTTCAACTCTACAATTATTCACTTATTTATCAACCGCATCAACACATTTAAACTACCGAAAAGCTTTTTTTAGAGCAGATTAAACTAAAATGAATGAAGATATAGGAAACATACTGGATCTATCTACAACAATAGATGTGAATGAACAGTGGACAATGTTTAAAAAAATGTATGACTCCAAAATAGACAAATCAAGTAAAAAGTAGCATCAACAAGCCATGGATAACTAAATATATTTTAAAAATAAGATCAAACAGAAGAAAAAACTATGGAAAACATACATTAGAACAGAAAGCTTGAAAGACTACAAACTCTACGCTGGTTTTAGAAATGAAATAACAAAAATGACACGTTCTGCAAGATATAATTTCGAAGAACAAATTGTCAACAGTAGTCCTAAACCTTTCTATAGTTATATTCAAAACCAGATATCACCGAGGGTAGAAAGTCCAACATTATTACAAAATTGGACCAGTGGAGAGCTAATCACAGAGCCCAAAATTATAGTAAATACTTTCGCAGATCAGTTTAAGTTGGTTTTCGTTAGAGAATTGACTCACACCTTACCAATTTATGACAAGGATCCTAGGCTTACACATTCCATTACGAATATCAAGTTTACAACCAAGATAGTAGAGGATGCTATTTGCAATCATAAAGAAAATTCAAGTCCCGGGATTGATGGAATTCATCCTACGGCATTAAAGCATTGTGCCAGTAAGTTAAGCCCACATTTGACTGTTTTTTTACCACAGGAAATACCACAATGTCCACAGGAAAAATACCCAAACAATGGGAACAAGGAATTGTCACACCTATTTATAAAAAAGGCAACAAGATGAATCCAGTCAATTATAAACCAATTACTCTAACATCAGTAGTATACAAATGTATGGAAAGAATTATTGTTGATCAGCTTCGCTCATTTCTAAAAGCTAATAATATCATTTCCCCAAATCAGAATGGATTCATGCCAGGACGCTCCACAATCACAAACTTGTTGAGGTGCCTGGAACAATGGACTTGGATCAGCACCGCCCGGTAGATGTTGTATACTTGGACTTTGAGAAGGCGTTCGATAGGGTTCCCATCGAGAGACTGCTAATAAAACTAGAAAGCTATGGTATAAGAGGTGCAGATAAAAACCCGCAAGGGTTTAGTGAACAAAGAAATAAAACATGTATATTTTGTTTATAAATAAAGAATATTAAAAAAAAAACTACTAAAATGGATAGAATGTTTTCTCAGAGATCGCAGTTTTCAAGTGAGAGTGAATAATGTGCTTTTGGATCCATGTATTGTGTTAAGTGGAGTCCCCTAAGGATCTGTGTTGGGACCAATATTGTTCATGATATTTATTAATGATATCCTCAGTATATTAAAAATCTCAACTTCAACATTCGCTGATGACACCAAGATCTTCGCCAACCCACTTAAACATTCAGATCAGTTACAACAAAATCTTGATCGACTCACTGACTGGACTAAGAAATGGCTATTATCTTTAAATACAGCCAAATTTACGGTTTTACATATAGGTAAAAACAACCCACCTCGACAAGAGGTACGCACTCAAAAAACGAGCGACAGCTCGACACCACGACAAGAGAAGCAGCCTTTCGCAGCGAAAGCCGCTGCTCACCAGCCAGCAGAGGATTCGTATGAACAACGTCTGCCGGAAACAAACGGACGGAAAGAGTTTTTCCTTTCACAATATGTACGTCTACCGTCATGCACCGAATGCACTGAATAAAAAGGACGAAGAGATCGCCAACCGGCGCTATATTTTTACAAGTTCACGTCCCCTGGCTGAGAAAAACGCAGTCAGCAAGCATGGCTCGTCGCGAAAATATATCTTACTACGCTACCGCGATAGATAAGGGAAGCGATGATGGATCCAGCAAAAAGCAAATATTCCTTACGGCAAGAAAAAGAATCACGGACGGATAGGATGCAATCGCAGTCCACGGACGGCGGCCAGCTCAGCAAAAAGCGCTTATCGTCCAAGACAATGAAAACGCATGGAGATAAGGGCGCACCGGGCGCTAATCAGCAGTCAGCACATTTTTTATTCAAGCCGGTTGCATCACAACCAAACCCAAACGTCAGCGGAACCATAACAAAGCATCAAGACTGCATAAGCACTTAGCTTCTATTTTTTTTTTTTGTACTTTGTACCGCTTGCATTGTTACGCAATAATGTCAACAAATACGCATTTGTCCTTAATATTTCACGCGTACTTGATAACTGTAATATTATATGAAAAACATACTTGTTAATCTTAAGATATTTTTACCCATTTTTTTTTAAAAAAAGTCGGTACGTGCCATAAAAGAACGTGAAAATGTACCGCAACTAAGCATTGCACACAGCTGCATAGCATTTTCCTCATCACGCATTCTGTAACGCTAACGCAAGGGTATGCCGTAAAAGCGTGTTGTAAACCCTCATTAGTTCACGTGATGACAGCTTCAATTCAATTCTCTTACATGCAACACTTAGTTGCCTAGTCAAACGTAAGTTAAAAAACCTACAGTTCTTAACTACAAAAGGGGGGTGAATGTAACGTGGAAATGTTGCCATACGCACATCACTCATATTCCCCTAAACATAGACAACACATTGTCTATGGTCAGTGCTCGACCGCGGTACGGTCGAAATGCGAAGTATCAAACAGTCTCAATAAACTCGCCGCTCGCGCACTACGTCTGCCTATTATTTTACCTGTCGCGACCTTCATAATGGAGTACCGGGTGTGGTCTCGGAGAGCCACACTTCCACGACACATCAATTATAATAACAAACATTCAGTTTATATTTAACAACGGTATAGCTTACATTAGACCGATTTTGGAAAATGGCTTTCAATTATGGAATCCATACTTCATTGAGGACTGTGATTTATTGGAAAAAGTACAAAGGCGAGCAACTAAAATTCCAGGACCTTTGAAAGGTTTGGAGTATGAAGAAAGGCTTAAGTGACTAAAATTGCCTACTCTCAAAGGAAGGCAAGAGCGTGGTGATCTCATTGAGATATATAGGGTGCTTTTTTCAGAGGTGTGGTTTTCAATATGGCACTACTTTTTTCGTAGTTGGTGTTTTTGACAGCTGTCACTTGATTTATGCTCAGTTTAGTTTGCCATTTCATAATGAATAGACTTACTCCTGAACAACGTTTGCAAATAGTTCAAATTTAGAAAAAATCACTCAAAATTTTTTTTAAATCACTCTAAAATAAAGTGTTAATCGCGTCGTGGGCCTGTGGCGTGGCCTCCAAGATCGTGCGATTTAACACCGCTGGACTATTTTTTGTGGGGTTATGTGAAGTCGCTTGTCTACGCAGATAAGCCGGACACGATTAACGCCTTGGAAGAGAATATTCGGCGCGTTATTGCTGACATACGGCCCAACTTGCTGCAAAAAGTGGTTGAAAATTGGGCCTCTCGGCTGGAATTTGTTCGTCAGACGCGGCGGCAACTTACCCGAAATCATTTTTAAAACATAATGGCAAACCCTTATCTTTATAATAAAACTAAATTCTTAGCCATAACATCAAATTAATGCGTTTTATCTCTTCTTGAAAACCACGCCTCTAAAAAAAACACCCTATATAAAATGTCGTTAGGGCTTTATGATTGTCAAGAGCTTAAGAATATATTCAAAGCTAATGAGAATACACACCTACGAGGCCATCATCTGAAACTCAGGAAAACAAATTATAGAAAACATATGATTGGCAATAGAGTGGTGAACTTGTGGAATCAACTGCAGGATTCGGTCTTTAGCGCAAACAGCATCAACCAATTTAAGGAACTGTCTTGATATTCAACTATCTCAGTAACAGAAACGGAAACCTACCCATCAGCTATGCTGTCTAATAATAATAATATTACCAGTCATTTATTCATTTCTATTTGTATTTCTCTACTGAGTGAGAAACTGGTTAGGGTAAGTGTTTGAAACCCAAGAAACAACTTGGTGGCCCTGATCTGAACTCTATCCTCGACTTACCCTTACCACATGTTAACGAGAGGTAATTATCTAGCGTTAGTCACATTTTTCTGTCTAGTCACCGGTAGAACGATTATGTCAACAATGAAAACAAGCATGCCACCAAATAAAGTAAAGTGAATTAATTTACCTTAGCCAGCCAATACATGGGGAACCAGCTGACGAGGAGATCCGAGAAGTACTCAACGATCGAGAAGACCGCGTACACGACCCAATAGGTCAGCCACTTAGTGTCATCGTCCTTCTGCGGCGACTCTAAAGCTTTCATGGACATGTAAGCGGGGTATATGAAGCCTATACAGTTACAGACCAGCTCAGCACCGAAGCCGAACACCAGGTAGAATCCCACGAACAGTGAGAAACCTGAAAGTAAAGATGGCTTCTATTAATGATCAAGACCGTTGTCAAACCGTGTAGAGTGGGACGGAAGTGCACCTCTCATTGTCTGTAATAAAACGATTTACAGAGTACCTGAAAGTGTCATTCTACGGCTGAAAAACATGGACCAATGATTTATTTACTATTTTTTTATATTTATTTAATATATTTAGTTTTTCAAAGATTTGGTTTATTCAACAAATTTACAGTTCCTTCCTTTTATGTACCAGCCAAGTCCAAGGCTTATCTGCTGGAAACCAGGTGTCTACAATACAGATATTAATAATTGTGTAATATGTTCAAATTATTATTTAGTTCTGTATTTTACACATCCTTTACATATACATATACATTATATAGCTTAGTAGTATTTTACAAACAAAAAATAAGTATACTTATAATAACATTTTAAAATAATATTTAACACGCTAAGTCAATTTATCTACAAACAATTAAAGAGAGTGTTTTTGTGAGATTTCATAGCAAATATTTCTAACTTTATATTTAATTTTTTTAGATTTAATATTACTTTTAATTAGTTACTATGTCTGTACAACATTAATTAATTTCTATATTTTTTTCCAAATATCACTGGGACTAAATGCAGTTCATAAATTTATTATATTTTATAATAGATGGTGTCAATTTGGTCAGCTCGTGAATTTCGTGCCGCTCCGATCGATAATAGCCTTGGCAGCGTCACGGCGTACGGCGACAGTTCAGTATAACTCAGTTTCAGAAGGAAGGCATCGCTTCTATCCAATTTATTTAAAGCTTTCACAAACAAACCCGTCTACTGTGGACACAAAGGTCATCCATACAAAATCAACTAAATATTTAAGAGAAGAATGCTGGAATCCAATCATTCTTACCGCAAATAGTCAGAGAATGGAACCACCATCCAACCACTTCAAGAAAGAGGTTACATGTTAATTTATACCTGGTACCATCCATCATTTAGTTACACCACCGAAGTTGATTTTTAAAGTTTTGTCCATAAATAAATAATTAAATAAAAAAAAAATTATCATCATTATAAATTGCTTACATGTGGTTGCTCCCATATGCAGGTAGGAAGCCATTTTGCGTGGCGTATCACAAAATGTACGATCACACAAATTATTTACCCTTCTGTACACACTCCAATGAACAAAAGTAAGAACTCAAACTTTAAAAATACCTATTTGGAAAAACCAACGACTTTTAGGCCATGCAAATGAGTTTTATACTCGAATGTTCACTCGTTAAATCGACTCTTGAGGCATAGGTTCATTACCAAAATGAACATATTTAAAGTAATTAATTAATTTCGTCGCGGATGGCTAACAGACGGTAAGGTCGTTATTGTTATAATTTGTAATGAGAACATAACGTGAGATTTTAATTAATACCAAATTACAAAAAAACAAATGATGCAATAGTGCCACATAATTTCATTTCCACTTTTATTATATTGAGATTTAATTAACCAGGCACATATACACCGTCTTTCAAGACCATTCCCGATAACTGAGCCAGGTGATAGTCCCTGCGATTTCAGGCAGTTTTTGTTTAGACGATCTGGACATATATAAAGATTTCAAAGAAATAAAAATATTTAAGAGCCTATTCTAATAGTCAATTTGCTTGTGTGAAACCTGCCATACTACGCTCGCTCCTCCCTCGAGTGACTAGGTTAGTAGGTTAGTGTGACGCAATATGCTATTCATGTTTTATGTTACAATGATGCTCTATCACACCATGTGTATGCAATGAACGCAGATAACGTCGAACGGATTTTGACTTAGGAAGAAGGTGAAAGGGGTAGGAACTGTAAGAGCGGCAGGAGGCCTTACCAAGGTCGAACGGTTTATAACAATATTAGATTGACTCTGTTAAAATAATAATAAACACTTTGTTAAAAAAAATGTAAATTTGGGGATATTCATTTCACTATTTTTATATAATTTATTACTCATAATAGGGAACACAAACACCCAGTGAAGTCTTAAGGAATGTTCTTGTGACACCCTGTACAGCAAGATGTTTTTTGTAAGATCTTGTAAATAGTGGAGTAAACTAAAAAGGTGGTAGAAGGGGTGTTTTGCTATATTTTTTTTATTATAAATGTCACATTTTCACAGCTAAATCACTGAACCGATTTTGATGAAATTTGGTATGTAGATAGCTTGAATCCCGGGGAAAAAATTAGGCTACTTTTTTATTTTAAATCAACTGCGAAGAGGGTTAAATAGTTTTTTATTTTATTTATTTTATTTTATTGAAACAATTACATATATTTTTGTGAGGTTACAGATTTGTGTATACATATTAATAATAGTTTTGTGAGCGTTTGGTATCACTGCAACCTCTGTATGCTGCCTTCTTAACTATATTAAATGTCTATCCTAAAGAAGGCATGGATGGGGATGGTATAGGAATTATTTATGTAACATGCTAGGCAAGCTCTCGGAATTTCAAGTTCAACGCAAGTATTTTCAGTTCACCCGAGTACCACAGTCAGGTGCCAAAGGTGCCATTATGAAAATCTTACTTTAGGCAGCCGAAGAGTCTAAAGAAGAGAGGAGGAAAACAGATGGCTTGAGCTACCTAAAGATGAGTCGCGAAGCGAGTCGGCACGAGTCGTCGCGCACCGAAGGCTCCGTTATAGCCGCCAACCCGAAGCAAAATATAGCTAGTTTAATATAAAGCGGTGTTTCCAGCATAATTGCGTAATCAACGAAGAGTATCTATCATCTCCACAAAATATAAAAAAAAACATAACTCCAAAATGGTTGGGAATCGACCACACATTGAATGATTTTTCTTTTGTGTTGCAAATGACCCCTTCTACCACCTTCTTAAGCTCCATGCACTATTTGCTGGACATCTTGTATAATACGACTCCGGTCTATCTGTTTTTCATACAAGAAACGCCAAACTGACTTGGAGCCTGGTAAATTTTACGCAACGTAGGCTTTGTTTCATGTTGCTTAAGGCAAAGTAATGAATCATAGGTAATCAAACCATGTTAGCATTCGTTCAATCGTCTGGAAACCAAATTTAAATTTTCATTTGCTCTTTTCAAGCGACATTTAGTCGTTTGTTTGACAAAAGCCCAGGCAGAGTACTGCGTTAAATTAATTCTCATTCGGCGATTTCCATAAATGGATTCATAGGATTTACCTACTCGATAGATATAAGCAATTTGTGTGACAGATCCTTAAACTTATATTCTGGACACAAAATAATGAATCGAAAGATTTGTCAGTTCTGATAGGAGCAAAGTGGGAACATTACGCTAATATTACTGATAACAATTCTAAAGGTTGACTGGCATTGGGTTTACTTTTGAGTAGGTAAATGCCGTAGCATCAGCTGACACTGCCAATCGTACTCCTTTTCACATTCTTCATATCTGAAGTGAAATTGCAAAATAAGAGAGCTGCAAAAACCATAATCCATTTCCATGACTTAAAGGCAATCACAAAACTGTACGTACCCATCAATGGTATTTTGTCCATTTTGAAAGATTAAACCAATACAAAATAACACGCACTGCGCACTTCCAACAGAGAGTGTACAATCACATTCAAGCGAATGTTTAAAAATATGGTAGATCGACCAGCTAAATAAACATGCATATCACAATTTATTCATTGAAACATTTTCATAATATTCATACAATTGTTAAATAAACGGAGGTATATTCTTATCGAGACTTGTATTGTAACAGAAAATGTGATCCCTTGAAGCCTAAAATGGATTAATGCTATTTTACGATCCAAATGATAGGATGTACGTGCAAAGATAACAGCAAATAAGTCATAATTTTAAAGATCGCATACCTAAAATAGGTTTGGAGATTTAACTCTATTGATTGCTTGGATCACTTAATTATTAGAAAGTTACACACCTAAATATTTTCAATTTCAGGCGGCAGTCCGACAGAATCAAAGGAAGAAATAATTTAAAGGCAAAATTATTGGCACGTTCAGACATTGATAACACCAAAGTGGAACCGTTTTGATTAAAATACCCGGTGAGATGCTGCAGAAATATGGTGAATGTATGGTTCCTACCTCTTGAAGATTATACGACGCAAAACACTCGAGCCATATTTCTATTAAGAATATTTTTTTTTTTTGAGGGTGAAATTCCGAATATTTCCACTACCGTTTCTGACTCATGAACGTGGTGTCGTATAAATTGACATGAACCTACCAATCCAAAAACAGGGAAAAAAAAATCCTAAGGTCAATCGGGTGTGGTCCAACAAAAGAAGTCATAACATAGCTAAGAATGAGTAATGTACTTAAATTTGGAAATACAACTGATAAGATATGTTATCACGGATTTTCACTTTTCAATTTATCACGAACAACAATTTAATTTACTTAAATGTTACTCTGGATATTTTATGACCCAAAGTCAGGCTGATAAGTACATGTCGCGACAGTCCTTCACTATCTTAGATAACGGAGAAATGGATTTATACGGAGAATTGCCAATAGTAACAATATTTCTCAATAATCATATTAATCATTATAAAAAACGATTTCTTACAAAGTGCATGAATGGTAAATTTTCACTATTTTTTAATAGGTGAGCAACATAAAAATATTCGCTATTAGAATAATAAAACACTAAATAATGACCTGCGCTTAATGCATCGAAAAATCTCCTGCCTGACTGAAATTTCACCCGAAGTAAGGTGACTTGTAGATTTTCTGCCTAAAGAATAACCTTAAAAAAAATAATTTCTACTTAAAACTGCATCAAAAAATTTAATTCCGTCAATAACCGCAAAAATTTATTTATATCACTACATATGCGGTTTACTCGCCAAAAACTTTTGGCAGGATACATTTCTAAACGGATTGAAAACCTCAAAAGCTCTGTATTTTTCCAAACATTTTATCAAAACTTTAGACTAACTGAATACAAGAAAATGGCGTAGTTGATATTGTAAAGACTTTTAAAATGGATTGATTCTGTTTTTCAAGTTTACGCTATAACATCATTGTTTCTCTTTCTACATGCCGTCAGATGAAATTGAATATCTTGAATAGAAAAACATAATGGGTAAAATAGACCAGAAACACCAAGATTTTTTTTCTTTTTAAATTAAAAATATTTCAAATTTTAATTTTCTTGTAAGCTACCATTTGAATAATTCAAATGAAATGTATCATGCTAGAATTAGAAGTATGTTGGCTACTCTTTGACAAGAGTAGTCAGCAGTAGTAGTGGCTCTGCGCCAGCCAACATGGGGTGGCGCAGTGGTATGAAAGCTCGCTTCTGATTCAGATGTCCTGGGTTGATTCTAGAGATAATCGATTAAGCCATGTTTCAATGCAGCTTTTCTCGGCACTGCTGACAGCTGGGTAACAGTCACATCTATACATATTATGTACTTATGAGATGAGTGGATAAAATCTCTAAATATGATTCTTTTGAAAGTGGCATCCGCCGGTGTTGGGTCAGCTTGCGAACTGCACATGCTGGAGTATCCGTGTGTCTTTGTGAACACGCCACTGACTTAAGTTCTCCCGTGATGACGACTTCTGGTCATAAATTCTGCGTTTGAAATGAAATAAACTAAAACAGGAAGGTTTCACTTGGTAAAAATGTTCCTCGGACCAAATAAAAGCGATTAAATTAGGTAGTGGGTAAATTTTAAACAACAGGCACTTTCTAAAGAGGCGTAAATTAAAAATCTACTGGCTCTTAGACTGCCACTGCTAGGCACAAGCATGGCCATGGACCAGCAACATGGATGGCTTAACATTCACATGCGTCTGGCTTTAACTTTGTTTAGTTTTTTTGAGCAACGAGACAATTTGTAGGATTTGAGTTGATATGGGTTTTTCATAGGAAAAACTGCATTCTGTGTAGTAAATAATATATAATTATAACTGCGTAAGTACTTGATAGGTAATAAGAAGTATAAGATAATGAATAATATGTAAAAACAGTTAGAAAACATTATGTGCAAAATGGGTCCATATAGTAAAATCAGGTAATCAACAGATTCTGCGACAAAGACATTAGAAAAAGACTATTTATGAGATGGTATATTTTTTCGGAGGCTTAGAGTGTGCGTCTAGAAAGTACTTACGCGATCGGGTGAAATATAAGAAGCTAAAACAAAAGCACATCTGGGCAATCGCCAGGATAAATATAGGCATCAAAAGATACAGCCTCGATTACCGACATACTTAAATGAAGGGTGTTAGAAGACAATATATTATTTAGTTTAAATTTAATAAGCAAATACATTTCAAACTAATATTCGAGCTGTTGTTACTCAAATATAAATGAACCGAAATGAACGGGTTATGTTAAAAATAGACAAGCTCATATCAGTCAGACGAGCTCGTGAAGTTATACTGACTTTGCATATTATTGATTGGTAATGTTAATGAAGTTTAAGTACGAACCTGCGAATAAATACAAGCGATTAACGCCGGTTTTGGTCTCAGCCAAAGCAAACCACTTCGTCCAGGGCTTTGATTTATCGTACAGCCCTTGTTGTATGACATCCTTGTATTCCAGGAGTTTTGCAGACATTTTCACGGTGACTTCGCACGCAACTACACAATTTTAATGGGAACTTTACGGCGAACTCAAAGTCCGACGACGGTGGATAAAAACGATCGAGAATTAAAATGGCCGGGTAGCAGCAGTCACCCGTCTTGTCCTCGGCATTGAAATAGATCCGATTTTTTAATTTTTGCAACAATCGCCCACTCCCCACTTCATCTGAGCACTTGTCATAAATTTGTCTATGGCTAAGGCTTACCAGTTATGCTGCCGATATGGAAATTAATTTTTCCTTATGTGCCTATAAAAAACCTTATTTCTCGCTTTTAATCAAGACATTTCACAAAGTATTTTCCTTATCTAAATACTATAGTAACAGGGGTGACCTAACAGAGCGTACGGTTAATAAAAAATTATAAAGCACTAATTGTATCTTTATATTCCTAGTAAGCAGGCAAGTGTTTTTATAAAAATATAAAGAACAATAATTCTTTTACCTATAATATCAAAGTTAGCTACTTATACATTCACGATTTAAAAAAATATATTTTTTAAATCACGGAGCAGTCACCAACTTATATGAATATTTAATATTAAAATAAAATTAAGAAAACGTTAAATTTCTTATATAAAAAAAGTGAAATAGATAAAGTTAAATGCGTATTTCGAATAAATGAGTAAAAAAAACAATGTTTTTAACAGTTAAAATTAAAGATAACCGACTCTCATTATTGTTATGTAATTAAAAAAAATATAGAAAATTTATTAATATACGTATATCAATATTTATTTTAAAATGATACAAGTAGAGCGATTATTTTCGATGCCGCTCAAGTTTCGAGCGACAATCGATTGCCGGCGCAGCTTATTGCTTAGTACCTATACTAAGCAACTGGAAGTGGGAGCTATGAATAGTGTCTTATCTATAAGTATCCACACAGAAGTAGAAAATTATCTAATAATAAATCATGCGAAACGAAATAACGTACACGGAAAGGTTACGACTATAGCGGACTACCATAATTGTATCAATTGCTATTTAAATAAATTGCGCTATGCACTATTTCATAAATAGTTCATATTAATAAATAATATGAATAAATATAATAATAATAATATGAATAAAAGTATAAATAATTCATATCAATTAAAGCCAAATAAATAAGAAATCTTTTTTATATTTTGAATATGTTAATGGTAATATTTTTTTTATAATTTGAGTTTACTTCTGCTAAGAGTTATAATTTTTAAAAAAAACTTTGTGACTTTGTAGTTTTATCTTCTTGTTTGTTCTGACATTCGACCGATAGTCTTTATTTTTTTATTAGACTTTTCACACGTCATGTCACGCTCTTCGTCTGATATTTTTCATTAAAATCTCACAATTCAAGTAAAACAGTAAGTAATTGAAGCCCAAGGAATAATTAAGGAGAAATAAGTAACGCGGAATGTAAATCAAAATTTAATGTTATATATATTTTAAATATATGTTATACATATATTTTTTTCTTGAAAGTTTCGAACATGGGTTATTTTTACCCTGTACAAATATTTTAAAAACAGGATAAATCAGTGACTATGAATGTTATTGTCCTGTTTGTTTTGGGCAGAACATAGAGACGGGTATGTTCAGTCAGACTGCATTGCCAATGAAAAAAAAAATGTGACAAAAGTGGTTTTCACCTTGATCTCTTCATATGCTATACACTATTTTTCCAGCTCTGGTGAGTAGCTCTGGTAGTAGTAGCCCAGTAGTGAATGTTGAGACCTGCCATAGCTCGACAGGGCTCACTCACCCAACCAACTACGTAACTCAACAGTAATGTTACTGGCCGAAAGCTGGGCTGATTTCCGGTTCATTTCACGTATTTTACCATTATTCGCTTAGGTTACTCATAAACAATATCATTTTCCCCAAAAGGGGATTTTTTTCTTTAATTGGCAACACACTAGTAGCTTTCGTACGC
Source organism: Neomicropteryx cornuta (assembly GCA_020383195.1). NCBI lineage: Eukaryota > Metazoa > Arthropoda > Insecta > Lepidoptera > Micropterigidae > Neomicropteryx > Neomicropteryx cornuta. The sequence continues at coordinate 9,457,962 of JAHKQU010000024.1, forward strand.
CGTAGACGGTGATATTGTTTTTTAAATGGCTTGTTTGTTTTCAGACTGTTCAGTTTTTTACAATCTATGTGACCGTGATTTTTCATACCCGTCATCTTCATAATAAACATCATACGCAACATTATTACAAACGACCTTGAGTTGAAGCTTTAATCTGGAGCACTATCCTCTCTACCCTTGGAATAAAACAATAATTATTATAAGAAAATTTTTAATTTTGGTAAATAATTTAGCTGCTAATTTTACTTCAGTGTATGTCTAAATGGTACCAAATCTATTCTTACTCAAATAATAATAATTATTACTTACGGCATTGACATGAGAACAAAATCAAACAGTTTCGATGATAAATATAGAGAAATAAGTGTCAGGAGGAAATTGCAATATATTTGTTTCACGAAAATGTAAAATCTACTACTTGACTAAAATTTATCCACAGCATCCGTACGAATTAATTTAAAATATTGCACCTTTCCTCATCTCATAAGAAATTAGTACCTAGTCAAACACAATGGCAACTAAATTGCCTTCCAAGTAAATGTTATATGTTATTAGGTAAAACTTATAAGTATTTGTCTTACATAATTGGTTTTAATATTTTATTTATTTATCGTATGGCAAAAATGTACAATGGTGTTTTAGCTAATTACAGGTAATTTGTAGTGATATTAAAATGATATATATATAGTGATATAAAAAAAATAATAACTAATAATAAATTTTGTTTATAATCATGTAAATTTATACTCTTGGATTTTTCAATGAAAATAAATAAATAATTTGATTGGTTCTATTATATTTTTTAGTTACACAAATGACACTCGAATGAAGTTCATCAAAGGTATTCTAAAAATAAGTTTTTAAGTACTATTTCTTTTCGTCTCGGGGTTAAGAAAAAACTTTAAATTAATAATTTTGTCGAGCAAAAGACTTTTATGAAATAACTTTAATAGTGTTTTAAAACTTTTACCTGACAAATTAAAATAAATAGTGCTTTATGATCGTTATTTTATAAAAAATCCCGTTTTGATTTCTTACATTATTAGTTTTATGTGAAGTCAATTAAATTTTGACACTAAAATTGTTAGTTACTGCCGAGTAAAAGCGTGTGAAATCGCATGCTTGTAGGATTATTTTCTGACAAATATTGTATTTGCTAGCTTTTTTGTTTACACTTAGCTTATAGATAGCACACGAAAACCTTTCGAAACTTAAAGGCTGCGTATAACATACGACACCACGCAAAAGAAGTAGGTATTTTTCATTATTCTTGGTTTTCTAGGTCAGTCTTGTAAAAAACAATAAATTTAATTTTATGTATATTATTGGTATTATGTATTTATGTAATTGCCGTTAAAATAAGAAGAGAATACTGTCAGGTGCGCTCAGTCAGTCAACCGGGTTATGGAATGTATGAAACATAACCTATAATAATCTATTTGGCGCAGGTGAAACTCTTTATTGTGTGTTAACAAAAATGGTTATTAAAATATCACCAGCTAGTGGCATTGGCAAATATTGGAAACATTCAGCTAAAATCATCCGATATGTTCGTTACGGCTGCACAAATAGACCTTTCTTTCACATTGCCGTTATGGAAGTGAGTGAAATAAGTATTAATTTCTTCTTAATACTTAATAATTAGTTATCGTAGTTGACATTAAAATAACATTAAATCACTATTTTGTGCATGTAAAGGGAGAACAGAATTTGATTATGTGACGGCATCTTTAATGCGTAACCTAAAAAATCCTTAGGCTTATCAACTATGCTGCCTGCTTATTATTATTATTAATAATAATAATAAAACCTTTAAATTGATTCGATTAAATTTTTAATGTCGGATAGCTTGGATCTTTGGCAAAGGTTTAAGTTTATAAGTAGGCCAGTAAAGTCGTAAAACAACCTATCAGAGTAAGATGTGAGGGCTTGGGATCACAACCTTCAGATGTGTGTTGTTTGCCTTAATTCCCCGCAATACCTATGAAATTTAAAATTTAATGCTAGTAACAGTTGAAAAAAAACAATTACAGCTTGTATTTGTAATTATTTTGATATATTGATATAATTTTTCATTGTCAGTTTTAATTTTTTCATGTAAAAATGAGATTTGGCATTCATAGAAATATAAGATGGCATTAATAATTATTTTTGCTTGACATTACTACATTGACACTGACAGAGTAATGAAAAAAGAACATTTGAAATCACACAAAATTCACAGATCACAAACTCATTAAGTTGTCAGTTAATTAATGTTTTTTTTATTAAATTAAATTTATTTGTAACACATATTATAGATAAATTTTAGTTTTCTTCAGTTCTTCTCCATATAGATTTTAACTATGCTAAATGTCACACTCCTCCGTAAGCAATATGCTTAAAAAGGGGTACAAAGTTTCCCTTCAAGTAATAATATATAGATTATATTATTATTGCGCGTGACCTATTATTGCGGGTGACCTAATTCGACTTGAATCCGTTACTTACATACAGGCTACTAATAAGGTTCTAAAATAGATGCAACAGAATTCCCAGATTACTTTTAGCAGATTGATCCAAAATTTTCTCAGTTAAGTTGAATAGTATGAATGAATATGGGCTTACAGAATTAGCTTTAAGGGTATTGGCGAAATACACATGAACAGATGAGAGCACATATAATGTCACTTGGCGTCTGTTTCTAGAGGAGGAAGGAGCAGTACATGCCAGTGATTGAACAAGTGGGGTCGTTTGACCCGATGGCCAACGATCAAAATGAAAAGCTCGTCGCCCTCAACTTCGAGAGGATCCGCTACTGGGTCGGAAAGGGCGCTCATGTCTCGCAGCCCGTCGCCGAGCTCTTGGGTTGGTTCCTCTTATTATTATTGTGTGGTTGATAAATCCGTATGGTATAGTTTCATGCTTTTAAGGTGCTTCGTTAATTTTTCGGACTCTGGATTTTGATTTTGTTAACCATTTTGACCTTTAACTTTTATAGTGAGTCTTCGTTGTCTGTTTTTTTTTTTGTTTACCTGTGGTGTTAAACCGCATCACAGGGGAGATATTTAAGAAATATACCGTAATGACTATGGTTTTACACTTTTGTATTAATATTTTGCCTTATTTATGAACTTTTCCTAGATACTAGGAAATAAAGCATTTTCCCCTCCATTTATCAATTTGGTTTTAACAACGAGGTACTCAAGAAAGCTGGGGAACAATTTCGAGGTGGCTTTGTAACGAATTACTTGCTTCAAGTTACTAAAATTGACATTATGTAAGGCGCAAGCAGACCTCATTTAGTATCTTTTCCGTTCGAATGCCCTACATTTAAGGAGGATGTGATGTACAGTCTGTGCCGTTTCGTCATTGCGGGGACAGCATGCATTTGATCTTAGTTTGAATCTGTGGCGATGTTGCCTGAAAGCTCCGTGTTTAGTCAGTTCGTATGATCGTCCGTAATTATTAAGTATTTAGTTGGCGCCTGTCGTATTCTCTTAAAACAGTCTTGTGATCTCACCTGTAGTCAATTCCTGGTATCTAGAGTCCCATTCTTTCGTTGCCTGTCTGTCCCAGGCCTGTATCTTTTAAACGGTTGTAATCTGGGATGCATATAAGTAAGTAGAATGTCGAGTATTGCAGATATACCGTTGGTCATTTTATCAAAATATCTTTTTTGCATCCACTGGGCCCAATAAAGTGGACATTTTAAGAATATATATTTTATTTATTTAATATTATATGCTATTTTGATAGGAAGGGTTTTCTTAGACGGTTGAATTCATATTTAACTCCGAAAGTATGAATTATAAAATTTTGATAAAAATCAGGTTAATGAAGAGATTGGCAAAGATTACAGGAAAAGTTATAGCGAAAATCAGATTATTAACACTTGTTCAAAACCGTAAAATTCATGCCAAAAGAAAGCCTGGGTTTCGAAATGTGTGATCTCAAACTCAATTATTTCAGAGCACAAAAATATGTGTACTGAGTATACAGTAAATATTGTAATATCGATTATATTATTGCATTATTATTTTCTATTATATCTCTCTGTTTTTTATGTATTTGTTATTTTCTATTTTTAAACATAAATTGTATCGTCTATTATATTTAATTTTATTTAAGTGTATTTTTGTATTTATTATCATATATTTATTTTATTTATTGCAAATCTTATATTATATTTTTTTTGCATTCTTATTTTAAGTAATTACAATATTTAGGAGCTAGCTCAGGTGATACCGCTAGGTCAGTAGGGGAGGAAATATGAATAACAACTCGCAGCCTACGCTTAAAAACAGCCTTGGAACCAAGAAAAGGGTTCAATACTGACCTATGAAGAGAATTCCACTGGCGAATTGTTCTGGAAAGAAACGAATTGAACCCAATGTTCCGTTTTCTCAAGATAGGTTTTATCTTGGAAGGATGGTCATTACGACCAATAAAGAAGGCTTAGAGAGTTGGAAGCTTATAGGAGACCAGGCTGGTTAATTTAATTATAATTCAAAACACCTCCTACTTAGTGGCTCCCAATTAAGAATTGAAGTTAATTCAGATGGACTATCATATTGACAACTTGTTAAAGTGTTTGCAGTTTGAAATGGTAACAATAAAATACATCACAAAACAATAAAATAATAATTCCGTTTGCCATTTTCAGGGATAGCCGGTTTTTATCCCATTCACCCCCGCACCTACCTGCGCGCCTGGCGAAACAGACAGGAAACCGAGAGAGAGAAGGAAGCTCTAGCTGCCAAGGTAGCTTCGGCCGCCCTGGAGGCCCGGCAGAAATCCGGAGAACGTGCTGATGCACAGGCCTAAGTTTACTATCGACCGTTCTCATGTTGGCATTTGCAATATTAGACGTGAACTCTGTAATATTTTTACCCTCTAGAGGTCGTTATCGGAACCACAGCTGGCTCCCGTAAGAAACTGTAATCTACATAAGTTAACCTAGATTGGTGTGGTGCTTGGCGGAGAAGCTAACAGGATTGCTTGAATGAAAGATTTTAGTATTTGGCTGTTGACCGAAGGAATGTCCACTGCAAAGTATGGTGGCTGTTCTTGTATGCCTCTTCGTAATCATACGGGTTGAGCAATAATGACAACTTCTTATTTTCATTCAGAACTAAGCATATTATATATATTTGTAATTTTTTTTATTAATGTTTAATTATCGTCGTAATCTTTATCTTTATACTCTCGTCATCCCGTGCAGAACAAAGAGCTTCCTCTTTTCTTGCTATACCATTCTTCTTTCGGCGAGCCTGAGCCAGCATCGTCCGGCGACTTGCTTCATCTGACCATCTGGTCAGATCTTTCAATGCCGCATCTCGCGGTCTATGGTCTCTGGTATAGAACCTGCTCCCTCTCACTGCCATTTCACAATTTTTTATACCAATGTTTTTTTGACCGATTTTGATACAAGAGCAGAATCTAAAAAGAGTTAATAATTAATTAATCCTGTCACCTGTCAGTATGAAATGGTAATAACTTTGTAAAACTGACTGCAATTGAGTCGTTCTTGATATTCAAGCCAAGCGCCTCAATTCAGAAGTGGGATAGCTAATAAGTGATTAGTAATGATTACTATTATTGTATAAATAAATGTATAAAGTTATATGTAGCGTCTTTTTTTGTATTTAACTCAATAGTTTTTTCTTATATTTAAAGGGGGTGTCTAGAGCCTTCTTACTAGGTTAGGTTAGGTTTATCGAGATCATGCATCGGGTAATTTTCACTGAAATTTAACACTGATTATTAACATTCAAAAGAGAAACAATCTATAATTAATGTAGTGTCAATCATTTTTATTTCAAAATAAGCTGAACACTTATACACCATCAATAATTATAGTTTCATTCAGTCTCATTAAAATCACTCCAGACCTTCCGCTAGTTAGACCTTCCGCAGTAATTAGTTGTAAGAATTAGTATTAGCTAGTAAGTAAAATAGTAATCAAAATTAAGTAGTTTAAGTTTGTCGGTCAAATGAAACTCTTAACATGCTGTGTTTTATAAGGAATAACTTATTTTTGAAAATATCTTCTCAAAAATCATATCAAGGGTTTCAACGGCTCCTAATTTTGCAGGCCAAGTTACCTGCGGCCGAAAATACCTGTTCTCCTACACTCGTAGGTACCACAAACGATAGAAAGTTACGCGTAAACAGGAGTTCGCCTATAAACCCTCTGGCTTCATACGAATTCATCTCTTTCTCTCATAACGATTACGAAATCTCGTACGGAAATTGGTACGAGATTCAGATCTCGCAAGAACAAGATTGCATTCCGAACTTCTTACTGACTCACAGAACAAAGAAATAGAGACTGCTTTTTCTTCAAACACTCCTCTTTCTTCCACATTATGTAATCTCCGTTTCGGTATAACAGTCACAGAATTATTCCCACTTATATAGAGACTGGTCAATAGCTAACGAGCGGTGATTCAGTCACCTCCTCCACTTTTAAGGACAACAAATCTTTTAATCTGTTGATATATATATACACTACCAAAAATAATACAATATTTAATATACTTTATCACATTTATTTTGGTTTTATATAGAACGTAAATATACTAGACATAATCTGTGACATACATTAACTACAAAAGGATGCACGATTAAACGTATAAATAATATAAAACGTTTCGTTTTAGCTATTAATATTGACAGATAGTTTATGTTACTTAAATTAATAGATCTTAAATTGTGAAATCACATTGATTTAATTTAGTTAACTTACACATTAACTATATTTACAAATAATTAAACATTTCAAAGGATTACATCCACGCAGATAATAGCGGTTCGATAGAAAATTGATTCTGTATTAAACTTACTTACCGAGAAGTCTTTTTTAGGCAAAATACAGCAATTATTCAAAGCGCATTAGGAACATATAAGGTCTCACTTCAGACCGGTGTTTCAATATGGCGGTTGAGCGCTTACCACATTCAGTGGAACTGGTCAGTAGGAGGAGCGGTAATGTACAGTAATTTATCTTCAAGTTTTCCAGTCTCCTGCTAAAACCCAACCCAGTTCTTAAAACTTACATTGTCGCTTTTATGCAAGGATCACAAATCCGTTCTTTGTCCCCTCTAAAATTTCATGCCCCAGTATGAACAAACTAAGAGTACTTGATACAAAAAATGTGCTAAGAGTACTCAGTACAAAAATTGCGAGATGCAACAGCCAAAGTGATTTGGAATGACTCGAGAGTAACACGGCTGTATTTTCGTTGAATTATTTTAGTATGTATTGTTATTTAATATTACAAGCATAACAAATAAATAATATTTTACCGTTAAATTTCTTATTATAATACATTGCACATATACACGGTTAAACCACACGTGTGCTAACTCGCCAAACACAATAACGGAATCAAATAGTATAAATATAAATATTTTGTTTCTCGTATAAAGTAATAAGGAAATTTCTATTCCTGTGAAATTTTAGAACTTTAAATGTGACAAGTGCACTAATTGATGTGTTAATAATTGTCTCCTCGAAAATGATGGCCGTCGGCGACCGTGTAAGTTTATTCGATTACCTACTATTAAAACTGCTGTTTGTGTTTTCATAAGTGGGTAGGTACCTTGTAAACTTTACCTTACCTTACCTTAGAAAAAATAACCTCAAAGTAATTTTTGGTTGAATTTAAGCTTTTTTTCGAGTGTAAGCATTTTTTTTAACAGCTGCTATTTTTAAAAAATGTTAGAAGTAAATTTCATTAGGATTTTTTTTCGCAGTTTCTTCGTATAACGGAATATCTTAAATCCCGTATTGTAATTATTGAACCTCTTGATTTGGTGCTTATAATGTTTCTGTCTCATTCCGTACACGCTTGTCACAAGTCTCTGTCTCATGAAATAAATACTCTTCGTACATCCGGCAGTAGCGCTCCTAATTCTTGTTTTTTATTAGTTTTGGTACTTGCCTGTTTTGGTTTGGTATAAGATTGTTCATCCGTACCACAAAAGAGACCGCAACATACCAGTTTTGAAATAGCGATACTCTATCAAATACTCCGCATACTCCGTAGTGATTTTAATTCTTGTACATATCACATAAGACTTTCTCCATTGGTGTATCTCCTATGGTCCTGTGGAAGAATACGGCCTCCAGGCGCCGGGCAGGTACAGACCTCAAGAGCGGTAGCATTAAGAGGAGGCGTCCAAATCTAAAGGAATATTTAAATTAATAAATATTTTTTATATAGACTATATAATAATATTATGTATCTATAAAAGAATTGTTATATAAAATAGTGTTCCTTAACATAAACCCGAAAACTAGCAGATCAACGCGTTTTCAATGCACTTTCAAAATATAAATTTTTGAGGTCACAATTTCAGACAAATAGCTATTCCGATTAACTGAAATATTTATACAGGATGGAAGGGACTCCTATGGCCATACTGCCGGGGGTGAAAGTTCATATCAAACCAATCAAAAAGTTCTACGGAAAGGGGGGGGGTCGCAATCGAAGGGTTCCGTTGGATTGAACCAAATTGAATACAAAAATATTATTTCGAATAGAAATTTTAAGTATCTATTATTATCTTAGTCCATTTACGGAGACAAAAAAAAACCATCTGAACATTATAAAAAAGAGCATTTTAAAACCGAAATCTATACTTTTGATAATAAACAAAAAATCACTAAAAGAATAATGTGATAAAATTAAAACTATTGTGAGAGTGTGGTTAATAAAGGAATGGTGTGTGTAAAAACTTAATAGCTTGATTATTTATTTTATTTTTTCCATATGATCACCGCCGTTTGTATGCGTACAAGCAGCCGTTTTCGTATTTCACGAGCTAAATCCATGTTTCGAATTACATCTTCTAATTTTTAAATTAAAGTTGTGTGAGGTAAAGAAGTTTTACTTCAATGAGCAATGGTATAGCGCTTACAGAGTATATGTCCAGTATATAAGAGGTACTTTTGAATGCACGTCCGCTCTTAATTGGTTTTGTATCAAAGTGACTAATTTTTCCTTCTAGTAATTAAGAGCATCTTGCACAAATAATAACAAATACAGAAATTTATGTTGACATTAAAAAGTTTGTGTTTCAGTCATTATATAGGGTGATGATTTTAGAGGCGTGGTTTTCAAGAAGAGATAAAACGCATATAATTTGATGTTATGGCTAAGAATTTAGTTTTATTATAAAGATAAGGGTTTGCCATTATGTTTTAAAAATGATTTCGGGTAAGTGGCCGCCGCGGCTGACTCGAACAAATTCCAGCCGAGAGGCCCAATTTTCAACCACTTTTTGCAGCAAGTTGGGCCGTATGTCAGCAATAACGCGCCGAATATTCTCTTCCAAGGCGTTAATCGTGTCCGGCTTATCTGCGTAGACAAGCGACTTCACATAACCCCACAAAAAATAGTCCAGCGGTGTTAAATCGCACGATCTTGGAGGCCACGCCACAGGCAAACGTTGTTCAGGAGTAAGTCTATTCATTATGAAATGGCAAACCAAACTGAGCATAAATCAAGTGACAGCTGTCAAAAACACCAACTAGGAAAAAAGCAGTGCCAGATTGAAAACCACGCCTCTAAAAAAACATCCTATATTTTGTTACAAGCCGTTGCCAACCCCGTCAACTTTTTATTTATATGCGTGTACACACACTGGCTGTACCTGTGTGTGTGCGTACACACATATGAAATATTACCTAAATGTCATCTTAACAATTCAAAAATTGGTGGATAGGTACATCATTTCCTAAAATTTGGAAATTATCTATGTACTCGTATGTGTCAAGATTTAAGGTATTTGTGTCATTGCGACGCTCCTAATAAATTTTGATTTCCTTCCGCAAGATCGAAGTTTAACGGTGAGGTTTGACTGGATTCTAGAACGATGTGAACAATCGTCGGTAGCTCGTGTTGGTACTACTGACCTGCCTGGCGCTGTGGTGTGATGAGTCCTTGCGTGCTGTTGGAGCATAACCTGCGCCTGGTCTTGGAGGTTTTCGATCTGCGCCGGGTCTTTTAAGCCGCGGGTCTCTGCAACAGTAGCGACATAAGAAAAATATTTCTCATAATTTTCATCGGAAAAGGGTGTTGGGTTACCTTATAACAAAAGCAATAATGTAGTCTCCCTTTCTGACGGATTGCGGTTCTTATCGGCCACATTAAAACATGGCAACTATCGAAGGTTTTCTCCATGTATTTGATACTGCTCGATGCTTTGACAGGATCGATGTAAGAATTCCGCCATTATAATATTGTGATTTTGCCGATAAGTAGAGGTATAATTTTTTAATTTTAGTTACACCATCTCACCTTAAAGCGATGCACTTTTATGTTAATTAGATATACTAATTTTAAACACATATCAGGATAAATAAAGTAAAAACGCTTACTCTATTATGCTCAAGTAATTTGGTTAACCTATAAGCTAAATCTTGTTCATATTTTTGTGAATCTTAGGGTCTGTCCTTAGGTAGTCTTATTCTTACCTGATCGAAATAGTACTATGGCCTTCATGCACGCGAATTCGGCTGGGTCCACCATCACGGAGCGGTACCTGGCGAGGGTCTCGCGCAGCCGCCGGAGGTCGGCTGAGCATTGTAATGGAGAACCTGAAAAAAAAAAACACTCATCATATGTTAGGCGTTATGTATGACATATGAATGGGTCTAAGGACCGTAGTACTTAAAAGGCCTCTTCCCGAAAACTGTTGTTTGTGTTAGAGTGGTCATAAATCGTTCTGATTCATCAAACAGCTCTTAGTTAAGTTTAGTTTAGTTTTATGAGACACGGAAACAGAAATAATAAGAAAGCATCACAATTTTTTTTAATTGTTTCTTCATTTATTAATTTTATTTTTTCATATATTAAGTGTTATCGAGTAGACACTTAAATTGTATTCATGTGTGTGTTAATTTTTATATTTTCAAAGGGTTTTGCGCTGGTCTCTTGTATGCTCACTGTAACACTTCATAAATAACCTTCCTTAGAACAGGTAACTCTTACCTAGTTAGGAAGGTTATAGACTTGTACTCATCGGCCAACATGTTTTCTCAATCTACCTTTTTCATAACCCAAATAATTAGGAGATAAAACGAAATCCAGTATATTTTTCTTGTATATCTACAAAAAGGGAGTCACAACACCACAACTATTGACCGGATTGTGTTCTCTTAAATCCGGCTCGAAGGACCACACTTATGAATAAGGCTTCAAGGAAAGGGAAAGGGGGCGTACGATACCGTAAAACTGGTAATGTGCCTTGAATGTGAGTGAAAGTGGCAAATGCATGTTTATAAAAACCTCTGGCTGTACCTGGTCCGGAGACGGGGCAGTGGTCCGAGCCGAAGAGTGCTGCGCCAGCGGCATCCAGGGGTAGGCACCATTGAATTGCGTTCAGGAGGAACAGCTCCGACCAGGCTTCTTCTAACAGGATTACCTGGAAGGTTCAAAGCTGTACTTTGTAGGCATTGTAGGTTATGGGTTTGTTCATAATAATGATCTGTGTAAAACTGTATTGCACTATGACATAATAAGACTAACGTCACTTAAATACGTCGAATCTGATTAATTAATTAAATAATTAATTAGATTCATTGACACTTTTGTGGTAGTGCAATTGTAGTATTATGGTTCTCAAATAATGGTTTTCTTATTTTTGGTAAGTTGGTTATAACAAAGATCAAAATATTAAAAAAAAATGCAATAAAAGCTAAATTTCCACTTTACTACGGTTAGTAGGTACTGAGTTATAGATAGCTGGAAAACTACTTTTATTTGTCAAGCTCTCATCTTTACCCATAGTAAGTATTGTATATCATGTGATTTAAATAAATGCTTTTGGACCTATCACATATTTATTAACTATGCGCAACAAATACATTAAGGCTATTAAATGCTAATTTGGATTAGATAGGTCTAGAGTAGGGTTGCCATACGTCCCGATACACTGGGACATGTCACCGGTTTAGAGCCTCGTTCCCGGTTGTCCCGTTTGACCCACCATATGTCCCGGTAAACGGGTAATCATGGTTTTATATGATTGCTAAAATTATGCGAATAATTCGTGCGAGACGGTGTTAGATCACGTTGGCTGGCGGTGAAAGTGTGGGGTCAAGGGATGTTCTGACATTTTACATATATTTTTCCATATTTACAGTACGGAATGAAAGACTGAAATACCTTTGTGAAGGAGCTGATGTAATTCATAGTAATTTACGATCTCACTCAAAAACTAGGTTAGGTTAGGTTTTTACTAGGTAACTAGGTTAGGTAACCGTCTTTGTTGCCGGCTATTGAACGTATTCTGAAAATGTAGGAACCATTGAAAGATTTCCTTTTTTCACCAACCAGATTGCGGCGCTATGGAGGCGGTAGCCCCCCTCCCCCTCCTCCTATAACTCCCATATATTTCCACTTAATTGATATCAGTCCCGGTCGGAGCCAAACCATTTATGGCAACCCTAGTCTAGACAACATTCTTCTATATAAAATTCGTCTATATTATAAAAATAAAGGTTTATAAAGTTGTCTGATACGGAACCGCGATTGTCTTATAGGTTAAAAGATGCCGAGCGACTCGCCTGAGGATAGACAGGGCTAGTCTCAAAACGCGAGCGAGAGGAGCTGTCAGTTTGACGTTTACTAGCAACTCCTCAACAGCTCCTCTCGCCCACTAATTGCGTTCGCTTTTTGTTTCGGCAGTATGTTGAAGACTTGGTGGTCTAACCTGGTCTCTGAACGCGAGGCTGGCGAACGAAGGAAGGTTCTTGGCCCATTTTACAGCCATGAAGAGAAGCCGGGCTGCCGTTTCGTGGGCGCTTTCGGCGGCAGTCAGTGCTAAAGGTGGCCTGAGACAAAAATCACTTTATTATTTCAACATACTACTATACTACTATATAACATACTATACATACTATATACTATACCTACAAAAAACATTAAATATCTATTGTATTATATTATTAGTTTTGAGTGCGTATGTTTGTACTTTATCCACTGAACGAATGGAGTACCTATAGAGTACTTATTAGAGTTTAGGACTAGTCTAAGGGCCGAAATTTCAGTCCTTGCTTAAAGTCGTTCTTAGTTAGGATCAACTTAACTTTTAAGCACGACCTAAATTGAATTGGTATCTCAGTTACTTTTTAAGTTCGACTTTGTTAAGAATATGCCGCTATGGTTTGTGTATGCAATATCTGTCGCATCACTTTTGGCATATGACGTGTCATTTGACGTTTTGAGGTTATGTTGTCAGCTGTAGGATTACTAGGTTTTGCTTGAATTGAAGATGTTCAAAATATGCAAATATAGTCAATTTTAATTAGTTAGAAAATGTAAAATCAAGTATGAGACGAAAACCACAGATGGCAATACACGGCGACTGTAGCGCCGTTAATGTACTGAAATCGCTCCTAGCATAGGGTTGCCATACACCCCGGTACACCGGGACATGTCACCGGTTTAGAGCCTCGGTCCCGTTTGACCCACCATGTGTCCCGGTAAACGGGTAATCATGGTTTTATATTATTGCTAAAATTATGCGAATAATTCGTGTGACGACGTTAGATCACGTTGGCTAGCGATGAAAGTGTGGGGTCGAGGGATGTTCAGACATTTTACAAATATTTTTCCATATTTACAGTACGGAATGAAAGACTGAAATACCTTTGTGAGGGAGCTGATGTAGTTCGCGGTAATTTACGATCTCACTCAAAAACTGGGCGGTTAACCGTCTTAGTTGCCGGCCATTGAACGTATTCTGAAAATGTACCATTGAAAGATTTCCTTTTTTCCCAAACCAGATTGAGCCCCATGGGGGGGGGGGGTACCCCCCTCCTATAACTCCCCTATATTTCCTCCTATATAGATATCAGTCCCAGTCGGAGCCAAACCATTTATGGCAACCCTATCCTAGCAGCGTATTTTAACACTGACTTAAGTTTGACTTAAGGCCTAAGTAGTAGTTGTTTTGATTCTTAGCTAAGGCGGACTTTTATGTTCGACTTAACGCTAAGAGTGAGTTGAAATATGACGTTTATAAGTCTAATTTAAAATTTAGGTTAGTCTTTAATCCAATAAACAAACGTCAAACTGACGTGTTTTGAGACTAGCCCTGCTGTAATTCAATGATAATAATGATAGTACGTATAATCTCTTTTTCGGCAAGTATAACTAAAAAAAAACTCAAAAAAGAAAGTTCTCTTTATTATTTTAACATACAGAGGAATTACATTTTAAAATAAATTGGAACGAATTAACCTCAATAAGGGTTAATGGTTACTCAACTAGACTTTAATCTTACTTTACTTTACTTAATCACACCAACGCACACACAATCAGATAAATACACCATTTTATGCAAGTTCAGTAGATTTACTGACTAACCTACGAGTGCAGATGTCTCAAGGTGATTGAATTATTATTGGTAATGGCATTGACATCGTTATTGCATGATCCTTATATTATTTTCACGTCAAGTTTACATTTTTTTTCGGTAACAACGATGAAACTTTGACATAGTTTCTTGACATCGGTACTAGAAATCGCAGAACCTGTTTTTTTATCATTATTTTTTTTGGGACACGATTTATGTCGACTAAATATGCTTATAGGTAATTAATATGGATTATTTTTCCACGACAGTTTGAATTAATTAATTGTAAGTATTAATTTTTGTAATGTTTGAGTGGATAATTTTGATGACGGTATCGCTAAATAAACCCTATGATTCCCCACCTACAAGGTTGACACGGAGTGCTGTAGGGCGAGCACGAGTTTTGGTACGGAGTGGAGTTGTTGTTGGCTGATCCTGGACTGTACTGCAGGTCGTCCTCTTCGTTCGTGACGTCGATGCTGTCATCTGGAAAGAGGGGCACGAAGACATTAGATGAGATGCAAGGCCAATCAGCTGGATTTCAGTTGGATGTCAGCAGGAAAGATACCTATCGCAATGACATGGTACCCATTCCGACATATCTTCGCGTTTCGTATTTCTTCTGGACACTGCCGTAACTTTACACCAATCACTTTGATTGCTTCATAAAATTTAAGGGCACATAATCTCGGTCGATAAAACGCATACAATTTGATGTTATGGCTAAGAATTTAGTTTTATTATAAAGATAAGGGTTTGCCATTATGTTTTAAAAATGATTTCGGGTAAGAGGCCCAATTTTCAACCACTTTTTGCAGCAAGTTGGGCCGTATGTCAGCAATAACGCGCCGAATATTCTCTTCCAAGGCGTTAATCGTGTCCGGCTTATCTGCGTAGACAAGCGACTTCACATAACCCCACAAAAAATAGTCCAGCGGTGTTAAATCGCACGATCTTGGAGGCCATGCCACAGTTGTTCAGGAGTAAGTCTATTCATTATGAAATGGCAAACCAAACTGAGCATAAATCAAGTGACAGCTGTCAAAAACACCAACTACGAAAAAAGTACTGCCAGATTGAAAACCACGCCTCTAAAAAAAACACTATATAAGATATCAAATTAATTTAAATTTTATATTATTGCATAGATAAGGGCCTAAAATTTATCTTAGTAAACTTTTTTGATAGCACCAACCTAGGGATGGGAAAAATGGGTTTTATCAAAATTCAATAAAATCATACTTCCCCTAATAAGCACAGTATAAAATCTGTTCAAAATGTTAATTGCAGGCCAATAATTTCCTTACAACTTTTGTTTGAAACAATTTTTAATATGAGCTACCCTTACGGTAAGGGATGACTTAAATGTTTCACCACTTTGATTCGGTGAAACCTCCGCCTTCCGGCGTGCCGATAAGATTTTTTTTTATTGTATATTGCTGTTTTAGATTATTATTTGTCGTAGATGAGGAAGTATCAAAATCGATACAAAACCTTTATAATTTTGACAGATTGCTGCTTTTGATTTATACGACTCACTTTATGGGCTGTTTATCAAACGAGAAAGCACATTTTATTAAAATATTATTTTTCATAGGATAAAAATCGTATTGGGCAATTAAAAAATTGCGAAAATAATTAAACACAGTTTTTTTTTTTTGATAATATGTGTAAATCAATCTAATATTGCTATAAGCCGGCCGATATAGCGCTGCTCTTACACCCCCCACCACCTTCCCGTTATCTGAGACCATGCACCCCTAAGGGGCGAAGCTAGGCAGGCAGGTTTCACACAAGCAAATTGACTATTATAATAGAAACATTAACACTGTTTTTCTTTGAAATTGTGATGATTTTTCATATACCGTCCTAACAAAATGTGCCCGAAATCACAGGGTCTATCACCCGCCTCAGGATAAATTTGGGATACTTTTTGGATAGAAACATAGTTAGGTCTGTGCGATAAATACGCACTTCTTTCATAGTTGCGTCATTTCATAGTTGTGCATTTTCATATGGTCACTTTTAAGTTTGTTAGTGTGCGTAACGCGTTTATGCACAAGGCCCGTTTTCTTATTTATAACTAGCTTCTCATAAGTATGAAAAATCGAAGAAAAAATAAAAAATAATAAATGAAAGAGCGCTCAGACGCTTCTTGTAATTAAATTTATTTTGTTTAAATAACATTTATACTTATATAGCAGGGCAAATAGCTGATAAAATGGGAAAGTATTAAAAATAATTAAAATAAAACTAAAAGTCATCTTTTCTACGTGGCCTGTATCTATTTTTAAACTCGGACCTTAATAAGGTAGTGTATTTTGGCTCTAACATTTATTTCGAAAATATTAAAAAAGAAATAAAGGTACCTTTGTAAATGTACCAAGACGTTTCAGAACAGCTCAATACCGGTTCCAAGTTGGTACATTTACGCAATGATTTTTCGTCATGATCTTTTTAAAAATAGATAAATAGACATCACTTCCCTAAGTCACACCAAAAAATATTAACGATCCATTTTGCGATGAGCCAAATATTTGATGAATTTAAAAAAAGGTTTGTTGTTGAGGGTTGACCTTTATGATCTCCGTAACATCAGGTCCATTTTGACGGACAAGGCCCATATGTGAAGATATTTGTAAGGAGCCAATTTCTCGAAACCAGATAAACGCGATTTTCAAAATGATGGTTCGCATAGATGAAATGTTATGATCTTTATGAATTTAGGTATAGATTAGACAGCAATCACTAAACAAACTATCCTTCCCAAAGAGCCATTTTCCCGAAGAGAGTTATGCGGAAAGAAGCTATTTACCCAATTTTAGGCAACTTTGTGACTTCCTGGCTTTGTCATCTTTTGATAAGGCTATCAGCAATGGCTACTTTATCAGTATAAGAAAACAAATTAAAAGAGCTAATTTGTGCTGGGGTCAAATGGGGTCTGTTAAATGACCTATACAATGAAATTCTGTGTACCCGTGTCGGTGCCCGTATGGTTGGCGTTGTCCGCCGTTGGACTAGAGTGGTTCTGGTCCGCCGTGCTCTGCTCGACCCTGCTCAACTGCTGGTGATAGTGAGGACTGAGGAGGGGATATCGCACTGCAGCCATCGCCAGCGATACGGGAGGCCTGAAAATTACAAAGGAAGACATTTATTATTATTTATTTGTTTATTAAACAGGTAAGCATACAGCGAAATATGCTGTATGCTTTATTGAGTAAACGGTACAGAACAGAGTTCCTGGCATAGTTTGCATTGCTTCTTGGCACCTGGAACAGAGTAGATGCGCGTGTGGTGCGAGAAGGCACTCGCAGGTTGATACCTGATACCAGATATGGACTGTCTACTCTGTTATGTAATAGATCGTGAAGAAGTGCCATATCTGCTGTGGAACGTCAGTCCTCGAAAGATAATAGTTAGCCATCTCGTCATATGTTGAATTCCAGGTGCTCGCGGCATGAGGAGATTTATTTATTTATATAATCATTTACATGCACTCTTATATATAACAACAAATAATGCTTACACAATAAATACATTGTTATAAGTACACTCTGTAATTTGTAATAGCGTGCAATGGATTCATTTTGTGCATCACCCTAATAGCACAATATGCTGTTCTAAGCTACGGAACTTTCTAATATTTAATCATTAAATTATGCTTATTAATTATACCTATAAATATTATTATAAAAATAAAGTAAATAACCTATAGATAAGTAAATATAAATATATTACACACATACGAGTACACATGTTTTATTATTTATAGTACAATAGTTCGAGTACCTATATCAAATCAAACGTATCCAATGTTTTAAAAAAAACATTTAGGGGTTATTTATTATATTAGCTCAAATGCAACTTTTTGGATCGGTTTCAGTATAAGTACGAGTAGGCATTTCCTACCCACCCTGAGTTCCGAATATATAAAGAAGCGTTTATATTCAAATGTCGCAATCCCGCTAAAACGAAAGCATCGTATCGCCATTAGGACGCGCGCACACAGCGCGGCACTCGGGACATTGCCTTGAGGGTGCGGAGGGGTGCGGAGGGGCGCGGAGGGGTGCGTAAATCCCAATCATATTTGAATAATTTGTACGCGGAGCTCATAACCTAAAAACGATTGCCGTATCAACGCCGGGGGGGGGGGGGTCGGCTCGTTTATGCCGTCGCGACGACAGAGCGATTTGGCTAAGTAAGGTAGTTCGTCACGGAAATTCATCGCATGGCAATAAAAATTAAAACAGCTGTTAGTCATGTCACAATGTCATAAGAACACAGTGTTAGAATGTCAGAATAGCACAATGTTAGAATATCATAATAATGTTAGAATGTCAGAATAGTACAATGTTAGAATGTCAGAACAGCACAATGTTAGAATGTCAGAATAGCACAATGTTAGAATGTCAGAACAGCACAATGTTAGAATGTCAGAATAGCACAATGTTAGAATATCAGAATGGCATAATTTTGCAATTTTTGATCATTTCAAATAGGGCATATATTTGGCTTTGTGACTAATTCGATTATCGTATAGACATTTTCGCCGATAAACTAAATGAAGCTATACTCGTATAGGAAGTTTTGCTATATTAGCGAGATGCTTGCCCCCTATAATATTTACTCCGCCAATGCGCAAATTATCAGTAAAGTTCACTGCTTACATAGGGAACTAAAATATCATTTGCTATACTTTATTTTATTTTTTTTTAATATTTACTTGACCTAGGTAAATCGTATACAGTTATTTTGGAAAATCCTCAAATAAGCCAAATTTGCTTGAGTCAGGGGAGATTTGCTTTAGATTCAAATATACTGTAACGGCTACACTGAATCACCAGTGGGTCAAATCCGGCCAGGTACACCGCTGAGAATATTTTTACCACTGTTAACAGTAAAGTAACGAGACATTACTAATACCTACACAAAAAAATACCTACAATTCTTTCAATTATAGATTTGCGAAATATTTCTGCCTGTAATGAATGGCCTCGATTCATGAAAACAACCATTTATAACTTCGTTTTTAAAGTGTGTTTAAAAATAATAGCATTATTTTTATATCAAAAATTGTAACTATCTAATGTTTAAGTAGAAATCTATTTTAGTTTTATAAATTGGCAACTATCCATGTATGGTTTATTGAACTTTTATAAAACTGTTGATTTCTTTAATAAAAAAATATGGCATGTTAACTGCCACCATCTCTATACATTTCTCCTCTTCAACTTTAATGCACATATTATTATTTTTTATATTAGTAAAACCTCAATCGAGAGGAAAGAGAGGGGCGAGTGATTCCGTCTCGTTTTCGCTTTCGTGGTCGGTTTGCTTTCGCGTGGATCATCGCAATAACATAACCATATATGGTAAAGAACGCAGCCATTGGTCGAGACGGTGTGTGCTCAGGATAAGCCCGCGATAAGCCCTACTTTATTATCTCCATATCTTGCAGTTTGTTGGGAGTGCTTGCGTTAGAAGGTACGGCAATTTGACGGCCGCGCAAAACTGACTAATTCATTAATTCCACCTTGAAGTAATTCAAACAAGTAAGTGCCCCATCATTTTGACTAATTTGATTGTAAACCGTGTAATTTGTGAAGTTATATAATTCCGTTTACCTAGAACTCTATCCTAGAAATCTAGGTAGAAGCAAATGCAAATTATTCGTTAGAATATTTTGTGGAATTCGACTTATAAGGGAGGGAAAAAGCGCGGAAGGGCGTGGTCGACTATACGCACCTTTGTGGCGACCAAATATTGTCCACAGGGTTTGACCGAGTTGACCACGTGGTATTCATTAATCAGTACTTAGCGGTCATCATCAGGATAGACCAAGATTCATTTTTCGGGCATAAATAGCAAAAAAATAATACAGTTTAATACAAAAAAGGCGATTAATGACACAAAATTGTAAAACCCATTTGAATAGTTATAAGGCGTTCAATTTACGAGAAATTGTTTGAATTTTTTTAATTATAAATGAATTAATTAGCTTCAAGTTTAAGGTAACACAAAAATTTAAACCTAAGTGACAGCAAGATTCTTGGATTTTTTTAAGTACAACTTGATACTGGTTAAGCATAAATTTAATTATGACGAGCATATTTCATTGATGAATACTATAACATTTTGGTATTTTTCTTTATTTAAGAAAAAAACGAGTGACGTCTAAAATGTCCTAAAGTGAGGTTTGCAGGATTCTCTTTTACAAATTCTCAGTGCCGCACGAATAGCTCTCTTTTTGTAGTTTAAATAAATCCTAAATATTCTCCCCAAGCAAGTATGCCATATCTCAGATGTGATTCTACCAGGACGTGCACATTACTGACTCTCGATCCACCGTTGATCTTATCTTAGATATGGCATAGCAATTTGAACATTAAATTATCAATCTGCCTGTTCTAAATTAACTTTTTATCTCTAAGTACTTAAATACCTATAAACCAAACGTTATCTTTCACATCTACTGGATAAGATTATCGTTATCAATGTTTAGACGTTCCATTCTACTTAGTAGGTAGGAATTCTTTAAAATATATATTAGTCACTGTGAGTGCACTTGGTAGGATCTGTTCTCTTTTGCCATATTTCAATTTAAGGTTTTATTGTATTCACAGCTGACTCACAATGTGCGACGAAGAAGTTGCCGCGCTGGTGGTGGACAATGGTTCGGGTATGTGCAAGGCCGGTTTCGCCGGAGACGACGCGCCCCGCGCCGTGTTCCCCTCGATCGTGGGGCGGCCTCGCCACCAGGGCGTCATGGTCGGCATGGGGCAGAAGGACTCGTACGTCGGCGACGAGGCCCAAAGCAAACGGGGCATCCTCACGCTGAAATATCCCATCGAACACGGCATCGTCACCAACTGGGATGATATGGAGAAGATCTGGCATCACACCTTCTACAACGAGCTCCGAGTGGCGCCGGAAGAACACCCCGTCTTGCTCACGGAGGCTCCCCTCAACCCTAAGGCCAACAGGTACTTTGTTTGGGGTCATTTTATTGATTTATTTACTAGCGGAATTTTAGGGAAAGTCATTGACACTTTCTGCTCCTCCTTCGAGCATCTTCGATCTTTAAAGCCATTTGAATTAGTAACATAAAATATATTTCCGTCGCGGTATTCTAAAATAATTTCCTTCACCCCATCTTAAGCCCGGATGACATCCCCCAGAAAAATTTAAAAAGAAATGAGACCTAAACCACAGTTTAGGCTACTTTTGAGCGTTTTAAGACCCTAGTAAAAAT
This sequence comes from Neomicropteryx cornuta, assembly GCA_020383195.1. Classification (NCBI taxonomy): domain Eukaryota; kingdom Metazoa; phylum Arthropoda; class Insecta; order Lepidoptera; family Micropterigidae; genus Neomicropteryx; species Neomicropteryx cornuta. The sequence continues at coordinate 9,479,565 of JAHKQU010000024.1, forward strand.
AGTGTTTTTACCAGTATTTTTATTTCCCAACTCGGTGAAAAAATCTCTAATTCTCAATATTGGTGATCGTTTCTTCCCCAATGAGAAATTAATATGCTGCCAATAACTTGATTAGTTTATTGTGTTATTCTAATGATGGTTTTTCCTTTACATTGAGGGTGACAGTGACAACTCATTACCTCTCTGGATCCGTCCTCGGATCGATTCCTGTTCCTTGAATCTATGTTAAAGTATTTTTTGTTTTGTCCTCAGGGAAAAGATGACACAGATTATGTTCGAAACCTTCAACACACCCGCCATGTACGTGGCCATCCAAGCAGTGCTCTCGCTGTATGCCTCGGGCCGGACCACCGGCATCGTGCTGGACTCCGGCGACGGCGTCTCCCACACGGTGCCCATCTACGAGGGATACGCCCTGCCCCACGCCATCCTGCGCATCGATCTGGCCGGACGCGACCTCACGGACTACCTCATGAAGATCCTCACGGAGAGGGGCTACTCCTTCACCACCACCGCCGAGAGGGAAATCGTCCGCGACATCAAGGAGAAGCTCTGCTACGTCGCTCTGGACTTCGAGCAGGAAATGGCCACCGCCGCGTCGAGCAGCTCCCTCGAGAAGTCGTACGAGCTTCCGGACGGGCAGGTCATCACCATCGGCAACGAGAGGTTCCGCTGCCCCGAGGCCCTCTTCCAGCCGTCGTTCCTGGGCATGGAGGCTAGCGGCATACACGAGACCACCTACAACTCCATCATGAAGTGCGACGTGGACATCCGAAAGGACCTTTACGCGAACACCGTCTTGTCCGGAGGCACCACAATGTACCCCGGCATCGCGGACCGCATGCAGAAGGAGATCACAGCCCTCGCGCCCTCCACGATGAAGATCAAGATCATCGCTCCGCCCGAGAGGAAATACTCCGTATGGATCGGCGGATCCATCCTCGCCTCGCTCTCCACCTTCCAGCAGATGTGGATTTCGAAATTGGAATATGACGAATCTGGACCGTCTATTGTGCACAGGAAGTGCTTCTAAGTCCACGGTCTGATCGTCGTTCGCATTTACCTATCGTTGATAGTATTATGTTGTGAATACACGACCCGAACCCCCACCATTCCATCCCGTTCTATCTGCCATCACTCTAAAAAGACATTTTAACAATACCGTATACCCCAACGTCGTGGAGATGATCATATATACCGTCTTTTCACATTTCCTCGATCTCTATTAAAAAAAAAACAGGCTGTCTTCATCTCCGAAACATTCTGCAATCTTAACATTCATTTCTTTTGACATTTAACAAATATTTTGAAAATGACCTTTAAAACCGCACATCTTAAATGTGGATATTATTTGTAGGATATTTTTGCCAACTAAAATTATTCTTTAACATCAGGTAGAGATAACGAATGTGGTTCCGTTATTTTCAATCCAACCCTTTTTTTCATTTTACACGTTTTACGCAATTAACCCTTACCTATTCCTCAATTTTCCTATTTTTATATTGTTTATGGCTTGACTATTCTGTTTTAAAATAAACTTGTATTTGTAAGGGGATTTGTATGTGCCGAACCCCAACGCTCTGGTTGTTAAGCATGTGAGCACAAACCCATTTATGGGTCATAAAAAAATGTACCTACTCAATAAATGAACTTTAAATTTAAATTGGAATTTAAGATCAGTTGTCAGTTTCAGAAGATTAGTAAACAAAGACGATATTTTACAAAAGGGGCTGATAACTTAGATGATTTAGAACAATACAATCATTTAGTTATTTCTATTCTCAGTTAAGGCGCCACCAGTCCCTAAAACGTGTTTTGTAACGTATTTTGGTGCATTTTGTTGAAGTTATTCCCAACAAATGGCTAAAACTAAAAATACCACAATATTCTACATATATTAATTTAGTCCTTTGCTTAAAAAAAAAACGAAATACACCTTATTATAGTAATGAAAATAAATAAATAAGAAAGTGTTGTTTTTTTCTTGCAACGATTTTCTTTTAAGTTGTTTAAGTGACGCGAACCTAATTTTTCTTTCTAAAGATAGACAATATAATAATCTAGGACATTACATAAAAAAAAAACATTTTTACAAATGATAATAATTATTTAAACACAAAAAACATGTTTCATCGATTCCAAATGAGTCGGCGAGTATATCCGTCCCTTTTCTACACGTCAATGTTCGAATAAAGCCTACTCTTTCTAATCTCAAGGACAAATGCGTCCCGGGGCGCCTTAAATAATATTAAAACCACATGGGCATTAGCATAACATAACATAACATTAGATATTAACATATAACATATATATATTAATAACAATAACATATATATAACATATAATAACATAACATACATAACATTAGAAATATAAACCAAAAACATTTTTTAGATATTTCAGACGCAAATTTTGGTAACAAAATACTGATTGAAAGCTAATCCTCCAATCCAACAATTGATAAACTACATTTTACACTAATGAACGAAAAAAAATAGTGATGGTAATTGACGAGGAAATAATGCTGTCCGTGTGTTATAAAATGATAAAACTAGGCCAACTAATCTTATCTAACTTATCTTTTCGATGAAAAGGCGTGCTAAGCGTATTTATTTATTTGTTTTATTTTATTAGTTAAAAATACAGCATATTATCATGAACTCCATAAAAAAACATCACATCTTTAGCCTCAGATAAATGATAATTACCAGGTAACCCGGTGCCAAAATCTACTTATCAGTAATATTTGCAGCTATCCCATTCTATAGTTAGTTTCGCGTTACTTATCATTTGCCATTGAACAATAAATGCTTTTTCGTAAAACTAGGGTTTTCTTCGTTACTTAATTGGTGTTAATGGTAAATCAAGTGTCGTACATTTCACTGGACTTTCGGGTTCAAATCGGGTTTTCGGGTTTTCGGGTTAGCTTATAGATCAACGTTCTAAAATGAATGCCCTAAATTTAAAAACAGCCTGTATTGCATCAATCTCTAAAGATGTTATTTTTGGGATTAAAATTTAAAACAAGCCACCTACACCACCAAATAATGTTGAATCGCAAAATGTAACTTAGTGAAAGTCAGAGTGAAAAAAAAATAATTTTATAAATTTATTTGCATAATTTAAAAAATATAATGCTAATGCTGCATTTTTAACAAATAAAATAAATAAATACGTTGGACACAACATGTGCGGTGTAAAATGCAGTTCCAAGGTAAATTTATTACAAAAAGAATTATTTTGTTATGTGGAAATATCGACAAATATTATTGATAGAATAATGCTATGGCGACACTAAGCATAGTCGGAGAGTTTGGAATGAATCAACTGTCGCCTCAATCTCGACGATATTTTTTTTTATTATAAGCATTTTACTACGTTAACAATACCTGTTTATTCGGGTATTTACTGCATAGTGTAATGGGCCCTTATTACCTATGCTTTAAATATACGTAGTAATGTTTGCGCTCGTCTGTGTGGCCCTTATCGATCTGCCTATGATGTTTCAGACACGTGAAGCGAAAGGGTTAATCCTGTAACAAGGAGCGGCTTTAAATTAACCCTTTCTGGGACGAGTGGCTAAAAAGCTCAAAAACTCAGAGACCACAGTTGTATTGAGGAGGTTGACAGTATTATATTTATTTATTTATGTAATTTGACAAAGAAATATAATTGTAGTAGTACAAATCACAGTTACAAATGAATATTATAAATGCACAGGGAGCGATTAGCACTGCTACATTTTGTGCCCTGCCTTCTTTACTAGACTATTTCTGTACTAAGGAAGGCAGTGTTATATTGTGCTACAACTGAGAAAGTCAAACCGTCAATGCACCTATACACGCATAGTAGGTATAATGATCACTTTCTGTATTTATCGCTAGTTAATTATCATTTCATTTCATTATAATTGCGATTGTATCATTTTAAAATGTTTCTGCGTATGTTGTGAATTAACTGTATATGTTTCATTATACCTACGTAAATAAACAGTTTTTTTTAACATTACCCGTAATAAAAATAATATATAAACTTCAAAAACGTGGAAGTTTATAATGCGATACAAACATAACCTAGTTATTTTTATTTTTGCCGATAGGTAACATCACTATTCGGTAGGTACCGATATTTTGTTGCACTTAAATCAAATATGAACTCGCATTAAAAGTAATACATTCAAAAGAAACTCTAAAAATTAATTCTAATAAAGATACCTGTGTTTGTTATACAGGCCGTAACAGAATATGTGAACATTGATGTTCAAAAAGACGCCCATAGGCAGTTTACTAGTAGACGTGTGCGTTATAAGGCGATACCGTTTAGATCACCCTATTATTCTAGCGCTACGAATAGCCCCGTTACGAAAGCTGGCTTATAGCGGTGACAAAATCGCTTTCAGTCACAGCTATTATTGCCCGTCGCTTGGCTTGCACATTCCACAAGTTAGATAAGTGCGTGCAGATAAGTCCCTTTTTTTAATTCTTTGTCTACCTCTTAAAAGGTTTGTTTATTGTCTTATAATGATCTATTTTTCCAATATATATTTATATTGTTACTTGACACTGACCATAATAATTTATTATGAAGGCCTTTTATTTGAAAGAAGAATGGCTTTACGCTATTTTGAAATCGCAAATAGCGTAACGTCGCGTAGCGTAATAGCGTAGCGTAGCGTAATAGTGTACAAGAACAGAGTGGAGCACATTCAAAAACGGTTCATTAGACCTGGAATTCAACACATATGACGAGATGGCTAATTATTATCATATGCAGACTCTCGAGGATATGGCACTTCTTCACGATCTATTACATAACAGAGTAGACAGTCCATATCTGGTATCAGGTGTCAACCTGCGAGTGCCTTCTACTCTGTTCCAGGTGCCAAGGCGCAATGCAAACTATGCCAGAAATTCTGTCCTGTACCGTTTACTCAATACCTACAACACCAAATTCAGCGAGGTCGATGTGCTGGACCTAAATCGTGGCGAGTTTCTTTCAAAAATCTGAAGTTTCATGCCAATCTGATTCAAAATAAATGCGTTGTATATTAAAATTAATTTATCTATACACACTCAACCACACACCCTCACAGGCCAATTACAACACATTCTAAAATAGCGTTAAGCTCAACAAAGTTTTAAATATTTTTGTACATAGGCGTAAGCTTTTAATGGCCTTATAATTAACCTGTACGCTTAACTGTCAATAAATAAAATAAAATAAAATTAAAATATATAACTATCGCGTTAGCGCCCGCCGCTATCCACTAGTGCCGGCGTTCGTGTAAGCGATCCCTCGTAGAGTAGAGTAGAGTAGAGTAGAGGCAAAGGATGAAAGGTAATAAAGTGAGATGGCGCACACGAAAGGTTGGCTAGTCAAATGAACAGCCGCCAACCGCATGCCGTCCCTCTCGCTCACCCGTCCCTAATGCGCCATTAGGCACATGAGCGAGCTGGGTGACTCCGTTTAGCTTTAGGACCATGCCAACGCCGTTCATCGCGCAGCTAACAGGCATGAATATATCCTACGGATGCGTTCCCGCGCGTAAATGAGACGCGTGTCTACGATAAAAAAACAACTAATAGCTTCTGCGATTTCTAGTGTTATTTGTTAAGAAACTATAGCTATTAATATTCATGGTTACTGAGAAAAAAAAAAAAATAAAATTGCGTGAATATAGTAAAGTGATCATGTAAGCCTTTGTTGTAAATGCTCAGCTGTTCCTTGTTCCTCAAATTCCTCCTTTGGTAATGGTTTTGGAACACTCTGTATACACGTTCTCCCAGACCTTTACCGAAGACTATTATAAGTAGAAATTATATAAAAAAATTACGCGATGGTTTAAATTAACAATATTTTCGTCTGGCGATTTGCGTCAGCTATGCGCGCGCGCAGTTGTAAAGTCGTGCGTATTACAAGAACCGTTTACAGTTATTACGTAGTTTATTTTTTTCTCGGAAACTACGTTGAACGTTGATATATCGTCTTCACAAATAATACTTGAAATCGCAGAACCAATTAGCTGGATTTTTTTGATCAAGAACGGTCTTGGGACGCGATATATAGACTTTTTTTCTGAAAATAGACGCTGTTAGTACACTTGAAAAATAGCCTAAATTCTACTAAAGATGACTATTTAAATGCACAATAATTCTGAACGTGGTCATTTTTTCTAAAATATTTTTCTATCCATACATTTGAAGATAATGGTTCTTAGCACTTAAATTATCGTAAGTACCTCAAATACACCAAAATTTTATCTATTTGAGAGTATCCGATATGAAGAAATCGCTGAAGAATTGTATCTTTATGAAATCTAGTACGCCACTGCAGTTTTATTTCCTTAATTCTTCTATTCGGGTAATAATAATAAAATATTTAATTGAAAAGTTTTGAAAAAAATTGAAAAATACAGACTTTTTGAGGTTATTAACTCTTGGACAAGATGCCACAGAATGCCGTGCTTAATAGAATTCAGAATTCAGGAAAAAGTACCAAAACAATGATTTGATCCATCTTAACCATAATTAATTTATTAAGGCCCTAAATTATCATTAAATACCTATATTACTACATACCTACATAATTCATTCACACGCTCACATATCACACACTTCTCTCACGCACTCATTTCAGGAATCTTTCAGGAATGCATAACAATTACACGATATTATCTGATAATCTTTGAATTATTCTTAACTGTAAACTTGTTTAATTTCGCAGTTTATAATTATTTTAATAAATAAATAAATAAAGACCATTCGCAAAGGTGAGGGCATATCGGAGCGGAGAAATGCAAACTTCAAATTAATAATTCCGTTTAAAATTTAACATGGGATAACACATAGGGAAAAAAATTTTATTTTTTTTCCCTTATCGCCACACGGACGTATATATACGCCGCATTACCCGCTTGATTTTTATTATTTTTGGTATTATTTCAGTATTATTTATTAATTTAACGTTTGCACCATTGAAATCGCGACGAAACAATTTTGTTTTATTTTTTTAATGCAGTGTCTAATACTATTTATAAATTTGTATTAAAAATACACTGACGCACTTCCGTCCCAATATATATAAAAAAAAAAACTTTTTTCGAAAACTGTCCATATTTTGGAAGACTTTTAAATTGTAATATATAGTTATACATACTTGAAAATGTAAAAAAAAGTGTATTATTTGACAAAATTTGTTAAAATAGTGAAAAATTGGGCGGTCAACAAGAAGAATTTGATATGAGCACTTTTTTTTATTTATTTACGAAATAAAAAATCTAAGTTATATTTTTTAATAGAGAATTTAATGGTAAATCAGGTAAATGGTAATGGATACCAGATTGTAAAGATTGAACGACTCATGGATCTTATAGTATGGATCCTGCACTATGGATTTTATAGTAAATGAGTGATTTTTCAAGGTCATTAATTTGGCCTTAAAGACTTTTGGCGCCAAAATTTTTGGCGCGAACTACTGCCTATAAGGGTTCGAATTTTACAGTCGCGACCGGGTTGGGTTATGCAATGCACTCTCACCCGAAGACGCCGACGGCCACCGCAGCCTCCCGCAGGGCCCGCTCCTGGTCCATCTCACGCAGCGTCTCCGGACGGATGGTGGCCGTGTTGCGTGGCTGCCGCTCGTTCTGGACCGCTGGAAAGAATTCACAATATTATTTGCGAAGACAGTATATCAACATTCATCGTGGTTTCAGAGAAATTCATCTGTCAACCGGGACAACGTTCGAGGTATGATGCGATCTTTTTTACAAGCATTAATAGCGCTTGTAGCTTGAAGACATGACTAAAAACCAGGTACGGTTATACAGGATGAACTTAAAGTCAGCAGTATCCTTCAACACGAATTTGGCAAAAAATCCATTATTATGGAGATATAAATACTCTATTGAACGTTTGTTATGTTATGTTCCTTACCTATCCGATTGACTTACATTACAATATAAGCGCGCGGAAACCTACCCGTCGTTCATTGTCGTCAATATATTTGTATATAACTCTACTATCCTGGAATGTAATTACTTGGATGTACCGGGATGTAATTGAGTCACGATAAGCTAACAGTTTTTCAATTAGGACAGAGGTGCGAAATGCGAGTGGTTGTAATTAAATAGGGTTTCAAAAAATTATGGTAATGTCAGCAAAATATGGTATTGGCAACCATAAAGTATGGTTGATACAGTGACAGCTATAATTTTTGTTGGAGTAACACATCGATTATTGTTAAACCTATCTATCTGGTTGCAAGTACCATAATTATTGGTTGCCTTTACGGTAATATCTAATTATCGCTACAATATTTTTCGCAAACTCCAAATTTCACGATCAGCTGTTCGGTCGCACCGCCATTTTGTTTTGAATTACCTCAAAATAAAATGGTTGCTGCTACCAAATTTTCCATTTTGTTTTGAATTACAGCAAAATAAAATGGTTGCTGCTACCAAATTTTCCATTTTGTTTTGAATTACAGTAAAATAAAATGGTTGCTGCTACCAAATTTTCCAATTAGTTTTGAATTACAGCAAAATAAAATGGTTGCTGCTACCAAATTTTCAGGTAACGTCATTTTATTTCGTCGCCCACGAGCGATATTGTTTTGTAATCATAGCAAATTTTTAAACAATCAAACGTTTTTTTAAAGGATTTTTTTATTGTTCTCGTATAACCAATATAATTTTTCTTATTTGAAATATTACCCAAAAATATCTACATTGCAATACTTATTTAAATGGGAATATTTCTTTATACAGGAGAAATTATTAAGACAATTATTTAAAGCATTTTCAGTAAGAAAAATAACATCAAGACCTTTTCCTTTATTGTTGCTATTTATTTTTTTTGATTAAGACGTTTTTTCTGTACCATATTTCATTACATCCACTCGTATTTCACGCCTCGGTCCCAATTGAAAAACGGTCAGCTTATCGTGACTCAACTATACTAATTTCATTTGTGTCATGTGTAGTCAATTCGCGCTAACACGAGCGTTCCATCTGCCCGCTATTGAATTTCCCCAAATCCCTCGATATACTATCGCGCGACTGTGGACTATATTCCTTCAGGACTCGGGGAGTTACCGCCCCCCCCCCCCCACGACCCGAACTCGCCCCTCCCACCGACGGCCATTTCTGAATGCTGCCTTCCGCTTCCGCATCCTGCCAAGTGGGGGGGGGGACCCCCCGGGTGTAGTTTATATAGCCCATCTCCTTCGACCCGCCCCCGCCGCCATCTTGCTCTACCGGCAGACGGTTCGTGGGGTCAAACGGGTAGATGTGACCGCATCTATAGGCCATATACACACACACATGCAAACATGTCCATGCCACAAATGGCACCACAGTACAAATTATTTTAATATGTTTTTTTCAACCATATTCGTATTTAGTACATTTTTTTTTTGGCCATGTAAATGTAGTATTAGGGAAATATCTTATTATATCGCTGTTATGTACTTTCATAAATAAATAAATAAAAATCAACCTACGTGTTTGTTGATAAAGAAGGACTTCCAAACTATATACTGACCGAGTGGGTTAGGACATGACAGAGAATATACAAAATTAATTTAGAGTATTGTCCCCTTAAAGAGAGCAATCCATTTTGTCTCCATAAGGCTAAGCATAGTGATAGGGCGTCAGATTTTACTCTCTGCGCGCTCAGTAAGCAATTGTTGGTTTTTTATTAATTACAGTTTCATAATATAGAAATTAAAAAAAATGAACTTTTTTATATTTAAATTACACACTAACTAAATACACTGCAAGGTACAAGTGCTAAATATTCCTTGACAGATTCGTTTATTTATTTATTCCAATTGTATTGAGAGAATTCCATTTCTTTTTACGAAACAACTTAATTTTAGGGGTCAAGTACATTTTGATAATTATGAAGACAGTTTAAAGCATATATATAGTCGACCTTGTAATTCAGTAAGCAATCGTTGTTTTTTATTTAATTACAGCGTCATTATATAAAAATTTAAAAAACTAACTTTACTACGTTTTAGAACTTTCATTCGCCTTTCAATTTCTATTTTTATCAAGGTTTTTTATAAAAGTGCAATGCAACTAAAAATGAATTATTTATTAAATTTCCTATTAATATAAATGAATTTAAAACATCTGTCTTTACTGCAGGCTTTAAGGTTACGGTTTCTAAACTTTTTTTTATGATACAATATGATTTTTTTGGTTTTTTATGGTGGCGCTCTTCTCTGTCTAGTGCGTGGTTTTAAATCGTTCTGTCTCACCTAGCGTATACACACTCTGTACCGTGGTACATTATGAAAAACAGAATCAATTTATATCTACCAACTTACTTGATTTGCATCGCTATAAAATAAACTATGCTTCTTTAACCGACCTTTAAGTAAGCATAATATCGAAATGACCGAAAATTTATTTTTCCTACCTTACGGTACACTTTGCAGGGCCGGATTTGAGAATCTTCCGCCCCTAGGGACTATTCTTAGAGACGCTCCTTTAAAAAATCACCGATATACTAGTCATTTATAAACGTTTTATACGAAAAAGTTAGTATAGGGTGATGTTTTTAGAGGCGTGGTTTTCAAGAAGAGATAAAACGCATATACATTGATGTTATGGCTAAGAATTTAGTTTTATTATAAAGATAAGGGTTTGCAATTATGTTTTAAAAATGATTTCGGGTAAGTGGCCGCCGCGGCTGACTCGAACAAATTCCAGCCGAGAGGCCCAATTTTCAACCACTTTTTGCAGCAAGTTGGGCCGTATGTCAGCAATAACGCGCCGAATATTCTCTTCCAAGGCGTTAATCGTGTCCGGCTTATCTGCGTAGACAAGCGACTTCACATAACCCCACAAAAAATAGTCCAGCGGTGTTAAATCGCACGATCTTGGAGGCCACGCCACAGGCCCACGACGCGATTTTTACTTTATTTTAGAATGATTTTAAAAAAAATTAGAGTGATTTTTTCTAAATTTGCACTATTTAAATCAAGTGACAGCTGTCAAAACCACCAACTACGAAAAAAGTAGTGCCAGATTGAAAACCACGCCTCTAAAAAAAACACCCTATAAGTGATTATTGCGTACCGTCCCATATTTGGTCATAGGTTGTTTGTTTAGATCACACAAGGCACTCTCGTCAAAACAACATTTGAAAATGTTTGATTTGAATAATATGATTTGTATTGTTGGTTAATGAAATTACAAACAAATACAAACGTGCTTAGAGTGCCTAGTAAGAAATCCGGCAATCACGTCGGGGTCACCAATGTACCGGTTATTTATATTTAGGGATACGGTTGTATGATTTATAACTATCACAATTTTGGTCGAGTGGAATGTGACTTCTTTAAAGGTCACATTCGGTGAACATAGCGCCGATCATAGACAATATCTACGCTGGGGATATTTGAGTGCTGTGCATATGGCAGCATTGCCACCGCTACAGCACTCCGATAAACCATTCCCGACCATTCCGATAAAAAAAACTAGCTTATTGGCCCTGCGATAAAAACATGATTTGTTTTGACCTACCGCACCGGGTCATTGGACGAGCGACCGCGAGTAAAAAGGGAATTTACACGAGCGCTTTGATAAAAAATAATAAATCAAGTCTTCGGGAATGGTTTTGGAACATCCCAGTAAATCGAAATGAGAACCTCCTCCTTTCCTCAAAATGCACGTATTGTTACTTAAGTAACTTATTGAAAGGACCTGTCGATAGGCTGACTAATTTCTTGCTTATTTTTTGCCCGTGCCCAGTTTAACTGGAAGTTTTCTATTGACGTCAAAGGCAACTAGACTTAATTAGTATGCAATTTCCTAATTGAAAGTCACAAGCATTTGCTTTGTTTGGAAATTACATTTCATACGCTGTGATCTCAAATCGGACCATCCTGAGATCAGTTATATTTTTTTTCCTCACGGTTTAGTTTTCATAGTCGAAGAAGGAACTTTCAGTGTTTAGTCTTTTCCCACCGCGCTCCCCGCCTAGAAACCTCCATAGGTAGTCAAACTAACATTTGTATCAAGTCGAAGTTATTACTGGTCATTAATTAATTTCTATTTGCATTCCGATATTGGTTAGGAAAAGTGTGTAACTTGGTGGCGCATCGGTTAAACGGCAGTGTTTGTGCAAGGGAGATAGCCCTCTCAAATGGGAGTTGTGTGGGTGGGAGAGGGAGGGGTTCCGTTGGGATCATGTTGCCAGACACTGATGAATGCGTTTTAAATCCCCGACCATAAACTGGCTGGCTGGAACCCGGATTAAACAAGGACACTTGGCTCCGGTTTGCACATTTCATTTTTAAGTTGTAACCGGGTGATAGATACCCAACGACTCGGCGGCTAAAATTCCCGACATTCGAACTAAAAGACTGAAAAAAAAACATAATGGCAACAAAAATGTGATATTGGTAAATGGCTAGGTACCATAAAGTATGGTTGATAGTGGCAGCAATCATTTTTACTGGAGTTACATATCGATTATTGTTATACGTACTTGGTCAATGTAACATATTTCTCAATGTAAGTACCATCATTTTTGGTTTCCTTTAACATAATATCTAACTAACTATCGCTACAACCATTTTTGGTTGCTGTTTAAATCGCAGTAAATTAAAATGGTAACAGGTAAAAACATCAAAATATTATGGTTGCTGCTACCAAATTTTCAGGTAACGTCAAGTTATTTCGTCAGCTGTTCACCCACGACGCCATATTGTTTTGCAATGATAGCAAAATGGTTTTGCTATCATTACAAAACTTACGGCCATAGCAAGAAATATGGTAAATCTAACCAAAAAATATTCAACAATAATCAGTCTGTAAGTACAAATATGCGATTTGCTTACACTTATGTTCGATTAGTAAATTTCTTGTTGCGGGTGCAAATTTTTAAACAACCAAGAAATAATAATAAAAAATGTGTAGCTGAATTGGTTGTGTTTTCAATAACCAATAACACAAATCATATTATAATAATTATTAGGAAAACCTTTTCAAATATGGTGTCTGGTGTCTTGTTGGTCTAAACAAACGACCTATGGCCAAATATGGCCAAATATGGGATATCCAATAATCATTTTACCAACTTTTTGTAGGTATTTTTTTAAAGGGGGTAGATGTATAGGTACGATACGGTCCATATTAGGGATAAGTTGCTATGAAGAAATATAGTTTTTTTTTTAATTAAATAAAAAAACTATTCGTTCATTCCGAAATGTCATCTACGTTCCTAAAATTGCTAAAAAAGCAAGTCTAATATGGTTCTATAAACATAGTTACTTAAGGGCCGCCATGATTTTTTTTAAATACTTAACGGATTGTTTTCTCTTTTCAAAAACATACGACTAGTTCAAAATAAAACCTTCCCCTTTGTGTTGTTTTTTGGTGGGTGAGAAGTTGAATGAGTCCAGCCGAAGTCATGATCGAATTGTAACTATCGGTTACCCTCATAACCAGGCCCGGATATAAGTGGAGGGCAGCAAACCGGGGCGCTTGCTCCGGGCGGCAATTTAGGGGCGCAAAATATATGTATGCAAAAACAAATGTTTTATTACAGCGCTCATTATCCAGGGCGCAGTGTACTATAGATCGTTTATTTGATTTTGAAATGGTTTTCTACAAATGATTTAATGTGTAAACTATTGACAGAGATTGACCGTAGTGGGGATAAATAAATATATGCTTATGTGGTTAAAAATGTGGTCAAACATTATTAATTGTTATAAAATGATTTCCAAACGCCAGTGTCACGATTTAGCCACGGATCGAAAAAATCGTAAATCGGAGAGTGTCAACACAATGAATTTATTCACGAAAAATAACACCAGGTTACATAACATAAGTTAGCAAAATATGGCTACGGAACCCTTCAGCGTAACCTGAAACCTTTGGAGTCGGTCTGAAACCGACGATTCGTAAAAACGATTTTAATAATACATAACTACCAAGAGTTAAATTCGAACGAAGAATTCATTTGTTGAACGGTAAACCTCATAAAAAATGAATTTCAATAACATTGCGTGTATAACCGATTGATTTTAATGTATTAGGTAGGTACTTATAACGAACGGATGGTGTGTAATAATATTAAATTAATTAAATTATTTTATTATTTTTAAGGGTGTCATTTTGCATATATAACGAATCCACCGTTTGTCTAGGTTTACGAACATGTATTTTTATCGTAATTAATATTTATTTTGTTATTATTTATTAATTAATTAATAATTATTATTTTTCATCAATGGCGAAAAATTAATGTCTGTTATCAGTTTTGTTGGACTAGGCACTATTGAATTGTAAATAAAATGTAAACTTTATATATTTTATGAACAGGCTAGATTTTATAGGATTCTGCCATTATAATAGGTACTGTTATTTTTTTCTGATAAGTATGAGAGATACAGGTTTTTCTCCTTTTTAAATTCAAATTAAAATGGTTGTGTAATTGATTGATCGTGAAATTTGCAGGTTGCAAAAAATATTATAGCGATAGTTAGATATTATGTTAAAGGCCACCAAAAATTATGGTAATTAAATCTTATTCCAAGTAAGTTTAACAATAATCGATGTGAAATTCCAACAAAAAATATTGCTGTCACTATATTAACCATACTTTATGGTTGCCAATTAATCAGTGAACATTTTGAGAATCGCTGATACTCCATCGCTGTGTATTGCGAATAAGTTTTATTCTTGGTTTGGGGAAGATGAGAGTAACAAAGGGTAGATAATCCAATTATGGCGCATGCTTTTGTTTTTATTAAACCACTTCTGAATGTTAAATCTCGCTCAATCCGAACCATCTTCGGGGGGGCGGAGGGGGGAGGGGGAGGGCTGGGGGAGGGGGAGGGGGAGGGGGCATTATCTGCGACGTCTCGTTTATTGCATCTGCATAAAATTTGCGAAGTTCCTCGCGTCTTCCGGGGAGGACCGCAGCTGCGAGCCACCTCGCCCTGCGACGCCGGCTGTGCGAGCGGGACGGCCGATGGTGCGCTATCTCTCACGCACATCCTCAGGCTTCATACTTATATTATCACCAACCCAACCTTTACAGGTACGTTCGATTTGAGGATTTCGGCCATGTTAAGCGTTTCCAATTTTAGCTACACTGAAAAAAAATATGGTACTGGCAACCATAAAGTCAAGTTGGTACAGCAATAAATCATTTTCATAATTCTCAATGTAAGACCATAATTGTTGGTTGCCTTTAAAATAATATCGAACTATCGCTAAAATAACTTTTGAAAACTGCTAATCACGATCAGATGTTCAGTCAAACCGCCATTTTGATTTGAATCACAGCAAAATAAAATGGTTGCTGCTACCAAACTTTCAGGTCACGCCGTTTTATTTCGTCAGCTGTTCACCCGCGACGCCATATTGTTTTGTAATCACAGCAAAATATTTTTAACTACATCTCTCGCTGCCATAGCAAGAAATTAGATTTTAGATTTTTTTGGTTAGATTTACCAAATCTAACCAAAAAATAATTTAACAATAATCAATCTGTACGCACAACTATGCGATTTGTTTACGCTTATGTTCGATTAGCAAATTCCTTGCTGTGGGCGTAAATTTTTAAAAACCAAACGTTTTGCTAAAATATTTTTTCCAGTGTATCGTGTCAATCGCGTCTAACGTTCGTTTTTTTTTTATTATAGAATCCAAACTGTTATACAGAATGTTTTTAATTTAGGACATTCCTTATAAGAGGTTGTTATTGATAAATAAACCGGTCTCACGAAAAAAATCATACCAAAATAATTATATTAATAAAAAAACATTAAAACGATTTCTATTTAAATTTGAAGTCGTTTTTCTCGTAATTGAGAAACATTTTTGCAATATTTTTTGATGATAAATGGTTGTTTGTCGATAAAGATCAACATCCGGAAAAGAGTGCCCTAAATTTAAAAACAACTATATATTAGTTATTGACTATACAAGATGCATATTTTGTTTTTGTTATTTTTTCTTGTTACCATTTTATTTTGCTGTGATTCAAATCAAAATGGCGGAACAGCTGATTGTGAAATTGACAGTTAGCTGTTGTTAATTGTAGCGATAGTTAGATATTATGTTAAAGGCAACCAAAAATTAGGAACTTTCATTGAGGATATGTTAGAAAATTATGGTAATAACAATAATCGATGTGTAACTCCAACATAAACATTATATCGACCATATTTTTTCTGTGTAGTATTATTTGTCGACTATGTTTATAAAAAAGATGACCGGGTTGAGTCCCTTTATGATCCGATTTTCAGAATAATTATTTTTCAAAAGCGCGTATTAATTTAAATAAATAAACAATGTAACGCGATTCAATGCGCGATCACTTATGAGATTGTTAAAAGGCATAAATTGGCTAAGTAAAGGCTTACAGCGCTCTGGGCTTAACTCCTTGCCATTCGGAAATAATTGCTTCAAATCCCAGGGCGGTATTGAGATTTGCTAAAGGCACCAATTGAATGCTGTCACTCGACTCAATTAGGGCATGCAAAGTGCGAGCGAGCGACGGACAGAGGCGAATTAGGATTTATTTACATTTAATTGTAATCTTTTCGTTTTTTAACTACACTAGGAAAATTGGTTTATGGAAAAAAAATATATCGGTAAAAATAAAATACCTAATCAAACTCATCTTTTTTCATTTTAGGTAATTTGTCCAACATTGTAACTTCAAAATCCTAAACTAGATCTATAAATGATTGGAGTCTTCTTGGAACAGCACATTATACTATAACAAAAGTAATTCATTGCAAGCAATGTATTTATTATGGTAACACTATTTTACTGATACACGAGTGCAAATAAATTCCCTTTTTATTTACTAATCATTTTAATATTTTATTTATTTATTTCATTGACCAACGTTTTGGGTCCTTTGGGTACAAATACGATTTGATTTAAGTATTACAGCAAAACTATTAGTAATTAAGAGTATTATAGACAATTCGTGATTAATGTTGCAAAATACTTGATTAGTAGATATGTAATTATAAAAAAAAAATGTATAAGTAAAAACCTTGCTATTAATGCGAATATCTTTTTTTATTAATTGATGTAAAAAAAAGCGTAAATTTTCAAAAAAAGTGAGTACATTTTATTATATAAATTAAGCCCTGTCTAATTTTTGTTTCAGTAATTTCATTTTACAGGTTATATTATTCAATTTTAGTTTTTTGTTTCTTTCCGATATGCCTTGACATAGAAGGGTGACGGGTCGGATTGAGACACAAAGAAGAAGGAATAAGTATATTTTTATATCGATAGTCGAAACGATAATAGACCAAATGAAAATTTAAATAGTGTTAATAGTATTGCAATTATTTTGAGAAATTTAAATGTCATTTCAAGAAATTTTAACACTTTTGATGGATTAATGTTTTTTTTCTGGTTTTCCAATGCAAAACATTTTGAATCTGAAGTCACTTTAGGTGGAAGGACAGCGTTCACTTCATGTTGTGATAAGGTAAAGTAATGTTATCGGCCCTAAGGTAAAATGAATACTTTAAATCATTGTATGATGGACTTACTTCACACGAACCATCATAAAATGATTTTGGATATATTCGTAAAAACAATTCAGCATTCGTAATTGTTTTGTTTACAACTGCTACTAATATTAAATTTTAAATTTCATAGGTATTGTAGGAATTAAGTTTGTTAGGTAAAAGTATACAGTATATTAACATGAAAAAAAAATATTTAATAGTATTCGAAATAGCAAAAGTACAGTCAAAGGCCCTCGGAGCATTTAATGTTGAACTGAAACGATTGAAAGAAAGAGATAGTGCGTGTGTGACTGTACCTATGAGAACCACCGCTTTCTCATCTTCGTATGAGCGTATGATCCGGCCCTGCAAAGATCGATATAAATAAATAAGCTGTTCTTGAAGTTTCCGAATAAAAGCATAACCTATCTATTCGTAAGTGGTATGAGAATGCAAAGGTAGATTGAATTGAAATCGTCCGAGCGCGAGAAATCGCGGCTCGCTCGTCACTCGCACGCCGTCCCGTGCGAGTGCGGCCCTGCGCGGGGCGCGCGGCGCGCCGGGCGCGTGTCGCGCGCGCGTGCCCGGCGCGCCGCTCGCCCGGCCCCCCGCCGGCACCCCGCCGCGCGCGCGGGGCGCGTCTGTTTAGCGTGCGGTCACAACAATAGCGGGGCATAACGCGATGGCGACATTTGTTTCGGACGGACTCTATTTTCCATATTTATTTATTTATTCCTTTATGAAAGTACAAAACAGCGATACAGGAAGATAATTCATATCATAAAGAAAAAATCCATCTCGAAAAGAGTGCCAGTGCTGCAAATATGTATTATTTAGTTATATTAAAGACAAAAAAAAAAAAATAAATAAAAAAAAAATCCAAAAATAAAGCTGATAAAAATCTAGCTTATCTGCCTTGCGATTTCAAACACGATTTGGCCGAGCGCCTGCGAGCAAAATACGAACTTACTCGAGTGCTTTGATAAAATTAATAAATTGGGCATGTATTATTTTCGCATTTCTTCACTATACGTCTTCATTCTCCCCCCCCCCCCCCCCCTTAAGTCTTCAGGAATGGTTTTGAAACATCCTGTATACATCGTTCGATAGTAGTAAATTAATTAAGCGCAACCGGACGTCTTTTGGAGGCGACTGTGGGTTATTTTGCAGGTTATTTTGTAACATTATTTTAAATTTTTCTATTTCCGCACATAGATGAGTTTCTATTTATTTTAATTGGCCAGTAATAAATGGTACATTCCAAGAGCCGTGCTGTCATATTATTGTAATTCGAATATGATAATTGGGCTCTCTATCGAACTGTCAATGTTTCGGTAATTAGTACTAGGTTGACTTTAATATATATCTGTAGTATCCAACCAGCCTTCGATGTACTTGCTTGTATGGTAGCTAAAATAGTGTTAATATTAAGTGATTATACTACGTGTGTAGTTTTGCAAATGAATAGATTCATAGAGTATTTAGTAACAATGCGGTTGTCGCATAGGTCGTTACTGAAATCAGCAGGACGCCACGCCCTGTTTATAACGAGCGTCCGACCGCGGGATTTAGCCCAAGGCGGTCGTAAACGACATTTCACAATTTAAAAAGATTTCGGAGTTTTGTCGAACTAAATGACTTTTTGTTCAGAATCCATTCACAATGTTTTTGCTAAGTATTTAAAGTTATTTATTGTATACAAGTAAAAATATATACTACTAAGATAAATAAATAACAATAAAAAACAAAAAATAACACTCCCAGACGCATAATAACAAATAAATAATTCACGCTGATCTCACAAAGGTGTAATTGATAGCAGAGTTTTAATCCTACTGGGCGAACAGACAAAGATATCAATCTCTGCGGAAATGGAATTTAATAATTCGACTGCTCTTCCAACTGGACATAAATAACCGCTTAAATAGCGTGTGCTTCCGCGCTCTAGTAAAACGGTCCGGGACAAAGAAACCAATATCTCTGAGTATTACGGGATTCTCGATGAAACCTCGAATAACTTAAAAAAAATATACCAATATATGGACTTTTCGCCTAAACTCGAGTGTGGATATGTGTTGGGAAAAAATCTGGATTATATCCATACCTACGGAGATAAAGGTATCTTAGGAACCTCTAGGAATACTGAACCTCTATCTAGTACCCATTCCTGGCTATTTTAAGTAAATTTATTGCGTGTGCTGAGCAAAATGAATAATCTTGCAGTATCTATATTTATATTTATAGGTTTTTTAAAGCCACTTTTAGTGGTAGGTTATTGAAAAAAAATCCTCGTCTAGAGATATAGGTAACAAAGGTTTATTCCTGATTACTTTTTTCAAAATGTGTTTCAATAAGTCATAATAAATTATTTTGTGATTATCCGCATTGGGACCGGCGACAGACCGAGATGTGTGCGCTCTTCGCACCAGTGCCGGAATCCGCCCTGGCGCGGACGATAGAGTAGGACGCCGCTATAAATGTCTTTCTTGCGCCAATTTCCATTTTTTTAACACGACTTTATGCCCCTTAATGCGGAAAACGACTTTATGCGGAAAACTTATGCCACAATACATAAAGTTTTCCGCCAATGATAAACATCTCGTTCGATTGCTTAACAATAAATAACTATACACTGTCGTCTAAGATGATTCCCAGAAGTTTGTAAAGACATCAAAATTAATCATGTGTTCCGAAAAAAAAACTAAAACTGATAATTTAATTTAATTTATCTTTATTAGGGATATAAAACAGTTACACGAGAAAAATTTTATACAGGCAGTACATATACAATCATATAAAAAAATAAAAACAATAGTACCAACTTATAAGTGTAAAATAAAACCAATTAAATATTTCCACCGAGTGAGTATACAATTAGTGCTTAACCTAATAAAATCCAAGATGAAGAGATGAGAAGAAGGGTGGGGGGGGGGAAAGGGAGATTTCACATTAACGTTTCATTTTTTATAAGTCTTTTGAACGACACTAAATTAACATTGAATACATCAATATCTGGGTTGATATTATATATAATCAAATATATATATATAAAATATTGAAGTTGATGAATTTTGCAGCAATTAGTAGCCAATCTAATAATTTATTTTTGGCTTTATTTAGTAATAAAACAAAAAAAACGCATTTAATAATTGTTTATAGTGAATAACGCTATGATTTTGTTATTTATCTGTAAGAGTAGCACTGGAATTTTAGCCGAAATAGAGATCGGAAAAGTGTTGATTTTGAGAAATGGCGCTACTTCGACAGACGCTGTAGGATTTAATATAATATAAAATAAAAAAAACTCCTCGATTCGTTGTTGTATAGTATATATTTTATATAATGCGATATATTTATTTAAAATATAACACAAAGTAAAACCAGATTAAGCCGTCAAAGTTGCCCGATTTTGGTCGCGAGGGTAATACTCGCTCACATTCTATGAATGGGTTCGTTTTGCCCATAATTGGATGTACGACGTGGTCAGATCGTTTGATCTTGTCACACGTGAAGGTACCCTGAGATGCATCAGCTCAAGCAGAGAGCTGCAGTTTACTGCACCTGAGATTATTTTGTACACAGCATCAGCTGTACCACCTTCGTTCAGCAAAAGATTAAACTTTATGAAATAAAGATGGAAGATTTACGATCCATGTGTATATATAATATTTAACATTTTGTTATCATGCACCGCTGGCTGATCGCGCTGGGTTATTGGCCACTATCGGTCAAGGCCGAGCGCGAACGACACCAACGCTTTAATAAGATTAATAAATTTGAATATCAATGATTTTTTAAAAAAAAATCATACGCGTAATAGGATACATAAATACTCCCATATGATTTCGAGAATGTTTCTAAGCCACCCTGTATAAATTGAATGCGCATATCGTTCAGGCGAAATATTTTATACTAAGAATACTGGTAGAATGGGTTTAACGATGATACTCGTATATATCTTAATACACTTATAATTTATCTAAGAAAGAGATTTTCTTTTCTATTTAAGGATTTTTAACCTAATTGTTATACTTATAGGTTGTAAATTGTGTGTGTGTATTTTATTATATTTAATTTTTTCAATATGTAAATATCATAACACTTAGTTGCATTTATTTTCGCAAATAATATAGCTTGTTATATAAAAAAAAAAAAATAATAATCGCCAGTCCGATTTAAAGCAAAAATACCGCTTCACCAACTTTTTCAGGCCTACTCGGCGGGGTAAATCGGTTACTATAGTCATCATAATGAATATATGGTGATGATTTTAGAGGCGTGGTTTTCAAGAAGAGATAAAACGCATATAATTTGATTTTATGGCTAAGAATTTAGTTTTATTATAAAGATAAGGGTTTGCCATTATTTTTTAAAAATGATTTCGGGTAAGTGGCCGCCGCGACTGACTCGAACAAATTCCAGCCGAGAGGCCCAATTTTCAACCACTTTTTGCAGCAAGTATGTCAGCAATAACGCGCCGAATATTCTCTTCCAAGGCGTTAATCGTGTCCGGCTCGTCTGCGTAGACAAGCGACTTCACATAACCCCACAAAAAATAGTCCAGCGGTGTTAAATCCCACGATCTTGGAGGCCACGCCACAGGCAAACGTTGTTCAGGAGTAAGTCTATTCATTATGAAATGGCAAACCAAACTGAGCATAAATCAAGTGACAGCTGTCAAAAACACTAACTATGAAAAAAATAGTGCCAGATTGAAAACCACGCCTCTAAAAAAAACATATTTTTAATTGTATGGCAGCGCCGTTCGTACTTGCAACGAGGCTATCGTAAAATCCGTAAGATGGCGCTTGCATCATTGTTGGGGCACGAAGCATTCACCGGACCATTCCGCGCAGGTTCTCGAGCACTTATTATAAATGCTGGATATTGTAATCTCGCCGAAGGACCCTCGCGAAGGTACTGCGAGCTTTGACGATAAAAGCCGAGAAGTTTGAAGCGTGGCCCGTTAAATATGTTCACTCTGATGGGCTTCACGCCTCGATTGAGGTCAGCCGCTTCGAGGGGGTGGGCGGGCATTTGCATCCTCGTTAGAGCGATCATCGGAATGGTCTCAGAGACCCTGGCTAGGGTCACAGTGACAGCCGGTGGCGTCCTACCCGACGTCCTAATCGATTGAAGAATGTTGTTTTTTGAAGTTACACTTCTTTGCGCCCGTTGTACTCATTTGGATCGAGGAGTAAAATCCGTAGATCCTGTATCGATGCTGTATTTAGTAGATATCTTGAGGAGTTTGAATCTAGAATATTTGTTAGTTACTTTAGTTATCATAAACCGATTGTGTCTTTCTTGGAATGGAATAGAGTACGATTTCTAATTAACACCCACAAAATAACCAAGATGAAAGAATGATTATAGAAGAAATTATTGATAGCAGGATAATTATTGAGAAATTAACGAGGACGAAGTTAATAAGCGATTTCAAAATAGCCTATTACTTAAACAGCTACAAAATAACTGCGTTTAGGTTCAAAAACATTTTGACAATATGTTATAGAATAATGAAACAGTAAATTCGTACAAGCGATCGACACTACTATTAATAGGTACTCATGGTGTCACATGCAAAGAGATTTCCGTGCCACTGAAGCTTGGGGTCCAACCGGAAGGGGTAAAAAATAATAGGGCTACTGTCAAAATAGTTATTGCCGGCGATACGGTGTTGATCTGGTAAACTTGTGTAATTTGCAAGCCAGGCATTGTTGAACGCGACTCTAGCTAGTGCTGTGAGAACGCGATTTCGTCACAGTAAAACGGCTATTCGTTGCGCTATAATAATAGGGCGATTTAAACGGTGTCGTCTTATAACGCGCACTTCTAGTCAAAACGAATAAACCCACTCTCACTGCCGCCCTTACCTCAACCGATCTGTGCCTGTTTAAAGCAACGATTCCTAAACTTTTATCACGCCAGGTTAATGTCGCTTTCTTTTAGGGTAAAAAATATCTCCTTAAACCAAGAAGATACATTTTTACAAAGTATTTAAACACATATTTTGCCGTTTTAAAATGAATAGATTAATAGGTAAATAGTTTAAATATGATGGCATTATTTAAAAACGATTTTTTTTTTGAGAATATTTTTTAGACTTGTTTAGCTGTTGATATAAATCAACAGTAGTGACTTTAAATACACCCAAACCCATCACCTAGTAATTTTACTAAACATTAACCTAACACGCACACACGAATTCACACCTAGTATCTTAATTAAATATGCCCTCAGAATGTTTTTTTTATCTCCAACGGAGATTAAAGAAATCTTAATGTAACTAAAAACAAATATAGCATACTATAAAATACACAGGCGAAACCTATACTAGCAGCATATTGGACCGGAGAAGTTAAAACTTCAATTGAACAATTCTTCTTATGAAATTCGATCAAAAGGCGGGCCAAAAAATTCAATATGGAGATTTCCCATAAAGGAATCTTTTTAAGCATACTTTTTTTATTATTTTGAATTTTAAAAACTCCTTCACGACCTGGTATTCTTCATGTAGAGTCGGTTAAAACTTTAAAATTCTAAAATCGGTGGTGAGGTCATTGAAATCTGACATCACAAACATTTCGCGGTTGGAGTTGGTCCATGGGAACTAGGCTTCGCTCCGCTCCGATTAAAATAAAATATAGATTTATCTCAAACGCTTATAGGAAAGTATATATCTATAATTGATATAATATATACACTGAATTCTAGTGAGAATTACTTCATTTTAATCTTATTAAAATGAAGTAATTTACGAAATATAGCGAAAAAAGAAATATGCTAAAATTAAAAACCCATATATCTATCTATGTAGGCATTGACACCTGTCACCGAGGGGTTCCATTCGAATAACTTTAATCACAAAAAAAAAAATATTGATTAGTAAAAACATCGATATTGCGTTTTTTTTATAAACTTTATTTTTTATTTATTTATTTATTTATTTATTTATACAGCATAACTCAAAAAAAAATTGAATACCCTAAAGCGAAAAAGAGAATATTTACATATGCGTGTATTGGTTAAATATATAACTGAAAACGTCCTGAATAAAAATTGGTTAAAAAATATAACTTTGAGAATCAACGGTTAAAGGGGTAAATAAATACAATTAAGGGCGTAACGCCAATTTGTAGCAATGCGCGCTCGACTTATCTGCATAGATTTTGTTAGAGGTGATTAAAAATATATAATTTACTTACAATAATTTTAAGTAAGATGATAATTGTATTTATTTCAAGTGCCTTGAACTTATTGGCGTAAACCTAATGTGTTTGAATTATACTTATTGCGTTGATCGTTCTACCAATAACGCGACTATGCATGAGGCCGTCACGGTTGTTGCTTTTTATTACAGCAAGAAATATAGATAATAATATAAAATGAGCACACTATTCAATAGAGTGTACTCAAAAGAATAACTCGTAGCGAGTAGCGACGATTTAACTAATTGATTTAATAACATATTTGAAAGACAAAGATAGCATATAAATGAATATAGGTAGCTATGTTTATTTCGAGCCCAATTTCACCCACTTCATGTTGCTAAATCGTCCGTTACGCCTCTATAAAGGGTGTACTTAAATACCTATTGTGTTATATTCATTTAAATATAGCTCAGTACTCATTGTATTGACACTTTTTAATCTAGAAAATATACCTACATCTATGTGTTACATAAATGACTGGTGTATTTTTCTATATGATAATATATTTTTTTTCATTGTTATATCATTTATTGTTGTAACTTCCTATTGTAACATTATAAATAAATAAATAAATTTCACATCACCTTTATGGCTTGTACTGCTGTTCTAAGGTGATGTCTCAGTTTAAAAACACAGATCCTCAACTGACAATTCATAAACTAAATCGAACTCAATTTTTATTTATATATCACTTTTATAGCTTGTACTGCTGTTCTAAGGCGATGTGTCAGTTATAAAAACACAGATCCTTAGCTGACAATTCATAAACTAAAACGAACTCAATTTTTATTTTTACATCACTTTTATAGCTTGTACTGCTGTTCTAAGGTGATGTAATCAGTTAAAAAAACACAGATCCTCATCTGATAATTCATAAACTAAAACGAACTCAATTTTTATTTTTACATCACTTTCATAGCTTGTACTGCTGTTCTAAGGCGATGTGTCAGTTATAAAAACACAGATCCTCAGCTGACAATTCATAAACTAAAACGAACTCAATTTTTATTTTTACATCACTTTCATAGCTTGTACTGCTGTTCTAAGGCGATGTGTCAGTTATAAAAACACAGATCCTCAGCTGACAATTCATAAACTAAAACGAACTCAATTTTTATAACAAAAATTAAACTAATAAAATGTTCAACTGAGATTTAACTAGAGGCACACTGTGGACATTCAGGGTTACGCAAAATATTTGTATAGGATTCATAAAAAACAACTTAGTCGCATTTTTATACGAGTAAATATAAAGTTCGTATGTATGGGAAGTGAGTGTGAGGGTTTATGTGTGTGTGCGTGTCTACCTATATCTCGTAAACAGTATTCTTTAAAAAATATATAGTTTTATAGTAAAACATCATCTAAATAACGATTAATATACTATATGATAAAATGAATGCACTGTATTTATACACATTCTGTAGATACCCAATACCAATTTGAAGGAATAGATGAGATCTAACTATGTTTATATTGTTTAATTGTTAAATCGCACGTTTACACCTGTATAGGTGTGAGATTACATCTGTTAGTTAGAGAGAGATGGGCGATACTTACCGTCTTTGTTCATCCCCATTCCAAGGCACTTCTTGAGTCTGCAAGCCTGGCACTGGTTCCTGTGCGCTTTGTCCACGACACATCTCCCGGTGCCGGCTTGGCATCTGCAAACATTGGAACGACATATATTGTTTAGTGGACAGCATTCAATTGTATGAAGTAGGGAGAGGTGGTTTAAATCACCCTATTATTCCAGCGCAACGAATAGTAGCTGGCGTATAGCGGTGACGAAATCGCTTCCATTCACAGCTATTATTGCCCGTTGCCTGGCTTGCACATTCCATTGCACACCATATCATCGCCGGCTATTTTGACAGTAGCCTATTATTTTTTACCCTATCCGGCCAGACTCCAGCTTCAGTGACACCATTACAATGAAGCACGGGGACGAGTTCAGTTACAAATCACGCAGTTATTTTGTAGCCTTCTAAGTATTAGGCTATTTTAGTATTTAGGCATGACGTAATTATTTCACGTAATTGGATAGATACATTATTTTTGACAATAGATAGGTAATATTAGGTGTTTTGTACTAAAGGGTGTGAGAGTTAATCCCTTTCTGAGACAGGCTGAGGAAGATTCTCGAAGATCTTTTCCGAAAACCTCCGAATATCAACCAGGAATTCAACCAATCAAGCAGCTAAAGTCGCCAATGCATATAAATCGGAAATATAAATAAATTTTCCGACCCTCCCCGACCTCAATAAGTCTGTGCCATTTCGTCTAAACCCCTCCGAATACAACCCATCGCTTCACAATATAACAACACATTTTTCTCTATCGAGGGTAGAACGCGTTTTTTTTTGTTTTGTTTGTTTGTGAAACCTGAATCTGACAGAATTTGCTCAACATTGTCTGTGGAAATATGGTCATCGAGTTTATTTTATAAGCGTATGCAAGAAATAAATTAAAAGTCTTATTCAACCTACTGAAGTTACATAATATGACATTGTTACGCAACATTTGACGTAATTTAATGAAATTAAAACGGGTCTACCCTTGAAAAATTCCCTATAATATCAAAAAAAAAATAATATCGAAATCGCTTGAGCCGTTTCGGAGTAATGAGTGAATTAAGAAAAAAAAAACTAATTAAGAAACTCTTCCTTTTGAAGTCGCCTCTATGCATGTATCGCACGCACCAAAGATGAGGAGTGATGCGACTAAACCCGAGTGCCGCAGGCGCGAGCCGTCGCCATTAATGCCGCCTGCACGGCCGTTCTTTTAGCTAAATAATAGGTGGTTCTTATATAAATAGGCGCGGATAAAACGTGTTAAAATATGTAGGCAATGCGGGGTTATACTTTTGATATAAAATCAACTCCCTTATAGTATAAATTTTACTTAGGTATAACGCGCGTGGTATAACCACACATTATTGTCTACTTTGCTATGGGGCCCTTATGGGTCTTGCAAAAATGCCTTTAAAAAAAATAATTTCCCACCAAACATAAGACTTTGATGAGGTATTTTATAATAAGAAATAATTTTATGGTAAATGTGTAAATTGGGAACAGCTTTTGTATGAAGGTTTTGAGCGAATACCCTCTTAAACAGTCACATTAAGGCTAAATATTATTTTTAATTCATTTAAACCCTGTTTTCTATGGTTGGTATATGGTTCATTTCCAGAATACAAGGAACAAAGATAATTTTATTCAGCGGGTACCTCCTCGTACGTCCACATTTCAAAAAACTAGTTTATATAGAGGACTAGAAATGTTCAATAAATTAACGGGAGAATATAAAAACATAAAATATATATTTACTTTCAAAAAAGCCATCAAAACATATTTAATTAAAAAAAATCTGTATGAATTCAAATACCTATAATTGAAAGGAAGAAATGTTATGTGTCGGTTATTCTTTATACTAATTTTAAAATAGTATATTTAAGCATAATTATAAAACTTCTATTTGCAATTTATATATATATATATATATTTTTGATGTATTTTTAGCTTTTTAATAAGAGTATGAGTAGTATAAACAAAAGAGTACGAACACTCTAGGCATGCATGATGTATCTGTATATTATTATATCAATTTTTGTAAAACAATTGAAAATTGAAAATTGTCATTCCTATGCATTAAGTTGTTCTTGGAAATAAACTTTTACTTTACTTTACTTTACTTTACTAACCATTGGATCATACAAACATATTTAAATACCTTGATATTTTGTCTTCAACATAGTAGAGGCAGATTTTTAAAATTCAATTCTAATTCTGAGAAATGTAATAAATGATAAACTGCTGATTTCACGTGAGATCGTTCACGAGTACGTCGCGTTCACGGACTATAATAATATCCATCATGATTTGAAAGCCTTAGCACGTTGACTACTGTTAATTTTCAGAGATAGTTAAACGTTAGGAATCAAATTCTAAATCTACGAGCAAGAGTCGTTTATCTCATTTTAAGAAAGTGTATTACAAAGTAACGCGTCTTTTGAGAATAAAACAAGAATGGCTATGACACCCCTGTAGCTATCATTC
This sequence comes from Neomicropteryx cornuta, assembly GCA_020383195.1. Classification (NCBI taxonomy): domain Eukaryota; kingdom Metazoa; phylum Arthropoda; class Insecta; order Lepidoptera; family Micropterigidae; genus Neomicropteryx; species Neomicropteryx cornuta. The sequence goes on from JAHKQU010000024.1 coordinate 9,508,342, forward strand.
AATATCAACTGCTTCTATACATTGTTTAGTAGTAGTAAAATATTTAACCAGAACCTGACGTCTTACAGTTAGGCCCTACAGGTGTCATTAACGGTTTCTTACCCCTATTGTGATGGATTGCTTCAGTTCTTATCTCCACTTGTGCCTACGGCACATTTAGCCCATTCTATGTGTGTTTTGGGTGGCCATAGAGGTGACAATGGGTTATTTTTTAGGTCTGAGGGTCTGATCACTGAGTCATCATAAATTTTAGCATCACTTTTCATTTGTTAGTACTAAAAATTTGTTGTTTTTAATGTTATAAAGCTATAATTAAATAAAAACCAACAATTGCTTACTGACCGCGCAGAACGTACCGCGTTCACCTATCTGGATTTAAAATTTTATACAGAAGTTATACTACTTAGTAATAAAATATAGATTATGTCATAATGTGATCACGGACAACCCATCGAATCGATCCAGAGGGTTCGACGTATCAGATGTTATGGCTAAAAATCCCATTATTTAATAATATTAACCCCGTAGGATCATTACATTCGCACGCACCCTCTGCGCTAAGTAAAGTGCACGTATGGCGGGTGCCGGGTTCGATTCCTATTAATCTGATGCACATTTAAGCCAGGGGCGGATCCACGCGCATAACGCACTCGAAATCAATTTAATTAAATTTACTATATTATCAGAATAATTTCATAAAACTATTCTTTGTAATTAAATTCAAATTCTAGCGAAATTGTTGAATATTGAATTGTTGACTAAATTGTTGACACTAATCAACATGTTTCAAGCAAAAGATCGTATTCCACGATACGATAATTATACACAATAATATTAAAATATTAAATTTATCATCCTTGCATAGTCATCTAGTTTTTAAAATGTTTCGTTTTTAAAAATAATACTCTCTGGCTTTGGAAATAAAACTCCAAATGCAAAATTCTCTAAAATGGGATATTTAGTGGGCCGTCGACGATTTAGATATGACAACATTGTAAAATTGAACTCGTAACATTGAAATAATCACCTGACGATGTAGGTAGGTACTGTGAGAAATTTCATATAAACGAAAAAACAATATATAGATTCAAACACGATAAATTACTATTAATAAGGCCGATTAAAGTTATTTAATATTTATTATTACGTAAAAGAAACGTATACAGGCGATACACAATTATAAAACAATAAAAACAAAAAACAATGGTAACCAGTAACAAGGATAAATTAAAACCAATTAAATATTTCTGCCGAGTTAGTATGAAATTTGTGTTTAACCTAAGGAATGCAAGAGAGATGAAGAGAGGGGGAGGGAGAGAAAAATGAAATTTCATGTTAAAGTTACCTATAAATAAGTATACTATCTATAAATACTTATCAAAAATCATTTCATAAGTATTTTGAACGCCACTAGGTTAACATTAAATATATCAATTTGTGGACATTTTATATTTAAGGTAGATTCTATAAATGGGTTAATTTTGCTCATAATTGTTTCTACGACGTGGGATATCTAGCAAATCGTTTGTTCTTGTCACACGTGAAGGTATCCTGTGACGCAATTAGCTCAAGATGCATTAAGGCGCCACCAGTCCCTAAAACGTGTTTTGTAACGTATTTTGGTGCATTTTGTTGAAGTTATTCCCAACAAATGGCTAAAACTAAAAATACCACAATATTCTCCATATATTAATTTAGTACTTTGCTTAAAAAAAAACGAAATACACCTTATTATAGTAATGAAAATAAATAAATAAGAAAGTGTTGTTTTTTTTTTTTTGCAACGATTTTCTTTTAAGTTGTGTAAGTGACGCGTACCTATTTTTTGGTTCTAAAGATAGACAATATAATAATCTAGGACATTACTTAAAAAAAAACATTTTTTTCAAATGATAATAATTATTTAAATACAAAAAACATGTTTCATCGATTCCAAATGTAACGAATTCGCGGTCGGCGAGTATATCCGTCTCTTTTCTACACGTCAATTGTTCGAATAAAGCCTACTCTTTCTAATCTCAAGGATAAATGCGTCCCGGGGCGCCTTAAACAAGATTAAGGTATGAATGAGCGAAGGATTTATAAATTTGGAAAATAAAGAAAAGGTAAACCTATCATACAATCTTTTTAAAACTAAATTGCAAGTGTGCATGAGTGTTCATAAAATATATTCGCGTTTTATAGTAAAAAAAATGTCTATTTACTATACAAATAGCATTATTATTGTAACCAACATTATGCTAATTCCAACCGATAAAAACTATTGCATTTATTGGTGGGATACAATCTTTTGGATTGGCTCAGTTTTTTTTTTGATTGATAAAATGTGTGCACCATAAAATATTCGAGGGTAGGATTACAAGATCGTGCAAAAATAAGCAAATCATAATTCCGGTAGGTACCTACAGGAAGTTCCAAGACCACTTCCGAAGACTTAAGGGGTGTAATATCCCGAAATTATGACAAGAGCGATTTCATATTATCACGTGAAGTTTACAAATGTTCTGCTCGGACACCGTGATGAATTTTGATGAGGTCAAAACAAATCATGTTTGTAATCGCTGGGGCAATAAGCAGGTTTTTTTTATCGGGAATGTCTTTGGAACTCGGTCAACAAACTTTGCCTGAAGGCTAGTAGGTACTATATTAGTTTCTCTTAGGTATTTGAAAAGCCGCATAACTTTTCCCGATAAAAAAATCTTCCTAAATCCGCTCCCGTCGCCGCCGCCGAAGCGGGTAGGTCCACTCGGTCGTCGCGCCGTAGCGCCCACTTGTTGCTGTTGCGCTCACATTGTGCGCAGCTGCCGCGCGGGGCGGTCGCCTGATTCGTTTAAGATTCTTTTGTGCAGGGTCGGCGCAGGGCTCATTCGCCGGCATGTGTTCGAGTGGGGTCTTCCTTGTCATCGAATTGAGTTGCAATTGTATTCAAGGCGATCACTGATCCAAAAATTAATTTGTCCCGGTTCGCCACTGAATTACCGCCATTTTGAGGCATCGATTTACAAAAGGTTAAAATATGCCCGCAGGACCTGTTTACAGCTTGGTTGAATTACACAGACGCTTGATATTATTATAACTTAGTCTGCGTGTCAAAATATGTCCTGTCTTGTCCTACCCGCTTTGGTTTTACCGATAAGTGACTTCAATGCTATGTTTGTTAGTCCGTTTAGTCAAATCTTGCAAGCCGAATTAGAACCACTTCCTCTTATCCTACGGAGATGAAATTAACCATGTTGGCTAAGTTCCGATGACAGTACATTTTTATGGTAAGCATGACCTGATTCTGCGCCCAGGAATGGCTCAAAACGAAGGAACTCCTCAACGGTCAACAGCACAGACACAAAATTTTATATACGCATTTAAAAGCTATTTTATTACTATTAATGTAAATATATATAATTGGCTCTCCTATGAAACCATAGATATACGAACATGATGTTTACTCGTTTGTATGGAAGTTATTATTATTTAATGAGAAATGCTTTATGCAATTAATATTTTATTTTGGCCCATTCCTTGATTGAATCTGGCCAAGCAAGGAACCGGGCCGCAGATGTGCCACGGCACACCCTGGATTACATCGTCGCTCTGTGATGCTAAACTCTTCACCCCCACTCCGGCTAAGCCCTCACCCCAGGATTGGAGCCAAATGTTCACGGAGTGGAGACGATAAAAAAATAATTTGTCCAGATTGGTGCGGTCGCTTTATGCGCGCGGATTTATGCCTTTAAACGAGGGGATCCTGTACGCTCTACAAGGAATTCCTGTATATACAGGATGATCCAAAACCGTTTCCGAAGACATAAGGGGGTTTTGTGCAACCCTTTATGAGTAAGAAATGGTATAAAAAATACCGGTTCGACACCGTTACGCGATCCTTTTACTATTCTCGGTAACCATAGTGAATTTTTACATAGTTTCTTAACAAATAACACTAGAAATCGCAGGACTAATACAGGGTGAGCTTAAAGTGAACAGTATCCTTTTAAGGGCTCATTCTGTGCACAAATCTGAACAACTTTTGTTCAACAAGTTTTCATATAGAGAACAAAAAAAAATACATAATAAAAATATAAATACTCTATTAAATCTATCCTTTTCAATCGACCTATATTACAATATTTGCGGGCGGGAACCTACCCGTCGTGCTTTGTCGTCAGTACGTGAAGTCAGCCGGTCAGCCAGAAACCGATTCCGACGTTTTTAGGACTCTTTATTTTAGACCATTTTAGGCATTTTAGACCAGTTTTTTTACTTTATTTACAAAGTTGTTGAATAGAAGTTTTTTTTGGTCAAAATTTTTTTTTTATTGAAAGTTAAGGGGGATGTGTATTACCATAAAGTTATTTTTTTTATGAAAAAAGACCTGTCATATTTTTTCACTAGGAGGCTGTTTTTCGAAAAATAGTAAAAAAAAGTGGCTGCTAACGGTTGGTTGCTAGGCGTGAATCTACGAAAGTGCTATAAAAAAGTTTTCAGTTAATTTTATACCAATTTTATCAAAAGCATTTTTTTATAAAGCCTAAAATTATGCAGGTTTACCTAACTTTAAGTTACCTACTAAATTTATTTTTTGTGTTAGTAAATGAAATATATACTTGTGTTGGTATAGATAATATTAAATAATGGCAGTAGGTACTAAAAATAATATAATATATTTTAGGGAAACATAGAGCGTAACTTAATTTATAAAACAAATGCATAGTTATTAATTTGGCCAATTACATGAATCTACTGTTTAACAATTGAATTGAAAGAAATTCGACAAAAAAAAAGGTGATAAATGAGAAATATAAATAAAAATGCATAGTTTTTGCATATTTACACTAATAAAAATATATATTAGTTAGATGACGGGTTTTTTCAGTTATTTTATAATTAATATTTAGGACATTTACTTTCTAACTACCCATATGAGACGAGTATATTTTACTCACATTGTTTTTGAATGAATTCAAAGTACGATTAAAAATGTCTAATTCCGTAAGATTACTAGTATATTTATGACATATTGTTTGCGTTTTGAGCGTAGTTGAGTTCGCTTTATGACATAAATTTATATGTAACCATTCTAACGTTTTCAGGCTACTAAATCACTCTTAGTTTGCGTCAGAATATTAACCTACTATTACAGAAAACCACAAAAAATCCTTACGTAAAACCCACAAAACCCAGAACTATGGGCGCGGGCTCTTGGATCAATCCATCCGTAATAAAGTTATATACTTACACAGCTGTTAATGACAAACTAGACCAGGAGCTGATATAGTATTTTAAACAGCACCCTACTAAACAGCACAACAATGCGTCATTTGTGTATTTCGAATATCGCCAAGTATACGAAAATGTATTTATAAATAAACAAGGATGGCTATGGAACCTGTAGCTATCATTTAATATCAACTGCTTAGATAAATTGTTTAGTAGAAGTTAATTATTTAACCAGAACCTGGCGTTCCTCCTCGAACTTATGTTAAGAACGGTTTGATGTATCACCTAAACTTTACAAAACAAACCCTGATGAATTTTGATATGAGGTCAAAACAAATCACGTTTGAAATCGCAGGGCCTATAAACTGTATTATTAAAGTTTTTATACCTCTATATGCATGCGTCTATAAAAATTGCATATTATATTTTTTTTTACAAATATGTCATTAAGGTGTGTTGTTTGCCTTGGTTCCCTGCAATACGAATGAAATTTCAAATTTAATGTTAGTAAAGTTGAAAAAACATAATTATAGAATGTTGAATTGTATTTAAGAATGTTTTCAAAATAATTTTTTGACTTTTTTTTATTGAAGTTGCATGTGACGTTAGTCCATCATACAATGATTTAAAGTATTAATTATGAAAACGCCAATATGCTTTAACCTCATCACAATATGAAGTGAATGCAGTCTTTCACCTAAAGCGACTTCAGATTAGAAATATATTTAGCATTGTAAAATCTGCATTATTGTAAATGCATTAATACACAATCAAAAGTGTTAAAAAATATTGGAATCACAATTAGAGCCCATTTAAATGTATCCCTCAAAATAATTTTGTAATACTATTAATTTGTAATATTATTAATTTGGCCTAAATTCACGGGAATATGTATTCCTCCTTCTTCTTTGTGTCTCACGTCAGTTTTATGTGGAGGCATAATGGATATCTGAATGTAAAAAAAAAAAATGTAACATGTAACATGAAATTACTCAAACTACGATTAGACAGGGTCTAATTTAAATAATAAAATGTACTATTTTTTTTAAAAACCTAATAATTTCGCTTTTTTGTCAATTTGTGACATTACTTTATTGATAATTCACATATTATATAACTCTTTTGTTCGCTCTCATTTAGAATTTGCTTCGTGTATTTGGTGTCCTCATTATAATATCTACATAGTAAGAATCCAAAATATTCAAAATAATTTTTTTAGGTTTTTAAACATTAAATCTCATTGCTCAACAGTTTGAAAACTCAAAGCCTTGAAGACGCTTAAGTACACTGTTCCAAATTTTTTATGCTAATGTTAATATGTAAAATGTCCGAAATCCATAATTGGTTTTGTATATTAGTAATAAGTTTTGTTTGTAGTTATAAAAATTATTAGTGTTGAATTTTTCAATAAAGAATAAATAAAAAATAAAATAAATATATTATTAAAAAGGAACATTTGAAGTCACACAAAATTCAAACTCTGTCAGTAGTTTGAACGTTTTATTTAATTTAATTTTGCTTTCTGGACTCCTTCTCCGTATAAATGTTAACTCTGCTAAATCTCAGACTTCTCCGTGCGTGCAATATGCAAAGGGGTACAAAGTTTTCCCTTCACGTATTAATTATATAGATAAAACTATATAAACCTAATTTTTAATAAGATGACGTTTTTTGTAACTAACCGCTGTGCCTCATGGACTGGCGGTCGAGTCCAGTCCGGCGAAATGACACGGTGTGAACCCGGTAGAAATGATCTCACAATAAGGCCTGTTTGCACAGTTGCCTCTGTTGTGTTGGATTCTCCTTTTGATATCGACTGCTGAACTTAACGCCGACATATCGGACAAAGCATCTCGCAATCTAAGTCTTACGTAAGCCACGGAAGGCTTGTTTCTCCGCTGACAATGGCGGAGATTGGCGTTGGCAACACTGCCGCGATTTGTTCATCAACATGCATTGAAACGTCGGCAACACTACCGCGATTTGTTCATCAACATGCATTGAAACGTCGGCAACACTACCGCGATTTGTTCATCAACATGCATTGAAACGTCGGCAACACTGCCACGATTTGTTCATCAACATGCATTGAAACGTTGGCAACACTACCGCGATTTGTTCATCAACATGCATTGAAACGTTGGCAACACTACCGCGATTTGTTCATCAACATGCATTGAAACGTTGGCAAAACTACCGCGATTTGTTCATCAACATGCATTGAAACGTCGGCAACACTGCCGCGATTTGTTCATCAACATGTATTGAAACGTCGGCAACACTACCACGATTTGTTCATCAACATGCATTGAAACGTCGGCAACACTACCGCGATTTGTTCATCAACATGCATTGAAACGTCGGCAACACTACCGCGATTTGTTCATCAACATGCATTGAAACGTCGGCAACACTACCGCGATTTGTTCATCAACATGCATTGAAAACTTGGCAAAACTACCGCGATTTGTTCATCAACATGCATTGAAACGTTGGCAAAACTACCGCGATTTGTTCATCAACATGCATTGAAAACTTGGCAAAACTACCGCGATTTGTTCATCAACATGAATTGAAACGTTAGCAACACTACCGCGATTTGTTCATCAACATGCATTGAAACGTTGGCAACACTACCGCGATTTGTTCATCAACATGTCACTGTGATGTTCGCCGATACAGTCATGCTATTTCATACAACGGCCGTTTGGTTTAGCTAAGCTTGATGAGACACTAGATATTTTCATACACAGGACGATAACTTTACATCTAGTAATGGTAAACATTTGAAAAATCCCTTTCAGTAAGCCGAAAGACGTAGGTAGATTGCACCGGATAGGCGAACTCCGATTGTACGAACCTGCTCACCTAAACCCGCCGTACTCTTGCGCAGCGAGAGTGCATATACTGCATACTGTGCCGTAAGGGTTGCTCATATCAAAATTGTTTCAAACAATAGTTGTAGAGAAATTATAGGTCTACAATTTACATTTTGAATGGATTTAATCCAATTCCTATTAGGGAATGTATGATTTTTTGAATTTTGAAAAACCACTTTTTCCCACTTCCAGGACCAACGGTTGGTGCTATCAAAAAAGTTTACTTAGATAAGTTTTAGGCCCTGATCTAAGGAATAAAATAAAATTTAAATGAATTCGATATATTATATACTAAGAAAGTTATAGCAAATTTTCACTTTTTCGAAACTTCCCTCCCATTCCCGCCCCCTGGCGATTTTGCCCATTGAACTTGACCGAGATTGTGCCCTTAAATTTTATGTATCAATTTCAAAGTGATCGTGATCGTGTCCACAAGATACATATATAAATAGATATATAAACATTAAAACTGAGGGTGGTTTTAGGCTCTAGACCCCTAGGGGATGTGAAACGCTAAGATGTGTCGAAATTCAAGTCATGAAATGATACCCGATGATATCAGAATCATTGTTTTTTTAATGAAACTTAGTTGAAATTGCATCTTTACGAAATCCACTACCTATGTCACTGTAATATTTATTTCTCGGCGATTTTATTCAGTCAATAAAATAATTTACATTCTCTTTATAGTGTTTACTATCATTTAATTTGTAAACATTTACAGCGGGGCCTCTAGGCTGAAACGGAACGGGGTGATTTGCTATTTGGTGACGTTGATAACATCGTACGTGATGCGAAAAGAAATCGGTTTATCAATTAAAAAATATAAATACATTAACGTTGTAAAGTTCATCATCAGCTCTTTATCATCATTGCGGAGCATAACAAAGCAAAGCTACTTACTAAGTATATCTGTAAGGCAGTAGATAATCTCTTTATTAAATCCAACACACGACATATCACACTTATACGTGTGCGTTAGAGTGAAATAGATTGCTCTAACTTATTGTTGCTATTCTTTTCTAACCGGGGCTGAAGGAAGATTATACGCATGTTGTTACGTTAGTATGTAGAAGAACTATTTTATTTTATTTTTTTATCTTTATTAGGGAAATAAACAGTTACACGAGAAAAATTATAAACAGACAGTACATGTACAATCATAACAAAAAAAAAACAAATAAATAAAAAGAATAAATACAAAAGTACCAACTTAAAGTATAACATAAAACCAAATAAATATTTCCACCGAGTGAGTATAACAATTAGTGCTTAACCTAAGAAACGCAAGATGAAGAGATTAGAAGGGGAGGGAGAGTAAAGGCAAAAGGGAAATTTCACATCAACATATCATATTTTATAAGCCTTTTGAACGCCACTAAATTAATATTGAATACATCAATATCTGGGCACTTTGAATTTAAGGTTGAACACATTCTATAAATGGGTTAATTTTGAAGGATCATTCGTTAAGGGGAATTCCCCACAACTTTCGAATTTCTTTCTGTTTTAACAGCCGGTTAATTGACTTCTCTCGTTAAATTTTAACAATCAAGTCATAACAATCGTCAAGTCTGCATGTACGCAATAATTAATTCGTCATCTGACGAAGAAATTTAGACTCAAGTCTGAAATTGTGGTTCTCACTTTATTACGTTACTTGGTTTTATTTATTTGACTTTACCTGGCCGAAATCGACTGGTCAAATTTTCAATGTTTTAACTTTGACTGGCGAACAAACGACTTATTTTTCTTGACAAGAGATTTGACGGTGACTTTAGTCAACGACGTTTGTCAAAACCAGCCGCGTTGCAACCTGTTACATTTATGTTCCGAAAGTGGGAGGAGTTTTCGCACGTCAGTTCGAGGTTTGCTGTCCAGGGACGAAAAAGTCAAAAGCCAAAAATAGCCACGCCACTGTTGTCACAATACAAGTAAACTATTTAACGAGGAACCCAAAACTGCACCTGCGAACAGTTTCCTAAGAAAGTCGCACTCTGTTTCGCCTCCAAATTTTCATTTCTCCGTTACATTCACGGACTTACACATCCTCCTGACTCCTGGCACATACTGCGCGGCGTCCCGGGCAACGGTTAGAGTACGTTACGAAACTCCAGGTCGTTTTGGGAGCGGCCTGGTGATGGTGCGATGGTGGTGATTCAATTATCGCGCCGGCGGACGGCGGTTGAACAAATATTATTCTTGGCAAGATTGGAATAGTAATATAAAAATCAAATTGACACAGTTGGAAAGCGCAAAGGTATATCGCCGACGGGCGACGGCGTTTACTCACATTTCCTGCGCACAATTGTACAAACAAGGTGCGAGCGAGGAATCAAAACGGTGCGAGCGAGATCACAATAAAAGTGTTGGCGTGTGATTTTGAGCAATTCCTAATGAGCGCCGACGGAAGGTAAGTATGAACCTCGAGGAGACATGTGCGCAAAGGCATATGAGGAGACATGTGCCTAAAGACATGTGAGGAGACATGTGCGCAAAGACATGTGAGGAGACATGTGCGCTAAGACATATCTCGGTGCTAAGGCATGTGCGTGTGTGTTTGCAAAGATTCATTCAAGAGAAAGATGCATTTATAATAAATCGTGTTGGTAAAACATATATAACCACAATTTTATGGTTATATGTGTGTGGGTGTGTGGTTGCATGTGTGCATGTTTGTATGAACATCGTACATGTTGCGTATAGATAAATTAATTTTAATATGCAACGCTTTTATTATGAATCAGATTGGCATGATATACTTCGGATTTTTGAAAGAAACTCGCCACGATTTAGGTCCAGCACATCGACCTCCCTGAATTTGGTGTTGTAGGTATTGAGTAAAGGGTACAGAACAGAGTTTCTGGCATAGTTTGCATGGCGCCTTGGCACCTGGAACAGAGTAGACGCGCGCGTGGTGCGAGAAGGCACTCGCAGGTTGATACCTGATACCAGATATGGGCTGTCCGCTCTGTTATGTAATAGATCGTGCAGAAGTGCCATATCTGCTGTGGTCCGTTGGTCCTCGAGAGTCTGCATATGATAATAATTAGCCGTCTCGTCATATGTGTTGAATTCCAGGTCTAATGAACCGTTTTTGAATGTGCTCCACTCTGTTCTTGTACACATCATATTGCGGAGATGCAAACTCTAACAGACTGCGAACTTACGATATTGTAACAAACATATAAAACTAATGGATATGTGATTAGGTTTCACATACATACACATTAACACACTCTTACACTCCACACCCTAATATACTCACAAATTACAAACACACACTATTTTCACATATATAAATGTAGACGCTAGTTCGTTCTGTCCTGTCTGTAGTCGGCCTAAGTTGTTCATTAATGTATTTTTATGTAACTGTCTTTATGTAGCATTTCTAAGAATAAAATAAAATAAAATAACTAAAATAAGATACACATGCTATTAGGCCTAGAGCTCGCAGCGTAAATCGCACGTGATTTTATAACATATAGGGTTACTTTAGTTATATTTTGACGTGTTTCCGGACTATCAGTATGACGCTGTTGGGTTAGGGGGGGAGGGGAGGGGTTGAACTGTAGTTAGTTCAACAAAACTCAAGCTGTACCTTGTTCGAAAGAAAAAGGTGAAAGCATTTTTTTGTTTTTATAAAAAAAATAAATGAAATTGTAATTGGAGTACCTGCCTTTATATGTAGGTAAGTATTTTTCAACCTGGTTTTATAAACCACGCTTTTCGAAACCTTGAATAAACCATTCAAAAATTTTCAATATTGTCAAAAATGATGTTTCATGTCGTCAGGCGATTTGCCGTTGTCAAAAAAAAAATATAAAATTATGTCACTGAGAAAAGTAGGTATAGTGACAGCTAATAACAGTCCTGTACGCGAGTCTTGTAACCTTAACAGACTATATAGCTACAGTTACTAAAGTTTTTAGTAGGCTTTGTAAGCGCTACAGAACTGTTGAGTAGACCGACAAAATGACGGAATTGGCAAGAAGCACGAGGTGTGTTTGCGAGTCTACTACCGGTTGTTTGGTTGACGTAACAAAATATTATTGTAAGCACAACCTTGCATCTACCGATTACTTGCTAGACTTAACAAATTGTATTGTAATGAGTACAGAACTTTTCATAAACAAGTCGTTTATGTGGACTTAGTATGTTTTAAGGTGTTTTTGTACGATCTATAAGGCGCAATTTACCAAATTTAGAATACAAGTGTCAATAGAAGAAATTTTATCGACTTGCGTACAGAATGTTCGTAGACCTTATTAAAAGATAACAAAAAAAAACACCTTTCATCAGTCGTGAACTGTGCTATCAGCTTAATATTCGATTTTAATTTGTATGACAAAGCGAAGTGTGATTTCGTGTTGACAATACGTCGAGGAATATTTACCGATTTGTTTGCCCACATGTACCTACTTAATATTAATGCGATGAGACTATAACCGAGTCCCGTAGCGGGCGATGAGATGGACGTAAGTCGATGAAAAATTTACTGTAATTAAAACGGCCCATGCCACATTGTCGTCGCGGAACAATGAAACGCGTAGAAGTGGCAATGCGCGACTGCTTTGTTTTCTTTTTCTCTTTGCCTTTTGTTCTTTGCCATGTGTGTGTTCATAGCCTACAAAATAAAAATCTAACTGTTATAGTGACAGCAATATTTTTTATTACACATCGATTATTGTTGAACTTACTTTAAGATATCGCTACAATTAAACAAAAGCTAACTGTCAATTTACGATCAGCTGTTCAGTCGCACCGCCATCTTGATTTGAATCACAGCAAAATAAAATGGTTGCTGCTACCAAACTTTCAGGTGACGTCATTTTAATTCGTCAGCTGTTCACCCGCGACGCCACATTGTTTTGTAATCATAGCAAAATGTTTTTGCTAAAATATTTTATAACAACATCTCTTGCTGCCAAAGCAAGAAATTTGGTAAATCTAACCAAAAATTATTTAACAATAATCAGTCAGTACGTACAAGTATGCTATTTGCTTACACTTATTAGCATTTTTTTGCAACGGGTGCAAATTCTTAAATAATGAAATGTTTTGCCAAAATGTTTTTTCAATGTAATATTGAGTAAACAATTAAGAGGTGTTTTCAAATTACTTTCAAGTTGGCTACGTTTTAGTGTGTTTGAGCTATAATTGGATGAAGAATAGCGGGGTGTTTTACGATAAAAAATGAAAATCCTATGAGCAAATATATTAATAATACACTATTTTTAAGATAAGATAAGATAAGATAAGAATCTTTATTTCCATCACATGTATAAATGTATAGGAATGTCTTTACAATACAATACCTAAAATACAATAAAAAATTAGAATACAATCTAATCCAGCAATATTAAATTTTACATTAACAGAAAGAATCATTGATTAAAAATAATATCACAATGTTTTAAATATTAATATAAATTTTATTACAATGTGTGTTTTAAAAAATGTAATTTATTTTAATCAAATGAGCACATACTATGCAAGTTGAAACTCTTTATGATTCGAAAATAAAAACACCCTTTAAACTTTAAGAATTAGATTAATTTAATTAGTCCCTTAATCCTTTGTAGAATGTGATAAACTTAAAAGGCAGTTTGAACATAATATTTACAAAAGTAGACAATATTTTTAAGTAAAGTAAAGTAGAAATGTTACTTTTTTTTTGGGTCTTCCTCAACTAGGCCAAATGTATCTGTACTAGAGTCAGGGAAGATGGTCGTAATGAAGCGTTAAAAATGGTATGACCATGTGCGGATTCGAACCCGCGACCTTTGGGCCAGTAATCCAACGCCCTAACCGTTAGACTACCACGATCTGAACTTTATATCAGATATAAATTCTCTCGTTCACAATCGCGAAAATAATAAAAAAGAATTTAATAACTAGCGAATAGAAAATAGCCAAATTCAAGATCCTCTGACCTGTATATGAGCTTTCTTCTCACAGATCTCTTGAAGAAACCGCTGCAGCCGTTGCAGGCCAATATGCCGTAGTGCTTCCCGGAGCTGGTGTCCCCGCAGACCACGCAGACAAGACCTGCAGGTGCAAATCGTTTATTGTTCTGTACAAAAATATTCTAACTTAATAAAATAGAAAAATTTGGATTCCGGGAAGGTAGTGTTGAATATATCGATGGCGCTCAACATGCTCTTGAAAAGCATATATGAATTCTGTGCATAAATCAACCTTGACAGATGGAATGTCTCCCATTGGCGAGTAGGTCTAGTTCCATCCGGGTAAAAAAAAAGAAAAAGAAAAGTACGAAGAATTGGTAGTAAAAAGACTTTACAAAAATAAAGTTAGCAAAAGACTTGAACGTAGTAAAATAAAAATATCAAAAGGTTGAGTACTTTTTACTACCAATTTTTCATACTTTTCTTTTATTTTTTTTCTTGATAAGATTAACAAGAATTATATTTTTATTCAAATATAAATTTATGAACAAAAATATAATTCTTTTAATGCCAAGTATAAAACATTAAAATCATGTTAGAATAGGGTTGCCATACGTCCCGGTACACCGGGACATGTCACCGGTTTAGAGCCTCGGTCCCGGTTGTCCCGTTTGACCCACCATGTGTCCCGGTAAACGGGTAATCATGGTGTGGGGTCAAGGGATGTACTGACCTTTTTTCAAATATTTTTCCATATTTACAGACTGAAATAACTTTGTGAGGGAACAGATGTAATTCATGGTAATTTATGATCTCACTCAATAACTGGGCGGTTAACCGTCTTAGTTGCCGGCCATTGAACGTATTCTGAAAATGTGGGAACCATTGAAAGATTTCCTTTTTTCACAAACCGATTGCGGCGCTATGGTGGGGCAGTACCCCCCCCCCCCTCCTCCTGCTAGAACTCCCCTATATTTCCACCAATACTGATATCAGTCCCGGTCAGAGCCAAACCATTTATGGCAACCCAATGTTAGAAGCCAAATCGTCAAATATTAAAGTTATAATTGCTATTTAAAATATATGTTTTCTATGTACTGTTTGTTTAGCAAATAAATAAATAAATACATTAGCGGGCAACTGGTATAATAGAGGTCGCAAGACTACATATATATGCATTAAAAACCACATATGTTTCAACAGATATTCAACATTTAGAAATCTGACTGACATGGGTGGGGTTCTTGTGATTAGTTACTATTGCATACGGGCAGATAAAATCGTATGTCGTATGTAAATTATATTATGTAAGATATACTTAAATATATAAAAGTAATACACTATATATTAAATATATTTACTATCCTATATATATTTATCTCACACTAAATTACTTGTTTTTACTACCAATACGAACTTTCGTATACTTTGTAATATTTTATACATAAATATTAAATGTATTTATGAAGCCTGTATAATTATTTATATAAATTCAAGT
The DNA here is from genome assembly GCA_020383195.1 of Neomicropteryx cornuta. Classification (NCBI taxonomy): domain Eukaryota; kingdom Metazoa; phylum Arthropoda; class Insecta; order Lepidoptera; family Micropterigidae; genus Neomicropteryx; species Neomicropteryx cornuta. Next base: position 9,523,839 of record JAHKQU010000024.1, read on the forward strand.
CCAGAGTGCGCCTCTAGTTAAATCTTTAGTTGCACATTTTATTGTTTTGTTTTTTTGTTATGAAAATGTTGTCTATTTTAGTATATAAATTGTTAGCTGAGGATCTATGTTTTTATAATTGATTACTTCACCTTAGAACAGCAGTAGGTACACGCTACAAAGGTGATTTAAAATGAAACGTATTGTTTATTTAAAAAATAACAAATAAATACATAAACTTAAACCTTAATATATATAGGAACGGTAGAAATGCATATAATATTTTTATTATAACAGTTGGAACCTAATAAGTAATGTTACCAAAGTTAGTAAGAAGTTTTTTAAAAGACGCCTTATTAAACTAACGTTATATGTAATATAAGACTTAAATTTTCCGTCTATAAAATAGATGTCCCCAAATCACAATAAGCATACGCCTTCTTTCGCAAACCCCTGTGATTGCTACGTACCCAAGGCGGCTCCCTTTTTGCAGGTGATGCCGTGGTTGGGCTGTGCCGTGACGGCGGCCGTGGGGAGATGGTGCGAGGAGTCGAGCCAGGGCCGCAGCGCTGGTGGCGGCAGACAGGGCAGAGACACCGAAGACTGTCCGCCCGGACTCCAGCGCGACGGGGACAGCTGTTCGTCGACACCTGCAACCAAACACCGCAGGCTTTCAACATACAGGTGAACTTCAGTCAGCAGTATCGGCGATAATGAACGTCGGATAGCTTCTCGCGCGCAAATATTGTAATGTAGGTCAATTGGATAGGTCATGAACACAACAAATGTTCAATGTATTTATATTTTTAAAAGCAAAGATAGTGTTTATACAATGTGCTGTTCCAAGGAGACGCCAAACATTTGTAGAAGTAGTTGACGCAAGCTAGGGGATTTGATAGTATTTAATATTAATTCGTTAAATTATAAATATAAATAAAATAAATAATCTATAAATATGTAAGGGAAATTAGGGGGAGGTTTCTGGTCTGCGGATGATGGTAATTTGACGTAGAAGGAGGGGGGATCCTTGCCAAATTGACGTCATCCTTACAATTATTAATGAAAAATAAACAGAAAGATTTTAGTTGCTTTTTATAGTAAGAGATTTTTTCTTAAAAAAAAAACTGTATTTTTTTTAAATTAAGCTTGCAATAACAAATAGGTAAATTAAATGCATCGCACATAAGCGTTTATATTACGCATTTATATGATTAAAATGGGTACCGTGTTGTGACTTCTGGAAAATTTCGACATACCTTCGCGTTTCACATCCCCTAGAACCCAAAACCACCCTCAGTTTAAAAGTTTATATATCTATCTATATCACTTTCTTGTGGACACGATAACTGCCGTAATTTAAACCAATCACTTTCAAATTGATACATAAAATTAAAGGGTACAAAATCTCGATCAAGTTCGTTAATGGGCAAAATTAGACCAGGGGGCGGGAATAGAGGGGTTTTTCGAAAATGTGAAATTTTGCTATAACTTTCTTAGTTTAAAAGATATCAGATTTATTTAAATTTTATATTATTCCTTAGATCAGGGCCTAAAACTTATTTCTTCGTACAACAGTTCATTGAAGTTACGTCAGTTTTGTGAGGGGGTCATTAGATTATGACGACGTGATGATTGTAGGGGGGGGGGGGAGGCAAATCGATGACGTAATCGTAAACGATCCCTATATAAATTTAAATAAACCTACACACTTACAATAATATTAAAAAAGCTTTTCCATCCGAACGATATTTCCATTTCACTCGCTCTGCGCCGAACGCCGCGGCGGGTAGGCGAGAGGGTAGAAATTAATCAAAGGTAGGATTAAAGGCGTCAAAAGAAAGCGAGACATTCATCGCAAAGCCCCTCTCGGGGGAGGGGGAGCGAAGGGGGGAAGGGGACGGCAGGGGAGACACTCTGTCTAACAGAACTCAGGGGGTAGTCGGCTTCGAAGGTGATTTTTTCACAAACTTTTATTTAGCTTGCAATGTTTGTATGTAGGTTTAGATCAAATCTTGCAAGCCGAATTAGAACCACTTCCTCTTATCCTACGGAGTTGGAATTTGACGTGTTGGTTCAGTTTCGATGACAATGCGTTTTATGGTAAGCACGACCTGATCCCACACCCGGGATTGGCTCCAGATAAAGGAACTCCTCAACGGTCAACAGCACAGACACGAAATTTTGTATACGCATTCAAGCATAAAAGCTGTTTTTAAACGTGTTTCTATATAATTATTTTCTTGATACTCCCGTGACTTAAAACGGCCATATTTTTAATCACATGCCATATACAATATCCATGCAGATAAATTTCAAATACAGGATGTATTTAAATTCACCGATGCCCTTTTAGGAGTTTAATCTGTGTCAATCAAACATTACACAACGAAAAATATTTTAAAATCGTTTCCCAATTACGAGAAAAACGACGAAATTTATTAGAAACCGTTTTGATGTTTGAGAACGCTGGAACGAAAAAACAGAGCTTTTTTTATGATATAACTATTAATTCTTTTTGTCTCGTGATAGCGGTTAAGTTGTCGATATAGACCTACCCCCTAAAATGACATCAGTGAATATAAATACACCCTGCAGAAGTACCTAAAAGAGTGTCAAAAAAACATGTATTAAATAAGTGTTTGAGTTTGTTGTGCAGTACAAATATAATTTGCAAAATTGACTTTTAAATAATGCCCTGTGATATTCCCAGCGGGGCGAAAAGGCGGGTGAATGGTACACTTTATTTAATCGGGCTAATAGCGGGTAGGTCTTAACTTTTTATTGTATTCGAAATAAGGGACCGAAACGCCATCGGGACTAAAGTAGGGTGCACAGGCGTTGGTCCAATCGGACACAGGCCGTACGCTGACTGACGTAACCAGGTAACTGGTTAGTCCGTACAAATAAAATAATTTATTTAGCGAGAGGTGCATTCTCTATAAAGAAAGTACACCAAAATGCGTGCGTGTTGGTGTGTGCCTACCCTTATCTCCGAAATAATCAAGTAGGTACATAGTATGTTCATATACCTACAAAAAAAAAGTGTTTTTGAAATGGGTCCACAAAATAAACTCCCGAGATAATAAAGATCTCGGCATTCCTATCTGGGTTAGGACCCAGATAGGATATTTATTTATTTAATCCAAGGAATGCTTACATAAAATGTTATACATAAAGGCAGTTACATAAAAATACATTCATTAACAACATAAGCCAACTACAGGACAGAACGAACTAACATCTACATTTATAAGTAATACTAGTGTGTGTGTATATTATGTTATAGTAAAATTGTATAATGTATTGCTTAAATACCGTATTTAGATGATTTCACTCTCACCTATCTATCTGCGAGCTCATGAAATGCGGTCAAACTTTTATTAAAGTAGTAAAAAAAATATTTAATAAGGAAATATGAATGTTAAAAAACGATGAAAATGTAACGAATATGATGTTGAATGAATGAGAAGTGAATAATTTAATGAATATTTACAAGAATAACTTACGCTGAACGTAGGATATATGCAAATGAATCGTCATGGTTAAAAATAAAAAGAAAAGTATAAAATATATGCACATTACTTGCAAATCGTTTAGATATAGTACAATTGTATAATGTATTTATATATTATTAAATATTTATATTAATATTTATATTCATAAACAGACAGTTAGCGGCTCGCGAAGTCCGTAATACATGCGAGTTTTATGTGCGCGGTTATTTAACTCGAAATTATTTAATTTGGCGAAGAGATTTTTTCCATATTCGTGCAATGAAAGAAGATTATATTTATTACGGAAGCTGTTTCGTGTGGTGGGCATCTGCGACGGGCGACCGGCTATCATTGATTCGGCGGCGGGTTCAAATCCCATCCAGGGCAGATTTATCTTATTCATTTCTACCTAAGCCCCCGTAATCCTCGTCCTAAAGGGGAGGGGAGGGGAGGGGGTGACCATAGGAACTTGGCTCGCTGCCTCTCGGAGTACAGTCGGGGCACAAAAGGACATTCAATCTACACTCAAGTTCCTACACTGAAAAAAATATATTAGCAAAGCGTTTGGTTGTTTAAAAATCCGCACCCGCAGCAATAAATTTGCTAATCCAACATAAGTGTAAACAAATCCTATAGCGATGACCTACAGACTGTTTATAGTTAAATAATTTTTGGTTAAAAAATCAAAAGTTAAAAAACTTTTGCTATGATTACAAAACAAAATGGCGTCGTGGGTGAAGAGCTGACGAAATAAAACGACGTCACCTCAAAGTTTGGTAGCAGCAACCATTTTATTTTGCTGAGATTCAAATCAAAATGGCGGCGCGACTGAACACCTGATCGCGAAATTGACAGTTAACTGTTGTTACTTGTAGCGATAGCTAGATATTTTGTTAAAGGCAACCAAAAATTATGGGAAATATGTTAGAGAATTATGATACTCGCAAGTTTAACAATAATCGATGTGTAACCCCAACAAAAAATATTGCGGTCAATTAATCAACTATACTTTATGGTTGCCAATACCATATTTTTGCTACCATAAACATATTTTTTTCAGTGTAATTGTATGTCTTAAGATAATAGTAAATTATTATAGATCCATAGTGTCTGATATATTTTTACCTTAAATATCGTTTGATATCAGGAATATATAATTGGAAATAAATAAATATGCGTGGAATATAATAAACTCCATTAGGTGCGTAAATTTAATTTAAATTCTTGATACATTTTTTTATAATAGGTACATGGTGGTTAGAGATAAAGACGCAAATCTTTTATTATTCAAACCTTTATTTTTTAGATTATATTCAAGACTAATACCTAATTCTAAGCGAAGAAAAAATAATTTGACCTACCTATTATATTTTTTTTTTCTAAAAATAAACCTAAACATTTGAAGGTCAAGTTACCATGTCTAACACGGGCAATACGAGCATGGTCAATAGTTGTGCGTGGCTTTATTAATAGTAATATAAATAAATTAATAGTACAAATACATTTTTAAAAACAAGCATTTATTTAAGTGCTTGAATGCGTATACAGAATCCCGTGTCTGTACTGTTGGCCGTCGAAGAGTTCCTTCGCTTGGAGCCAATCCTGGATGGCGAATCAGGTCATGCTCACCATAAAAATGCAACGTCATCGGAAATGAACCAACATGACAAAATTCAACTCCGTAGGATAAGAGGAAGTTAAATAATAACTTCTAAAAAATGTGGGCCGCTTTACAATCTAGGCCGCTATGCATAGTTCGACTGTCTATGCCTTAATCACGCAACTGGCCATAGGTTAATACAATTTATAGTTTTCTAAAAATCGCACCGAAAACCTAAATTTAGTGTGTTTATAACCGTTCAGCTAGACATGTAGCACAAAGCTACCCGTCTCGAGTGCCGCAGGTACAAGGTATCATAGCTCGGACCATAGGTACAAGCAGTCAGATTACTTTAAAATTGACTACATTTTGATTTGTTTTGCGAAATTTTATTTTTTGTATATAACCATTATCTTTTAATACCAAGCAATAGATGTTAGAAAAAATGACCCCTTCATTGCTATGAAGGGGTCATTACTAATTACTACTAGGCATTTGAAAACCCGTTTTAGTTTGAATTTAAGCTATTTTTCGAGTATTTTCATAAATGTGAAAATCCTAATGTATCCGTTTCTGTCTCATCCGCACACTATGTCACGAGTCTCCGCGTCCGGAGAAATAATTGTGCATTCTCCTATAGAGTAACAACTACTCGCATGGGAAAGTAAGAAGTGTATTAATATTTGGATTCGACTGTACACACCCTTGCCCTTTTGATTATAGCGTTTAGAGTCCGTTTTGGTCAAGTGCTATAAGAGGATTATCAGTAACGAATATAATTGCAATCTGTCGTCGAAAACCGTAACTTCAACTTCGGAAATTAATCTGCAACTATGTTGTACCTAAGCACAGACTATAGTGGAGGACGAAATATCAAAAAATGACTATCTGGATACTTTTTTAATAAGGTTTTTCCCCAATTGGTCATAAATCATTCCATCTAACGACTGTTTAAGTTGGATAAAATAACTTCTCAGTGTAGGTTAATCTTGAAATAATTAATTTAAAAAAACTTGAAAATCTTTATAAAATCAACCTTATTATGTCGTTTTTATATTTATTGTTAAAGTAATAACTTTTTCTTATTTCATCTAATTAGATGGTTACATAATATTTGATAATATTTTACACTAAAGGAGACAAGAGGAGGTTTTATTTTTATGAAACCCGGCCCTGGGTTTAAACCGACGACCAACATCATAAACCAAGGAACTCTAATGTAACTTTACAATTTTATTTTTAGATTCAGCTTCATCTGAATGAAATGATATTAATTTTTATGGATATAATAAAATAATAATAATAATAATAATCTCCAATGCTTTAAATCAGTGATTCCCAGGGGTCTATGACAACCTTGCAAGGGGTCCACGTCGGCGAAAACAAATTTTGGGGGTCCATGAAATGAAAATGGGGGTCTACGTTAGCGGATCTGATAGTAGCTATTTACTATCTTATAATATAAAGACATATACATTATTTATAAAAGTACCTATGTAGTAAAAAAAATATTATATATGTTTATAAAAATGTGTAAATTGTAGGATGTAGGCATTCGCTTTGTGGTCGCAATACATTTTGAATTTGTAAAAACCTGCACGTAATGATATACCAGTATCATTTTGTTACAAGCATACGCGCACTCACTTGCTCAATTCGTCACTCTATAAATACGAATGTGAGACAAATACGTTTATTCGTTTCCTGAATATTGAAAAGGAAAGTGCCAAGAAAATATTTAAAAAAATATAAACTGGTGATCACACAAATTATAGTGAATCAGTGTTATTTTGTTTGAGTGGCGGAGAAAGTAAGTAGGGGGTCAACCCAAAAGCGAAAAACATGGCAAAGTACGACACAAAAAAGTTTGGTAACCTCTGTTTTAAACAAAAAAAAACAATATTGTCAAATATTAGGTAAATATGTTATTATCTAGATATATGTAATTAGACAAAATATGAGCAATTTTTCAGTGTTGTTAAAAATGATATATTTAATTTTGTCTAGAGATTTAGCGTATTATAAAAGATATCATCAAATATTTAATAAGATACATAGATAAAGTTAAATATCGCTGAAAGTTGCCATCGTCAAAATCCACTTAAATCGGCCACATAGCTCAGTTTATAGCCTTTGTCGATGAGACGATTTAAATTCAGGACGCGTTCGGGGCAGATTCAAAATTCAATTTTCGATGTGCAATCCGTTAATGACGTCCCGCGCCCCTCTCGGGGGGGGGGGGAAGGAATTAGGTTATATTGGCGTTTGTAGCGACGGCCATTTTGGAACTGCTTTTATTACTATGCATATTTTTAAATTCGTTAGGGTAATTTTTACCGTAAGGCACTATTTTAATCTCGCATAAAAAAACTGCAAATATATATATAAGGTTAATTAAATAATTATTGTTTCTTCCCTTTAAAACTTATCCTATATTTCCTGATGTTTCCCGTTGGATGTGGACCAAATGTGTGTGTCTTTAAATATGCGACGGCTTTAAATATATTGGTTCGGCTAGGTCTGGATTACGCTTATGATATAACTTATTTTCGTTTTTAAAATACATTTAAAAATATTACCATTATTTTTATAACGCTATGTAATTTTTAAGTAGAAATCGATTTTAGTCATATAAATTGGTAACTATTCATTGTTTATATCCATGTATGTTTTGTTAAACTTATGTAAATTTGTAAAACTGTTGATTTCTCAAATAAATAATTTGTAAGTGTTTATTTATTCCGTATAACAAACTATTGAAATACATAACATTTTAGCAATTATTCTTCGATAAAGTAAAAAAAAAACCTTATCCATATTCAAATATATAAAGAGAACACGTGCATATTTTATTTACAATGGAATATAAAACGCAGATTATAATAAATTAAAACTAATGCTATTAAAAATAATGCTGGAATACTTCTAAACCACTTGAGTATAGATTATAAATACGATTAGATCCTCTTAAAGCTTGAAAATTGAAAATCACATTAGACCTGCCTACAGATTTTAACTTAACATAGTTCCAATGTTTCAAGTGCCGTTATAATACCATTAAATAAATCAGGAAATCCCAACATGTTCCTTTTGCGTTCTATGAAATTAGATTGCACTGTTTCGGATGCGCTGGAAATCCCAAAGACAAAGGAAAGTGCGATAGTTGAATGTGTTGGGCCAAAATATATACCAGCTGTTTTATTGTCGTTGTAGTTAGTTTCATTTCAAACGTTAGTTTGACTTATAAAATATGCCGATAATTGTTTTTTTTCTATAATAACTATTTTAAAATTATTCAATGGTTTATAAGTAAGTTGATTTACAGTATTTTTCTATTTTTTTATTATATGATTTTTATTTATTACTTAATTTCATTTTGTATGATTGGAGTTGATATTTAAAACATTCAACTTTATAGGAACGAACTTTAACCTGGATTCAGATTTTTCACCTAATTTTAAAAACCTTATAGTATTACATAAACATAAACCTGTAATTTTTGGCAGTTCTCATAGGAAAATCAAACAAGATTACAAATTATCTAAGAAATCTATTGATCACTTTAAGAAGTTTCCTTACAGATACGAAAGATTCTTGAAAAGCAAATGTCTCAGAATAACTTTGTCGGGAAAGGACCATAATACTTATAATTAGGAAAGTTTAAAAACTCTTCTGAGCAGAAAATGACACATAATAAGGTGAGGTATATTTTAGCATAACGTGTGGTTGTATAAAAATTTGTCAATCAAACATAAGTGTAAGTAAATAGTTGTATGTACAGACTGATTATTGTTAAATGTTTTTTTGGACAGATTTACCATATTTCTTGCTGATTACAAAACAAGATGGCGCCGTGGGTGAACAGCTGACGAAATAAAAAGTTACCTGAAATTTGACAGCAACAACCGTAATATTTTGTTGTGATTCAAATCAAAATGGCGGTGCGACTGACATTTACAGTTTCCAAAAATTATGGTGCTTACATTGACAAATATGTTAAAAAAATATGGTACATCCAAGTAAGTTTAACAATAATCGATGTGTAACTCCAACAAAAAATATTGCTTTCACTATATCGACTATACTTTATGGTTCCATTGCCATTTATTTTCAGTGCATATACGCGACTAGACTAATTTAGGGGATGTATTTCTCGACGAGGTTGTTCCACAATCACTATACTCAACGCCCACGCAGAAGGTTTAAAACCAATAGACAATGCTCCAAGAATGGCAGTTGGGTCTGTTGGCGACGCACCAGGCACCGCCCGGTGAGACGCTAATCTAATTCGACGCCCCGAAAGGGCGACCCGTGCTTGCTTTAACCCCGGGACCTGACAATTCAATTTGCGCCGTAATTGACAAATCACCGATTGCGAAGACATTTCGCCGGCGCGACTCTCGAAGCGCTCGGGCGTGGCGCAAGGCAACATTCTGGGCCATCGTCTATTTATACATAACTAATTATTTGGTTCGAATATTTCAATCAGAGTTTCCCACATTTTTTTTTGCCATGTTTTTCGCTTTTGGTTAGACCCCCCCTACTTACTTTCTCCGGCACTCTCAAACAAAATAACACTGATTCACTATAATTTGTGTGATCACCAGTTTATATTTTTTTAAATATTTTCTTAGCACTTTCCTTTTCACGATTCAGGATGATACAAGTGCAGGTTTTTACAAGTTCAAAATGTATTGCGACCACAAAGCGAATACCTACATCTTACAGCTTACACAATTTTATAAACATATATAATATTATTTTTACTTCATAGGTAGAACTTTTATAAATAATGTATATGTCTTTATATTATAAGATACTATAATTTAAGTTAATAGGTACTATCAGTGTATCTTGAGATCCACTATCGTGGACCCCAACATTTTTTTTCGCTGACGTAGACCCCTTGCAGGTTGTCATAGACCCCTGGGGGTCGATATAGACCACTTTGGGAATCACCGATTTAAATAGTGTCTATGCCCTTAAAAATAGGTATACCTCTAGTCCCTTCAGGCTACGAAAAACTCCTAGATTAAGTAATACCATTGCCTTGAAGTATGAATATTAACACAATCTTACTGATTATAATAAGATAATCGAAACTAAGGAAAAAAAAACTAGAAATTCCTGTAGATTCCTGTAGTTCGCCTGCAATTCGATTCTGATTAAAGTTATTTGTGCATACAAACGAACGATTCTTGTAACCTTAACATACTATTTGGTTACCGTTACTAACGTATTTAGTACATAAACAAATTACTTTGAAAGCGTACACTACAATCTGCAGATTGTTTGGTACAGGTTACAAGAAAGTTTTTCTAGATGACCGGTTCATCAATCTACAGAAATTGTTTTGTAAGTACAGTCTATCAAACAGGTTGTATACACTACTGACTACAATATACTTCGGTTGGGCGGTTCAGGAATTAAACGAACTTTTCGGTTAAAAAAGAGCTCAATTTTTTTCAGTACACAAACGCCACTCTCAGGACTGGATTCCATTCCAATCAACCCCCAAAAAGTAGCGTCCTCGGAGGGTTGAGAATCCAAAAGAAACATAACGCGTTTAAGATTCACCTGTCGGGGTCATTCGCGGGGTGCCCCGGGGGCAGGTCGCTCAGCAAAGGGTTTGACTGCATTACGAGCGCTGAAGTCACTCGCGTCTGTCTTTGCAGCGACTCCTTCGGGCGATTCGTAACCCTGTCACGCGCGCGGTCTCTGCGGGGTCACACACAAACAAGAGGGAATTTTCTTTGTAGTGAGAACTTCACTTTTCAGAATTTCGAGATGGTTACCCTACTTTCGTACCTAAATTTATTAGAAATTCATACAAAATTGAATAGGTATGTATGTGTTTATTGTTAGTTATCTTATGATGAAAAAAATGTTCGATTCATTTCGCGTTTTTGCATTACTTATTGCAACACTTTGAAACAATGGGCCCCGAGCCACCCACACCTTAAGGCGCCACCAGTCCCTAAAACGTGTTTTGTAACGTATTTTGGTGGATTTTGTTGAAGTTATTCCCAACAAATGGCTAAAACTAAAAATACCACAATATTCTACATATATTAATTTAGTACTTTGCTTAAAAAAAAAAACGAAATACACCTTATTATAGTAATGAAAATAAATAAATAAGAAAGTGTTGTTTTTTTCTTGCAACGATTTTCTTTTAAGTTGTGTAAGTGACGCGAACCTAATTTTTCTTTCTAAAGATAGACAATATAATAATCTAGGACATTACTTTAAAAAAAACACTTTTTTCAAATGATAATAATTATTTAAATACAAAAAACATGTTTCATCGATTCCAAATGTAACGAATTCGCGCTCGGCGAGTATATCCGTCTCTTTTCTACACGTCAATGTTCGAATAAAGCCTACTCTTTCTAATCTCAAGGACAAATGCGTCCCGGGGCGCCTTAATTCGGCCCTGTGAAAGTACACACACACAGGCTTACATGCAACAGCGCAACGAGCGACGAAGCAATGCAAATATTTTCTATTTCTCAGGGTATAAAGCTGGGAGTGCTTCCGACTGTTGGTACATTTTTAATACCCTAAATTTCTGTCAACAGTTGTTTTTTATAATTGTAAATATTTAAACAATCTTTGAGCGAGCGCCGATGTGATCGACCTTTCATTTTTACGAGCTTTTGTTTAGCTCGCAATGTTTGTGTGTCGGTTTAGGTCAAATTTTGCAAGCCGAATTAGAACCACTTCCTCTTATCGTACGGAGTTGGAATTTGACATGTTTGTTCAGGTCAGATGACAATGCATTTTTATGGTTAGCATGACCAGATTCTACAGCCAGGAATGGCTCCAAACGAAGGAACTCCTCAACGGTCACATACACGAAATTTTGTATACGCACTCAAGCCCTTAATGCATATAAGCTTGTTTTTTAAAATATATTTTTAACATTAATTTATTAAATACCCTCTTTTTGAATAAAATCCACTGTTCCAATGTATCCACAAAATACCGATGTATTTAATACACCAATTTCTTCCTGAAAGCTAAGTAATTTCAATTTAAAAAAAAATGTTTTGATGTTATAAATAACTGTGAAAAATATAAAGAATATCGTAGATTTAAGTTTTTGTTTTAGACTCAATTAGTGTCGCTCTTCAAATGTTTTATTTAATCGATGTTATTAGTTAAGTTATTATCTAAGTAGCATACTGTAGGAATCTGTGATTAGATTTATGTGGCGTTGACTATGTGAATCTGTAGATTTTTTAAAACATTAAATAAACAAATAGGTATATTATAGACAAAATTAAACAATAAATAAAAACTAATATTATTATACCTAAATAGGTATACGATTCTCAAATAAGAGTTTCGTCCAGCTTGTGTTATTTAAGTGTAAATTTATTTAAACTAGTTGACAGATGTTCGTAAGTTATTTTCTTTTTTATTTTTCTAAATTGGTGGCGCTTTCACCCAGTTAAATAACAAATTAATGCTCCACACAAAACACGAATTTCCCAGTTCGTTTAGCATCGCACATTTATACAAAGTCTAACAATTAGTCCTAGTTTTCAGCTATTTTAATGCTTATATAAGTAATTGATATCAAGTTTTGTGCTTTTACTGATGTTTATGAATAAATCATAATTAGAATTAACATTATTATAGAATTGCAATCAATCACTTTTCAGATGAAACACGGAATAATTTTGTCACTAATAAGTACTCTACTAGACAAATGTCAAATGAAAAATATATTTTGTCGAAAGATGTATAAATACGTATGGATATCGGCAATTAAAATATGCAATACCCAGCCTATTTAATAATATACCTCTTGAAGTTAGACAACTTAAAAGAAAATCGGTAATAAAACTTAAAATAAAAGAATTTATGAGAAAAACAATAGTAAAAAATATTTAGTTTTCGTTAAATTAACTTAATTTTGTTTGTAAATGACATGAGTTAAGTTAAGTAGTTTTTAAGTATTTTGTGTTATATTTTATGCATGTTTAAATAAATTGTTCTTAGTTAAGATTAGGAAACCAACAGATAAGAAAATGTCTTAGCTGGATCTATTTACATTGTAATTGTATATATTTGAATAATAAAAGTTGTTTCTGGCAACATTGAAATTGAATTTGAGACGCTATTATTTTTGTATTGTAATCATTATACCCAGATGTTATTCATATAAAAACAATACTATAGCACTACCTTCATGATTATTTAGTTAATGTAGGTTATGAGTGTAGGTCTTATTACTTTCTAAATTGAGAAACCACATACACTCACATATATATGGTAACGTCAGCAAAAATAAAACGTATGATTGATATAGTGACAGCAATAATTTTTGTTGTTAATCGATGATTGTTAAACTTACTTGGTTGCGAGTACATTTTTGGTTCTTACAAATTTCACGATCAACTGTTCAGTCACAGCGCCATTTTGATTTAAATTACAGCAAATTAAAATGGTTGCAAGGAAAACAACAAAATATTACGGTTGCTGCTGCCAAATTTCAGGTAACTTTTTATTTCGTCAGCTGTTCACCCACGGCGCCATTTTGTTTTGTAATCATAGCATCTCTATAGCAAGAAATATGGTAAATCTAACCAAAAAATATTTAACAATAATCAGTCTGTGCGAATGCTTACACTATGATCGATTAGCAAATTTGGGTGTGCAATTTTTAAGATTAGAAGTCATGTATTTTAAGGAGAAAACATAGTATTTCCTTAAGAACCTACTTAGTAGCTGCAAGCCATTCGATACTCATGACTTATCTTCACATAACCTAATCAATGTTGGATTCGGGGTCGATTAAATTACGATAAATTGAATTGTCGCATTGTGCCCGTCGCCGCGGAGTTCAACTTAACGTGTCGCCCTTTGATTAGATCAGAATCACAGCGGGGCACCATACACCTACCCCTGAGTGCTTCTGTCACAATTACTACCCTCTTTTTGCGGGGTTTTATCGGCTACAAAAGTTGTCCCAAGTCCCGCCTACGTTAGTGTTCGATTTTTCAGCTTATCGATTGACTAATACCTTAAAACTGTTGATTGGCTAAAAAATATGTATTTAAATGTAACAAAAGTGCATTTAATTTTAGGGCCATACGTGGTTTTTAGCGTTGCCGGCAGTCCTCCAACTAAAATTAACTTAGTTGAGCAGGGTCAGACATTTCATTGTTAACGAAAGAGAATGGTTGAGCGTGAGCTTAGGTACGTATTTAAAAGTAGCTATTTAAAAAAATATATAATAGTAAGGCTGGAAAGTAACACTTTTTTTTTATTTATTTATTTATTTAATCAAGGAAATTACCCGATTAATAACAATAATTACAATAAAAGTAAATAAAAAATAAAATACATTCAATATGAGTTTGAAAATATGAATGTGTGTTAGAGAAATAATATGTTTAGTTCAATTTTAAATATAAACCCCATTTTTCGGGAAAGCTCGCTGCCAAATTGATACAGTAGTTTTCTAAAATTCTCTTATACAGGATGTCTTAAGACCATTTCCGAAGATTTAAGGGAAGGGGAGGGTTCGCTAACCTATTATGAGTAGGAAAAGATATAAAACAAAGGCTGAGCGCTCACAACAAAGATATTATTACTTGATCATTTTACTGTTTTCACGTGAAGTTCACATTTTTTTTCTCGGTAACCATGATGAATTTTTATATAACCTCTAAACAAATAACATCCACTGGAAATCGCAGAACAAATTAGCTAGATTTTCTATCGGAAATGGTCTTGGCACACCCTGGATAAAGCCATAGGGCTTAAAATAAGAAAAAATATACGATGAAGAGCGGGTGCCAATGCTTTGTTACAGCGTATTTAAAAAGTATACAACATTCATAGCTTAATTTAGTTTTAAGGTCAAAACTTAGTTGTTTTGTAAGATAATAAGATATCTTATATTTTATTTGTTTAAAAGCATGTTTTGTTTAGTATCTACGCGCGAGTATTGTAGAATATCTGTGAAGGCCAATTTAAATTCGGTTTTTATACTTATAAGCGACTAGGAAACATTGTATAGTCGAGTAAGGATAAACTGACGTTTTTCAATTTGTTTTCTACTGTTTTTTACTTACTTTTTTTGACACATTAAAAAACTTGTAGGACAAAAGTTATTAAGTATGAAGTATAGAATGCGCGTAAGAAAAAGTTCAGCCTTTACAAACTGCCATTGATATATACAAAAATCGAGAAAATAAATACGGTGGCATTATAGTTGCGTGAAAAAACGACCTCCAATTGTACGAACTTGAAACAATAAACAAATAAAAAATAACTAAAATTAATCATGAAAAATGCCGCGTTAAAAATTAAAATAATGCCTCCGGGCAAACATTAACAAATAAATAATTCACGCTGACCTTACAAAGGTGTAATTGAAAGCAGATTTTTAATCCTACCGTCTAAATAAATGTGCTTCCGCGCTCTAGTCAAACGGTCCTGAACAAAGAAACCAATATCTCTGAGTATTACGGGATTCTCGATGGGACCGCGATAACTTTAATAAAAATAGAATAATGTATGGACCTGCCGCCTAAACTCGAGTGTGTTAAATAACATTCCCAATAAAGGTGTTCTTTTTAGAGGCGTGGTTATCAAGAAGAGATAAAACGCATATAATTTGATGTTATGGCTAAGAATTTAGTTTTATTATAAAGATAAGGGTTTGCCATTATGTTTTAAAAATGATTTCGGGTAAGTGGCCGCCGCGGCTGACTCGAACAAATTCCAGCCGAGAGGCCCAATTTTCAACCACTTTTTGCAGCAAGTTGGGCCGTATGTTAGCAATAACGCGCCGAATATTCTCTTCCAAGGCGTTAATCGTGTCCGGCTTATCTGCGTAGACAAGCGACTTCACATAACCCCACAAAAAATAGTCCAGCGGTGTTAAATCGCACGATCTTGGAGGCCACGCCACAGTTGTTCAGGAGTAAGTCTATTCATTATGAAATGGCAAACCAAACTGAGCATAAATCAAGTGACAGCTGTCAAAAACACCAACTACGAAAAAAGTAGTGCCAGATTGAAAACCACGCCTCTGAAAAAAACATCCTATATATAAACTTTGAAACTGAGGGTGGTTTAGGGTTCTAGGGGATGTGAAACCCGAAGATATGTCGAAATTTTCCAGAAGTCATGACATGGTACCCATTGCAATGGGTTGCTTTCCCAATGAAATCTACCTAAAAGTATAATTTAGGACCTCGCACAATATTAAGCTCCTCAAAAAATCCAAGCTTACATAAGGGACGCCATGGAAAACACTAAATTTTATAAAAAAAAAAAAATCCACATTTCGCACTTACCCTGACATCTATCGGTATTTTCGTGAGTGAGCTGCAAAGGCACTGATACTAACTCCATTGTTGACGACCACTGCTAGTCCAATTACACACGACACCTTTTTAGGCGATAAACCTAATTTTTGTTTATTTTTTATTGCCGTTTTTTGATTTTGTTATCATTTAAACATTTATTTAATGCACTGAAATTAATATTTCCTACAAATATTAGCATATTATGGCAACACCATTTTGCGCGGTATTGCTTTTTTTGTCAGTCCGCGCGCGAAGCGAGACAAATACAGGGTGTCCCAAGGTTAATTCCACAAACTTTAGGGGGTGTTTAAGTTCCCTATTAAGAGTAAGAAATTATGCAACAATTTTTTTTTAATAAAATTGGTGTAAATCGATCTTATCAATCGATAAATCAATATTATCTGTCGACCAATAGCAGAGAAGGGGTAAGGAGTTACCCCTTCTTCTTAGACCGACCTCTGTTCGACCAGTGGCACCTGACAGCGATCATTTCGAACAACGCGGCAGGTCATTAACCTCGATCTTGACTGACCGCGGCCTAGTGACCCAGTGACGTAGTTATCGGAGGAAGGAGCCATTGAAAAATATCTGTTTTACAAGAATTAGAATAGAAACATTAACATTTTTTTTCTCGAATACCATAATGAATTTTGATATAGTTTCTTAACAAATAACACTAGGATACCTATACCTTGGGACTAACTAAAACCCTAAAATAGAGAGATTTTTCATAACACATTATTTTTTACACTTCATTTGCCACTAAAAACTACCGGATAAACTTCTATAGGTACGGTCGGCCGAATTTTCGTACACCGAGAAAAATATCCAGTACTACG
Organism: Neomicropteryx cornuta; assembly: GCA_020383195.1. Classification (NCBI taxonomy): domain Eukaryota; kingdom Metazoa; phylum Arthropoda; class Insecta; order Lepidoptera; family Micropterigidae; genus Neomicropteryx; species Neomicropteryx cornuta. Next base: position 9,541,084 of record JAHKQU010000024.1, read on the forward strand.
ATAAAAATCCTGTCGGTATAGTGACAGTAACCTAACCTAATCTAACCTACAGTTCGATTCTAATTAGAGTTATTTGTAATATAGTTATAGTCTTGTAACCTTAACAGACTATTTGGCGTCATAGGCGGGCAGCGCGAGGTGTGTTTGCGAGTCTACTACCGATGGGTACAGGTTACAAGACAGTTTTGTTAGGTGAACAATCTATCGATCTACAGGAATTGCTTTCAAACAGATCGTATACACAACATTGGTCTACTAAAAAATTTGGATGGGGAAAATGTAATGGGATCGCGTCACCGCGTCACCGACATGCTAGGTTAGGTTACTCCGAAACTCCTTAACCGATTTTTAAAATTCCTTCGCCAATATTTAAGTTGGACCTTCAGGGTGGATATAGGCTGTATGCTATCCCGTTAAAATCATAGGGATTGTCGTAGGGACCAATTTTGCAACGTTAGACGACGAAAAACGGGTCGCATGGCTAAATACAATAGGACGGTAGGCACGAAAGTGGTCCGAAGAGTCTACAGATGGGGAGCGAAGCGAACCGGGGTTGACCAGCTAGTTACAAATATTTAGATTAAAATACGACCACCATATTTAAATATAAAAACGAACATTTTCATAGTTTTATATTTATTATTTGTCAATAATAAGATACTAAAAAACGGGTGCGATAGAATGTGTTGAAGTGACACTCAGCGCCGGCCCTAGCCAGTCAACGCCATGCTTAATTATTTCTCAGGCTGTAGGTACGTGGCAAGGATCCCCCTGCCACCACTATGCCCCCATTGCTCCTGACACACTACCCCCGGGCCGCCACTGGCGACACTGCTTGGACACATTTGAATAACTAATGATTCGTTCCAAGCGTATCGAGTGGTTTGTGTGCATTGAAAAATATATATTATATATTATAAATTATACGTGCGTGTAATATATATTTTTAAATATAAAAATGTAGGTATATTTTATTTTATTTTCTTATGGCAAATTTTGTTCAACTAAGTCAAATTATTAAAATACAAACACGTAGGTAAGTCGGTGAATTAAGTTATATGTGAATATATATGTAGATTATACCAGTTTAATTCTTTATACAATTATAATTTTATTTACTATCACTTTCTTCATTTATCTGTTTATCATATTCAATAGTATAGTATTTTTTGTATAGTTCAATTTTTGTTTTTTTTTTTTTAAGATGAAATACTCGTTTAATGTTAGTTGAACTGCCTTCTTTAGGACGGACATTTAGTCTAGTGAAAAAGGCAACGAACAGAGGTTGCGATGGTACCATAATTTAAATATTTAAATGGTTAATAACAAATTTCCTAAAATAAATATAAAACGAAAACATTTAAAATATATCTGTATATAATGCGTGATAATCTCACAAAACACTCTCTTTAATTGTTTGTAGATAAATTGACTTAGCGTGTTGAATATTATTTTAAAATGTTATTAAAAGTATACTTATTTTTTGTTTGTAAAATACTACTAAGCTATATAATGTATGTGTATATGTATTTGTAGAGGATGTGTAAAATGTAGAACTAATAATTTGAACAAGTTTCACAATTATTAATAGCTGTATTTTACACACCCGGTTTCCGGCAGAGAAGGCTTGGGCTTGGCTGGTACACTAAATAAATAAATAAATATAGTATGTGTGTGTTTTGGTAGCATCAATGTGTAACTGTGTAGAATTACTATCTGTTGTATGAGGCATACATAATAAACAGTGCACAGTGACGATTCAATATTTTTTTTGAACGGTCAACGGTCAACGTTTCGAGCAGTTAGCATCACTCATTGTCTCATCAGTCACTTAAATATGTTCTTCAACGATAAGTAGAGTAGGTTTTTTTTTTAAATATAGCACTAGAACTATATATTGCTTTTGTTCACAATATTGGTAAGGTTGAAACGGCACCGAAAGCGTGGAGCTGCGAATGCGCGGCGCGCGTCCGTAAGCCTCGCGCGTCGAGCTCGACTGGCGCGGCTGTCGGGCGCGGAGCGGAGGGGGGATTAGGCCACGCCCCCTTCGCCCCACCCACTGCGACTTCTACCGCGACGCCGCAGCTTTTGACGGCCGTGGCAGCGCGGGGGGCGGGGCGGGGCGGCGTGGTCGGCGCCCCTGCGCGCGGACTGCGTTGCGCGCAAACGGCAGCCCAGTGGCGGCGCAGTGGTTTGGAGTTTCATTCAATATCAGTCTGCGATATATCATTATTTTATTTATTTATTTATTAAGACGCCACCAGTCCCTAAAACTAAAAATACCACAATATTCTACATATATTAATTTAGTCCTAAGCTTAAAAAAAAAACGAAATACACCTTATTATAGTAATGAAAATAAATAAATAAGAAAATGTTGTTTTTTTCTTGCAACGATTTTCTTTTAAGTTGTGTAAGTGACGCGAACCTAATTTTTCTTTCTAAAGATATACAATATAATAATCTAGGACATTACTTAAAAAAAAAACACTTTTTTCAAATGATAATAATTATTTAAATACAAAAAACATGTTTCATCGATTCCAAATGTAAGGAATTCGCGGTCGGCGAGTATATCCGTCTCTTTTCTACACGTCAATGTTCGAATAGAGCCTACTCTTTCAAATCTCAAGGACAAATGCGTCCCGGGGCGCCTTAACAGGTAAGCATACAGCGTAATAATTTATTTAATTTAATTTATCTTTATTAGGAAAATAAAACAGTTACACGACAAAAATTATATACAGGCAGTACATATACAATTATATAAAAGGAATGAAAATAATGGTACAAACTTATAAGTATAAAATAAAACTAATTAAATATCTCCACCGAGTGAGTTTACAATTAGTGCTTAACCTAAGAAATGCAAGATGAAGAGATGAGAAGAAGGGGTGGAAGAGGAAAGGGAGATTTCAAATTAACGTTTCATTTTTATAAGACTTTTGAACGCCACTAAATTAACATTGAATACACCAATATCTCAACATCAACCTCGCTAAATTTGGTTTTGGTATCATATGCAAAACATATTAAATACAAAGTATCAAATGCAGCATTCACTAATGCTTTTTTTGGGGGTTGATCTATAATAACAATCAAAAAATATTGCTCCTCTCGCTCGCGTTTTGAGACTAGCCCCGCAGGACACATCTATCAAACTAGGCCGCTACCGTTCTAAGATAGACTTCATCTTGGCAATTGAGCACTAAATATGTGCACACGCTTCTTAACGAATATTACTAATCAATGTAATTACTATGTGTAATCAGTGTAACTTAACACGTTTTACACTCAAAAAAATGTTAGCTTTTTTAAGATTTTTGCTAATCGAACATAAGCGTAGACAAATCGCATAGTTGTGCGTACAGATTGATTATTGTTAAATATATTTTGGTTAGATTTATCATAGTTCTTGCGATGGTAGAAACAGATGTAGTTAAAAGAAATTTTAGCAAAAACATTTTGCTATGATTACAAAACAATATGGCGGTGTGACTGAAAAGCCAATAGTGAAATTTATACAAGTTTGTATTCAAAAATTATTGTAGATATTACGTTGAAGATAACCAAAAACTCTAGTAATTATATTGAAATAATCGATGTGTAACTGAATGTCGATCGATTACCATAGAAAAGCTAACATAATATGTAATTTTATATATTTTTTTATATTTTAGTATATAAATTATAGGCAGTGTAATTATAAGAATTGTATATTACAATATATAGACAATAATATGCACTATTTATTGTATTAATTATATTTTGTATTTATGATATTTATCCTATGATCCTTCCTATAAGTAACGTCTCACGTTCTGTTTAGAACAGGTTTTTTTTAACCTAGTTAGAGTGGCCATTTTACTTAGAAGCAACAATAAATGACTGGTGTTTAATTCGTCTATATTATATTAATTCCTTTTTCAGTGATATTATATCATTTATTGTTGTTACTTCCTATCGTGCCAACATGTAGATATTTAAGTATATATAATATAACTAGCCAACGTTTAAAATTCTCGGTTGCACGAATACCTATTAGTTTTTTTAAAAATATTAATGTGTTTTTATTGCAATGCCGTCGAGCATAGCTTTAATCGTATTCTCAATACGGCGAGTTCATTATTTGTTACTTCGTGTAAGAATACTATGATAATTCGTCATGCAATCATAATTCATACCTGCCAGCAGATTGGCGACGCGTGCTGAGTACCTATCAGTCAAATCAGAACTCAGAGAACTCAGTCCATCTTAGGACAGGTCTTCAGCACCTAGTTAGATGGACTCGGTGGAGATTCTGACATGCCACTAAGTGCCAATTTAGATGAGAGGAGATGTATCACATTTCCTCTTTGTATGTTTATAGATAAAATGTTTTTTTTGTAATAATTGTATGTCTAACTGTAAGTTTTTCTCTAAAAATAACAATAAATAAATAAATAGCTTCTGCGGTTGGCGGTGGGAGGGGGGGGGGGGGGGGAATGATAGGTACAACTAAAATTAACCAAAATTGTCAAAGGTTTATATTTTTTAATTGGATGAGGGCGCCAAGACGCGTTACTCCGGGGGGCACTGGGGTTACTAGGGCGGTGTCGCCCCGCCGGACAAGCACCTGAAAGAATCACTGAAAGCTTTGAAGAAAGATGTCAAAAGTAATGTGATCGTCGGAGTGGGGAGGGGATGAGGGATGAGCGCCGGCCAATGGGGTGCGTCTGATTGCCCGACGTCTGACGCCGCGGATCAAAAGCTCTCGATTCGCCGGTCGGAATCGCGTCTGCCTACCCGCATAAATGCCTACGTTCAGCATTCGTGTCTAACTAGGCTGCGTCCGCGATTTAGTAGTCTCTTAAGAACTAACTCAACCCGGTCATTTCTACATACAAACGTTCTAACTTTTTTACTTGTAGACAAATAATAAGTGTAAATCGTTTTATGACGTTTAAAAAAAAAATAAATCTCGAAAAATCCGTGTTTTTCCAATAGGTATATTTTATAAAAACTTTAGACGTATAGTCCGCGAAAAATGCTTGTCCTCGAGGGTTAAATGACTTAAAACTATTAACAAATATGGTTGGAATACGTAATCACGAGCCATTAATGATATTTCAATTTAAGCTTATTTCAGTATACGATTGATTACGAATGCCTAATTTCGCAGTCCGTCGATATCACAGCGTTAGCCAAACTATCCAGAGCGCATTCGAAGCCTAAAATCCTAAACCGGACGGTTAGAATACGTTGAGAACCGTTGATTATTTTAACGACACTTGTCAATTCATTTTCGGTAAAGTTGATTTGATAAAAAATCACATTCAAGTGTTTTTTTAAAATATACTTACATAAATACCGTTATAACAAGTTAGATCACACGCGTAAATAGCATTATTTAATAACATAAGCTTTTGTGTCATATTATATCATAATTAATTTATTACGTACTATCCAAGTAGGTATAATATATGCTATTTAAAATTTCAATCAGCTAGTAATAATCAGTCAAAAAAATATTTATCGAGCATATTATTTATTTGTTTCATTTTAAAAATACGAGCAGCTAATTATTTTGTCTATTATTAGCGCAGCTAAATTTGATTAAATTAGCAGCAGCTAATTTGATTCACCTGCGACTATTTTTAGATAACAAATTATTTAGCCAAAGGCTATAATGAAACACCTTACAAACAAATGATATTAAATTGTTCAAGATTCGTAGTTAGGAAATTATCTAAGTAATTGATCTGTTGATATTAGTTGATTGATATTAGTTTAAAGAACAATGTTTCAGTAGATTGACCTATCAATAAAATTAGAAAAAAAACTGAATTACTACAGGGTCCAGGGTCCAAAAACTGAATTACTCTCAATCAACTGAGATCATATTTACACTCAATGTGTAGAGTTTAGACCTAGCTCGTCAGTAATGACGATATATATGAACCTGTCTCAAGTCCAGGAGTATTTAGTTGTAAAATAATGAAATTCAAAGTTTCCATTGACGAATTCGCAAAAGTGACACATTGGCGTGTTTGAAATTGGCAATTTGTAACCAAAAATTAAATGAATGCGTTAAAATAACCCAAATGGTACATTGGTGATTTTGGCGCGAGTTATTTCGAAATAAAGTTGCATTGGTGACTTCTCTGGAAGTATTGACTTTGGACAGGGAAAAAAATCCTCTACAAGAAATTCCTGTAGGATACAGTGAACGCTAAACGCTTTGTTGTGCCTACAGTCCTGTAAGCACAAACGAACGAGTGTTGTAACCTTAATAGACTATTTGGTTACCGTTTGGTAACTCAACCAACGTCTGGTAACTGAACTCTGGTAAAAAAGAACCGCTAAACGCTACCGAACTGTACGGTAGAGAAACAAAATTTGTTGACGTAACAAAATAGTGTTTATAGTGAATGCTGCATCTAGACAGATTGTTTGGTACAAGTTACAATAGAGTTTTGTTAGGTGAAGGGTTTATCGATCTACAGGAATTGGTTTGTACAGTCTATCAAACAGATTGCATAAAGGACAATAGACCTACTATAATTCAGTAGCCGCAACAAATTGTGATTCTACTGAACTTTTCGTTTAATTTGCATTGAGGCAAAAATAGTATACTACTAGCGGATTAGGCAATTGTTGATGTTTCCTTCACAAACCAGACCAAAGTAAACATGGCCACCTCGTCGTTTATAACTATCTCTTTCCTGCGGTACGAACTGCGAGATCATTTGTCTCCGTCTCGCATCGTAGCAGCAATCGACAACCTTTTTAGTAAAACGTCACTTCTATATGATATAGCATTTGAAGTTTTCACTTAACGGCTTAGTTATAGTCGCGAAGGTGAAACCTATGCTAGCGGCATATTGGAGCGGAAAAATCCAAACAAAAAATTTAACAGGGGTTTTCCCCACAGGGAAAATATTTTTAAACATAACTTTTTTATTATTACGAATTTTAAAATCCCGGCTCCGTCGCGACCTAGTATTTTTCACATAGATTCGATTAGAACTTTAAAATTCTAAAATCGGTGGTGAAGTTATTGAGATCTGACATCACAAACATTTCACTATTGGAGTCGATCCATGGGAGGTACGCTTTGCTCCGCTACGATAATATATAATTATAAAAATGGATGCTAGTATATATGTCTGTTGGACCTTAATAAACTTCAAGACCGTTTGAGCCGATCACTATGAAAGAAGGTATATATTTTATATGTATGCATGAGTTGTCGCACGCCGAAGGATCCGCTAAATGTGGCGCATCTATATTTGCAGTTGGTATAGGTACACTTAAAACCAGCAGTGAGCGTCCGGCTCAACGAACATCAAAGTCGTCCAAAGGTAAGTGATATTTATGCTCGCGACTGTACATATTATATTCTAAGTAATATTACCGTGAATTATGAACGAAGCAATTACCTCAAAGCGGGTAGCAAGCACACATGTGTTTAGGCGTTTTCGCAGATTTGACAGTCCGACGAAATTTTTATCTGACCTTGAATGGGAGCCTTTAAGTTTAAGGCGTAAAATTTGTCGTCTTAACTTATTTAAGGCCTACTTAAAGCTCCCAGTATGGCCCTACATTAGTGAGTAACTTTACAAACCCTTCTATATCGGATGAAATGACCCTTCTCACAAAATAAGGGAAATTTTTAGGAGAAAATATGTAGGATTTCATTATTTTCTTCCGCGTACCATTAGAGAATGGAATAGTCTCAACTGCAGTGTCTTCAAACCATTCTCTAAGACCCCTTCCCAGCTAACTTTAATTTAATTTATCTTTATTAGGGAAATTAACAGTTACACGAGAATTTTTTTATACAGGCAGTACATATACAATCATATAAAAAAATAAAACCAATTAAATATTTCCACCGAGTGAGTGTACAATTGTGCTTAACCTAAGAAATGCAAGATGAAGAGATGAGAAGAAGGGGTGGAAGAGGAAAGGGAGATTTCACATTAACGTTTCATTTTTATAAGACTTTTGAACGCCACTAAATTAACATTGAATACATCAATATCTGGGTACTTTGAATTTAAGGTTGAACACATTCTATGAAAGGGTTCATTTTGCCCAGCTAAGAAGAAGGATTAAAAATTTGGATATAAAATAACTTCGTTGTAACATCTACTAATTAGCTATACCACCGGAGTAATAGGAATAGGTAATTTTTAAATAAATAAATGAAAGGTCTTTCAAAATTCCTTCAACTATCACCCCACATTTTTAAATTGACATTATTTTCGTCGAACCGCTCGTTGCCGACGCCTGCACTAATCCCATTGGCGGAGCGCGTCTCGATCTTTGCCCTGCGATTGGTCGGCTAGGCCCCTCCCCTCCCCCCGCGTCGCCCTCCTTTGGGCGGGAGGGGGACAGGGCATTCTGACCCCTCAACCCACCAACGAACGGTAACTTAACGTGAGATTTATTCGACACGGCTTAACTTGTGAATACCCCGGGGTTAACGGCTGTCGCGCGATTCGCCTAACCTGAACGCTCCGAATAATTAAAATAATTAAAATAATAGTTTTTGGGGGAATACGTCGTTATAATAATCATAGATAATTAATTAGTAGTCTATTTGGACAGTTACTCGAACGTACCTACCTATAGATAATATATGTTATACAGGATTATCCCGAGACCATTGCCGTTAAAAAAAACCCAGCGTTCTAGTGTTATTTGTTAAGAAACTATAGCAAAATTCATAATAGTTTTAAAGAAATACAATGTTAAAGTTTACTAAACAGCTACTTTTCAATGGCTCCTCCCTCGAATAACTGTGTCACTGGGTCATTGGGCCGCTGTCAGTCAAGATCGAGGTTAACGACCTGCCGCGTTGTTCGAAACGCCCTAATCGCTGTTAGATGTCACTGGTCGAACAGAGGTCGGTCTACGAAGAAGGGGTAACTCCTCAACCCTTCTCTGGGGTCGACAGATAATATTGATTTATCGTTTGATAAGATCGATTTACACAAATTTTGTAAAAAAAAATAATAAATTTGGTGATGAAAATTTTTCGAATTGAGTTTATATAATTTCTTACTCTTAATAGGGAACATAAACACCGTCTGAAGTCTGCGAGATTGGTCTTGGGACACCCTTTATACCTAATATTGCGGTGGGAGCTTTAACATTTCTTTCAGGTAGGAACCTAGTAAGAACAGTCCACTAATCCATTCAATTCCAGAGACCTATTTCGTAAATTTCTGAACCGTCTCACTTGATTGACCCCAGAGAAGGGGTAAGGAGTTACCCCTTCTTCTTAGACCGACCTCTGTTCGACCAGTGACATCTGAGAGTGATTAGGGCGTTTCGAACAACGCGGCAGGTTATTGACCTCGATCTTGACTGACAGCGGCCCAATGACCCAGTGACACAGTTATCCGAGAGAGGAGCCATTGAAAAGTAGCTGTTTTACACGATTTACAATAGAAACTTTAACATTGTATTTCTTTAAAATACCTTTTAATGTTGAGAAATGACGCGGTTCAAGTTACCGCAATCGAACGCGCGGGGTCCAGGCCAGATTCAGGGTCTATAAGTTGGGTAGCTATCCCCCGTCTCCCGTCTCCCGTCGGCGGGGAGGAGGACCAATGAAACGGGATTAAATCCGCAGCTGATGTCCATCCGGACATCATAGCCGGCCGAAACGTCGACACTTGAATACAGATTCGATTAAATGGAATATTCTTATTTATCGGTTTTGATGAGCTGCCTTTTAAGGTGAAGTGCATATTGTGCAGTCGCCTTGAAATACGTTTCTTTATTTTTATAGGGCGTCAGGTTTCACTCTCTGCGCGGTCAGTTGGTTTTTATTTAATTACAGTTTCATAATAGAGAAATTAAAAAAACTAACTTTACTATATTTTAGAACCTTCATTTTCCCTTCAATTACTCTTTTTCCTAAGGCTATAATGTCTTTAATAAGAGAGCAATTCAACCAAAAAAGAACTATTAGCTGTTTATCATTTATTAAATTTCTCAAAAATAGAATTGAATCTTATAAATCTGCCTTTACTATGTTGAACATATAGTACCAAGATATCTAAACATATTTTTTTTTATGATTATGAACCCAATGATTATGAATGCCAGTCATCGAAAATAGGGTCTAAATGAGCCAAAATTAATGTTTATCCTTTGAGTAGGTAGCACCTATGTATCAACGAGATATGAACCGCAACTTCCACGTTTTCATCTGCCGGGGGTAGCCATGGTAGTCTCTTGTGTTTAGGCGAGAATTTTAGAATCGGGCCATAAGAAAGTAGATATGAGAGATTATGATTTTTACTGAAAAGAAATACTTTAGTAAAACGTTTGATTGTTTAAATATTTGCACCCGCAGCAAGAAATTTGCTAATCGAACAAAGTGTAAGCAAATCGTATAGTTGTGCGTACAGACTGATTATGGTTAAATAATTTTTGGTTAGATTTACCAAATTTCTTGCTTTGGCAGCAAGAGATGTTGTTATAAAATATTGTAGCAAAATCATTTTGGTATGATTACAAAACAATATGGCGTCGTGGGTGAACAGCTGACGGAATAAAACGACGTGACCTGAAAGTTTGGTAGCAGCAACCATTTTATTTTGCTGTGATTCAAATCAAAATGGCGGTTTGACTGACCAGCTGATCGTAAATTGACAGTTAGCTGTTGTTAATTGCAGCGATAGCTAGATATTATGTTAAAGGCAACCGAAAATAATCCAACGATAATTATATCTAGCATACTTTATGATTGCTAATGCGATCTATTATTTAGTAGGTATAACTGTTAGGAAAACATTTTCAAACAAACGCCCTGTGACCAAATATGGTACGCAATAATCATTTCACCGACTTCTTTGTAGAAAACGTTTATAAATTAACCGTATTTTTTTTAAGGGGCGGTTATAAGAATGGTGCCTAGGGGCGGATGATTCTTAAACACTACCCTGTAGTTACTTATAGGGTAGCAGGACTGAGAGTACCCCGAGGAACCGAAGATTGGTTACTAAACTGCACAATAAAAACATTTTTAACTCATTCACGAGGAATCCGCGCATTTAATCATGGTTACCGAGGAATCATGTAATAATGTTTTGTTGTTGGGAGGCTCTCAGATGTCGCCGTATGCCGTAACGGTGTCAAGACCATTATCGATCGGCGCGGTATTGGAATTCGCGTGCTGACTGAATTGACACCTCCCCCTCAAACTATTACTAGGGTTTAAAATCACTCAAAAATAGTCTAGAATGTATTTTAAGCCTCATTTTTTTTTAAATTTTCCTGCTAAAAATAGGTTGGGGGAATTACATACCCCCCCCCTCATACCTTCCCGAGAAAAATTCATGGATTGGCCCTTGCTATAAGTAAATATTATAAAACATTGAAGATAAGTATATTGGATTGAAGTAGATTTGTTAGTCCCTTCGAGCCGCTTCGGCAGGCGATTACTCATACCTGCGGCACTCGGAATGGGCGCTTCGCTCCCCATCTCTGAGCCCTTCCTAGCCGATACGAATTGACAATGGCCTATGTATGTGTACAAAAACACATTAGGAACATGATATACATATATAGATGGTGATTAATATGACTGATTGTAGCCTACATGATAACATGTAGATAATTTATTATAATATTTTTCTCCCCCCCCCCTCCCCCTTCCCGATATCCAATTTTCTTGATGAAACGAGTAGGTAATATACGGATGGTGTTTAGGAACTAAGTACCGTGATTGACAATAAGACTAGTTATATACAGGGGCGGATTTAGAAAACTCTTTGGGGGGCGGGGTAAAATGTAAAGGATACCGCTACCTATTCAATTTGCGAAAAAAATTGTCTATTTAGGTACGACAAAATTCGTTTATCACAATTCGTCTAGAACTTTCGCGGGAAATTGTAGTTAGATAAATTATAATACGACGAATAGTTTTAGGCGAATTTCCCGCAGACGCACATTTCGATATTTATTTATTTCTCCGTTTCTATGAAAATATAAATACACACAGCTAAAAGCAAATAATAAACAAAAATAATAAAAAAACAGTTTCCTTGAAATTAAGGTCGATTTAAACAAATTTTTCGAATTTATCCAACTTAAAAAATACTTTAATCTGTTGCTCTCGCACAATATTTATAAAGCCCGTATAATTATTTGTATAAATCCTAGTCCACATTTTGTTATTTTATTATATAAATATTTTTATTAATAAATAAATATATATATTTTTTGATTTGTTTAGTTTATGAAATGTCAGCTGAGGATGTTTCTACAACTGATAGCATCACAGAACAGCATTATACGCAGATTATAGAATTAGAACAGCATTATACGCTATAAAGGAAAAAATGGAAAAAGCATAAACACCTTCTTTAAATGCTGGAAATATAAAAGTAATTACTGGTGAGTGTTGTAGAAAGTTCTTAGGGGGGGGGGGGGATTACACTGTTTGACCCCCTGGCTATACGCGTTTGTACCTTCCATGCAATGAGTATCTATCCATATTTATTATCATAATACTTCGGAAAAGAATCGAAGCAAATAAAAGCGGATCGTAATATATTTTCCGTTTGATTTATACGCGTTATGGTGCGGCGGGAGATGGGGAGGCTGGGGAGGTTGGGGAGGCTGGGAGGCTGGGAGGCTGGGAGGACACAGGAGCGTAATGCATCGAGACGTGTCGTTCGGTCGGCGAAATTATCACTTTATCCCGGCAATATAGAGGAGGACTTGGAGGCGAGGGTAAGGTGGCCCGGCAGATTCCCTCGGGCGAGAGTCGTATCAATGTCAATGTATTGGAAAAAACAACTAATTATCTAAGCAGTTCATTGTTCACTTTAAGTAGTTCCCTTATAGAACCGAATGATTCTTGAAAAGCAACAGTATCTGAGAATAAAATTGTTGGAAAAGGACGAAAATACTATTAGAAATACTATTAGGCGCATAAGTACATAACCTTAAAACTAACAACCTTATAATTTATATGATAAACCTATACATTAACACGAGTACTAATAATGTAATAATAATGAGATGTTCACATAGCTCATCAAGTTCGCATTTAGAGGGAAGTCAGAATCTTCACCGTGTCCATCTAACTAGGTGCTGACACCTGTCCTAAGATGGGTTGATGGAAAATGATACATAAGAAGGTATATTTCAGAGACGCAATACACATACACGCGAAATATAACCATAAAGTATAGGTGTTCGATATAGTTGTGGTGGACTTTCATTTTTTTGTTTAATTATTAAGAATGATTAATTCGGTGACGAGACGCGGCGCCAAAAATCGGAAGACGGAAAGGGAAGAATAGGGACGCACCTTTCCTGCGATCTGCCTCCTTGACCAACTGTAAGGACTCGTCAGTGTGAAGATGTAACTGAAGATGAGTGTACAACTCGCCGAACCACCTCACTTCACCACACTGAGGAAGGTTCCTCCAGGAAGAGGCAATGAAGATAGTCTTCGAGCGTCATTGCGGCGAGAGCGCTATACAGAACGTTACCTTCCGAGGCAAGGCGCCGTCGTCGTGAGGGTAGGTCGAATAGGTTTTGTTTTTGACGGGAAAAGGTTGGGTTATAAATGGTTATCTGGCGTCAATAGTTGGTATAGTGACAGCAATATTTTTTGTTGGAGTTATACATCGATTATTGTTAAACTTACTTGGGTGCATGAACCATAATTAATATAAAGCAATCGCTACAATTAACAACAGCTAACTGTCAATGTCACGATCAGCTATTCAGTCGCGCCGCCATTTTGATTTGAATCACAGCAAAATAAAATGGTTGCTGCTACCAAACTTTCAGCTTACGTCGTTTTATTTCGTCAGCTGTTCACCCGCGACGCCATATTGTTTTGTAATCACAGCAAAATGTTTTTGATAAATTATTTTTTAACTACATCTCTCGTTGCCAAAACAATAAATGTAGTTAAAAGAATTGTAACTGTGTAATTTTTAAGTAAAAATCTATTTTAATTTTATAAATTGGTAACTATGATTTGCGTATGTATGTTTTGTTTAATTTATGTAAATTTATTAATCTGTTGATTCTTCTAATAAAAATATATAAAAAAAATATATAAAAATACAGGATGTCCCGAACCAATCCCGAAGACGTAAGCGTTTATGCTCCGTATTACGAATAAGAAATTATATTTAAAAAAATAGAAATTAATTCATCCCTGAATTAATTATTTCTACTAAAGCGCTCGTGTAATTCACGCCTCGGCCGGTCAATAATTCAAATATTTTTTTTTCTCTGAAGCCATGATGATTTTTGATATGACGTCAATACAAATTATGTTTGAAATTGCAGCTCCAATAAGCTAGATCCTTTGAATTACTATTTTTCCTGGGGCTCTAACGTATTTTATAAGAGAATAATTCAACTAAACAGAACTATAGCATTTTAACATTTATTAAATTTCTCAGAAATAGAATTAAATATTAAAAATCTGCCCTTACTATTTTGAAGACATAAAATCGAGTTATTTTAACATATTTTTATTATGATTTAATATCTAATGGTTATCAAATGCTAGCCAAAAAAAAGCGTCTAAATTAATCGAAATTACAATTTATTCTTTGCCTTCACCTTAATACATGCATACGCATGAACACACTCTTACATTCCACACCCTATTATATTCACAGATTAAAAGTATCTATTAAATTGGAGATGCCTGTAGTCGGCTTAAGTTGTAATTTATCTATTTCTATGTAACTGGCATTTCTGATACAAATAAATAAATAAATAAAAAAGTTTCGGCCCACCCTGTCCGCGAGCGCGCCCGTGTGCGTCTGTGTGCGTGCCGTGTGCATGCGCGTGTGTGCGTGCGTCGCGTTGGCCCCTTCTTTTCTTTCTTTCTTCGTCGAGTCGAGATGTCTTTGCGTCGCGAAAAGGTAAACGTTCACCGGCGGCGTTTGCGCGATCTTACCGACGGCTACCGAAGGTTCACGCGAGGACAAGGGATAAATATTAATTTAGATTCATTTATACCCTTTTTCTCATAGCTGTCATTTGCTAACCATTGGATATTCAATCATAATAAAAATATGTTTAAATACCTAGATCTTAACTCTTCAATATAGTGAAGGCAGATTTTTGAAATTCAATTCTGTTTTTGAGCAATTTAATAAATGATTAACTGCTAACAGATCTTTTTTAGTTAAATTGCTCTTTTATAAAAAACATTAGAACCTTAGGAAAAATAGTAAATAAAAGGCAAATTAGGGGTCTAAAACATATAAAAGTGTATTTTTTTAATTTCTATATTATACAAATTATGTGTGTAGATACAGCCTCATTTTTAGAAGATATCTTCTCTATGAAGTTGATAGATAAAGTGCTACAATATTTTATATACTGTACAATTTGTACAGCATAAACTCTTTCAATGACATAATTACCTTGTTGCCTTCACAAATGTCTAAACCAGGCAGTTTTTCGTTAACTAAATTGATTTTCTCTAAAATTTCTTCCAAAAAAAATTAAAATTAATGTAATCCAGCTTCCCCAGTTTATTAAATAAATTTCGTGCGTATTTTCGAAAATTAACTTTCTCATTCTCACTAAAACTTTTGAAACTTTTCATATCATCAATATTTTTTAAAGCTTTATCAGCATAGTGGCAACACCATTTTGTCTGGCTCAAACTTTATAATATAAATTATAGTATTGTTTCACGATTTAGCAGTTTCCACCTATGGCTTCCACCTTTAGCAGTTTATGCAGAGAAGAAAACGTACTTATATTTTTTGCACTACTCCAAAAACCTAACCTAACCTAACCTAACCTTAACGGATTTTTGGCAATAATATTTTTAATGGAAATGCGCAGCACGCGGCATATAATCCGCGGATTATTTTTTTTTTGTTTTAGTAGTGCTTGGACACCATTGTAGTGACCCGTCATATTAGCGGCGAAGTAAAAATACTGTCAGTAGTAGTAAATTTGTTTTTAAAAAGTTTTAAAGAATATTAAATAAATATAAGCCAGTGTATAACTGCTAATTTTAATGAACGATACATATCTTTCATACATTTTTCCCCGAAAACAATAACATAATACAAAAGCAAGTTGGTCATGGTCCTAAAGACAGATCTGGAGTTAAAACCGTCATAATTGAATAGTACTTTATCGCCGTTATTTATTTAAGTTATATTTTTTTTGCCCATAATCTTAATTATTTCCTCATATACTGTTTTCGATAAGTACGATGTTATTGAATATGTTTATGAATGAATGGGTCGAACTCTGCCTATAGTTCCAGAGCCACTCTTTCACTACAAAAGGGTTGATCTCAGGGTCAGGATTATTTAAATGTTTGTTTATTTTTTTCTAATTCGCAATATTTTCCATTGTCTCCAATGGGAGCTGGGGCCCTGGACTGTAGCCCAAAAAGCCTATGTGTAGATCCGGCCCTGCTCGAGTAGGTGGCAATAATAATTTAGTGGAAAAGTGAATTTTCTTTGTATATTTAATTGTAAAAACCTTTCCAATAGAGGATGGGCTTGAACCAACACAGAAAACTGGACTAAAATAATTATAATTAAAACATTTTAGTTTTTTTTTTTATTTTAGGTATTCAGCTGATAAGTAGGCAATCTTGGTTTCTAATAATTAAAGCGATAAAGCAATAGCGAATCATAATTTTAAATATTTTGGCACAGGACTGAACATATTTAACACAACGATAAAAAAAATATCTTAAGGCACCCAGGGACGCATTTGTCCTTGAGATTAGAAAGAGTAGGCTTTATTCGAACCTTGACGTGTAGAAAAGAGACGGATATACTCGCCGAGCGCAAATTCGTTACATTTGGAATCGATGAAACATGTTTTTTGTATTTAAATAATTATTATCATTTGAAAAAAATGTTTTTTTTTATGTAATGGCCTAGATTATTATATTGTCTATCTTTAGAAAGAAAAATTAGGTTCGCGTCACTTACACAACTTAAAAGAAAATCGTGGCAAGAAAAAAACAACACTTTCTTATTTATTTATTTTCATTACTATAATAAGGTGTATTTCGTTTTTTTTTTTTAAGTAAAGTACTAAATTAATATATGTAGAATATTGTGGTATTTTTAGTTTTAGCCATTTGTTGGGAATAACTTCAACAAAATGCACCAAAATACGTTACAAAACACGTTTTAGGGACTGGTGGCGCCTTAACCTAAGTAAGTATGCAATTTCGTCGGTAAGATCCGGAAACCTTTCGGCGGCGCTATAAAAGCAGGAAAGTCGTCCGTCCCCCAATCAAATTTAATGGAATTGAGTTTCAATCGAAATTCGAATGTTCTCGGCGTCCCCCTCTCTCCCTCTCCCTCTCGCCCTCCCTCTCTTCCGTGCGCCCCGCTCCCCTCCCCCGACCGGCGGCCATCTTAGTCGGGTGAACGGATCTCGAGATTCGGATCTTAAGATTTGATCAATAAATAATAAATGAACGGGTCGCCAATCATTTCTATTTCCAGCGCTATTCAAACTTTCGTCGTTTTCTTTTTTTTTTTTTATAGTTCCGCAATATTTATTCGGAACGGTTATTATTCCGCTAAAATATCGTCTGTCCATAATATCGCATTAACTTCAAATTGATCCAGATATCTACAGTGCAGAAAGAGTGAGACGGTGTTATATTCATTTTGACAGTAGATTTTGAAAGTTGGAGTAAGGTAAGACTAAATAGTTTCCTATCCGTAAATAATATGTTGGTCAAGGTCAATCCCAATAAAAAAAACAGCTAATAGGTCTTACGATTCTTAGTGTTATTTGTTAAGAAACTATATCATAATTAATTATGGTATTCGAGAAAAAAAATGTTGAAGTTTCTATTCTAAATCATGTAAAACAGATATCTTTCAATGGCTCCTCCCTCCGATAACTACGTCACTCGGTCACTGGGCCGCGGTCAGTCAAGATCGAGGTTAATGACATGCCGCGTTGTTCGAAACGCCCTATTAGGGCGGCGCTAAATGATTGCTGTCAGATGCCACTGGTCGAACAAAGGTCGGTCTAAGAAGAAGGGGTAACACCTTTCCCCTTCTCTGTGGTTGTAAGAGGGATGCTATTAGTCGACAGATAATATTGATTTATCGATTGATAAGATCGATTTACACCAATTTTATTACAAAAATAATGAATTTGGTGATAAAAAATTTTCGCATTTTGTTACATAATTTCTTACGCTTAATAGGGAACTTAAACACCCCCTAACGTTTGTGGAATTGGTCTTGGGACATCCTGTATGTACTATTATCTAAAATGTAAATAAATTATTATGAAATTACACATTTCAGCATGGATTCACGGATAGATAGATAGATAGGTTATTTCCATATACATACACATTTTAAAAAATACATAGCTACAGGGTTACAAACCCTATTATACTGTAAATTACAAATGTGTGGTTACATGTACCTAGACGCTTGAGAGCGTTTTCGATGTATGACATCCCGTGTCTGCGGCACTCGCGATGGGTCGCTTCGTTTTCCATCTCTAGGCCCTTCGTGCCAATCCAAAGTTTTTCGGCTAACTTATCTAATTTTTTCTCGTCTCGGGGGAGGTGCGGGAGGGAATTGCACCCATTTCCCTCTCGTCTGCTTATACAAAGGAAAATCATCAATGAAAATGTTTATTTTTCCCATCCATACACGCCTATAACTATAATAACGCTTAAAGTAGGTATCGATATACACGAGTATCTATCCTAGATAATTTAGCGCAAAACGCGAACGCGACGTCTATGGATGGCGTCACGTTTGGTGCACCAATTAATTCCTCTGGAGGGGTGGCGTGGGGGGGCGGAGGAGATAAATTATCTGTTAAACACAGCGCACGCGGGATGAATCTGTCCTAGAGGGAAAGGGCAGGGGGGGGGGGGCAAATTGGATCGTGTCAAAGCCGCTAGTCAGGACAAAGCAATTGTTATTTTGACTATAAAATAAGTACGATTAGATATGAGGTTAAATCAGATAAATAATGTGTCGTTTGACATAGGTACAGAATTTGTCCGGTATCTTTTTATAAATGCGACGTACGTACTGTTCTGATCGATTATTCAAATGTAGGTAGGTGTATTATTAATGCTTATTGAAGTAAAACTTCTTTATCCGCGCCTAATTGCAACACGCTCGTTTTTTTTTATAAAATAATTACTATGATCTATGCCATTATTTTGGGCTTTACTCAACAAGGCCTAATGTGTTTTCTAGAGTCAGGAGATATAGTGGTAATGAAGGGTTAAAAATGGTATGACCATGTGCGGATTCGAACCCCGGAAATGCTCGACGCTCGGAAATGATTCGCTCATTCGCCTAGATTCCATACATGATGTGGTAATAATCTTGAAATATAGATTAATACATTGTTATTCAGTTGGTGACAATAAAATTTTAATCAACTTTCATATAAACTATCATACATCTCGCAAATCATACGAGTACACATGCAAGTTAATATGGTTTGATTTTAATCATCTAATAGTTCGATTTAAGTTTTCTTAGCTACTATGCATCATGCAGCATCTACTTTTATATCATTCTCTAAAATTTATGTTATTTGAACACATTACATATACTTTGAAACGATATCTTAATATATATAAATCTTAATATATATAAATCTCGTGTCACAATGTTTGTCCTCAATGGACGGCTGAACCACTTAACCGATTATAATAAAATTTGAACACCATGTGCAGTTCGATGTGCACTTGAGAGATAGGATAGTTTAAATCTCAAATTATAGTCGCAATTTTAATTTATCGCTAATTATTTGTCTGTTATTATTTGGCAGTCATAAAACTGACAGATGTCGATACCTTTCGACTGGGTTGATGGCGCTAATGTCTGTTATTATTTGACAGTGACAGTTATTCGACGCAAACGTATTAAAAGAGCCCATCAGTTGGCAGAACAAATTGAATCAAGAAATCCAGCTCAAAGAATCAGGACAGCAGGTCATGCACAAGAATCTCAAGAACAGTGTAACGAACGTCTTCAAGAGAATATCATAAGAACAAGAAAATTATTATTTTCAGTCAAATGCCACCGAAAAAATCTAACCTCAACAACGCGAGCGGCAAACGTCAAAACTACGATCGGAATAATATATTCACTTACGAGATGCTGTTGCTGGAAACATCGATGGAAATTTAAATCCCAATGACATCGGTAATGCTTTCATTTTACCTTCAAGCTACATCGGCAGTCCACGGAACATGCAGGAATACATACAAGATGCGATGACTTACGTACGTCATTACGGCCGACCGGATTTATTTATTACATTCACATGTAATCCGAATTGGGAAGAGATACAAACTTTACTATTGCCAGGACAACAAGCCATTCATCGTCATGATTTAACTGCACGTGTGTTTAAACAAAAATTGAAATCCTTAATTGATTTTATTGTTAAATATACAATTTTTGGTATCACACGTTGTTGGCTGTATACGATAGAGTGGCAAAAGCGAGGTTTGCCTCATGCCCACATTTTGGTTTGGCTTAAAGATAGAATCCGTCCTGAAGAAATCGATCAAATAATTTCAGCCGAAATTCCAGACCCATTAATTGATCAAGAATTATTTGATATTGTCACCAAACACATGATCCATGGGCCATGCGGTGTTTTCAACATGACGTCACCGTGCATGGAAAATGGAAAATGTAAAAAAACTTCCCAAAGCCGCATACGAATGACACGATCACGGATATTGATGGTTATCCAATGTATCGCCGCAGAAGTACTGAGAATGGTGGCCACACATTTACAATGCGACTGCCGAACTTTCCAAATCAAGTTGAGTTTGATAATCAGTGGGTGGTACCATACTCACCACTACTTTCAAAAACTTACAAAGCTCATATCAATGTTGAGCTTTGCAGTTCTGTTAAATCAATTAAGTATATTTGTAAATATGTAAACAAAGGCAGTGATTTGGCCATATTTGAAGTAAAAAACATAAATAAAAATGACGAAATAGCACGATACCAAATGGGCAGATACATTAGCAGCAATGAAGCTATTTGGCATATTCTCAGCTTTCCCATCCACGAAAGAGATCCTGCTGTCCAACATCTGGCAATACATCTTGAAAACGGTCAACGTGTATACTTCACTGAAGAAAATGTTCTCCAAAGAGCGTTCGAAGCTCCGAAAACGACTCTAACTGATTTTTTAACATTGTGTCAAAAACCTGATGTTTTTGGCCAATTCGCGAAGACATTGGTGTATGGTGATGTTCCACGTTATTTCACATGGAACAAATCCAGTAAAAAATGGGAGCCACGGAAACAAGGAAAACCACATCCTTCCATTACAGGCATATTCAAAGCTAAGACATTGGGAAGACTTTACACGGTACATCCAAAGCAACGTGAGTGCTTCTATTTACGTTTGTTATTGGTGAATGTTCCCGGACCAACGTCTTTTGAATTTTTACGAACAGCTAATGGTCGAGTATTCAATACATACCAGGATGCATGTCGTGAACTGCAATTGCTAGAAGACGATAACCATTGGGACTTAACGCTTGCTGATGCTGCGTTGACATCAACACCGAATAACATTCGTCAGTTGTTTGCAATTATTTTGGCGACATGTTATCCCTCGCAAGCACAAACTTTGTGGGAAAAATATAAAAATTGTATGACAGAAGACATCTTGCACCGAATTAGACAAACAAATCAATGCCAAAACATAGATTATACACCAGAGATGTACAATGAAGCATTGGTCTTGATCGAGGATTTATGTGTTCTTATTTCAAATTTACCACTTAATCATTATGGTATGCCATCACCTAATCGTCCAGCCACCGACTTAGTCAATACCGATTTACAACGAGAAAATCAATATGACCATGGAAGTTTAGCAACAATTATCATGAACAGTGAACCATTACTGACAGCAGAACAAAAAATTATTTATGATCGGATTATGCTGGCTGTTGCTGCTGAACAAGGCGGTTTTTTTTTCTTGGATGCACCCGGTGGAACCGGTAAGACATTTTTAATATCGTTGATTCTTGCCAAAATACGGTCGCAACAAAAAATCGCATTAGCATTAGCATCGTCAGGCATTGCGGCTACTTTACTGGATGGTGGGCGAACAGCACATTCAACATTCAAGCTGCCATTGGACGTTCATAATAAACCAGATGCAATGTGTAACATCAAAAAGAATAGTGGAATAGCTGCAGTGTTGCGGAAGAGTTCTATAATAATTTGGGATGAGTGCACAATGGCACACAAATATTCACTTGAAGCATTAAACAGAACTATGCAAGATTTAAACAGCAATAATAAACTTTTCGGTGGTGCTATCTTACTTTTGTCTGGTGACTTCCGGCAGACCTTACCGGTTATACCTCGCTCTACTTTCGCGGATGAGATTAATGCATGTTTGAAACAATCATTCTTATGGCGAAGTGTTGAAACACTTCGATTGACCATAAATATGCGAGTACAATTGCAAAATGATCCATCAGCACTAAT
The DNA here is from genome assembly GCA_020383195.1 of Neomicropteryx cornuta. Lineage (NCBI taxonomy): Eukaryota > Metazoa > Arthropoda > Insecta > Lepidoptera > Micropterigidae > Neomicropteryx > Neomicropteryx cornuta. Next base: position 9,563,595 of record JAHKQU010000024.1, read on the forward strand.
ATTTTCCGAACAACAACTAGATATTGGGAACGGTAAAATAAAACTGCAACCAAATACGCAATGCATTAAACTACCAGACAATTTTTGCACTGTTGTTCAGGATAAAACTGAATTGATTCAGAGTATTTTCCCGGATATACAGAATAATTATTTGAATCATCAACGGGCGATTTTGGCAGCCAAAAACGTTGATGTTGACGAAATTAACTTCCAGATACAACAGTTGTTACCAGGCGATCTGATGTCTTTTAAATCAATCGATACTGTTGTTGATGAAAATGAAAGTGTAAATTTTCCGATTGAATTTTTAAATTCATTAGATATCCCTGGAATGCCACCACATAATCTTCGATTAAAGATTGGTTCCCCTATTATTCTCCTCCGTAATTTGAATCCACCTCAATTATGTAACGGTACGCGTTTGGTCATCAAAAAGATCACCGGAAACATTCTTGAAGCAACCATTTTGGCTGGGAAGTTTAAAGGAAAAGTGGTCCTGCTGCCACGTATTCCGATGATACCATCAGATTCTACCATACCCTTCAAAAGGCTACAGTTTCCAATTCGTTTAGCTTTAGCCATGTCTATAAATAAATCTCAAGGTCAAACAATGTCCATTTGTGGTTTAGATTTGGAAAATCCATGTTTTTCTCATGGGCAACTATATGTTGCGTGTTCACGTGTTGGGAAACCGTCGAATCTATTTGTGTTAGCTAAAGACAGGTTAACCAAAAACATTGTGCACCGATTGGTGTTAAATTAAATTGAAATTGAAAGTATTTATAATTCAAAAAAAAGATATTAATGTTTAAAAGTTTAAGACTGTCTGCCTTGCCTACCTCATTCATGAGTTTAAGCGTCACATGTAATTTACTGTATTATACTGTAATATACTTATATTTGTTATAAAATTAAATGGAAATAATAAATCTGATAAATTTTTATTTTTTACCTATTGATTTCTGCTTAGTATCAAGTGTAAGAACATTTTAATTAATTGTGTTCAACGTACTTCCCCTTCAAATCAATCTCAATCCAGTGAATTTGTATACCAACATCATCATTGTCGTCTTAGTTCGTAAATAATTTCATTGTACTAAAGGGTTATAGTAGTAGAAAGTCAAATAAGGAGATCAGCATATTTTTTTACAAATACCATCTGTGTGAAAAAGCATAGTGGACTCCGTGACTGATGTTCTCTTATTGTTCCTCTTAGATTGTTTACTATAATGTAATATAACAAAAACTTTAGCCACAGCAACGCGTGGCCGGGTCAGCTAGTTATTATATAAAACAAACACACATTTAATAATGTTTAAAAGTGTTTAAGTCGCTCTTTCTAGATATGACCAAAATGTAAGCCGCACAATGAAAAAAATATGGTATTGACAACCATAAAGTACAGTTGGTATAGTGACAGCAGTAATTTTTGTTAGAGCTACATTTAGTTACAAATAGTGCATTTCTGTTTGAGCCCGCTAGCTTTTTTTCTTTTCTTATATTTTTCAAAAGTACAAAATATTAAATAAAACCAATATTCATTTGACGAATACAAAGAAAAATACAGTTTTTTTTTCTAAAAAAAAAATCGATTATTGACACTAAGTATTAGTAATAATTTGAATAGTTGAAACAGCAAAAATGTACCAACTTACAAATCTTAAAACTAAATCCATTGATATTCATTAAGACTATGAATCACTTGATTTACAACAATTTATTTAATATTGTCTGATTTGCTTATTGACTTTAGTTACCCACATAAATATGCACGTTGTAGCGAGTGTAATCAACGAATTACAAATATGTATATGTAAAATCCATTATTTTTAAGGGTTTATGCTGTATTTTAAATTCTGGTAATTATGTAAATTCAAAGCTCACTGAGATTAAAAATAAACACACGATTCAAAAAGTAGGTAGGTAAATTCTTTATTTATTTTTTTATTTAACAGTTATCCCCATGTACATTGTAATTAAAGTAAAAACAAATTAAACTACCAAAAGAAAAACAAACAACATTAAAAACAAAAAAAAACAATAACATGAAACATACTATGCTAAACAAATTAAATAATCTCTCCAGGCAAACATTAACAAATAAATATTTCACGCCGATTTCGGCGCAATAGAAAGCAGATTTTTAATCCCATTGGGCGAACAGACAAAGATATCAATCTCCGCGGAAATGGAATTTAATAATTCGACTGCTCTCCCCTAAATAACGTGTGCTTGCGCGCTCTAGTCCAACGGTCCGGAACAAAGAAACCGCGAATAACCTTATAAAAATAAAACAATGTATGGATTTGTCGCCTAAACTCGAGTGTGATAATCCCTAATACAAATGCTGATGGATTTCTGGATAATATCCATACCTACGAAGATAAAGGTATCTAAGGAACCTCCTCTGAATAACCTCGAGGATACTACCGTAAGTAACCTCATGAGGACTCCAAATAATGGAACTATACTCTACGTTTTTATTTTTAACTTCTTTTAAATAAAATTGCAAACCGACTAAATTTGCTTGTGCTAAAAAAATGTTGAAGTATTTAAAAAATGATGGCTATATTGGGGCTACATTGCGTCAATATTTGAACACCCTACCCTGCACAGTTATATTACATTAATATTTAGTAGGTACATAGTATGTTCAAAACAGATATGTATTTGTATGTAGGTACTATGGAGTGATTGTGACATTCGCAGCAGGTGACTACGGTTGGACATTCGCTCGCTTCAATGCCTGTGTGAGTAGGTACTCACAGCGGTGTTGAGGGAGAAATTGGAAAACGGACATTTTGTAGCTTAACCGGTGTTATCAAATTTTATGTGACGGACATGACTAAATATAAATATTGATTTTATTAATCATCCATAAATTATAAAAGTTAATCAAAAAGTAAAAGATAATCTTAAATTGATTACTAAATGTCTAGTACAAGTAAAAATATAGGGAAATAAACCAATAAAATTATTATAAAAAATAAAAATTAATAAAGAAATAAATATAAATGTATAACCTTTATTCATATTAATATATTATATTATTCATATATTATATTTTATAATTATTTTTATATTATTTTATATGTTTAATATTTTTACGATTTAAATATCAATCAATTTTTTTTATTAAAATTAAATTTTATATTTTTTTAAACATGTTATCTATAATTGGGTTACCTCCAATATTAGGATTTATATTAAAATTGATTTTAGTTAATTTTTTTTTAATGAGATTTATATATAATTGTAAAGTATAGTAAAAATTTATTTCCAAGAACAACTTAATGCATAGGAATGACAATTTTCAATTGGTTCACAAAAATTGACATAATGCAATATACAGGATTGTCCCAAGGTCAATCTCAATAAAAAAAAAACAGCTACGATTCCTAGTGTTATTTGTTAAGAAACTGTATCAAAATTCATTATGGTATTCGAGAAAAAAAAAGTTTCTATTTAAAATCTAATATATTTGTGTAAAACGAGTTTGAGTTGCATTCACGATGTGGCGCCCGACGTGTTTTCAGCGGGTTTAGTATGCCTGGCGAACGCTGCCGTAATATTATGATTGTTTTACACAAATATAGTTTAAAAAATAATTAATTTGGGTATCAAATATTTTTGCATTTTTTAATATAATTTCTTACTCGTAACAGGGATCATATACAGCCCCTTAAATTTACGGGATGATCTTGGGACACCTGTATAGATACATCCTGCCTAGAGTGTTCGACATTTATACTACTCGTAATACATAGCTAAAAATACTTCACATAAAAAAAATATATAAATTGTAAATAGAAGTTTTATAATTATGCTTAAATATACTATTTTAGAATTAGTCTGAAGAATAACTGCCACATAACATTTCTTCCTTTCAATTATAGATCTTTGAATTCATACAGATTTTTTTTTATGACTTTTTAATATAAATATATTTTTCATGTTTTTATATTCTCCCGGTAATTTATTGAACATTTCTAGTCCTCTATATAAACTAGTTTTTTGTCTTTATTAGAGTTTATTCTACATAATATTCACTGATTGCTTCGGATTGGCTTCACGATTTTTTTATTTCGGCATATGATTTAGAATTTCTCGGGTTTGGTGTTATTTTAGTTATTTGACTAATTTAAATACAAATAATATTGTCAGAAAAACTTCGCAATCGAACGATAGAATATTAATCTGTAAAAATAATAATTCACCAACAGGTTCCAGATAATTTTCCAATAAACTTTAAAAAAGCACAAAACCTTTAAAAATAATAGTTTCTTTGGAAGAAACAAGAATCATTAGGATTATAAAATATTTTTATAATTTGGTGTCAACGCGTTTAGGACGATTGAAGATTACTTTAGGCGAATATAGTAGGGATATATGTAAAATCTGCTATATTGACAAACGAAATTTATTTTTTTATTTATTAAAATATCCAATATACACTTAATATTATTACATATGTATTACTTCGTAGCATTTTATCGATTTTCTAAAGAAGAAAGTACAGTTTGTGTGGATTAGTAAGACCTCACTAGGCAAATGCCTGTGTCGAGGTGTTGCCTATTTGAAATATATAATAAGAGCGCGAGTTCTTTATTAGACGTCTGACATATGTTTTTTTTTTACAAATATATATAGATAAATACATTTCATATTTCATTTTATTTATTCATTATGGTACAATAAGAAGTTACAACAATAAATGATATAATAACATTGACAAGGAATTAAATGAATATAATATAGACAAATTAAACACCAGTCATTTATTGTTGCTCTGAAGTAAAATGGCTACTCTAACTAGGTTAAAAAACCTGTTCTAAGAGCGGGCAGAAGAAGGTTGCAGGAAAATACAATACTTATTACGTACGCGAGACGTTACTAATAACAAAAGAGATCATAGGATAAATATCATAAACACAAAATATAATACATATAATAAGTAGTGTATAATATTATATATATATATATATATATATATTACATACAATATACATTTATTAAATATATAATTCAAATAATTGTGTTACCTATAATTTATATACTAAATATACAGAAAAAACTAAACATAAAGAAAATATATACTTACTTATAGTCTACATATGTTAGCTTTTTTATTGCAACACACTACTCAGCATCTTTTCATCCTTGCAGCCATTTGGTGATGCTTTTTTAATCTGCTCATCTGCGCTGTTAGAAGTTTAAGTCCAAGGAAATTGAGATGCCTTTGCCCAAAAGTGGTATTCATTTTTGGCAGTACCATATTTCCTCGTAGCCTTGATCGAGTTAAAATAATTGAAGTATCTATAATATCTCGAGGTTGTTGCTTAAAGAGCTTATAGATTAGGTAAGGATGACGTTCTCAATAAAGATTTGACGGATATTAAGGACTTTTGTTGGCGCCAGATATAATCCTTTATCACCCAACCTTTTCCCGCCAAAAACATCACCGTTTCGACGTGTCCAATTCCAGTACCCGCACAGTATTCTAGCTGCGGTGATCACACGACCACGGCGCGTTGACCGGCAAGTAACGTTTGCACCGCGTTCTCGCCGCAATCACTCTCGTGAACGGAGCTCTAGTACCTCTACCTTGAGGAACCAAGTGTGTGTGGTGAAGTGAGGTGGTGAATCTTCCGCTACCTACATCTTCACATTGACGAGTCCACTGGGTCAAGGTACGTCCCTGTTCTTTCCTTTCTGTCTTCCGATATTTGGCGCTGCATCTCGTCACCAAGTAATTATTCTTAATGATTACAAAAAATACAGTCCACTAACTATATCGAACAACTTTGTAGTCAGAAAATAAGACGTCGGAACTATAACGAAAAGGTTTCCGAATTATAACTCTGAGAACTGTTTTTTGCATATATATATATATATACACAAACGCACAATATATATATACAGGTAAATATAAACACACACACATATATATATATATACATACATTAGAAACATACTTTCATTCAAAACTCAAAATAGACCTACAGCCTCAAAACTAAGGCCTACCTCCTACTGTTTTTTTTATTTGTCACTTTTGAATTACGACTGCCAATCGCTAGGGCCGTCGGTCCAAGGGCACTTTGGCGGACTTCGCAGTGTGTTCGCGACATCCGATCGTCCGAGATGACAGTCGCTCACCTCTCCCGCTCTCCCCTCTCCCCTCTCCGCTCGCTCCCTACGCCTCGTCAAATCAGATCTCGTCCATACTAAATAGTCGCGTGTTTCGCTGCGAATTAATATCGATAACAAATTCGCAAATATATTTTTATGATTTAAATTAACCATTAATAAAAGCGTCACAGGCGCTCCTAGATTCTATATATATTTAATATCATAATGTAAGGACATAATTACTTGCTAATTGACACTTTTATCTATAGTTAAAATGAATATATTTGTAATTAGCATCACCATAGTATAATTAGTTTGAAAAAATTATATTTTTTGCGATGCGTAGAAAAAATATACCTACTTATTAAAAAATATATAATTAGGTATTTTTAAGTATATCTATAGTTTTTAAGTCCTAAAAGCCTTAAAGGTAAATAGTAATGAATTTATCTTAACTTTATTTGATAACGGAAAATCTTCAATCAAAATAAATAAGTATATTATATTTATTTTAAATTATAGGTTACCTAAGTAGAAATAGGGTGTCCAATATTTTTTTTTAAATTGATATTCTCGGTAAAAAAAAATGTCAATTATTAACTTAACTCTTAACCTCGGTTTAACGTACGTATTATTTAATCGCTCGCGTGAGTTTATCGATACTTTCTCCGACGATTTCCCGCCCGCCTGTCGCAGCCGCCCGCCCATCGTTCGCTACCGCCCGCCGCGACTAATTGCTGCGGACGTCCTGTCGACGTTTCGCATCCATCGATCGGCTCGTCCTCACTCCGGCCGGCTCTGTGTGCGCTCCGCGGACGAACGGATAATTCGTTTATGAACGCTCTCCACCGCCTGCCAAAACCACGCCATTCGGATGCTGACGCGTCCAGGAGCGGCGAGGGACTTTTATGTACTATTTTCCCGATCTTCCAGAAAATTAAATCGATTTGTTTTAGTAGGACATACTCCAAAAATGGCATGTTAGACAGAAGACTACTTTTGGTTAAAAATATTATAGCTTTTTAGCACCAAAATTTAATATTCAGGGAAATAAATCAGCCTACAAATATAGGGTGATGATTTTAGAGGCGTGGTTTTCAAGAAGAGATAAAACGCATATAATTTGATGTTATGGCTAAGAATTTAGTTTTATTATAAAGATAAGGGTTTGCCATTATGTTTTAAAAATGATTTCGGGTAAGTGGCCGCCGCGGCTGACTCGAACAAATTCCAGCCGAGAGGCCCAATTTTCAACCACTTTTTGCAGCAAGTTGGGCCGTATGTCAGCAATAACGCGCCGAATATTCTCTTCCAAGGCGTTAATCGTGTCCGGCTTATCTGCGTAGACAAGCGACTTCACATAACCCCACAAAAAATAGTCCAGCGGTGTTAAATCGCACGATCTTGGAGGCCACGCCACGTTGTTCAGGAGTAAGTCTATTCATTATGAAATGGCAAACCAAACTGAGCATAAATCAAGTGACAGCTGTCAAAAACACCAACTACGAAAAAAGTAGTGCCAGATTGAAAACCACGCCTCAATAAAAAAATACCCTATATAACTTCAAAAATAGGTCTGTTTGTAATTACTAAATGGAAAAGGGAGTTAAAAATTCTGAATTGCTAATTAAATAATAAACCAGGTGTGTATATGCAATTTATATTTACTTAAATATATTTATCTATTATTTACTTTATTTATGCTATAATATTAATATTATATATTTATAGGTTTATTAAGAAATCCCGTAGCTTGCGTTAAAATGCTAAACTATATGTATAAATGATTTTATGCATAAGGACACGGTTTATACATAAACAAAAAAATCTGATTAACTAGGAATTTTGTCTGTAGGTTTTTATTTATTTATTTATTTATTTAATGAGAAATGCTGACAGTTACATAGAAATAGATAAATAACAACTTAAGCCGACTACAGGCATCTCCAATTTAATATACTATACTTTTAACAGAACGAACTAGAAACTAATCTATAGTAATAATATGAATGCTATAATCTGTGAATATAATAGGGTGTGGAATGTAAGAGTGTGTTAATGTGTATGTATAATGCATATATTTACAGGGTGTCTCAAGGTCAATCCCAATAAAAAAAAAACAGCTAATAGGTTCTACGATTCCTAGTATTATTTGTTAAGAAAATATATCAAAATTAATTATGGTATTCAAGAAAAAATAAGTTTCTATTTAAAATCTAATATATTTGTGTAAAACGAGTTTGAGTTGCATTCGCGATGTGGCGCCCGACGGGTTTTCAGCGGGTTTAGTGTGCCTGGCGAACGCTGCCGTAATATTATGATTGTTTTACACAAATATAGTTTAAAAAATAATTAATTTGGGTATCAAATATTTTTGCATTTTTTAATATAATTTCTTACTCGTAACAGGGAACATATACACCCCCTTAAGTTTACGGGAATGATCTTGGGACACCATAATGAATACCAAACCATACCATACCATTCTCGAATACCATAATGAATTTTGATATAGTTTCTTAACAAATAACACTAGGAATCGTAGGACCTATCAGCTGTTTTTTTTTATTGGGTGGGACCTTGGGACACCCTGTATTTAAGTAAATTCACCAGTCAAGATAATGTATAAATAACCATTGCATAAATAAAAACAATTTAAACTGTGTACAAATATATTTCTTTCACTGTACAAAATCTAAGAACTAACCTTACAGCTATAGAGGTGAACTTAAAGTCGGCAGTAACCCTTTAAGGTGTCAACTTTTGTTCGAAAATGCTTCATATAGCTAACAAATTCATATAAAAATATAAATACTCTATTTAACGTTCCTCACCGACATTACAATATTTGCGCGCGGGAAACTACCCGTTGTTCACTGTCGTCAATACATTTACGGGTACGGGTGCTGGGTCGCAACATCGTGACGCCGCGCGGTCTGATATTTTGTCAGGTGACCATAATTTAAAATATAAAAAGTTAAAAATAAAAAATCCAGGCGAACAATAACGAATGAATAATTCGCGCTGAGCATACAAAGGTGTAATAGAAAGCAGATTTTTAATCCTATCGGGCGAACAGACGAATACATCGATCTCCGCGGAAATAGAATTTAACAATTCGACTGCTCTCCCGATCGGATTTGTTTTATAAGACTAGTTTTTTTTTTTTTGCTTTATTTACAAAGTTGGTAAACAAAAGTTGCTCAAGTCGTGTTCAGAACCACCCCTAAGAATACTGCTTACTATAATTTCACCTATATTGAGTATTATTCAGATAGCGCACTGTTTTTTTTTATTCATATTTATATTAAAGTATGGGAAATGTACAATCAAACGCTTAAAAACTGTTAAAAATAGGGAAATAATCAAAACAGAGGTGAAAAATATATCTATGACGTGTGTTAAAATCCATTGTCATAAAACAGTTCCTGGTACGTCTTCGGAATCATCATCCTGAAACAAAATAAATATAATGATATGAATTATATTTGTATTTATTATAATTATATTTATGTTATTAAAACAAAGATTCAAAGTTAATTGTCAAACTGACAGCTACAAACGTCAAACTGACAGCGACAAACGTCAAATTGACAGCGACAAACGTCAAACTGACAGCGACAAACGTCAAATTGACAGCGACAAACGTCAAACTGATAGCGACAAACGTCAAACTGACAGCGACAAACGTCAAACTGACATCGACAAACGTCAAACTGACAGCGACAAACGTCAAACTGACAGCGGGCGAGCCGTGAGACTCAGACTCGGCGCTTTTGTGAGTACGCAAATATCGCGATTCTTCATTATTTAGTCGTAAAACTCACCGTTTCGAACCGGTCGCACATTTTGCTCGGATTGAAGTAGTTGTCGATATTGGACGTTGCGTATTCGTCCTCCTCGACGACGCACACGATCAGATTCTCGCACATCTCCAGGTCCTTCAACATGGCGGCGGCCTTTTCATTCTGGAGGGGAAAAAAAGGACAAAATAATAAAACATTCATTGAAAACGCAAGGGAAAAATTCGTAGGCGCGGATTCTCTTCCCACCGAGGGTGGATTCAACGGATGCGATAATGCATCACCGAGTTACTTTTTATGGAAAGCGTCTCCTCAGATGTTTACACATCAAAGACGCTTTCCTCGAGTCGATGAAGGTGATTCTATAGTTTTCTGGTCTGGGTTTGGTTCGAAAACATTCGAAGACAATCAGGTTTGGGATTAATTTAATTAAGACACTGTTGGCCGTTTCTAAAGGCAGAAGAGGGTATCTCCAAGATATATATCGGTGGCTGGATTAGAACCATTTTCAATGAGGCTGGTTTGATGGGAAGTGTTAGATCTGAGGTAGTAGCTTTGAGCTGACGGGGACTCCATCCAATTGGGAAAATTTTGGCACCAGGAAACTGGAAGGGTGCGAATACCTTTTACCATTTCCATAGGAATGAAATAAAATTTTCAGAACTCTTCTCTAAAAGACGCTGAGACGTCCGAAGTCCAGGTGATGGCTGTCTGGTGAAAGATGAATCATAGAGCAAAGATAAAATGCTCACAGCACTCTCTAAAGGACTTCGGACATCTAAAATAAGGTGAAATGTTTCCTTTTTTATAGGATTACCTCAGTCTGCAACATTTCAACCAATTTGCTGCGCTCCGATTTGAGTCTGTCGCAGTCCAAAGTGGTCCAGAGCTGATCTGGCGGTGAGATTTCTATGAGAGCCAGGCGGGAGTCCTTCTCGCTAATACTGCCCTGCAACGAATCCTGTCTGTAAACAAACATTCAAAATAGTTATGAAAGGCAGTGTTTACAGCTGTTAAACCTATTTTTGACAGTAGTACTCTTTTGAGAAAGTACTCATCTAAACGGTTATTAAACTGATTGAACCCAGATCATTGAATTAGGTAGTTGCGGCGTATGCCAAATCTACGTACTGTTGAATATAGAATAATAACATTAAAATGTAGCATAGAATCATAAAACTGGTGAGTTCTGTCGTGTCAGTCGTGTTAAATGGTCAGTCGTATTAAATGGTCAGTCGTGTTAAATGGTCAGTCGTGTTAAATAGTCAGTCGTGTTAAATGGTCAGTCGTGTTAAATAGTCAGGCGTGTTAAATGGTCAGTCGTGTTAAATGGTCAGTCGTGTTAAATGGTCAGTCGTGTTAAATGGTCAGTCGTGTTAAATAGTCAGTCGTGTTAAATAGTCAGTCGTGTTAAATGGTCAGTCGTGTTAAATGGTCAGTAGTGTTAAATGGTCAGTCGTAGCACTTGCAGAAGCTAGCAGAAAACTTTTGGATTCATGCGAGGTATCAGCGTTCTCCACAACCTGTAAAGACAGTTGCAGAGGCACCTGAACTCCACAATCCAGCATACAAAATTTCCAGCACCTAAGACAATCAATGCCCCGACATCGGACCGAGCTAAGTTTTCGACTGACGGCAATGTCATGATTTTGTCATATCTTAGGTACAGCGCTTCTATGCCATTAACGATTTCTATGGAATTGAAGGTAATTCATGCGACAAATTAACTACTCGGTTGGACTTTTACTGGGTCTGATATTTTATTAGGTGACCACACTTTAAAATGTTTTTAGGACTCTTTTGGCATTTTAGACCAGTTTTTTTTGCTTTATTTATAATGTATAGTGAAGTAAAATATATTTAGCGTGATGGTCTTCATTATTACCGACCTGATCAGCATCATGTGTCGGACCTGTTCGCCTATGAGTGCGGTGATAGTCCTGATCGCGTCTCTGGTTCGCCTGACCAGCGCCGCCAGCTGTCGGCAGGTTGGACAATTCATCACAGACGCACTTTGGAGGGAGCACACGCGCTGCTCTAGTTTGTGCATCTGCCATAGACAAAATTAATGTAAATTAAGTTTGTTTCTCTTTGGTTCGTATGTACCAACCAGGAAACAGTAAGTATATTTCCTAGTCAAAATGAGCGTTAATCAAGTCGAGTGTAAAAAAATAACATGGCTTGTTGGGTTATCAAAATTCATGATGGTATTAAGTCTCGGAACATCCTGTATATGTATGTACCTAGCTAAAATTAAATTATTAATATTTTTGACTTCTTATATATTTTGGGGAAAGACCAAACTTAAAAGGTATTTAATAAAACTAATAGTTAACTGTCGAAAGCCAAAGTTTAGTCCATTGCAAATTTAATGGAGATTACAAGGACACCAAAAATAGATTTTTTGAATGAAAAATACCTCCAAAACTACGTCTTTTTTGACAGTTAGCACTAAATGACAAACGGCGTGCAACTGACAGCGGACAGACCTACAAACATTATATTTACCTTTTCCAATGTTATCAATCGCTGTTGCTCCTCCTCGTGAAAGACTCTCTCCCGCTCGGTGGCAATGACCAGCGACTGCTTCAGCGCATCCTCGAGTTCCAGTCTCCTCTCGTGGTTAATGACGTCCCTCAGGACCACGTCGTCCTTGCTTTCGGTCAGCAGCGCCTCCAGCTCGGCGATCCTGCAGTCCTTGCTCTTGACGACCGCCAACAGCTGTTCCAGTTCGGCCATGCTGCTCGTGCCCCTGAGGCACTGCTCCATCAGCGCCATGCAGTGCTGCTGCTCGGTCAGCTTCGCGTTCTTCACTCCGATCTCGTCCGTCAGACGCCTCGACGTCTCCGACTTGGCGCTGTTCTCGCTGATCAGATAGCTTACCTCCTCCGACAGCTGCGCGACGGCGATGTCCTTGGATTCGATGTCAGCCGCCATGCGCTCGATTCGATCGATCATCCTATCGACTACGGCGACCTTCCTATCCCGCGAATCGTCTATATCATTATAGAGGGTGCTCTGTTTGTCGCGACCGACTATACTGTGAATCCGTCTAAATAGATTCAAGGCTTCTTTCAAATCATTCTCATAGTATGCAATTTTTATATTTTTCTCGTCGATGCTATTAAGCATCTCTTTATGTTCATCGCAGCAATTCTGTGGCAAGGAATTTACTTCAGATTCCCGTGAGCAGTTCTGAAGGAAAGTAAACGAAAATAATACATTTCACAATGACTGATTTTGATTATACAATTATACAGGGTGTCCCAAGACCATTCCCGTTAAAAAAAAACCAGCGAATTGGTCCTTCGATTCCTAGTGTTATTTGTTAAGAAACTTTATTAAAATTCATAATACTTTCAAAGAAAGTCGTGTAAAATAGCTATTTTTCAAAGGCTCCTCCCTCGGATAACTTTGTCACTGGGTCACTGGGCCGCGGTCAGTCAAAATCGAGGTTAAAATGACTCAACCCCATTATTTTTCCATACAAACGTATATAAGATGATTTAAGACCACGCACATGACAGAGAAAGCGCTTTCGGGAAGTGACCCCATAAGCGTCGATACTCCATGCACCCGCCGTACCCTTGCGCAGCGAGAGTGCGTGTACTGAATCCCTCTTATCACTGTAAGGGTGCCTATCTATTAAGGGAGGTATGATTTTTTGAATTTTGAAAAACCAATTTTTGATACCCCTAGAACTAATTGTTGGCGCTATCAAAAAAGTCCCAAGGTCAATCCCAATAAAAAAAAACAGCTAACAGGTTATTCCTAGTGTTATTTCTTAAGAAACTATATCAAAATTCATTATGGTATTCGAGAAAAAAAATGCTGAAGTTTCTATTGTAAATCGTGTAAAACAGCTACTTTTCAATGGCTCCTCCCTCGGATAACTACGTCACTGGGTCACTAGGCCGCGGTCAGTCAAGATCGAGGTTAATGACCTGCCGCGTTGTTCGAAACGCCCCATTAGGACGGAGCCAAATGATCGCTGTCAGGTGCCACTGGTCGAACTAAGGTCGGGTTGTAAGAGGGATGCTATTCGTCGACAGATAATATTGATTTATCGATTTACATCAATTTTATTACAAAAATAATAAATTTGGTGATTACATTTTGTTACATAATTTCTTACTCTTAATGGGGAACTTAAACACCCCCTAAAGTTTGTGGGATTGGTCTGGGACAGCTTGTACTAATTATGTGCTTTAATTTTACACTTTTGCATATCAATTATTTTTATTTTCATCAACTTCATACATAAATCACTCATAAAATCATCTCATTTCACCATCATCCTTCATCGCAATCACAAATCCATTATTTTTATATTTTTAGTTAAAATATCATCCTTTCCTTATTTCATCTAATTAGATGGTTACATAATATTTGACAATATTTTACACTAAAGAGGACAGGTGAGAGTTAAAAATCAATATTTTACACTAAAGAGGACAGGTGAGAGTTAAAAATCAATATTTTACACTAAAGAGGACAGGTGAGAGTTAAAAATCAATATTTTACACTAAAGAGGACAGGTGAGAGTTAAAAATCAATATTTTACACTAAAGAGGACAGGTGAGAGTTAAAAATCAATATTTTACACTAAAGAGGACAGGTGAGAGTTAAAAATCAATATTTTACACTAAAGAGGACAGGTGAGAGTTAAAAATGCATTTTTATAAAACTCAGCGCTGGGTTTAAACCGACATCCTGTGCTCTCAAGTACAGGACCTCTTTAGAACCTTAAGTTATTGTTATTGTTAAGTTATTGTAAAGTTATTTGTATATATATATATATAGATATATAAGAAAGTCGGGTTAGTCACACCATTTATAACTCAAGAACGGCTGGACCGATTTTTACGATCTTTGATTTGTTGGATTTATCTCCGCCCCGAATAGCAGAAGAACTATTAAAACATTTTCTCATACATTTTGTATGGAACGGCTTTGGATTCTGTGGAATTATATTTCCAAACGGTGAGTTGTCTTCGAAGATGTTCACTATGTGAGGTTATCACATTTGTCATTGCTACTTCAAACGGCGGGTCTCGCAGCCACGTCCTCGGCGCGCTCACTCCGTCCGAAGTCCCCGACGAAACTTTATATTTAGTTTAAAATGTAATTAATTGTGACTTTAATTGAACAATTCCCCATTTATTTAGCCAGAAAGAGAATGAAATATATATATATATATTTTTTATTAAAATACAATCTTATTCATTTGCGAGGAAAAATAAACAATTAATGTGTTAAGTACGCAAAGAAATTTCAGATTTTCTTTATGTAATTTTGAATTGTGTGAAAACATTTATTGAACTTAATTCATTTTGAGTATTTTAAAAAAAAAAAAACTAAATTTAATTGTGTACAAGAATATTTAATCCAGACGTTTCTCGTTCGGTTTTAAATCCCCTGAGGACGGGACGTGGGATCGTCTCCGAAACATCAGGATTGTAAAAAATCAGCAAAATTATGTATGTATTTCGTATTTGCCATATTGCGATGTTACATTTACAACAGAATGAGTCAAGTTGCACACTGTGAACCTAATCTAATGATACATATTAACGAAACTGGACGATACAAAACGCGATATGTGCGCATAATGCATAATCTTACGCATAGCGCACATTTAATTTGATCAGTATCGTGGTGAAAGCACGCCGTGGAAATTACTAACAAAGACCTTTTTTGAAATGCAATATTCCTGAAGATTTCTGACCTAAATGCGTTTGACCCTTTTTGGAATGATACAGTACCTACGGTTCTCAAAGTGCATACTTTGGAGGAAGGTGTCTCCGCGAATTCCCCATCCGATTTAGGTGGTAATCCTATGTTTCTGGTTTCCCCCTGGTGCCGGCAAACTCAGCTCGTCTTCCTTCATTTTCCTGATTCGGTCAGTGATATACCACCCTGACATGCACTGTCGGATTTATACCAACGATCTTTTAAAACATATAGAGGCAACTGAGGGGTGTCTACCGGCGTCGGGTTTTTACAAGGACGACTTGTATAACATGCCGCATCTATATGCTTTAAAAGATCTTTGAACTAAGGAGTTTGTTATCAATTCACAATCTACAATGTGGCAACAGACAAATATAGGATGTTTTTTTGAGAGGCGTGGTTTTCAATCTGGCACTACTTTTTTCGTAGTTGGTGTTTTTGACAGCTGTCACTTGATTTATGCTCAGTTTGGTTTGCCATTTCATAATGAATAGACTTACTCCTGAACAACGTGGCGTAGCCTCCAAGATCGTGCGATTTAACACCGCTGGACTATTCTTTGTGGGGTTATGTGAAGTCGCTTGTCTACGCAGATAAGCCGGACACGATTAACGCCTTGGAAGAGAATATTCGGCGCGTTATTGCTGACATACGGCCCAACTTGCTGCAAAAAGTGGTTGAAAATTGGGCCTCTCGGCTGGAATTTGTTCGAGTCAGCCGCGGCGGCCATTTACCCGAAATCATTTTTAAAACATAATGGCAAACCCTTATCTTTATAATAAAACTAAATTCTTAGCCATAACATCAAATTATATGCGTTTTATTTCTTCTTGAAAACCACGCCTCTAAAATCATCACCCTATATATAATTTTATTTTTAAAACATCCCAAATCCCCCATTTTACGTCAAAATCTCCAAAACCCATGTTTTTTTGTGTCAATGTTGCCTAAATCCCAAATAAACCCTTCTATGGCAATTAGGCTCGGAACGGTGACCTGTTCACCACACCAGCGTCATGCGAGGATAGTTGAGGGCATATGGCCTTCATGTCAGCAGAGTGCGTGTCATTGGTCGAGTCTCCAGATGTAGAAAGACCATGTACGCTTCATGGGATGTCATGTACCAACACATTTTCAATTCGTCATGCAAATTAGAAAAGTCCGAAGTCACCGACGAAACTTTATATTTAGTTTAAAATGTAATTAATTGTGACTTTAATTGAACAATTCCCCATTTATTTAGCCAGAAAGAGAATGAAAAATATATATATTTTTTTATTAAAATATAATCTTATTCATTTGTGAGGAAAAAGAAACAATTAATGTGTTAAGTACGCAAAGAAATTCCAGATTATTTTGACAACCCTATGAATGTTATCACTCAAAATGATCACTCCTGGCTCTGATCTCTAAACCGCCTTCTAAAATCAACAATTGCGCAGTTCCAACCGCCATCGAAGTAAGATGACTGGATTCTCAAATACTACTAACACCGCTCTCCTGTGGTTCTCAGCTCCACTACTTTAAAAGGACTCGACCCCATTATTTTTCCATACAAACGTATAAAAGATGATTTAAGACCACGCACATGACAGAGAAAGCGCTTTCGGGAAGTGACCCCATAAGCGTCGATACTCCATGCACCCGCCGTACCCTTGCGCAGCGAGAGTTCCTCTTGATCCCTGAATCCCTCTTATCACTGTAAGGGTGCCTATCTATTAAGGGAGGTATGATTTTTTGAATTTTTAAAAACCAATTTTTGCCACCCCTAGAACTAATTGTTGGCGCTATCAAAAAAGTCCCAAGGTCAATCCCAATAAAAAAAAAACAGCAAATAGGTCTTACAATTCCTAGTGTTATTTGTTAAGAAACTATATCAAAATTCATTAAGTATTCGAGAAAAAAAATGTTGAAGTTTCTATTGTAAATCGTGTAAAACAGCTACTTTTCAATGGCTCCTCCCTCGGATAACTACGTCACTGGGTCACTAGGCCGCGGTCAGTCAAGATCGAGGTTAATGACCTGCCGCGTTGTTCGAAACGCCCCATTAGGACGGAGCTAAATGATCGCTTTCAGGTGCCACTGGTCGAACTAAGGTCGGGTTGTAAGAGGGATGCTATTCGTCGACAGATAATATTGATTTATCGATTTACACCAATTTTATTCTAAATTTGGTGATGAAAATTTTTCGCATACTCTTAATAGGGAACTCAAACACCTCCTAAAGTTTATGGGATTGGTCTTGGGACTGTATATTAAGTTACAGCAAGATTTCACTGGGAAAGGAGGAAAAACCCCCCCATTCCCGCTGTTGGCGCCAGATATAATCCTTTATCACCCAACCTTTTTCCCGCCAAAAAACAACACCGTTTCGACGTGTCCAATTTCCAGTACCCGCACAGTATCTAGCTGCGGTGCGCACACGACCACGGCGCGTTGACCGGCAAGTAACGTTTTGCACCGCGCTCTCGCCGCAGTCACGTTCGTAAACGGAGCTCTAGTACCTCTACCTTGAGGAACCAAGTGTGTGTGGTGAAGTGAGGTGGTGCCTACATCTTCACATTGACGAGTCCCGTGGGTCAAGGAGGCAGATCGCAGCAAAGGTACGTCCCTGTTCTTTCCTTTCTGTCTTCCGATATTTGGCGCTGCATCTCGTCACCAAGTAATTATTCTTAATGATTACAAAATATACAGTCCACTAACTCTATCGAACACCCGCCATCCTGGTTAGATTTTGTGCCATTTTGTGTAGCTTCGCCAATGAAATCTACCTAAAAGTGGGTTTGTTTAAATAAACACGAACAAACGTCATTTACCTAACATTTAATGCCATAAAATATATTCCAATACATATCCCATTAAAATGTACACCAAACACCATAGACATGATTAACGTAATAACTAAAGTAAATTTATACATTTGCCTAGTGAACACATGATATTCAACAGCTAATTTATATATATATATATATATATATAGTAAAATAGTAAAATGTATTGTTTAAATACCGTTAATTAGATGATTTCTATGTTAAAATAGGTAAACACCGATGCAACTATCTGTGCTTTCGGTATTAATTTTTCTTTGAACATTCTGGCTATATATTTTATTTGCAAAAAATTTCAATCCTTAAAATATTAAAAAGCATTCGTATTTTCCAAATGTCAGTACTGTCAAACTTTTATATATGTTAAACTAAAGGTGTTTATATATATATATATATATATATATATGTTATACTTTGCTCAAAATTCTCAAACAATTCGTGAATTTCAAGTTTCAAGCGTCCCCAATACCTATATTTGTTTTTGAATATTTCTTACACTAGAAAACCCGTGAAATTATTGTTTTTTCTATAATTAAAATGCAGTGTTTCATAATTATAGCATTGTCTCGGTGGCAATATCAAAACCTCTGCGTGTGGCATAAGCGTTCCCCGTACAAATCTACCCTCTTTTTTGTAGATAAGTAGAAAATAATACTGAAAATCGTTTAATCTCATAGTCATCGAGTTAAAAAGTAATATTTTTACTTTGTTTAAAAGTTAAAAGCCCTGAAAAGCCTGTATTTTTCTATAAACTGTAACGAAACTTTAAACGTAATCTTACGGACCGAACCTAACTGAAATCTACTATGAGTTTGCCGTTCGATGAGACTTGAAGATTTAAGACCACTCGCAAGACGGCGAAGAGCGCTTCAAAAGGTGATTTATCTACTCACTTAGCATACTCAGCGCCAGGTAAAACCGTTGTCTCAATGCATTTTTATCAATTATTATAAAGCGTGGCAATTCACGAAAGGACGAATCGCGTTTAATAGTTTTGTATTTATTATTTGCCGATGATAGGAAATTAAAAAACGGTTCAGCGTGCGTGGGTAGCAATTATTGAGCTATTTATTCTACGCTCACAATGTTTCTGTCGCATCCGCGCTCGTCACGCGTCTGCGTCTCACGAAAACCACGCTAGTTCGCCCAATCCAATAACTACAAAGTTTGCTTCACATAATTTCACACATATGGGTTCGGATACTGCCAACTCGGGAAAAATTAACAACTCGCATTACAATTTAATAATTATGGGATGTGAATTTGAGGAATTTGAGCATTACTCCCTGGATTTACAATCTAAGTACTTAGTACTAATATGATGCAGATATAAACTCGAAAGGTACAAAAAACTACAGCGATATGACGTACTTCATACATACAAAAAAAAAAGGGAAAATATAGTATCGATTGCGCAGCGCTACTATAAAACTTGGTCTTCTGTGAATAGATTACGTTAGGATAAAACAATGTATTAAAAGCGTATAACACCTCGTAAATAAGGTACCACCTTTTACATGGGCCTAAAGCCTTTTTTTAGTATCTGAATAGTTTATTTATAGACAAATTTTATTGCATTCACGGCTAGAGAGAATTTCTTTATTCCTTATAAAAACCCGATATAATTTTTTTTGACATTGCATTGCCTCGAGACCGCAGTAGTCTAGTGGTTAGGGCGATTGACCACTGACCCAGCGGTAGCTGGTTCGAATCCGCACAAATTCAATAATTGATTATTGGATAAGTAGCGATTGACAAATTCACAGAATGTATAATTTATTCATCTTTTTTTAAATGAAGCCTCAAAAATTAATATTGCCAGCATTGCACAATTCATAAACAATTTTAAAAGCTTCATCGCGACTCCAGCACAAGCAAATTTAACTCAGTTTAGATGGGGTTCAAACAATCGTCCGTGGTTACTAATAAATCCATTTCCGGCTGTCGTGAATATCGTTTATCTGTGCCTTTTTTTTCAATTGATAATGAAATATTTTATTTTTAATAGTTACGATAATTTAATATTTTCTCCTTCTAATGAAGCATTCAAAATTAAATGTCTTAAAAAAAACTAAATTAGTGAAGATTCATTATTCGGTGTTTCAATTCCCTTCAAAAACCTTTTATTTCGCCTAATGGAGTAATATAATGCATACTTGCAGACGGCAACTTCGCTTGTGAGACCGGGTCCCGAGACCATTCCCGGTAAAAAACGGCCAATACGGTGTCAAGGCCATCATCGATCAGCACTGACCGAATTGATACCAACTGTTAAAAAATATACTCATAATTGGTTGCACCACACCCCTTCTTAAGTCTTCGGGAATGGTCTTGGGAGATCCTGTATAATGTATCAAATATATAAAATACACAGGTATCACCATTATACAGATTACATGGTAGTCGTTATTTTAGATTATTCAAATCCTAAAAATAATTTGAAGTAGATAGCGCCATCTATGTACGGGCAAGATTATCGTTTCTAAACTCTAAACATTTGTTTAATTTGACTTCTATTTATGCGATTCGCGTCCGGCCGATCTGCCAACATATTAATAAATATGATTATTTCTTTTTTCTTCTTGAGATCTAAAAACCACTCAATAATCAAAACATTTCATTTTGTCTAACGCCCGCTGTTTTGTTAGCAAGTAGCGTATTTAAAATCACTATTGGCCTTTTAGAAGGATGATTTAAACCGACAATTAAAGCGCTCTTGAATTTAATTTTGAAAAAATAAAATAAAATTTAAAGCATGGAAAGTACATCGTGCCACACCGCGTTTGGGTAAACCTGCGCTCACCTCGCGTTCTCAAACTCCCGAATAAATTAAAAAATTTAGGGTTTTGGTCGCCAATAGTGAATAGAAATACATTATTGAACTGTTTTTGCCTCCTCGTAACTTTGTTTATATAAAACTAAAAATTCAAATCTTCATTTCAGCCTCTTATCTTTGAAAATGCTCGACGGCGGGCAAAAGGATGTAGATATTAAGTGAACGTGACCTAGTCCATACAAGCGTGTGGTGTACTCTCTTATTTGTAGATATAGAAGAAAAATAATATCGCATAAGTATCTCGGTTAATATAAAATTAAAAAGGTATTTTTTTATTAAAGGTATACGTTTTATCGGAACTATAGACACGAATATTTTATCGACTGAATCCAAGAGAAATCCTATGACGAGAACTTGATTTATCATCGTGTGACACACGAAAATGTTGTTTGTCTCATTAAGCTTAGTTAAATTAATGGGGAAGGGCCCCCTTAAGGGCCCCATAAAGCGAAACATTGATAAATATCTGTCTTATTTTGTGAAGGTAGTCCTCAGGGGCTTATTTCGTACTGCGACTAGTGATAAACATATACAAGCACCCTTAATATCAACCGTTAAAAATGTTTCTATAACAAACCATAGTATAGATAATATAAGATACTATAATATGCTTACTAATCTAAGAAACACATGCTTCAATAGTTTGAACTATATGTATATACAATACTGAGATATAGAAAGATATGTATAAAGAGATAGCACAGGAAGAAATTTAACAAGACGAAATATAGTCGTGGCATGTCTGGCTATATCGATTGAACCTATAAACATAGTGTGGCGTCCGGCAGAGAAATGCTGCATACCGCTTAGAAACCGCGGTATCAGTCTGATTATCAAGAGACAATAATAATTCAACACTTATCGATATATTTGACACCTGACCGCCCTGGGTCATAGAGGGGTTCACAGATCGTATTGTCTCTTGGTACTTTTTAACTCGGCGAATGTTTTCAAAAAGTAAAAACGAGTAACAATAACAAATACACACTTGCTCGAAGTTATTTTAAAATAAATATTGTGAACACCACGGGCAGAGACTAGAGGAAGTTTGTTAGACAAAACAAAGTGTTGTATTGCACCGTAGAAGCATCCTTTAAGTAGATACAAAAGTCCTGCCGCGAGTGTTTCTAAATTAAACCTTACTATACCATCATAGCGGCCGAGCTACCAAACTGAGTTGTAGAATACGCGGAAGAAAATATGACTGAGAATATCAAACGTGACAATCGCGTAAAAGAATTAACTATTTTAGTTTTTTGCGCATTTTGGCAACTATCGAAATACAAATAAATATAAAAAGTAAAACGCTGCCAATTCGGCTACATCACGCATAACCTAAAACGATTATTTTGACAGATATGTCAAACAACTAACCTCACTTTTTGCTTTTTTTTCTTTTTCATTAACACGGCAACGGAGCGCGAGTACATTTCTTAAAAAGTAGACAAATTTATTGCTCGGTTATTGTAAGGGTAGGTATAATAATTATTTCCTAGTAAAGCAGTTTTTATACAAGAACAGACCGAAAAACATTAATTTGGCATAAAGGTAAGTTGATTACGTAAGCTTGTAATACACTGTATTTGATTGTAGTACAAAAAAAAAATAAAAAAATAATCTGAAGAAAGATGAGTTACTTATTAGTCTATGACCAACCGATTTTGGGGGTAATTTTCACAGTTGTGGATTTATCATACATTAAAAATGTATTCAAGACTGTTCTT
The DNA here is from genome assembly GCA_020383195.1 of Neomicropteryx cornuta. Classification (NCBI taxonomy): domain Eukaryota; kingdom Metazoa; phylum Arthropoda; class Insecta; order Lepidoptera; family Micropterigidae; genus Neomicropteryx; species Neomicropteryx cornuta. The sequence continues at coordinate 9,586,648 of JAHKQU010000024.1, forward strand.
ATATATAATTATTATGAAGATGAATATTTAGACAAATAAATAACATTACTTTTGATGATTATTATACAATTTCCCTATTAAGTAGGATTACTATTATTACATACTTATTACATACAAATGAAGATATCGAGTTATTCGTCAACATACAAAATATTATTTAGTTTGCTTCCAAATATCTAATATTAATTGTCAACTCCACATCTAGTTCAGTAGGACACAGTGAGGCTATGAAATATCCTGGGCGTTGGGGAAGTTTTACCGTCTGTCAGAACCCCGATCTTGGTAACTGAGTTGAGAAAACGCACTGCGAATAATTTTCAACAAAACTAATTTTGAGGTTAAGTTAGGCAAGGTTAAAATATTATCTATTTGAGGCGTATGTAATATAAAAGTTATAAAATCTTACCTTTCACAAAGTGTCACGGAGTTGAGAAGCAAAAAAAAATTAACCAACTAAACCAACCAAATTAAATCAGGTATAAGTTAATACCGATTGTTGAGGGGGGGGGGGGGTCAATTTCTTGAGGGGTAGATCGTGATTTTCATTTCTCCGACACAGTATTGGTAAGAGAGTTGATAAAATCACACTAATTTCAACACAACTAATTTTGAGGTTATCTCGCCATGTATATGTTCTATTTGTGGTGTAAAAAATACGAGGTGTTTATAGTATATTATTTTATTGCGGACATCAAGTTTCCGGCGAAACAGCGGGTGGGTTTTTGTAATCTTACAAATCATTACCGATCCCCAGAAATACAATTGGTGTTTGGTGGCGCAGTGGTATAAGGGCCTGATTCTAAATCCAGAGGTCACGGGTTCGAATCCCCAGTGGGTCGAATCCGGCCAGGTCATTCAACAGCGCTATTCTCAACACTTGTCGACTGAGTTAAGTAACAAGACATAAAAAAAACAGTCATTCAGTTACAGACTTGCGAGATGTTGTTTGCCTGTAATGAACGGCCTCGCATCATGAAAACAACAATAAGGCAGTCGGAACTGCGTCAAAAAGCGCCTCCCCGACAACACAAGCCATATGAATGAAGAAGAATAAGTATAGTATTATAAAATTACATAATTTCCCCGTGTAATTCTAAAATGTATTGCCATTTGTGTATAATGCCGAACAGATACCACATAGCCTCTACTGACGTCATCGTGGAACTTACAAATGTAGAGACAAGAGTTATGGAAATGTTTAAAAATATTTCGAATATGATAAACACAACATTCATGTATTACAAAAAGCGTCGATTGAACAGGCAATATTTATACAGTATATTGGAATTAATTGGTCTATAAATCTATCAGTAAGTGGTACCGCTGTGTGATTACTCGTGAACCACACGGTCCCGGATATATTCGGTTGAGTCAATCGAAACACATACACATTTATCTACAACACACCTTCGGTGACGTAATAGTATTTTTTTTAAACAAATTTAAGCTTACCGTAATTGAATTTTGTAGGCGATGAGAGTTCTCAAGTAAATTCACAGCGGTTCCTCTTGTATTATATAGTTAGATATACAATAACATTAACATTTTAAAAAGGGTATTCTCATATATTTGATTTATTATCGCATGCTTAAAATTTGAATAGAAAATATGCAGTAAGGTAAAAAAGTTGTTCAACCCTGAACGACGCACGCCGAATGCTTTTTGTACTGAAACAGTGTCCGTATTTAGAGCCGTATTTGTATATATTATGCAAGGGTTGCTAAAGCCATGCAATTGTAATAATTTAATTTAAAAATAGGTGATATGGTTAAATATAAAACATACTATAGTATTAAGTCTTCAGTTTTATTTTTAATAGCAAGCGAAGATATCTTCCGGGAGTCATTCCAATTGTGAACAGTTCCAGTTCCAACACTGATGTCACATCTTTGGTTTTACATTCTCGTACTTCGGACAGATTTTTTGTGCCCTTTAAGAATCTACCGAGACCTGAACGCACATAAATTAACACTTCGGGCAAAACAGTTTAAACAGTCTAGCAGCGAGAACACATTTGAGATAAGGCGCTGTAGAGGTCACAAGGCCACATGACGTCCGCGTCCAGGTTTTTGCTGATATCTACATCGTGTGACATCACGCCACAGTCAGCCGATCGAGGATGACGTCAAACGGACGCACCTAATGCACCACGGCTGAGGTAGAGGGTTTCCCCTCCGACGCAGACTATAAGAGCGGAGGTCACGCTGGTCCGCGCCCATACATTATGGAGTCAGACATTATATTAAATATTGGAGTTCTTATGTAATAAGTGGATCAGTAATAAACGCTTCAACAAGTTCTTCAGTTTATTACATTTATGCCACAGGACCCACTCGATGGGTTCCATTACATTCTGAAGAACTTGTTGAAGCGTTTATTACTGATCCACTTATTGCATAAGAACTCCCATATTTAACACACATACAGCGCATTAAACTCAAAAAAATATATGCTACAAAAACTTTTCAGTCGGGTATTTGTGAAACAAACAAATGAACCGACTGATCTAAGTATCTAACTTAGATGAGTTACGTGTTTGTTGCATGTACGGTTGGGTTTTTAGTCTTAACATGTTTTGCATTCACACGAGTAAAATTTTATAATGAACATTAGAAATACGCAGTATAGCACTCGGACAAAAATTGTCTACCTTCGTTTTGGTAAAATTCAACAATAAGCCCCTGTCAAAAATACAAATCAATATAAAATGCATTGTCATGAGATTATCACAGTAAATTATAGTCGGACCATCGTAAATGGGTCCTCGGCAAGAAGAAGTGAGGGGACAGGAAAATTAAAAGGACTGTTAGTTTTAACCTACCGTTATCTATGAGTCTAATGCCCTCTACATTCAATAGGTCATCCCAGAAGGACCTGTCTTGTAAAAAAGTAAAATATTTCCATTTGAACCCATTTACGACGTTCGAACGATATATTGAAATTGCTAACAATAAACAACATGTATTTAAACATAATAAAAAATATAAGTTCCCCCGTCAGGAGAAAAACAACAGTATTAGTTAGTTTTAAATATGCCGAAGAGCCATCCGTTACTGGAAGAAGTTTAAAAGTCGCCGTGAGGACCCTAATTTAGAAGAAGCTTTTTAGGAAACCAGCGGGGCCAGCCTGTAATTAGCGAAGTGACAGGTTATTTGGTTAGTCCGTGATGTTGTCCGGAAGGAATGCGTGAAAGTGAAAAGAAATAATGATTAGTTCAATTGTTTTGCGGAAAATATGAAAATAGGTAGTTAATGCAATGCTCACAGCACGCAGCGAGTGATAAGTGACGGCTGTCTATATAAATAATATTGACTCTTTAGATAAATAGGCGTGCATCGTGCTTCCATGGTGGCATGCACTAAGTTAGAGTAATATTCTACTCATTAAAACTTAAGTTAATAGAGTGGCAGTTAAGGTGTTCGATGAGCAACTCGGACTGTAGAAACTGCATGGCAACATCTGTTTTTAACGTGTCATCACCACTACAAACATATTATATTTGTGTTCATCGTATCAAGCTGTTTCCATTTTCGATCGGTCACGTCTATATTTATTGAACGTAAACCATAGAGAATTCTGGAGATTAGAACTCTGCACATAAGTCATAAGGTAATAATTTATAGAATAATAATCCAATCATCCGACACTTGAAAATCGGTTGTTTAGAAACAATCGCAGTTACATTTGTCCATTTCGAATAGAAAAATTCCGCTTTTATAACTAACTGAAGTTTGTTGATATTTTTAATTAATCATTTTCAACAATTTTTCTGCGTTTTCTCAAAATTTCTGGAATCACTCTATGCTCTTTCAGTACCTCAGTGCCCAGGGTGATCGCCCATTCACCAGCCCCTAGATAGGGCCCTGTGACTCAACCTAAATGTGTAAACTCTTCTTAGCCTCATGAAAATTGATAAAGTTTATAGGTAATCCACACTCTAAGAGAAAACTGAAAATATATTCATAAAGAAGATATTAAATGAATCTTCTTACCAATATCCTGAGTACATAAAAAAACATTTATTTACTTTTAATCATAATCCTCATCTCCGTGGACACAAATTAAAACTCTTAAAAACCTTTTCTCAACAAACGCAAAAAAATATTTTTTAACTAATAGAACCGTTGACCCGTGGAATCAACTCCCAAAATCAATCATCGAAGCCGGCATTACGAACCAATTTAAAAAATTACTCGACAAACACACTGTATCCAGCCGTCATCAGTAAGTTGTGATCTCGATATGAGCATATCAGCTCTAGCTGCTCGCCCATCAGCCGATAATGGTAGGATGTGTGTGTTGGTGTAAAATTAAATAGAAAAAGCGAGACAAAAGTTAAGTACCTCCTCTTTCTTTCTCTGTTCCTCGAGTTGCGCCGCTTGCTGCTGCGTAGAGCGCAATTTCCCCTGAAGATTTTTTATGGATCTGCAATGAGAAAGTTAAAGGGTACAAAGCGGATTAATGTACTCGAGACCCCGGCTATCTCTCGATTTGTTCCTAATGGTTTTGTGTACCCAGTCGATTTGTGCAGCGTTCGTCGTGATTTATGCATCATGAAGACAACAAGAAAGCAGTCAAAACTGATTCATGTAACAAAACCTATATAAAACAAAAAGGTCTTTAATGGACTGTACTGTTGAATGACTACTACGCCGTCAAAAATGTATTATATCTATATACTATGTGGCTTGTTGTTTAGAAATAAAACTAAATAAATGAGCAACAAGTTGCATCTTACTGTTGTAAGTCTAGTATCTGTTTCTCCTTCGCATTTTGTTCCTCCTGACTCATCTGCACCAGCTGAAGTAGTCTTTCTGTCTCTGTCGTCAGTCGCTTGGCCTCTTCTTTCGCCTGGAACACAAAGCCATTCACGAATTAAAAAATAATGTTGCACCGTGCAAAACGCCTACTCGCTATAAGAGAGGTTACAGAGGAAGTCGATGTCTCATATGAATCATGCGAATCGATTATCACCAGCATTTTGAACATGTCTCGTTAAATCTTCAACAAAAGCAAATGTTGGATGAAGTGGCTGACGACCCAGAATTGCTCATAACCGGTGATGAATCATGGGTGTATGGATATGATGTTGAAAAATAGGTACAATCGTCCCAACGGAAGACTCCAGAAGGGGTCAAGTTAGATCAAAAGTCAAGGTTCTTATTACAGTTTTCTTTGATTAGTGGGATTTTACGCCGCGAGTTCCCACCACCAACTTGTACGATCAACAAGGAGCATTACCTAGAAATTTTACTCCGTTTGCGTGAGGCCATCCACAGAATCGTGGAAGAACAACTCGTTCCAATTGCATCATGATAATGTGCCCACTCACTGCTTTGATGCCTCAGCCGTTGTATTCGCCAGACTTGGCACCGTGCGGCTTTTTTCTGTTTCCAAAGGTGAAGAAAACTACGAAAGGACGATGTTTGGATGATGAGATAAAGATCGAATCGCTGAAGGAACTGAAGGCCATATCAAAGAGTGCATTCCTGGCTTTAAAGATTGAAATGACGCTGGCAGAAGTGTATTATATCCGACGGAATTTTTTTATATAAAAAAAAAAGATGTTTTTAAATTATACATAATTCTCATGTAGTTTTTGAAAGAGCCCTTGTATATTATTTCATTTTATTTTCTTGTCTGCTACTTCTCTATAAAAACAGTAGGAAAATGATTCTTGATTTATTTGACATATTTGAGCTAACATTACGGGAAACACGAAGAGAGCGAGGGGATCTCATAGAGACTTTTAAGATTATAAACGGATTCTATAATTGTCCAGAGCTCAGAGACATTTTAATCTTCAACACTAATAACTTTCCAGTGTATTCAAATATTACCCAAAAAAGAATTTGTTGCCCAACCGAGGGATTGATTGGTGGATTGAATTGCCTACTAGTGTTATTACCTCCAATTCAGTTAATCAGTTTAAAAACCGCTTAGATCACCGCTTATTAAAAACCGCTTATTCACAAGAGCACAATAATCAAAGATATAGGTTTATCAGCTGTAAAGCTGCATACCTATTAATTAAAAATAATAATAATAATTCCTTTATTCTTAATGTCAGATTGATAATATATAGATATATATATATAATATACCTGATTGAATTGTTGCTTTGCTTGTTCAGCTTCTCTCTGCGTTTCCGTCAGTTTCCTATTCAGTTCACCCGCAGCTGCGGCCCCGCCTCCGGCCTATAAGGAGCAACAATTAATAACCTGTTTTCATTTCAATTCGGAATTCATCCCACTTTGAAATATTTATTTATTTATTTAAAAATTACATATACTTTGGAGGTACCATTCCTCCGGTGGTATAGCCAAGTTTTTTATTCTTTTTCTTAGCTGGGAAGGGGTCTTAGGGAATGGCTTGAATTTCAGGAATACTAATCTCAAAGGTTGATCGAGTCAAGGATGGCAATACTAAAGAACCCTGTGGTGTTGTAGCACGAATGGTGGAATCAGAGTTAAATGACTTAGAAAAAGAAGCAGCAAGTAAGTCAGCTTTTCCAGGATAGATAGATAAATCCCTTCATAGACGCGGCATTACCCCTCCAAAAGCGATTCGCGAAGGAAAATTCGGTATATATGTAAAAGTCAACTCGCAGTTCAAGATCTGTTTCGCATAGACAAACTATTCAGCAAAGAAGTCCATACTAGATGGATGAGTGTGTTCAACTGAGCAAAATAGTACAGTGTGGCGAGCCTATAAATCTGTCACATAATGATCATAATCAATGTATATCACAATGCTACAGCTGCTGTACCAAGAAATGACCGGGTTGCGTATCCATACTGTAGTGTTCGCTCACGACGCGCATTGAGCGTCTGCGTCACTGTATCGGTGGTTGGTAGGTTTGTGCGCATGGGCCGCTCGCGAGTGACGGAAGGAGCGCAGCGTACTGCCAACCGTCACTTGCTAGTTCGGTACCCAACCGGCCGGGCACATCAATAGTACTTACAGCCGTGTAACATTATTGTATTGTAACTTACGACGTTAACCTAACCTAAGCCACTCCGTCATCCCAGAAACTATATCGTGTCAAGCCTGGCCAGGTCAGACTTACAGACATAACGCATACCTTTTTGAGTGACATTTCCAGTTGATCCATCTGTTCCTTCCTCTTGCCAAGCTGTCTATCCTGCTCTGCGAGCGCCCTCTCCCGCTCTTCGATCTCCTTTCGTTTGTTCTCCACTATTCGCCTCTGATCCTCTACTCTGAAATATGAAAAAAATAATCAAAATGATTGTGAAATACTGACGAGTTCCTAATTGAAGACTTCAGTAAAGTTCAGTTCCAAACGGATGAAAATCAGATGTGACCAATGAGATAGATTATTATTAGTTTATTAAAATGTTTTCGAGCTTCTTTTGGTGATATTGATCATATTGAAGGTGATGGTTTCACAAACTTAATAATCTTCTTTGATTCTCATGACCATGACCCTTGAATCTCAACTGACTCTAGCACAAGTAAATTTAGCCTAGTTGAGTAGTGCTTGTCTGATTTGAGCATTATTATAAATCACTCTATTTCATCTAATGGCTGTTTAGTTTGGCTACAACGTCTGTATGCAGAAATGACCGGGTTGAGTCCTCCTAAGTTAAAGTTTCAGGTGTCACAACTACAAATGCAAGCTATTAGTAATCTGATTTCTGCTAAAATTAGGCGAGCTTTAAAAGGTACATTAAGATTTGTTCGTTTAATTTTAGTTATTCTGCCTTTCCTGAGATGGCTCATCAGCCCTTGCCAAGTTGGCGTTGACCAATGGGACAACCTGTATATTATATTACCGTTTAGCTTCTTCTTGAATTTGTCGCCTCGCATTGTTGACGTCTTCGCCGGATTTGGAGTTCTGCTGGCCGGCCGATTGCAACCGCTTGTTGGCGTCGTGCAGGTCCAACTGAAATACATTACGATGCAATTATTTTACATTTGCCTACCGAATTGTAAATACCATGTTCTAAAATTTGTGATTATTATCAATCAACATTGAAAATGTATATGATGTGTATATGATATATCAGTTCTGAGGAATGGATGGCTGTGTTATTATTATTCTTGATTTACAATAAAAAAAAGGCAGGTTTTAGTTAAAGTTAGTTAGTGTAAAAATATTAATTTTGAAGCCGTACACTATTTTCTTATGTGATAAAAAAAAAGCCTTCTTTTAAAATCTAGAAAATGCCAGTTTTGCAGATTTGATGCAGGTTAAGAGGTCAGATGTCACAAGAAATGCATGCTTTTAGTTGTTTTAAATACGGCGTTTATAAATAATATTAGGGTTAAAATTCACACAAACGCAAATAAAACAAAACAAATAAATAAATGTCAATTCTAAGAAATACCTGTAAATAAAAAAAAAGCAAACGATTAAATACTTATAAGTAAAATTATAATAAAAAAAATTGCTTGAATGGAATGTGGAACAGATTATTGATCGTGTGTGGATTAGAATCAATCTGACGATAGACGAGGAGCGTTTTACCGCATTGTTGACAGTTGACACGTAGGCTAGCGGTCAGTTAGTTGATCAAATACCACTTAACATATGACACACGAGTAATGCATTAGGCGCCCAATGGTCAAAAATAGAGACTTTAATGTCTGTACTAAGAGGTGCCCCAAAGGCTTATGTGCCTCACAGGGCTAGTCAGTCAACCTTCGGGATGAAAATGAGCAAATGTGGCCTTAATATGACAGAACGGTATAATTTAATCATAACGCAAATCATATCTATTGAATTTTGCATATATATTATACAATAACAAATTCAAATAATTTCAGTGTATTTTATATTCTTAGCCTACCTTAGTACGAGCGCTGCCTGGTTAGTTAGACTTTGTAAAAATAAATCTTTTGGTAAATTTCAAACTCAATAAATTATTATTATTTTAAACCCAAATATATAAAACAAAAGTATCGGACATATAATTTCCTTTTTTATTTTATTGTCGAGTATTAATGCGGTTTCCGCTTAAAAATTCTTAGATAATGAACTTTTATTTTTTGTATGTATAACTTTTTTAAAACTATTTTAAAGTTAAACTACAGCCAGAATCAATCGGACCGTAAGCAAAAACTTTTAATGCGTAAAAAAATAAATTCTGATACTCGAGCGGTCTATACAAAAAGGATCCAATTGTATTTGACAACCAATCAAGATTATTGACTTACCTGACTCTTTTCCAACTCCTGGACTAGCATCTCGAGCTGCGATTGGAATCGGTCCCTCTCAATGGACAGGCTCTTGCTGTCGCTCTGCGCCTTCTCCAGCTCCTTCCGAAGCCTCTGTTCCTCGGCGCCCGAAGCCCGCTGATTCTGACTTATCTGGTTTTGGTTTTGACTCATCGACTGCATTTGCTTCTCCATCGATTGGATCCGCTGCTGCAGCTCGGAAATGCCTTTCTCAGCGGCGTTTGCTCTGCAAGATATAAAAAATGTCGTTTATGACAATTCAGACGGCGCCAAACGGCTGTATAGAAAATGCGTTGCGAAAATGTATGCCGCCACGAGGGGCTCTACGTAGCGACATTTCCCCGCAACGTTTAGTACGCAATCTCTACGGTACCTAGCCCTCTCGGTTTCGACGGCCTTTCTCCATTGCTCCGACTCGGATTCGCTCCTGGCTCCGGTCTCTTGGAATTTCTTCTCCGCCTTCTCCGCTCGCTGCCTGAGCACGTCCCGTTCTTTCTGCAGCGCGACCAATTGCTGCTGCAGCTTGCCCAGTTCCGTGGTTGATTTGTTGCTCCGCTCGTCTTTCACTCTTCTCAATTCCTGCGCATGAAAAGAATGCAATATTATTTATTTATTTATAACATCACTAGCTGCCCAAACAGGCTTTGCGCAGGAATATATTTTTTAATACGAAGATGTTTTGTAATGTTACAAAGGATAGTGTCACATATAGTTGGCAATGAGAATACATTCTCTGTTTAGTTCAATTCCAGCTACGTTAAAAGGGTCTGATAGGTATTGCCTATACATTTTTAAATATGTTCATAATTTACTGATGTTTACCAACGTGGTCGCCATCAGTCTCTTGGAACTTCCTCGTTGCTGGAAAAACGTACTGAAATACGCAACCATTAGCAGGGTGATATTGCTGCTCAACCGTGAATCTTCAATTATTGATTTATTCAATTATGAAGAGCTATGGTTGCAAAAAGTTTGCCCTGCATAATTGAATATTAAGAAATAGTTAAGCTTTCTTTTAAGTGTGTGTTAATTTCCTAAATTTTAACTGTTTATTATTTGGGATATGTTATGCATATGTTATGGGATAAATACTAATTTAATATATAAATATTATATTATAAATTTTAATATATAAATATTATTATAAATTTAATATATAAAAAAGTTTATTTATCGTGATATTGAAGTAAAACTCTAATTGGGAATTGGACCCCTTAAGCTGAAGATTAAATTATATGAAAAAATAATTTCTCTTCAACTATGCAAAACAGATAACTAAGACTGCATATAAGCCGCCATTCCACCTCCTCCAACCCCCCTCCTCCTCAATCGTTCTTGGACAACCTGTATATAATTTGTTTGACATCAATAACCTTACAAAAAATACTCCATTTTTAACTAATCATATTGTTAGTCAACTTATTAGTGACTTAAACCATAAATAGTTAAATAATAAGAAAAATGGTGAGCTGTTGTACATTTTCATTTAGTTCTCTGGCCATGGTGTTGCCAGAGGCTATAGGAATACTACAAGGCCTTAGTTAAAAGGTTTTTTAGGTTAAAATAATGTAGGAACGTGATCTGGAGACATATTCGAGTCCTGATCCATGCGCAATGTATGCATTAGTACACTTAGTACATTAGTTTTATTACGTCATTTAAGAAAAATTGGTAACTAATTTTCTTGTTCTAAAATGCTCACCTGTTCTGATTGATTTAATTCCTGCTGGAAGTTCATTAGCATATCTTGTGACTTCTCTAACTGTAAAACTAGCTGGTCTCTTTCTAGCGTTAACTGCTTCGAATCTGCCTCTAATTTCATAATCTGTGTTTCTATCGCATCAGCTTGTTTATCTCTCTGTTCGAGAATCGATGCTAGCTTCTCTCTATCTCTGACGGATTGCGCCAGCTCCTGTTGTAGCTTTATTAAAGTGTCCTGCGTTCGGTGGTCGATCGTCCTCTGCTGCTGTTCGACGTTTCTCCTTATCTGCTGCAGTTCCGTGCGCAGCATGTCGCGCTCCTGCTCGAGCTGTCGCATCTCGAGTGTCGTCCGCTCGAGACGCTCGTGCATGCGGCCGAGCTCGTTCGTCATTCGGTCGTATTCCACTCGTGTCGCTTCGTTCGTTTCCTGGTATTTAGCTAGGTGCATCTGACTCTTCTCTAATTCCTTAGCGAGCCGGCCTGCTTCCATTTCTGTTGCGTCTCTCGCTTGGATTGCTTTTTCCAGCTTGTCTCTGAGCCTTTCGATTTCTAGCCGTTCCTCAGTGCGCTGTCTGTCGCCCGAGACTGCCTGCGTCTTCAGCCTGTCTATCTGTTGAAGTTCCAACTTCAACCTTTCATTGTCCTTATCCAACTGCTCTGATCGGAGTTTTATCTTCTCGTACCGATCTTTGTACTTTTCGCACTCGATGTGCGCTCTCTCCATATCAGAACGTTGTTTTTCCTGGCTCTGAACTAGCTTCGATAGCTCCGATTTCGAGATATCCAGCTGAATCGATAGTTCCTGCAGTTCCTGATCATGTTTCTCTTGTTCGAGTTGGTATTTCCCCCGGGCATTTATTGCTTCTTGCTCAGCGCTCCTTGCCTTTTCTAATTCAACCAGGGTCTTCTCCAATCTACTCCTAAGCCGTTCCACCTCTGCCTGTAACCTTTCGTGTTCTTCTTTCCTTTCTTGGGATTTGCCATAGCGGGCAGCTTGACGCTCGGCTTCGTCCTTGGCCTGTTCTACTTTGCGCATCTCAATTTGCAGCTTCTCATGTTTGTCGTATATCTTCTCGAATTCTATTTTGACCCGCGCAACCTCCTCCTGCGTCTTCTCGTGCGCCGCCTGCGCCTTGCCATACTGCGTCATCGCTCGTTCGTATTCAAACTGCAGCCGCTCGTTATCTGATATTAGCTTGTCTTTTTCGGGTTGTATCCTGCGGAGGTCCGACTGCGCTTTCTCATAGCGCTCCCTGAACAATTCCATCTCCACCGAGATCCTGTCGAAGTCCTCTTTAGACTTTTCTTCCATCTCCTTGGTTCTGCCCAATTGGAGATTCGCTCGGTCGTATTGCTCTTGCAGACGGTTGATTTCTTCCTGTAGTTTTCGTTGTTCCTCTCGTAGTTTGGTTGTTATGTGCTGATGCTTCTCGAGTTCCAGTTGTAAGCGGTCCTTGTCGGCTTCGCAGATCTCCAATTTGTTTTGTAATCGATATGTATCATTTTGAGATCTGAAATGGAAACACAGGAATCAATTATTACTAAATTATCTGTTTTATATAAATGAAAACTAACATAATATGGCAATCTAAGTTTAACATCACTTATTGAGTTTAAAAAATAAGTTCAATGCTGTGGTTAAACATGCAATTAAGCATGCAGTGCAACATAGCATGAGAATCCCGATGAAGAGTTGTGTCACAAAGCCATTTCAGTTTTAATAATGTCTTTTGTGAATTTAAAATTGCTGGCCAGAAGGGTTTATAGATTGGTACCCGGAATATGCTTATAATTTAGTTTATTATAATATTTTATTAGAAGGGATGGTTTTATAGAGAAGTGGAATTGAGATGAAAAGGTTGGCTGCTTGGTCAACGAAGAGAATAACGTGCATATTAAGAGCTAATGAACATACATAAATTTATAATCCATCAGATTATAGTGCCAAACCAAGATGGCTGAAGTCAGGAATAATGGACTGAAAGAAAGCAAGACCCGGCAAGAGCAAGAGTCAGTGAGTTAAAATGCCACGTCATACTTTTCGTTCTTTAGAATACAGTGATATCGTTTGATATACGGAGAGTGTATTTATGGAAAAAGTTCATCGAGAAATGGATTGGAGAATAAATGTTTGCCATCGGCTGCACAGTGAGCAATTTGAAAGGGCAGGCATCGTCCGAAGACAACGTCGTCAGAATTTAACAGTAAGTAGATCGCAGGAAATAAATTATCTACCAAATTCTGCTTTTAATGTAATTCAACTCAATTTAAAGGTAGGCGCCGCGCACAACTCACTCGCACAAAAATAATAGTGGCGATTTACAAAAAAGTAATAACATTCGTCCTAAAAGTTATTTTAGTGTTTTTTATTCAAAATCATACCTAGAATAGTGAATAAAAACACCCCTTTAAGTTTATGCATTAGGTTGTGGGACACGGTATATAATATTACATACATTATACGTATAAGTTATATTTCACGATGTAAAACAATCTAATACAGTCAAAATACCGACCTTAATTCACATCTCATATATTTGAGAGTATCACAAATGTAACTTCCTGGTATACAGGTGTCCCAAAACCATTCCCGTTAAAAAAAACAGCGAATTCGTCCTTTGATTTGTTAAGAAACTATATCAAAATTCATAATAGTAACGAAGAAATACAATGTTAAAGTTTCTATTCTAAATCGTGTAAAAGAGCTATGTTTCAATGGCTCCTCCCTCGGATAACTACGTCACTGGGTCACTGGGCCGCGGTCAGTCATGATCGAGGTTAATGACCGGCCGCATTGTTTGAAACGCCCTATTAGGGCGGAGCTAAATGATCGCTGTCAGATGTCACCGGTCGAACAGAGATCGGTCTATGAAGAGAGGGTAGCTTCTTACCCCTTCTCTGGGATTGTAAGAGGGATGCTATTGGTCGACGGATAGCATTGATTTATCGATTAATAAGATCGATTTACACCAATTTTATTACAAAAATATTGAAATTTGAAATTTTTAGGGTACTAAAACACTACACCAACCAAAATATTGTAAGTGTCAAAAAGCTAATTTTACAGGAGAAATGACAACCTGCGTTTTTTCTCATGTCATATATTTAATATAAAATGTAATTGCATTAAATAGAGCTTTAAGTAAACTTATTACGTTTTAGCGGCTATACTCTAGAAGGTTTCTGTTAAGCAAAGAAGCGTGGTACGATATCTAGGCAAGAATGCCGCTCATGATGATTTGGCCGTTATGGCTAGCCTTAATTTGAACGGATTGAATGCAGTATGGGTTTGTAACAGTTCGGAGACGAGGGAAACGAAATCAGGTACAAAGACGTGAAGAGCACGACATAAAACATCGATATCATACAAACCTATCATACTTATCAAGTATCTTTTCGTATTCCTTATGAGCGTTCTCCTTTTCCTCCGTGGCCTTTTGCGCTGCGTACTGCGATTTCTCCACTTTGTCCTTGAGCGCTTCCAACTGGGACAACGCGTCGTCTTTCTCCATCTGAAAAAAAAAGTAAAAAGGTTAATTTCGGTCGGACACTATTAATCTTTTACAGACATATACGTAATCAAGTTAGCCACCAACTACACTGACAGCACATCCCAACTTTAAGGTTTAGCAGCGTAGTTCGCAACTGCGCATAATCCGATGCTGAGACCATAAGGCCGTACTGTGATAGATGTAAAATATGAACTTATGGACCGAGGAAAATAAAGCCATTGTTACCTTACTATCTTCGTAAACTCCACCATGGGGAGAGGGGCGGAATGAAAATTAAGATGGTGGGGTGCATCTCAAATCATTCAAATTGGCAGCTTATGCTGATAAGCCTAAATCTGTCCAGTCCGTTCTTAAATTCATTCACATTTTTGGCACTTATGGTAACTTATTCAATGCATTCACGCTCTGTTTGACATTAAATTCCTCCTCGGATTAGAACTAAAGGTTGTACTTGAGAGTATATGGTTACAAAATTTAGAAGATCATGATAGCGAGTCTCTATAAGATCCCCTCACGCCGTCTCATCTTAATTACAAATTAAATTTGAACGGAATGAAGAACGATGTTGTTGATTCGACCAGAACTATATTTATTATTGTATATTAATAATTAACCCAGTCAACTTGAAAGTAACACCGACTTGTATGGGCCAAGCTACGACAGTCGTACTGTGCTAAGTGAAGGAAGGTGTTACAAAACTATCGAGTAGGATACGCCTCATATTCAATGTGGGATTCACTGAGTGTGAGACGTTCCGTGTGACTTGCAAACTTATTTAGGTTGCAAATAAACCTGCCCGGTTTAAAATGACTTCTTAACTAGCCAAACCAAATTACCCCGGTCGGAAACATCATCTTTATGGGAAGAAAAATTCAAAATTACTTACGCACTTTATAACACGTAACCTCCTACAACTTTCCCTCAAAGCGGTGCCAATCTCTTCTAATTTAGGAGTCCTGTCACTTTTCGGAAAATTCTGTAGAGGACCCCACCAAATTCTGCCCTATTCCATTTGACTCTTCCAAAGCAGTTACCTCTTTCCAACCGAATTCAATATCATCTTTAAAATTCTTATACAAACCTTATTACAATACGACAGGAAATGCAGCTAGCGCAATAAATAAAAGAATAAAAATTAAAAAAGAAGGTAGGTTTGAACTAAATCTAATAAAAAATAACGCACTCCTATACTTTCGATTAAAAAAAAAAAACGGTAGTATGAATTAAAGTAAAAAAAACCTTACTGGCTTAGTAAGGTTAATTTCGTTTGTTATTCGCCTCTATCAATTCCTTTTAGCCTGACTGCCAAAAACGTCTATTGGTTCGGCTGCACAACGGACCTGTAGTTTGCTGTGGTGTTTATCCAGCCTGTCCCTCAGGAGTTGTAGTTCCGAGTTGGCCTGGTCCCTCTCGCGGTTGGCTTTGCTGAGCGCCGTGCCGGCATTGGAGGCCTGTTCCCTCGCCTCGCACACCTCCGCCAGAGCAGTCTCCTTATCCTTACTGAGCCGCGCTGCCAGAGAGCTCGCTGCATCCAATTTAGCTGCAGAGCATATTCAAAATGTATTTTATTATTATAATTTTTTCATCGATTTACTTTCACATTTAAATAAAAGATAAAGATATATTTTATATAGAATTACTACTACTGTTGGTCGCACGGACTCAGATTTAAAAGCGGCAAAAAAAAAGCATGCTATTTCATGAGGCGGAGACTCACAACAAGCGAGTGCGAATGAAATCGGAAGTTCACTACAGAGAGGTTCAGTAATTGCTTTTTTATGAAAACACCGTGATGAATATGTCAAAATCGTTTTATATTTTGGATTTTTTATGAAATTTACTTGCAATGCATAAACCTAGACTCGGGTTTTACTGAAAATAGCGACTTTTAGTAAAATATTTATACTCGAAAACTAGACTTTTTTTTTAAAATCTACTGTTACACCTTAAAAGATAATGATTCTGAGCATTAAAACTAAATCTCTTAACATTCTAAAACCCAGTCAACTTGAAAGTAATCTGAACACACCAACTTGTATGGGTCAAGCTACGACAGCCGTACTGTGCTGTGTGAAGGAAGGTGTTAAAAATCTATCGAATAGGATACACCTCATATTCAATGTCAAGTGGGAGCCACTGAGTGTGAGACGTTCTGTGTGACTTGCAAATTTATTTAGACCTCTTACAAATAAACCTGCCCGGTCAAATACCTCGGTCGGATAGATGGTCCGACCGAGGTAATTTGGCTTTAAATTCAGCTTTAATTCTTTTCTTTCTAGTACTATCATCTAGTAATAGTAGTACTAGTAGTAGTCATCATCTCCAAAAAATTTTTTTGAAAGTATATTTTGAATCTAACCTATTTAAGAAATTAAGTAACGTGCAATTCCACTAAGAAACCTTCAATGTTCGAAAGAAAACGCGGCACGGCTTATTCACACGCAAAACAATGAAACCACAATACTGACTTCAGCAGGCCCAACCTTTCCTTCCAGCACTCTGTTTCCCTTTTTTATTTATTTTTATTTAAAAAAAATTTAACTATGAACAGTTCTTGCCAAACCGCAAGACGGTTTGTCAGCGAGATAAGAGTTTTTGCCAACAACCGCGACCGCTCTCTCGCACGCATCATTTCTCACTCGAGATGTTTACGCATCAATGATACTATAAGGCAGACCTCTTATCCTCTCGACATCCATCGCGGCCGTGTCTCTGTCCTTCTGGAGCCTGGCAGCCTGGCCGAGGGCTTTGTCCAGCTGTGTTTGGAGCGACTCGAAATCGTAAACCTGCTTCTCCTTCTCAACTTGCACCTGGAATATACAAATATTTTTTTATTTTTACATCTCTTCACTCTAAAGTCTTCACAGTTAAACCAAAAATGTAACGTGTTAAAGTATAGATAAAAATGCGAGACGAAATTAATCACGTGAGATTAATGAAACATTAACCTTAAGTTAATTAGAGTTCTGTATTTTATCTTTGGTTGGAGTTTTCATATGGTTTATACTTTTACGTGCAAAAGGGTGAGATAGAGCGCGTGGATTGGTGTGTGTACAAAGTGACAAGGATAGGACTAAACTTTGTATATAGAGTATTTTTAATAGCGTTAGTTAGATACCTTCCATGCTTAGGAGATTGGTAGATATAAAGGTATATTTAAAAAATCTTTTTCGGTAGGGGGAGGTAGATTTCACCGGATCAAAGTAGGGGGTAGGCAAACTCCAATTGTATGAACTTTTGTCAAGCAATCCACTTCTCGTGCGGCACCGTAACCCGCCGCCGCGCCGTACCCTTGCGCAGCACGGGTGCGAATCCCTCTTAATACTGTGCCGTAAGGGTAAAAGGTTTATTTATTACTGGCCAGTTAGAATATAAACTCAATTATGATCGCAAATAGAAATATGTAAAAGAATGTTCAGTGCCACGTTATAATTATTATAAATTAAAATATTATATCCGTGTTTATATATTAATTTGCTTATGTATTTATTTATCTATTGTAACGTAACATAAATTGTGCACAATGGAGACGATAGTATTAAATAAACCACAAAGTCAGTAAATAGAGTAGGGCCAATTTTGGAAAAATTTGACCACAGCACTTTCGCAAGAATTTAAGGTATTTTTATTAAGAAATAACGTCAAAAATCCAAACAAACGGGTTGTATCTACTTACAGCGTTTATGCTTTGCTAAACATTTTAACACCATATTATACGTCGAAAAATTTGCACCTGGATGTTATTATCTTGGCAACCAACATGAGAGAAGCCATAGATTTTTTTGTTCGGGCACTCTATTTGGACCTGCGAAGTACGCATATGGTACTATCGCACTATAATTTGCAATAAATGCGATAATCACCCTTCTCAGTTCGGCGGTGGACTTGTCGAGCCTGTCGTGGAGATGGTCCTCGTCAGCCCTCGCCGCGTCCAGCGCCGCCTGCGTCTTGTCCAACTGCAGCTGAGCCTTGCCCAGGGCCGACTGCGACCTCTCCAGTTCCTCTTTTAGGCGCTCCGTCTCCGATGAGGCCTTTTCACGGTCTGCGTGCACTCGGCCGAGAGACGTTTGTAATCTGATCAATGGATTATTCATTAATTAATTATCAATTAATGTTCAATATTCGTCCTAACCTAGCTCACATTTAATCGATCGTAAGTCTGTAGTCATATACCTGAATATGACCCTGTCGTTACCGCTATCTATCTACCAAAAGTAATTCATGCTTTAAGGCATTAAGGGGCCTCGCCCCGAAGAGCTGTTGTGTGTTGGCGGTGGTTACCATGCAATTTATCTAACAGTTGTTTAATTTAGCTAAGCTTGAGACGCGAATATTTTCATACAAAAACAGCGCATCAAAAAATGTGGAATAAACTTCTTTTTACGGGATAATCAACTTAGATAATTATGAAAAAAAAAACTAAATATAGTACTATCAAACAGTAAATCGAGTACTATTTTTCTTCTGTATCTAAAAAAGAGCGGGTCACAAAACTATAGCGTTTGTATGAAGAAATGACCGGGTCCCATTAAAATATTATACTTAGCGTATGGTGCATTGACTTATACACTAATTTATCATAATGGAAATTAAATTAATTAAAAAAAAAAGATTTAGTTAAAAGGGTTGACTCCTAGACTTGATATCTTTAAATTACTATTGAGACCATGTGCAAACCCATCTGTTTCTGGGATATGAAATACAAAATATAGAACTTGGTACCTGTAAAATAAATAAATAAATAAAATAAAAACTGTACTTCTTCAATCCCGTAATAATGATTTATTGAAAGTAATTAGGATCGTACGGCTAAGGTTTCATGACTGTTGTATCTATTAATGGCCAACAACACATACCAGATAAGTGAGAGTTTGGAGTCATTAAGAAAATTAATGAGAAATGGTTATCGTCATCGATCTTCAACTTAAATTATGGGATAAATTGCCGTCCAACCTGTCGTACTCTTCTCGCAGCGAATCCTGCTCGGCCTGCGCATTCTCGAGCTTGGCCTTGAGACGGTAGACCTCCCCCTGCGACTTCTCCAACTTGTCCTGCAGGGCTGCCGTCTCCGAGCGGCCCCTCTCCGCCTCGGTTTCCCTCACGCGCAACTCGGCCTGACAGCGACGGAGCTCGCCTGACATCTGGTGGAAAAACAAACAAGTAATTGAATATGTACCCATGAGCGTGCGATTCACACGAGAAAAATTAAATAAACTTTAATTTTTTCACCCAACTTCGTGACGCGAAAGTCCGTCCGTCCGTTTAGAGTGGACAAAAAACCGCCAAATAATAAATGAAATTATTTTTGTTTTATTTTTATGGTTACAATTTATTTTTATATAACAAGAACAGATTATATCCCTGATAGAATAGGTCGATGTGTAAACATCTACACCAGGACCCTGAGAATTTTTCGGGGCCAGAGTGAATCGCAATTTGGTAACCGTGGCAATGACGCTTGCGAATGTTTCTCGGTGGTTCGCTCATTAACTTCGTTGCTTAAAAATTTACGCATCAAAAAAAGGAATATTCAATTACTATGTAACTGGCATTTATTAATTAGAATAAAATAAATAAATCATCAATATATTTAATTTAAATTTCAATCCTTCCATTATATTCACAGATGAACACGGATGTTTACACATCTTAACTACGAGTTGTGGTTCTCAAATTTTTGTTTATATCCTTAAATTTATTTGAAATAAAGTAAATAAATATGCCAAAAAATGGTACACATGTAAAAATAATACTGTCATTATATGGAAGAAATGTTTTCCAGAACCCTGGTATAAATTTGGGATAACCGATTAATGTGGTATGAACCGCCTTAGTCAGTGCAGCGAGAAAAACAAGTTAGGTTAGGCCACAAAAGTAACGAAAACCAACCTTATCAGCCTTCTCCTGCACTCGATCGAGTTCGTTGGACGTGGATAGCGTACTCCTGCCGAACGTCGTCTGAGACCTTTCCAGGTCATGCCTCAGTCGCTCGTTCTCCAGCTCGAGGCGCGCCAGCTTCTGTTTGGCTGCCTCCCAGTCGCCGCTGGAACGCCCAACCTACGGTCAAATAATGAAATTGGAATTGTTCCATGAATTCGATCTGAGAACAAACCGTCATGGCGGCATTTACTGCTGTATAATGATTAAGAGCATTTCAAGGTCAATATTAAAATGTGAAATCTATCTGTCATGATTTATGGAAATGTACCTACTTAAGTTTTTTTTAAATTTATTATTAAAATGAAAATGACATTTTAAAATAAAAATACACAGTGATGTTTCACCAAAATGCACAGTAGAGTTACCATAAATGGTTTGGCTCCGACCGGGACTGATATCAATATAGGAGGAAATATAGGGGAATAGGGGAGTTATAGGAGGAGGGGGGGGGGGTACCGCCCCCCATAGCGCCGCAATCTGGTTTGTGAAATAGGTAATCTTTCAAAGGTTCCCACATTTTCAGAATACGTTCAATGGCCGGCAACAAAGACGGTTAACCGCCTAGTTTTTGAGTGAGATTGTAAATTATCATGAATTACATCAGCTCCCTCACAAAGGTATTTCAGTCTTTCATTCCGTATTGTAAATATGGAAAATTATTTGTAAAATGTCAGTAGATCCCTCGACCCCACACTTTCACCACCAGCCAACGTGATCTAACGTCGTCGCACGAACTATTCGCATAATTTTAGCAATAATATAAAACCATGATTATTCGTTTACCGGGACATATGGTGGGTCAAACAGGACAACCGGGACCGAGGCTCTAAACCGGTGACATATCCCGGAGTTCAGGGACGTATGACAACCCTAAGCTAAAGATAACACTAGAATTACAGCTGTCATGCATGAAACACCACTGTACTGTACGAGTAACTGAAACTGTACGAGTAACATAAATGACTCATAACTAATGAGGCACAATAACGCGGGTCAGGATTCCTGTAAAAAAAGCTTTTAAATTTGAATTTTGATTCAGTGCGGTGCGTACAGTTTGGATCACCATCAAAATATTTTTAATATTTACACTTTTAACCGAACTTATTTTTAACTAAATTAAAAAAAAAATCTAATTTGATATATATTTCTCTATAGAGGCTTATATATATATTTTTTTTATATTTTTTATGTAAAACTTTCTTCTTCTCTACCTTATATATATTTACCTTGGCAATGAATGAATCTAATTGCGATACGCTCATTAGTTTAAACTTGGCGATAAGATCAATTGCTTAAACTCGGGTGGAAGTAAGATGATGTACTCATTCGTCGTTGCGCCGAGCTATCAAATGACTTTTGGTTATCTGTCACGTTAATTTTCTTCTTATATAAATAGTCATGCCGAATATTTTAAATGTAGATGACAGTAAAGGGTGATAATTTAGGAGATTGGTATCAACCCACCAAATTGACACTACCATCACATTAATGTTATAATTAAAATCATATAGAATATGTATTATAAGGGTGATTAGTACTGCTTCGGATATGAGTCCTGCCCATTTTCACTAGACCATGTCTGTACTAAGACAATATATTTATCGTGCTAAAAAAATCTTTTGTGATTGTATGTAAAGTATGCCATTTTGCATTTTGATGTAACACCTGATATAACAGATACCTATATTATTTTTGCTAAGTAAATTACATAAATATTTTCATCTAGATTTTAAAAATAAACACCCTAAGGATAACGTAATCACATTTTGTCAGTTGCGTCAAATATGCGCAGGACGGTGGAATAGTTCTGCGAAGGACATTAAAAGCACTGCGATTTACATCATACGTTGTCCTAACGAATTAATTTTTTTTTTTTTATATTGTATTTAACTGACCTCGGTAGCGGCTTTATCGAGCTCCGCTTTGGACTTGCCCAGCTCGGACTGCGAGCACTCCAGCTTGGTCTCGAGCCTGTCCTTCTCGGCCAGGGCCCGCTCCAGCCGCGCGCCGAGCTTGTCCACCTCGCTCTCGAAACCGTGCAGCTTCATCTTGTACTCGGCGAGCTCGCGTTCGTGGAGTTCACGCTCCTCCATCTTCTCCTGTTCGGCACGGTCGCGCTGATCGCGTAGCTACACATAACATCACTCAGAAGTAAGTAGAGAAGGATTATAAGGATAGCAAAAAGCACTACCAGCAGACTGCTAAAAATCTGGCCTAGAAAACAACTCATAGGATTCTCGTAAAAAAAGACTCTCTGAGCTATGGAAGTTAAACCGAACCCAATCCAGGACCTTAACAGGCCACTGCAAGCTGAACAAACACCTGCACAAATTGAGCCTATTGACCGATGACAGAAGAGCCCAGAAACCCCTATACTGGGTGAATGCGGGTCCCTCATCTACAAAAGGTACCAGCTTCTAGGCAACCATCTCCTCAAGCCAGAAGAGATTAGAACCATCGCGCCCAAAATGACACTCAACTTTATCTACAGCACAGGACTAGAGGGCGAACTATAAGTGGACTTAAAAGTGGAATACTTCTGCGAAGGACGCGGTACACGGGGGGTAAATAAACCCCCATATCCAATAACATACATAACATAACATAGGAATAATTAAGGATCCTCTTCTCGAAGAGCTATTTGTCTGTGCTGGGCATGGTCATAAATCATGCCAATTAATCTAATGTTTAGTTTAGCTAAACGTGACGAGACACGCAATATTTTATGTGACGAATACCCATTCTAGCACAAAAAAAAAATGTTTTCGCTTATTAGGCTAAGTAAACACTTGCATGAGGAGCACAAAACCACAATTGTCAAAAGTTTAGTTTGTATTATCTAAACACAGCGGAAAGATGACTGACAAAAATCTGATTTTGGCTTGAATCGTATGTTGTGATAAAGAATGCAGCTCACCTGCGAGATTTGCTTCTCCTTATCGCCGATGACCTCCTCGAGTGAGCTCAGCGCGCCCTCGCTCGAGCAGTGGTGCGCTTGCATGGCGCTGAGTCTCGCCCGCGCCATGTCCACCTGGTTGTCCTTCTCCTTCAGCAGGTCTTCCAGGTTTTCAATCTTCGACGGTCAACCGAAACGAGCCAGGCAGCATGCAAATGTTAGTTAGGTTAGTTACAGCTCGGAACTTGATATTAGCAAAAGGAATGCCGCGTGAAGTTAAATTGGAGTGTGCCTTCCTCAGAACTACAATTCACGTCTTCTGAATTATTTTCATAACCAATACTTTAATAAATGCCGCAGATATGCTGATATATGACATTTAACAGGGTTCAACCTCTTTCCTTTGTAGCCATTTTTTATTGATCGACCATCGAACACTGTAGTGAAGGTAGGTATGCTGAGTCCTCAAATGAACACAGTACTCAACTTAACTGAAGCAGCCTTCGAAGCATTCTATTCCTAACCCTGAGGAAGGGATTGTTTTGGGCACGAACTAGGTGTGATGTCATTATTATCTTGTTCTAGTAAACTAAAAATTAAACAGCTAAATGGACGCATCTTCCTAAAGATATCCGCCCCTTTTAAAAATAGGTTTTGCAAGCCAAAAAGTGGACGGATTGTTCATGATTGACGTCTTAACCCACTCAGTGCCGATAACGGGATATATCGTTATCGCCGTATACGACAGGTGTCTCCGGGTAAATAAGTCACCCTCTTAATGCATTGCTATTAATATTTAAAAGCGACACGTGACAAATTAATTTAAGTTAGTGTACTGCGAATGATTTCTGTCGGACCTTTCTTTGCAGGACGTTGATTTTGCGGTCTTTGATGTCAGCGTGGTCGCGAATTTCGGCCAGCTCGTGAGCGGCCGATACCGCCGCTGCCGTTTTCTTCTCGACCATGCGGCCTTTCTCGTCCAGGCGTGCTCGTAATTCCTCAACCTGGTATGAAAAAAAAATGTACTATCATCATATTGACAATGAAGTTATCGGAAGTAAATGTGAACAGAATAACAAAAAAATAATAAATGTAGTTTTGCTTTGAAAAATAAAACTATAGCACAGATAAAAAGAAAGTTTAGTTTAAGTGTAAAGTTCCATCTAGCGAAGCGTCAATAAATTTTTCAAATGATTGAAATCAATAAGTCGAAATTTGTAATGTTTAATTATAATAATATAATCAATTTTATTAATATCTGTTAAACATAGTAATTTATTTTTCCGAATCTGTCACTACTGTAACAGACTACGATTCAAAGGGCCAACCAGAAGATCCCTCGCCAAGATAAAGGTACCACCAAGAAAACCTAAATCTTCCCACAAAGGGTTAACGCAAAAAGCCCAAAGGTCCCAAAGGCCCTTCGAACCCGCACACGGTGATACCATTTTTAACGCTTTATTACCGCCATCTCCCCTGACTCTAGGACAGGCACATTTGGCCTAGTAGGGCCCAAAATAATTATATATGACCTCTTCTCAGCATATATTTATCCACTGTTGGACGTATGCCTCTTGATTAGCTCTCCGATTTAACCTGTTTGCGGCGGTTCTGGTGCAGGTCTCCCCTGCTGTTTTCTTGATATCGTCCGACCATCTGGCTGGTGGTCTGCCAATACTTCTACTTCCCGCACGGGGCCTCCAGTGTAGAACTCTAGTGCTCCATCTCTATGAACTAGGTCATAGTAATTGATTAAGACAAAAAAAGATGCATCAATCCAAACTAAGGTATGATAACCATCCACCAGCGTAATTTATTGGAAAAATTGTTCAGATTTAAACCCAGAATGACCCATTAAAAGGATACTGCTGACTTTAAGTTCACCCTGTATATCTTCTGTAGCAAACACTCCTAGATTCTTCTGAATAAACTTCAAAATGTAGCTGCTAATCGACGCATTACAATTACAATTCATTTAATTTTACAAAATCTTTAAAAATATAGTAATATCAGGTGCTGATGTGTACAGAATTGTAATTTTTCTTAATATTATTTATAATCGTTAAAATAAAATTAATTCTTACGTCCGCCTGTAGCATGCTGTAGTGTTCCTCTTTGGCGCAGAGCGACTCCTTCAGCACGGCTATGTGCCTCTGGTAGTCCTGATGCTGCTCCTCGAGCGCCTTCATCTTCGCGGCCATGGCGAGGATCTCCTGGTCGCGGCGCTGAATCTCCAGACGGAACTCGTCCAGCTAAACAGCGCATATGCAAAACACGTGGGCAACGTTATAGTTACGATCCGAGGTTAAAAACTCATATAAAACATAAACAGTATTACAAAATTTGGCAGCAAGCTTCGGTGATACTGTTTTGGTGGTAATGCAAAATTAACATTTAGCAACTTGCACTTTATGTTTAAATTCATACTTAAAGCAAAATAGGATGGCACTATCTATAAAGTATTGCATCAGTAAATTTTCTTAGAAAAAAAAATATATCGGTTGAGGTTGTTTGTCAACAATGGGTCTAGCTATCATAGCCGTTCACAGACAACAGATTTGTTTTCACTATCAAAACCGCTCCCTCGGACATATGACATCAACTATGTGCCTGCTCGTACTTAAGGAGTTCGTCCAACATCCTCTACGTAGGAACATGTGTAAACATACTACGTCAATGTTCCAATATACTTTTATATCCTTCTTTCACACGTTTTAGTGTGGAGTTCATTCTATAAAATTCCTACCTTCGTCACCATCGGATTTTATTAATTGATATAGTGCAATGGCTGAACATGCTGTCTGCGACAGTAAACCAGGGGTTAGATTCCTGGTGCGGTAGTGTTTTGCATGATTTCGAATTTTATATTTTTGAGTTCATTGATTTTTATCAGTTTATGAAAATAGTTATATTTCTATCTAAAGAGCAAACAACGAGAGATCTAAAAAGAAATATGGTAGATAACCTGGGTAATAAGCTGGATGAATCTGACAAATTCAAAGCGAGACAGGAAATCTTGAAAGAGAAGTGTATTGATATGGGCTATGCAACGTAGGCGGCAAGCAATATATATTGCTGCACCGCTCACACAATAAGTTCAAGATCTTCATAAAGTCCACCCAAGTCATTGGTGGTTGAAGCAGTTCCGTCACTTGTCATAGTATTCCAGTTGCAGTTTCTGCTAAACTCGCATATTCTCTTTCAATAATAATTTAGGATTAATTCGATTCATAGCAAATTAAATTAATATTTTGTTATAGATGTTTGATAGTGGTTTTTCTTGATATAGCGGCTGATAGTATCTTTAACCTAAAATCTGCTCACAGTGTGAAGTACCTACAGTTTTTTTTTAATTGGCAGTCAGACAATACTGAACGGCTTTATACAATGCTGTCAATATTTTTAGTACTAAGGAAAAGTTTATTATCAATGCTCGTTCATTAAATTATGGTGGCTGGCTTTTTATGATCGTATTTAGCTAAATTCACAATATAGTAAAGTAATAAACATATGTCGAAAATATATACATATTAAAGTACTTAACTTCTATCTCGAAAAGTATAAATGGGGTCCAAAAATCCCTACATTCTTTGCATCAATTTAAACGAGAAATATATGATCTATCTGTGACACTTTTATAGTGCAAAATATTTACACACATATTTTTTTTGTAAAATAGGAAATAGAGGAAAAGTGATTATTAGTTCTGCGATTTGATATAAAATACAATTTTATTGTTCATTTGAAATAGACCTTCTATCATGGTAAAAACTTGTATGAACGAAGACCGGGTACATAGTATGTTATTTTTTTTTTATTTCGTTAGATAAACATATACTTTGTAGGATCCCTCCTAGAACCGATCAAATTCTGATTGAATACACTCCAATTTACCTGTACACTTTTGACGAGAAGATCTTTCCTTTTTACTGTAAAACGCCTGTGTTTAAACATCTTAAATGTGAAACTTTTTAATCTACTTTAGAATGGCTGATCTTTCGTTTCATTCAATCATTTAGTTAATAATAAATTTGTTAAATGAATACATAACTTATTTATAAAGTTCATTAAGACGCATTATTATAATTCACTAATTACTAACACATCGCTAAGCTGACGCAAACATATGATTCTAATAATACTATCGATAAAATTTAATTGTCATGTTCCTGCCTACTTGATATATATTTTTGGGTTGAAAGTCTATGTAAATTATGAAAAGTGTACCTACCTATTGTAAAAACTGCAAAAAAAAAAGTTTAGGTCATGATTCGAACCCGGGGCTTCCGACAAGGTATCAGGATGTCCTGCATTTTTCATTTTCATCTCACAGTGCTGTGACACCACATTTTCACATTCTTCTGAGTAACTTGGGCCACTTCGTAAAAATGCAATCAAATACGTTTTGATTGCATTACATCACAAAATAATCATTGTCACTTTTATAATAAATTACCATTTTGTAATTAACTTTCTGGGTTTTGATAATATAGCGGGAAACGGTTTTTCTCGCTTAAATGTCAAAATAACAACAATGCGTGAAGCTAGTGACAACCGACAAAATATATATATTCTTGTGCCGTTATCCACTGTTATAATTTTAATTGCCTTCTTTTAACCAAGGGTTAAAATGTCAGAAAAAAGAGCTGAAATATTAGTAGAATTATCTATTTATTAACGTCAAAGTGATAACTTTAACGAAATAACTATAAAAGGAATTTAAATTTCAAACAATACACACATTTTGATAATTAGTTTCGTAATAAAATGAAAATTTATGCATAGCCAATAAAAAATATCACAATAGCGAAGGTACGAATGTTGTTATCTAAAGACAGGATTTTTTATACTTTCATTTTTATTATTTTATTACAGTCACAACATTTTATTTGAAGGTCTATTAAGGGATATCTTGGGTTCTTTTGGAATATATTAGACAACTTTTGGTGATTTAAAATGGGGTTCCGCAAATATTTAATGTATGAGCGATAAGAAAGATTTGTATTGACAGCTGAAGCTTTGAATTTTTGAAGTAATTACAATTTTTAAGATAATTATTGATTAAAACATAAAATTTTCATTATATTAGATAAAAAAGTTTTGAAAAGTGTGTCTCAGAATATCAGCCGTTAGGTAATTTGAAGATATTAAAACATATATATAGGTACTAATGTCTAACTATTTACGCGAAAGGTTTCAGATAGAAATGGTAAAAAAAATCTACGCTTTTGACATCAAAAAATAAATTTACAGTAAAGCTTTTGAAATGGTCTAAAGAAAATATGAGTTAAAATGGCAACAGAAAAATGTATCTTGTGAAATATGATAGTTTACGGTCGATGGAAATCGATATAGCGATAAATTCGTAAAACTTAAACGGAATATTAGCTTTTGACACATTGTTTTGTAGATTAGAAAACGTTCTAACGATGAAAAACATACACGGGGATGAATGAATAATTGGAAATTATACAAACGAATCGAGGTTATATACTAATGACGAAAATAGCTTAAAATAATAATAATCGTGAATGAAGGGTGACTGCGTGAGTGATATCATGTAAAACTTAATCATGCTACATGAATATTACTGCTGATTGTACCTAATTATAAATAATGAATTCGACTTCGTGAATATTCTATAAACTAAGCTTAAAGAGGATTACTACGACACCATATAAAATAAACTATGTAAAACATGTTTTTGCATTCAATAACAAACAAATCAAATATTAAAATGAAATTGCAGTAAAGGTCAAAAAACAAACAATGATACTCGTAGTACCTACCTATCTACGAGTTACTTTAAAATGTTTTTTATCCCTCAAAATGTTGGATGTTCTTACGATATGCCCTTTGAAACATATGCACTTGTGTTGGTTAAAATAACCCTAAATTTAAATAAAAAAAAACAAATAATATTGTCTTGTTAATATTTTACGGCGAGAGAAATGATTTATATAAATATATGTATATTATCTAAAATAAAAGAACGCAATTTTGCTACCTTCACTTTAATATTATACGTTTTCAATTGGAACCAAGCATCTACAATATAATATAATTTCCATCTACAATAATCTAGGTTTACCTACGCTCGTCGGTTTTAACAATTTGGTAAATATAATCATTTTGTCAGACTGATGATGATCACATGAGGGGAATTCAGCGTAATTGACATATTTAAAACTCTTTTCATTATAATAATGTTCTAAACATAAGTTATATATCACATCTAGGGAGGTGGCAAATTGCCCAATATAATTTCCAATAAATATATATTTTTTTTACCCGACGACAGTGGGATGTAAATTTGCATACTTTCATCAGATAGACTTGTTACAATATGAGCAAAGCATATTTAATTAATACTTACATTAAGTAGTTATATTTTAGCAACAGAAAATTTTTCAAGATTATAATTACTGATTTGGGGAGATACCAGATCTTACACTACCTATCTATACGAACTGCTGATACAACTAAGACAATAATCGTTAACAATGTTTTAATTTAATATAATAAAATATCATAAAGGCTCAAACGGACCATAAGAATCATTGGCAGTATAGTAATTTATTTATTGTATTGATAAGCGATTACAACATTTAATCTATAACTCTGAAACATTTAACTAGTTATATATTTTTTCTAAATCTATAACACAATTTATTAAAATTTTTCAAAAAAACCAAGGAATTGTTTATCTTAAAAAAAATTAGAAAATTTACAATTTATGGTGACCGAAATGAGTATTTTAGAGAAGAAAGGGTAACTGGTAAGGTTTAAAAAGAAAAAATGACAATATACTTAGTACAAAATAATAAACTATACTTATATTATATGCCTTTTAAAAATAGTAGGTGCCTATTAAAGCTATTTTAATTATAGTGTTTTAAAAGTTTGTAAAAATATCGGTTATCTAAAAAATACGGAGGGTTTTTGCTCTGGATTTAGGATATGTATATTAATGTGTCAAAAGGTACATTTGAATTGTATGGATTTTGTTAAAGGTAGAAAGTACTGATAAAGTATCAGTACAATAAAATAATTATTTCATGAGAACAGAAATCAATAACATCATTGTGTTATTTAGAACAATTACAAGGTAAAAATATTATTTTATTGTTTTGTACCAAATTTGTTGATTTTGTCATAAAGGTAAAAAAGTTACATGACAAACTACTTTAAACAAATTTATGAAAAAACGAATAGGCAAAGATTCACGTTTCGATTAATGGGAACGTTGTAAAAGAAACGTTCTCATTTAATTATAATTAATTGGAATGTAAAAACAGTATAAAATAGACGGTGAACACTTTTTACACAATAGTGAGCGAGGATTTCACATGAAAGCCTTTGCATATGGGCATATATTTTGCTTTTGTAAATAAATAAAATTAAATTTATCGATAAATTAAACATTAGCTATGAAGTGTTTAAAAAGAAAAATGTCGTGTTAATTAGACGAATCAATTAAAAGGTAGTCCCCTAAGTTATTAAAGGCATTTTATAATCACAATATCACTAACTAACTTAATGCAGTAAGCAAATTTAATGTAGTAAGCAAATATTAGATATCTGCAAAAAATCGATAATCAAAATGAATTTTAAAATAAAATAGTTATTTAGTTTTTTTTAGTTTTTTTAGTTTTTTTTAGCTACAGCTCTATTAAATTTAAAAACAAAAATATATTTTAACACAATACTAATAGCTATCATTTGAGAATTTTAAGGGTTACGAGTATATTATAAAATACGTGTATATATAATCAAAATTTAATTTAAAAGAATCGCTTATCCTAAGAACACATTTGATGCAGACCAACTAAATTCGCTGTATATTTATTATTAAAACCTTGAATGTGGACGCTTAAATAATTATATTTTTACAGCATCTGAAAACTTTCCGAATAATTGTTTTAAACATGTATCATTCATAATAAGTTAGTGTGTATAAGAAACAGCCTTGAGAATACTTATTAGAAGTAGTAACAATGAAGATATTGGAAATGGGTTATTTCCATATAATTTAAATTAGATAAACTAAGCGTACCTAGTATCAATTTAAACATATTAACAGCGTAACCTAAAGTAAATAATTTTATAATAAATAACATGCTTAAAAGAGTATTTGATTTTAAAAAAATATTAGTTATTAAATAATGGAGACGTATTTTTGCATTTTTTTTTTTTTGGATTCGTAATATCACTAATGGTAGTTTATGAACATTAATAAGCATATTGTGGGTATATTATTTCACTGATTACATGCCGATGTTTAGATACATATTTGCCATCAAAGCGATATTAATGTAATAATATATGGGATTTTAGGTTTTACATGATAGCTGTCACTTGGTCGCCCTTCTTCACGTGGACGTTATTAAGAAGGAAACTTACTTGTCGCTTGAATGTTGCATCGTGCTTTTGGTACTGGGAAACCAGGTCCATGTTGGACGAGAAGGGATGCGGGTGCATGGTAATGGCGGAAGGGGGCGCGGGCAGCGCGGGGGCATGGTGCACCGAATGCACTGAGGAGTAGACCGACGCTAGCTCTCCCTCTAGCAAATGGATCTCTCTCTCCAGGTTGGCTATCCTTGCATCTTTCGTCTCCAAGATGGCCGTCACCGTGGCGTTTGCCTGCATCATGGTCTGGCCATGCAGGGCGCGCTCCAGCTGTTCCTGTAGCGCCTTCAGTGTGTCATTGGCGGCCCTCAATTCCTGTCCGGAAGGATTCCAATGCTCAACTCTCAATATGGATTAAACATCCTCTTATGAATTGGACGCGCATCACAACCGGCCAACTGTCTTCAACGCTTAATCTATGTTGGTTTTACCTATCTAATAATTAGTAAATTACACCGAAGAAGTGACGAAAAATGTTATTTATCATCAGTAATTTAATGTGTGTAAATATACACCTATTTTATTTAAAATGCTTTTTTAAAGCAAAGCAATAAGTATGTTTTAACATACTTAACAATACAAACAATAAGTAAAAAAAAACAATCTGGCATAAATATTACCAGGTGCACATAAAGTGTTGATAATCAGTCATACGCCCTTTTGTGAAAGAACCTGTTAAATGATCAGCCATGCCTAGGACGACAACAAATGGGGCCAAACAGACGCTGTATGACCCACGAGGCTCATGTCAGATACGATGATTGAGAATCTCTTGCAAGAGCACCATTGTGCAGAGGAAAAGTTCTAGGAAAGTCGTAGCAGTAATAAGGGCAATCTGCAAACCATGTAAATCATTGGGGTTGCTCTAACACGTTGGAGCTAAAAGAACCAAATAGAGAATATGATACACATAACTACTGCAGATTTAACAAGTCATAAACTATGTGTATAGTACCCAATTCTTTATGCGGAAATTATACACTGATTACGAATGATGTTTTAGAAAATGTTTTTTTTTATGGAGTACACAGTGAATCGTAGAACGTCAACCAAAATTCTAACGCAGTTGATTCTGGCAAAAAAAAATAATTTAAATATATACCATAATAACATTAAAATGTGAAATAAACATTATAAAGATGAAACAAAACACATATAAAATACTATTATTCTAGGAATTAACTAAAGTAAGATCAAACTGCAGTTGTACCAAATTGATATTATTTGAAAAATTAAAAAACCAACACAGATTTAGCTTTATGAACCTTGTACGAAAATGCTTGGTTGATCTCATTTAATTTATACTTTACAATAGCTACTTTAACTTAACTTGCAATTTTGTGATATTATAAAAGACGAAACTCATTAAAACCCTTTTTTTTAGTCATTTTTGCTTGATTAAATGACACAAATTAAATTATAAATATGAGATCTTCCAGAGCCGCTGGCCTATTAATATTTATCGAAGACAGTTTAGGCAACGGTGGATCAATCGTGTTAATAGTGCGATCATAAGTTACATCACCCTCAAAAATTGCTAGTTCAGATATTGTCCATTTCCTTGGCTTTTCCGATGCATTCTCATTCGTTTTATTGTAAATTAAGTTTCAAATTTGCCCAATCGTGCTTCCTGTATATATTATTTTTTTTATCTGGTTTGCCATCTGCTTATCATAAAGCATTTAATTGATTGGAATTGTCAATTTCTCGCGTAATTTTCTGATAAAATTTTGATCTTTGATTAGGAATCGGTTTTGGAGAAGCAAGGATAAATGAGGTTCTCAGGAATCAGGCAGAGAAGAAGATATATACTATATTTATCATTATAACCTAACCAGCATACCAATATAATAATATAGAAGAAATACACAAAAGTAAGATGTAAAAGAGAGAATGTCCAAATTATAAATTCGATGCGTTCTAACTAAATATCAAAACATTAAATATTTTTGCCAAAATTCTCATGGTCATAATTTAGTATAATATGCAGGTACAAACTGCAATGAAGGTAGCAAAATAAAAAAAAATATTTGTATGTTATTAACATGCAATAAAATAATTAATTTAAAATCCAATTTTCTAATAGGGTGTTTCTGAGAAAATCTTACCATAACCGATTGTTTAATGAGGTAAATAATAATGATTTTGTTTAAAATTGTGGACAATATAAAATTAATATTTTTGTATTTGATGAATAAAATAATGTTTTACATAACAAGATCACTTGATTAAATTAACACAAAAAAAAGACGATGATGTATCAAATAAAAGTATGAAAGCAGATGGATATGAAGACAAAATTGGATGATGGAAACCAAAACAAATTAAAAGTTGTTTAAGAAATACCATTATTTTAGAGGAAGCACGCGTTTTTACGGTCGTATAATTTCCAATTATTAAACATAAATATGGTGGAAGTGATTTAGCAAATCGACATAGAATGCCAAAATAATTACTAACAAAATAAACCGACAGCTCGGCTCAAATGCAACTTGCAAAATGTTCCAAAAATAACATAAACATTAACCTTTTGCAATGGACAATCTCTCACTAACACATTTTCAATAAATACTCGATGACATACACAAGAGAAGGCATGCATCGGTGACTACTGTGACTATTTTTCTCCAGACAATGTATTGTAATATTTTAAAACATTGACTAAATGTATGCAATTGTTCAAGTTATAGCAATCTAAAGTAAAGAAATACACTGATAATATACCAGCATTCTACAATTATTTGCTTCTCTTGTATAAATCACAGTAAGAAAAAACTATAGTGCAGTGATGTCTACTAAAATGGGATGCAACCAAAATAAACCATAACGAAATGAATGACCTCCGGATAGATAATGCTTCGATTTACTTCCCGATCGAAACTTCCTATGGAATATATCCAATTATATTCAAAATGTTGAGTTTATTAAAATTATCATTTTTTTGAACCTCTACGTATAAAGAAATACATAAGCAACGATCTAGATCGTATAAAAATATGTATTTCCCATGCACACATCTGTAAAACTGATTAATACGAATTAACTAATAATTAATCGTATATATAACGCAATATAGAATTAGTTGAATGCTCATTCTGTCTTAGTGAAACACAAAAAAAAACACTTATAATATATGTTAGGTAATCTTATGTTACGTTACGTCACGTGGTTATATTGCATACATAATACCTACTCAGTTAAGTATTATGAACGTAGAAGTTAAATAAAATAAAAACATAATGGTAAATATGTAATGCGATTGTAGGGTTAGACTTTCATTTATTCAGAGCAATGATTTGCGTAAAATAGAATCCGAGGCCTCTAATAATTAAAAAAATATCACGTCATTTTATTTGAATTCATTTGAAACAACATGCTAGTCTTTCATGCAAAACTATGTACCAAAAATACAAGCAAAAATAAATAAATATTAATGTTAATTAAGATATAAGAAATGTCAACAAAAGAAAACCATGGTGATGTAGTGGATATCATGCCTTATAATTATTAGAAAAAATGGTATCCCGATCAATAGTTCTTGGAGGCGTATCGAAATTCGATTCTATGATCGATGTGTGCATCTAATACATCGAATTAATAAAACTCTACTTTTGTAAAAAACTCTCAAAGAGAGATATGGAGTGGTCGTTTATTGTAAAAATATATTTTATAGAATCAAAAATTATAAAAACTGAATGAGATTTTTATAAAACATGTTTATTTTACATTGTGATAATCTGTTGACGTTTACATTTCGATGGAAATACCATACGCGCGGAAGTATCGGAGTATTTTTTTTTTCCAATAAATAAATCCAAATAAATGTTGCCAGTTACTTGGGCCATGGATCACGAAAATTAAATTGAAATTATATAAGAATTTACACGCGTGTTTCAATGTTGAAAGATCAAAATTGTAAAGTTTAAATTGTATACTATTTAACACAGTTTAATTTATTTATTTTTAATGCATTCATTATTGTAAACTCGTGGATATATTTTTTAAATATTTTACTAATAACTATATGCGATTACACAGGAAATTAGCAAGTTAAAAGTATAAACAAAAGTAATACAAAAAAGTATCCAACCTGCTTCTGCGCCATAGCTTGCATCTGTTGAAACATCTGACGCTCCTCTTCCTTGCCTGATGAACAAACAGGAAAATGTAATTAAACGCGATACGAAATAATTAATTCAATTACAAGCGTCAGAGTTAGCTAAATGTGACTCTCAAACGGACCCTAAAAGCTCTATTAGGGAAACAACGCACTTAACGCCACACAGGCTAATAAAGTATCAATAGAATAAACCTAACCGTAGAAAATTTTTATCTACGAACTTATTTATATATATACTAGCTGACCCGGCCACGCGTTGCTGTGGCTAAAGTTTTTGTTATATTACATTATAGTAAACAATCTAAGAGGAACAATAAGAGAACATCAGTCACGGAGTCCACTATGCTTTTTCACACAGATGGTATTTGTAAAAAAATATGCTGATCTCCTTATTTGACTTTCTACTACTATAACCCTTTAGTACAATGAAATTATTTACGAACTAAGACGACAATGATGATGTTGGTATACAAATTCACTGGATTGAGATTTGAAGGGGAAGTACGTTGAACACAATTAATTAAAATGTTCTTACACTTGATACTAAGCAGAAATCAATAGGTAAAAAATAAAAATTTATCAGATTTATTATTTCCATTTAATTTTATAACAAATATAAGTATATTACAGTATAATACAGTAAATAACATGTGACGCTTAAACTCATGAATGAGGTAGGCAAGGCAGACAGTCTTAAACTTTTAAACATTAATAATTTTTTTTTTGAATTATAAATACTTTCAATTTCAATTTAATTTAACACCAATCGGTGCACAATGTTTTTGGTTAACCTGTCTTTAGCTAACACAAATAGATTCGACGGTTTCCCAACACGTGAACACGCAACATATAGTTGCCCATGAGAAAAACATGGATTTTCCAAATCTAAACCACAAATGGACATTGTTTGACCTTGAGATTTATTTATAGACATGGCGAAAGCTAAACGAATTGGAAACTGTAGCCTTTTGAAGGGTATGGTAGAATCTGATGGTATCATCGGAATACGTGGCAGCAGGACCACTTTTCCTTTAAACTTCCCAGCCAAAATGGTTGCTTCAAGAATGTTTCCGGTGATCTTTTTGATGACCAAACGCGTACCGTTACATAATTGAGGTGGATTCAAATTACGGAGGAGAATAATAGGGGAACCAATCTTTAATCGAAGATTATGTGGTGGCATTCCAGGGATATCTAATGAATTTAAAAATTCAATCGGAAAATTTACACTTTCATTTTCATCAACAACAGTATCGATTGATTTAAAAGACATCAGATCGCCTGGTAACAACTGTTGTATCTGGAAGTTAATTTCATCAACATCAACGTTTTTGGCTGCCAAAATCGCCCGTTGACTAAGCCATTCATGATTCAAATAATTATTCTGTATATCCGGGAAAATACTCTGAATCAATTCAGTTTTATCCTGAACAACAGTGCAAAAATTGTCTGGTAGTTTAATGCATTGCGTATTTGGTTGCAGTTTTATTTTACCGTTCCCAATATCTAGTAGTTGTTCGGAAAATATTAGTGCTGATGGATCATTTTGCAATTGTACTCGCATATTTATGGTCAATCGAAGTGTTTCAACACTTCGCCATAAGAATGATTGTTTCAAACATGCATTAATCTCATCCGCGAAAGTAGAGCGAGGTATAACCGGTAAGGTCTGCCGGAAGTCACCAGACAAAAGTAAGATAGCACCACCGAAAAGTTTATTATTGCTGTTTAAATCTTGCATAGTTCTGTTTAATGCTTCAAGTGAATATTTGTGTGCCATTGTGCACTCATCCCAAATTATTATAGAACTCTTCCGCAACACTGCAGCTATTCCACTATTCTTTTTGATGTTACACATTGCATCTGGTTTATTATGAACGTCCAATGGCAGCTTGAATGTTGAATGTGCTGTTCGCCCACCATCCAGTAAAGTAGCCGCAATGCCTGACGATGCTAATGCTAATGCGATGTTTTTGTTGCGACCGTATTTTGGCAAGAATCAACGATATTAAAAATGTCTTACCTGTTCCACCGGGTGCATCCAAGAAAAAAAAACCGCCTTGTTCAGCAGCAACAGCCAGCATACTCCGATCATAAATAATTTTTTGTTCTGCTGTCAGTAATGGTTCACTGTTCATGATAATTGTTGCTAAACTTCCATGGTCATATTGATTTTCTCGTTGTAAATCGGTATTGACTAAGTCGGTGGCTGGACGATTAGGTGATGGCATACCATAATGATTAAGTGGTAAATTTGAAATAAGAACACATAAATCCTCGATCAAGACCAATGCTTCATTGTACATCTCTGGTGTATAATCTATGTTTTGGCATTGATTTGTTTGTCTAATTCGGTGCAAGATGTCTTCTGTCATACAATTTTTATATTTTTCCCACAAAGTTTGTGCTTGCGAGGGATAACATGTCGCCAAAATAATTGCAAACAACTGACGAATGTTATTCGGTGTTGATGTCAACGCAGCATCAGCAAGCGTTAAGTCCCAATGGTTATCGTCTTCTAGCAATTGCAGTTCACGACATGCATCCTGGTATGTATTGAATACTCGACCATTAGCTGTTCGTAAAAATTCAAAAGACGTTGGTCCGGGAACATTCACCAATAACAAACGTAAATAGAAGCACTCACGTTGCTTTGGATGTACCGTGTAAAGTCTCCCCAATGTCTTAGCTTTGAATATGCCTGTAATGGAAGGATGTGGTTTTCCTTGTT
The DNA here is from genome assembly GCA_020383195.1 of Neomicropteryx cornuta. Lineage (NCBI taxonomy): Eukaryota > Metazoa > Arthropoda > Insecta > Lepidoptera > Micropterigidae > Neomicropteryx > Neomicropteryx cornuta. The sequence goes on from JAHKQU010000024.1 coordinate 9,625,158, forward strand.
TCCGTGGCTCCCATTTTTTACTGGATTTGTTCCATGTGAAATAACGTGGAACATCACCATACACCAATGTCTTCGCGAATTGGCCAAAAACATCAGGTTTTTGACACAATGTAAAAAATTCAGTTAGAGTCGTTTTCGGAGCTTCGAACGCTCTTTGGAGAACATTTTCTTCAGTGAAGTATACACGTTGACCGTTTTCAAGATGTATTGCCAGATGTTGGACAGCAGGATCTCTTTCGTGGATGGGAAAGCTGAGAATATGCCAAATAGCTTCATTGCTGCTAATGTATCTGCCCATTTGGTATCGTGCTATTTCGTCATTTTTATTTATGTTTTTTACTTCAAATATGGCCAAATCACTGCCTTTGTTTACATATTTACAAATATACTTAATTGATTTAACAGAACTGCAAAGCTCAACATTGATATGAGCTTTGTAAGTTTTTGAAAGTAGTGGTGAGTATGGTACCACCCACTGATTATCAAACTCAACTTGATTTGGAAAGTTCGGCAGTCGCATTGTAAATGTGTGGCCACCATTCTCAGTACTTCTGCGGCGATACATTGGATAACCATCAATATCCGTGATCGTGTCATTCGTATGCGGCTTTGGGAAGTTTTTTTACATTTTCCATTTTCCATGCACGGTGACGTCATGTTGAAAACACCGCATGGCCCATGGATCATGTGTTTGGTGACAATATCAAATAATTCTTGATCAATTAATGGGTCTGGAATTTCGGCTGAAATTATTTGATCGATTTCTTCAGGACGGATTCTATCTTTAAGCCAAACCAAAATGTGGGCATGAGGCAAACCTCGCTTTTGCCACTCTATCGTATACAGCCAACAACGTGTGATACCAAAAATTGTATATTTAACAATAAAATCAATTAAGGATTTCAATTTTTGTTTAAACACACGTGCAGTTAAATCATGACGATGAATGGCTTGTTGTCCTGGCAATAGTAAAGTTTGTATCTCTTCCCAATTCGGATTACATGTGAATGTAATAAATAAATCCGGTCGGCCGTAATGACGTACGTAAGTCATCGCATCTTGTATGTATTCCTGCATGTTCCGTGGACTGCCGATGTAGCTTGAAGGTAAAATGAAAGCATTACCGATGTCATTGGGATTTAAATTTCCATCGATGTTTCCAGCAACAGCATCTCGTAAGTGAATATATTATTCCGATCGTAGTTTTGCCTGGTTGAATCGAAGGAATCGCAAGCGTTCGCTTTCGACCTTAGCATACATATCAACAATGTATTGATGGAACAGCTGACGATATCGAAGGATATAATTGTCTTGATGTTGTCTAACCATTATTCGGTGTGCGTAGTAGTTCATTGAGCTAACTTTATTATTTCTGTAATCACCTAAAAAAATAAATAATAAAATGCAATACGAAATTAAAATCTATACATACAGTAAGAAAGTAAATAGATAATTGTCAAATTTACCGGTATTTGGATCATACTGATTGATATTAAGGTGATATTCATCTTGTCCTTGCCAAAATATCAATGGATATTGTAGTGCGTCATATGAACGGTGTAGATCCTAAATCGTACTGACAGTGTTGTCTCGCCGTGTAATGTTTATAGATCTTTTGTCAACTGGATCACCAACCATGATAACAGCAACCTCATCAACAGTTGGAGCGTTGAATCTACCAGCATGTTCACCTAATGGTACTTTGTCGGCTTTTATGACGATTTGATAATTGTCATTTTGCAGTCGTGGCGAAACTCTTTTGATCAATTGAATTAGTTGATTGTGATCTTCTAAAAAATTTTCCAATAATATCACAATTGCTCTTTCCTCTGCTTGTTCAATAAAATTATACAGGCACCGAGTCGTCACGCGCTCTTCCCAATCGCCCATAAAATAAAAAGGTATCGACATCTGTCAGTTTTATGACTGCCAAATAATATCAGACAAATAATTAGCAATAAATTAAAATATGACGATTTGATAATTGTCATTTTGCAGTCGTGGCGAAACTCTTTTGATCAATTGAATTAGTTGATTGTGATCTTCTAAAAAATTTTCCAATAATATCACAATTGCTCTTTCCTCTGCTTGTTCAATAAAATTATACAGGCACCGAGTCGTCACACGCTCTTACCAATCGCCCATAAAATAAAAAGGTATCGACATCTGTCAGTTTTATGACTGCCAAATAATAACGGACAAAAAATTAGCGATAAATTAAAATTGCGACTATAATTTGAGATTTAAACTATCCTATCTCTCAAGTGCACATCGAACTGCACATGGTGTGCAAATTTTATTATAATCGGTTAAGTGGTTTAGGAGTCCATTGAGGACAAACATTGTGACACGAGATTTATATATATTAAGATTTGCAGGTTTCCCTTGTACATTTTTTTAAAAACAAAAACGAAAAACATACATTAACCAAACGATGTAAAGAGAAAAAATAACAATAAAAATTAATAACATTTAGGCATAAACAACCACACAGCAACAAGATAATAAATTTCTTAGGAATAAATCCAACAAAACACATTGTTGCGAGTTGTAATAGAGAGCAGGTTGGTAATATGGTTGGAAGAAAAGACGATTATATACCGGTATAAATAAAATTTGATAATTCGTATAGAGGGTCCCGATATATATAATTTAAAAGTCAAACACAAAAAAGTACCTGCATAATATTCAACGGTTATTTTTGATGTTTGGAAGTTTACCGGGTAAAAGAAAGAGTACTAATTATATTTAATGAAAAAATATATACATTTTTAACTATACCAAAATTACTATTTAATTTACACATTGTTAAAATATGTTATTACGATTCGCTTCTCAGTGATTTAAATTTTAAAAAGTTATGAATGAAAAATAACCATGATTAATTCATCGATGACGGGTTATGAATAGTTTAGTGACCTGCCAATATTAAGTTACAACGACCAATCGCTCTGTGAATCTAACTAGGCACTGTCTGCCATGGTGTCGTTTAACTTTTTTTTTCATAGTCCACAGACAAACTATAATAAACTGTATAATAGACTATTACTCGTACACAGACAATTATTGTACTATTATAGACTGTATAATTATTTTGTATAAATCTTAGTGTCCACAGTGTGCCTGTAGATAAATTTTCAGATGCATATTTAGTTATTTTTTTTTCGTGTTGATAAAAATTTTGTCTTTTTTTAGTTATTTATTTATTTATCTATTTATTGTTTATTCGGAAAACCAACAGTATAATATAAAAAAATGATACATACAATTGTTTGTAAAATTAACTGATGACAGGTTTTCGCAAAAGTACAGAGATACGTGTAAACATTAAAATTAAATTAAATTACACTCGCATTAGCACTCTAAATACAGAAATATATATATATATATATATATATATATATACATTTTAAGGATTGAAATTTTTTGCAAATAAAATATATAGCCAGAATGTTCAAAGAAAAATTAATACCGAAAGCACAGATAGTTGCATCGCTTGAGGTAATGCACGCTGGTTGTATTTTATGAAAGTCTTTCACTCTCACCTACCTATCTGTGCGATATGCAATACGGTCAAATTTTCATTAAAGTAGTGAATAAATGATTTAAAAATTAAACAATAATTATGAAAAAAAGTGTGAAAATGTAACGAATATGACGTATAATGAATGAGAAGTGAATAGTTTAATGGATATTTACAAGAATAACTTACGTTCAACGTAGTTTATATGAAAATTTAAACCAGCGTGCATTACCTCAAGCGATGCAACTATCTGTGCTTTCGGTATTAATTTTTCTTTGAACATTCTGGCTATATATTTTATTTGCAAAAAATTTCAATCCTTAAAATATTAAAAAGCATTCGTATTTTCCAAATGTCAGTACTGTCAAACTTTTATATATGTTAAACTAAAGGTGTTTACCTATTTTAACATAGAAATCATCTAATTAACGGTATTTAAACAATACATTTTACTATTTTACTATATATATATACATATATATATATATACATATATATATATTTTAATATATATTATTTTGAAATATGGTATGTTTTAGAAATAGTCAGAGGACTCAGAAGATTATGAATAGTCATCTGAGGACCTATACGTTTCTGTAACTGATTACATTACCTTAGAATAGTAATAGACGCCCTTAAGGCGATGTAAAATTAAATATATTGTTTACGTAAAAATAATAAAAAAATATATAATAATAATAAAATCTCACCCATTCCTTTGTTTTGTAACATTTCAAGAAGTTTTTTGATGCTTTCGTCCCGCGCTTGGAGCGTCTGTTTCTGGGTCTCAATTCGCAGTTCGAGTTCCTGAAATCCGAAAGAACGCTAGAGTTACATAATGCCAATATGAACATCTATCTACCACCAAAATTAACCATGGGCAATACACATAAATAAAAATATTAAAAAAAAGCTTGAATTGGTATATGAACGGCATGGATTTAAGAACCTACATAGATGAAAATGAAGTTACGAATTCGCAGATACTATTTTTGAATTGTCTAAAGATTCTTATACAAAAGATTTATTTTAATGAAATCTAGCTCTTGTTTATGGTAGTTTTGGGGCAACCAGCCAAAAATCAGCCAGCTCTTAATGATTATTTTTTATACCGAAACTACCATTTGACTCTGCTAGATTCGTCTATACTTTCTAATGAAAATAGAATGAAAATAGGCGCCGCTTCACCTTAATGGTGTCCCTGAGGATGGCGATCTCTCTGGTGAGATGCTCGTTCTCGGCGAAGAGCGCCTCGAGCTGCTGCTGCAGTTCAGGCGCCGGCTGACGCATGCGCAGTCGCAGTTCCTCCTCCAGCTGGCGGACGAGCATCGCTTGTTTCTAAGCGCAGACAAAAACAAACAGAAAGTTAGTGAAGTTTACGAGAAGCGACACGCGCAGGCCGAGCTTTTTCTTCTTAAAAATATTCAATTCGCTTAAATGTCACTTCAGTTACGTCATTGGAGAGAAAAACAATTTTTAATCGTTCTTATACGCATATAAGTATTATGGAAACTCTAACTGGGTGATGTTATAAATAAATGAGTTACTGTCAAACTCGTATGAATTTAAGATTAGGTTGATTAGCATAAAGACAACACATATGTGGGTATTTGTTTTGTTTAGAGGTTATGTTGTTTCATTTTAGAACTACGCCGCTGGCTACGTTTGTAGTGGGCAATGGGAGTTTATTTTTATGTTAAATTAAAACAAATTTGACCATTGCAACATAGTTTTGTTTGTTATTTTTATTTAATCGTCTCAATTTAAAATTAAAACGATCATACCAGCAAAATATAAATATTTAAATTGTAATGAATTTGAAAGTGAGCTTATTTATGTCTTATATAGGAACGATTAAATGTTCTTATATTTTTATAATTAAATATCCATTGATTACTAAATGCCAGACACAATGCCAGAAATAATGGTCTAAATGAATCAAAATTAATAGTTATATTTTGGCTTCGCCTTAAACGCGCAATGGCTAACCTAAGAAATAATAATAAAAAAAATAAAGATAGAGTGCTGCATCGAAAGTGCAAACTTAGCACTCGAGAACTGCGAAAGTGGCAGGAATAAAAAAAATCGACGATCGAAGCGAATAAAAGCGACGCTCTGCGCGAAACTTATTTCACTAGGGTACGACCATAGTGAAGCATATAACTGGGAACCATGACATTTTCGCACTGGTCTTTCGTAGAGGGGTCCCGATGAAACAAAACGAAACATCTCATCACATCATCATTTACCTCACTGGCCAGAGAGTGTACGGAAGAAAAGCTTTATTAACAATATAAAGAAAAGCTAGTTGTAGGCACTTCCTAACTTCAGAATGGATGGGACAAATTCATGAAACGCGTGAATGACATTTAGAAGATTAGGCACTATAATATTATAATGAAATCATGATGTAACGTTTGCATGGTGATACAAAACTACAAAGGCATATGGTTTCGTTTCCCCCAAAACATTGAGTCACCAGAAAAGGGATGAGGGGGAGAGGCTCGACGCAATCAATGAAGTTCGAACCTCCGAGTAGCCACGATGCTGCTTTTGGTCTCAATCAAAATGGAGTGGACTCCAAAGCACTTCACGAGATATGGGGTGCCGTGTGCGCCTAAACGCGTCATCGGCTTCATGTACCCAAATTCATGAATCATCAATTTTATTCGGTTTTGACGTTTGACTGTTTGACCTATGATTGTTTATGTGAAGTGCACAAGTGAATTTAAATTGTTTTTGATGATTTGGCAGTAAATTATTTACAAAAGCTACGTCAATATAACAAATTAAATATAAAAAAAAACAATATTTTTATAGTTTTGTACTTATTATTTGCCAATAATAAACTAAATAACGGGTGGCGGCCCAACGTGTGATATTTCGTTCGATCGACTGAGAGCTGAGAGGGCAGGAGACAGAAATCGATTTTGTCACGCTCATCTTCTTTTGTATTAGTTTATAGCCACATTTGGACATTTGGTCCAAATGGATTGGTTAGGATTTGATCGTCAGATCCAGCTAAAGTCAAATTAGCAGTGGGCGTTAACGCGATAATCATATAACTGGGGTTACGTTATATACCGTTTCAAAATAGCCTAATACTTAAACGGCTACAAAACAACTGCGTGATTTGTAGCCGAACTCGTCACCGGGTCCATTGTCATGGTGTCGTTTGCAACGAGATTTCCGTGTCACTAAAGCTAGACAGGGTAAAACTAAGTAGGGCGACGGATAAATTTTATATTTTATCTTACACGAATTTATTTATAACTTCCCGGTGGCGCCGTGGTATAAGCGCCTGCTTCTAAATCCAGAGATTCCGCGTTCGAATAGCCGGTGAGTAAAAGAATTTATAAGGATACTAGCTGACCCGGCCACGCGTTGCTGTGGCTAAAGTTTTTGTTATATTACATTATAGTAAACAATCTAAGAGGAACAATAAGAGAACATCAGTCACGGAGTCCACTATGCTTTTTCACACAGATGGTATTTGTAAAAAAATATGCTGATCTCCTTATTTGACTTTCTACTACTATAACCCTTTAGTACAATGAAATTATTTACGAACAAAGACGAAAATGTTGATGTTGGTATACAAATTCACTGGATTGAGATTTGAAGGGGAAGTACGTTGAACACAATTAATTAAAATGTTCTTACACTTGATACTAAGCAGAAATCAATAGGTAAAAAATAAAAATTTATCAGATTTATTATTTCTATTTAATTTTATAACAAATATAAGTATATTACAGTATAATACAGTAAATTACATGTGACGCTTATACTCATGAATGAGGTAGGCAAGGCAGACAGTCTTAAACTTTTAAACATTAATATCTTTTTTTTGAATTATAAATACTTTCAATTTCAATTTAATTTAACACCAATCGGTGCACAATGTTTTTGGTTAACCTGTCTTTAGCTAACACAAATAGATTCGACGGTTTCCCAACACGTGAACACGCAACATATAGTTGCCCATGAGAAAAACATGGATTTTCCAAATCTAAACCACAAATGGACATTGTTTGACCTTGAGATTTATTTATAGACATGGCGAAAGCTAAACGAATTGGAAACTGTAGCCTTTTGAAGGGTATGGTAGAATCTGATGGTATCATCGGAATACGTGGCAGCAGGACCACTTTTCCTTTAAACTTCCCAGCCAAAATGGTTGCTTCAAGAATGTTTCCGGTGATCTTTTTGATGACCAAACGCGTACCGTTACATAATTGAGGTGGATTCAAATTACGGAGGAGAATAATAGGGGAACCAATCTTTAATCGAAGATTATGTGGTGGCATTCCAGGGATATCTAATGAATTTAAAAATTCAATCGGAAAATTTACACTTTCATTTTCATCAACAACAGTATCGATTGATTTAAAAGACATCAGATCGCCTGGTAACAACTGTTGTATCTGGAAGTTAATTTCGTCAACATCAACGTTTTTGGCTGCCAAAATCGCCCGTTGACTAAGCCATTCATGATTCAAATAATTATTCTGTATATCCGGGAAAATACTCTGAATCAATTCAGTTTTATCCTGAACAACAGTGCAAAAATTGTCTGGTAGTTTAATGCATTGCGTATTTGGTTGCAGTTTTATTTTACCGTTCCCAATATCTAGTAGTTGTTCGGAAAATATTAGTGCTGATGGATCATTTTGCAATTGTACTCGCATATTTATGGTCAATCGAAGTGTTTCAACACTTCGCCATAAGAATGATTGTTTCAAACATGCATTAATCTCATCCGCGAAAGTAGAGCGAGGTATAACCGGTAAGGTCTGCCGGAAGTCACCAGACAAAAGTAAGATAGCACCACCGAAAAGTTTATTATTGCTGTTTAAATCTTGCATAGTTCTGTTTAATGCTTCAAGTGAATATTTGTGTGCCATTGTGCACTCATCCCAAATTATTATAGAACTCTTCCGCAACACTGCAGCTATTCCACTATTCTTTTTGATGTTACACATTGCATCTGGTTTATTATGAACGTCCAATGGCAGCTTGAATGTTGAATGTGCTGTTCGCCCACCATCCAGTAAAGTAGCCGCAATGCCTGACGATGCTAATGCTAATGCGATTTTATTGTTGCGACCGTATTTTGGCAAGAATCAACGATATTAAAAATGTCTTACCGGTTCCACCGGGTGCATCCAAGAAAAAAAAACCGCCTTGTTCAGCAGCAACAGCCAGCATAATCCGATCATAAATAATTTTTTGTTCTGCTGTCAGTAATGGTTCACTGTTCATGATAATTGTTGCTAAACTTCCATGGTCATATTGATTTTCTCGTTGTAAATCGGTATTGACTAAGTCGGTGGCTGGACGATTAGGTGATGGCATACCATAATGATTAAGTGGTAAATTTGAAATAAGAACACATAAATCCTCGATCAAGACCAATGCTTCATTGTACATCTCTGGTGTATAATCTATGTTTTGGCATTGATTTGTTTGTCTAATTCGGTGCAAGATGTCTTCTGTCATACAATTTTTATATTTTTCCCACAAAGTTTGTGCTTGCGAGGGATAACATGTCGCCAAAATAATTGCAAACAACTGACGAATGTTATTCGGTGTTGATGTCAACGCAGCATCAGCAAGCGTTAAGTCCCAATGGTTATCGTCTTCTAGCAATTGCAGTTCACGACATGCATCCTGGTATGTATTGAATACTCGACCATTAGCTGTTCGTAAAAATTCAAAAGACGTTGGTCCGGGAACATTCACCAATAACAAACGTAAATAGAAGCACTCACGTTGCTTTGGATGTACCGTGTAAAGTCTCCCCAATGTCTTAGCTTTGAATATGCCTGTAATGGAAGGATGTGGTTTTCCTTGTTTCCGTGGCTCCCATTTTTTACTGGATTTGTTCCATGTGAAATAACGTGGAACATCACCATACACCAATGTCTTCGCGAATTGGCCAAAAACATCAGGTTTTTGACACAATGTAAAAAATTCAGTTAGAGTCGTTTTCGGAGCTTCGAACGCTCTTTGGAGAACATTTTCTTCAGTGAAGTATACACGTTGACCGTTTTCAAGATGTATTGCCAGATGTTGGACAGCAGGATCTCTTTCGTGGATGGGAAAGCTGAGAATATGCCAAATAGCTTCATTGCTGCTAATGTATCTGCCCATTTGGTATCGTGCTATTTCGTCATTTTTATTTATGTTTTTTACTTCAAATATGGCCAAATCACTGCCTTTGTTTACATATTTACAAATATACTTAATTGATTTAACAGAACTGCAAAGCTCAACATTGATATGAGCTTTGTAAGTTTTTGAAAGTAGTGGTGAGTATGGTACCACCCACTGGTTATCAAACTCAACTTGATTTGGAAAGTTCGGCAGTCGCATTGTAAATGTGTGGCCACCATTCTCAGTACTTCTGCGACGATACATTGGATAACCATCAATATCCGTGATCGTGTCATTCGTATGCGGCTTTGGGAAGTTTTTTTTACATTTTCCATTTTCCATGCACGGTGACGTCATGTTGAAAACACCGCATGGCCCATGGATCATGTGTTTGGTGACAATATCAAATAATTCTTGATCAATTAATGGGTCTGGAATTTCGGCTGAAATTATTTGATCGATTTCTTCAGGACGGATTCTATCTTTAAGCCAAACCAAAATGTGGGCATGAGGCAAACCTCGCTTTTGCCACTCTATCGTATACAGCCAACAACGTGTGATACCAAAAATTGTATATTTTACAATAAAATCAATTAAGGATTTCAATTTTTGTTTAAACACACGTGCAGTTAAATCATGACGATGAATGGCTTGTTGTCCTGGCAATAGTAAAGTTTGTATCTCTTCCCAATTCGGATTACATGTGAATGTAATAAATAAATCCGGTCGGCCGTAATGACGTACGTAAGTCATCGCATCTTGTATGCATGCATGTTCCGTGCCGTTCCGTATCGACATCTGTCAGTTTTATGACTGCCAAATAATAACAGACAAATAATTAGCAATAAATTAAAATTGCGACTATAATTTGAGATTTAAACTATCCTATCGCTCAAGTTGGATCGAACTGCATATGGTGTGCAAATTTTATTATAAGCGGTTAAGTGGTTCAGCCGTCCATTGAAAACAAACATTGTGACACGAGATTTATATATATTAAGATAAAACAAGGGCAGATCCATAAGTCTGTCTCGGGGAGAGCATACAAAGGGAGGGGGAAGCAAGGGGACGGAGTTCACCCCACCGCATCTTAAGTTTTTCCAAAAATTTTACACAGTTTTAGCTACTTTTGAGTGTTTTAAAACCCTAGTGAAAATAGTGTTTTGTACTCGTATTTTTATTTCCCAACTCGGTGAGAAAATCTCTAATTCTCAATAGGCGAATTTCTCCTAGTGCCCACTCTTTGGATCCGCCATTATTATAAAAGTAACCACGTTTAAAAGGGGTGGATATTGGGTACATGACAGCCGCAAAATATAGCTTTAACTATCTTGATTTATATAAGATAAGATACCAGCCACCTCGAAGTAGACTACTTCGAGTAAGCCGGCCATTGATCCGGAAGTGGATTTCACCGGATGAACTCTAGACTCGAACGCGGAAACTCACTTTAATCCTCCTTCCTCCATTTCCTCTTTTAACTTCGGCGGTGGTCCGCTTGGCGGCGTACCCACGCGAGTACGCTATCACAACTTTGACACAGTTTAATGCTTAATCAATACTGTATTTGAATAGGTTCGTTTGTATGTGCTACGATAAAATCGACTTTTTCAATATAACGGAGGCAAGGGAGAGAAATTTATATATAATTACTAGTAATTTTGCGATTGGTCGTCCAGTGGTCGAAATAAGACCGTAATTCTTTAAACTTTTAAGTTTGAGTACTCAGCAAATACAAAATGAAACTTTGTACCTTCGATTAACAACGTTTACAGTAAACGAGTGTTGCAATTTATTATACGATTCTTTTTTAATAATTTGCCAAAATCTTTACAAGTCTAAAAAAACTAAATATCATGTTAAATCGAAATCCACGAAAGTCTTTAAATTTTTAGAAAATATATGTTTTTGTATTATTTTAAAACAAAAATATGTGTTATTTTTTTTAAAAACACAATTTATACAATATGGTAGGCCTCGATTTGTGTTATAAGCGCCGTTATGCCCGTCATAGAGTTTACACCTTTCCGTTCATCGTGCAAGGCTTCTTTTCGCAGGTCAGAATCGTTCAAATTGTGTCCTTCGTTCACATATCTAGTCAATGTCGAGAGAATAACTTCTAATATTTCATTACGTTCTGGTGACAGCTGCAGAATTCAGTGCTAAAGTCCCACAACGATCGAGCGTTCCCCCGAAGGAGGTGGAATGGTCGCCATCAGCTGAGCTGATACACCCCCCTCCCCCTCGAGACACAGGGCCCCGACGAGTCGCGTAAGAAAAATAGGTATTTCTTTTTGAAAAATAATGTCGAAATTTAGTCAAAAACTACTTCCGGCCTATGCATATTTCAAGCCGTCATTGCATTACCTTCGATGATGCTCAGTGCTACTGGGACTTCCTGTATACTATAATAATCATAAACTATAAACTCAACGAGTACTCACTCCGGGTGGAGATATAGACAAAAAAAAACCAATTCGGCTCATCGGAAAATCTCATCTGTAACCAGCCTTCATAAAGGCACTCTATGCGTACGCAGTTCGCCCCAAAACAGTCCGGTATCCAACATTCACATAAAAATATAAGTATAGTAATAACACCAGAAATAAAATTAATTATGTTCAACCCATAAGACCAAACTCAACTAAATTTAGTAAAAGTAATTCCTGTTTGGGCCTTAAATTTTACAACAAACTATCCGAGATTCATAAGACTATTAAGTTATATTTGTTTGAGTTTGAATTTATATAATATTAATGAATTTTAAATCTCGCTCTTCCATTTGTACTTAGTAAGAATAAATGTACAAATTCGCAAATTTAAAATTGTTTTATAGCTGTTGTTTTGTTCTAAAATAATTTCTACAATATTGTAAAAAACGGTTATGGAAATAAATATCTTATACTATACCTCAAACAAACTATAGACTTTACGACTCGTGTTTTGAATATAAGATAAATACTGCCTTTAGATTTTTTTTTTACTTTAACTTTAAAACGATTTATATTTATTATTTTTTCTCATAATCGAGAAACATTTTTTACTGTTTAATGTTTTATTGTATATATAGATCAAGATCTTAAAAGAAGTGTCCTAGTATAATATAGTGATAACGAGCGTAGCTATTAAAATAAAAATCTACAATTAATATTAAAAAAATTAGGCCCAGGATAATCATTTTATATTATAGTATATTATCATTATATCTTTACTTGATTTACGCTTTTTATAGAATTATTATTTTTATGTTTATATGTTTATGTTTTTATGTTTATATGTTACTTTTATTTTTATATGTTTATATGTTGTTTTTTATATATATATGTTATTTTTTACTAAAGTAAAAAAAATAAATAAAAAAAAAATATATAATAAAAAAAAAATAAAAAAAAAATAAAAAAAAAATAAAAAAATAAAAAAAATAAAAAAAAAATAAATTAAAAAAAAAAAAAAAAGTGAAAAATAAAAAGTGAAAAATAAATTTTTCACTAAATGACATTATATAAAAAAAAAAAAAAAGTAACAGAGCTTTATATTGTACTATTACTTTCTAAAAATACGTTTCTTGATCGGTAATGCGCCCACATTAATAGAATATAGTATACGCACTTCTGTCGCTATTGCAGAACAGGTTTTCCTAGTGCAATAGCACAGTACTCGTTGCCTGGCATCTAGCGGGCTCACACACACACACACACATTGGCACGCTATGAATAAAAAGTCCGCTTAGTACTGTTAACCTTAGTGTACCTACGATAATTGAAGGTAGATTACTTCAAACTATCATTATAAAATTGTAAACTGATTATAGGTATAATGAAATGAACATATTTGTAAGGCATGTACTCAGAAAAGAATAATAAATATTATTATTATTAATAGTCTGGTTAGGGAGGTCAGTCGAATTATTAAATTCCATTTCAGCGGAGATAGATATATGTTTTTCTCTTCGCCGGATAGTATCAAAAATCTACTTTTTAATACACATTTGTGATATCAACATGAATTATTTATGCAATTTTTCGACTGACAGCATTATTTTTAAATGCATTGGCATTATTCTTTGCTTCAATGCTATTGTTTTTATTTTTTTTATCATTTTTACCTAATATGTGAATGATTTTGTGGGGGTCACAAGGTCGCTGCCGTCCACACCCAGTTTCTCACATCGGCGGAGCGCGAGGTCACGCCACATCACGCCACTCGAGACCACCCGGTCAGCAGTTCGAGTATGACGTCAGCCGGCCGACCGAATGCGTCACAGCGGAGGTAGAGGGTCTCCCCGCCGGCAGGTTATAAGAACAGAGGGCGACGCTTACTCGATGCCTATTCCAGCCAAGTCGCGCCGCCAAACACCCGCTCGTCGAGTGGTCGTCCCGCGCGCCGTTCGCGCGTAGTGTGGAGTCAGATATTAAATTAAGTAACGAAGTTATATTGTAATGGTCGAATAATAAAGGAACAACTTAACATTCTACTCATCGTATATTTGGGCCGTTACAATTTATTATTGAATGGATCGAGTTAATGCAGTTGTTAATACCCGGAGCAATACAAATATTTCCGCAAACGAGACGCATTGGATGCCGGACTACGGGCATTGATTTGCCAGCGAGCTACGCACGCATCGGGCTTTCTTTATTGCTCCCTTGACGGTTTCGTTTCACAATAAAATCCTAGTGCGAACTACGGAGCGCGGAGACGGGCGGCTACTCCACTATGTTTGCGACCGGCCGCGTGCGTAGGCATTCGAGACACTCTGAATCAAATCCATTTTTGACGTGATAAATCTATATATTCGACCTTGGATTACAGATAACGAAATCAGGATTTTGAGTTCTGTAGATATAGCGTTTTGTTACGCACAAACTAACGAGTCTTGTAACTTTAAGGCGCCCCGGGACGCATTTGTCCTTGAGATTAGAAAGAGTAGGCTTTATTCGAACATTGACGTGTAGAAAAGAGACGGATATACTCGCCGACCGCCAATTCGTTACATTTGGAATCGATGAAACATGTTTTTTGTATTTAAATAATTATTATCATTTGAAAAAAATGTTTTTTTTTAAGTAATGTCCTAGATTATTATATTGTATATCTTTAGAAAGAAAAATTAGGTTCGCGTCACTTACACAACTTAAAAGAAAATCGTTGCAAGAAAAAAACAACACTTTCTTATTTATTTATTTTCATTACTATAATAAGGTGTATTTCGTTTTTTTTTTAAGCAAAGTACTAAATTAATATATGTAGAATATTGTGGTATTTTTAGTTTTAGCCATTTGGTTGAATAACTTCAACAAAATGCACCAAAATACGTTACAAAACACGTTTTAGGGACTGGTGGCGCCTTAAAAGCGCATCTACGGATTGTTTGGTACCGGTTAGAAGGCAGTTTGGTTAGGCGAACGATTTATCAAACTACAGGAATTCGTTCGTACAGTCTAACCAACAGATTGTATACACTACAGTACATTCTACTGAACTTTTCGGTTAAATCAGGCTTTGATATTATTTTTTTTGGTGTGGCGCTCAAAAACTATAACAAGTGACAGTTAAATAAATAAATAACCAAAGCTTAAATTGGTAAACATCGTGTTCTTTTTATATATATTTTTGTTTAAATTTAAAATCGTTATCTTACTTAAATTCGTATAATATTTTTAATATTATTCTTTTTGGTTAGTTGGGCTACTCTAGTTTAGACATGTATAAATACTTCAATACTGGCATCTAAATTTAACAAGGTTTCCGCACGCCTTTTTATAGTACAAGCAGAAAATCAACGTGAAAGCTCAGAGCAAGGACTTTAGCCGAATGAGTACAACACCTCTATACATCCCCCCCTGAATGAGCGCGTCGCAATTAGATTCATTCGCTGCCTAAGTAAAAAAAAATCCCTTTCGGCACGCCGGACGGCGGAGGTAGATTTTACTGGATCAAGATATCATGGATAAGCGTAAAGGACATTGCGCGAGCTGCCGCGCGATCCACTCCCTTCCAGCTCGCTCACTTCAACCCGCCGTACCCTGGCGCCGTATACTGTGCCGTAAGAGTTGCTCATATCAAAAATGTTTTAAACAAAAGTTGTAGGGAAATTAACATTTTGAACTGATTTGACCGCGTGCGTATTATGGGAGGTATGATTTTTTTTTTGAATTTTAAAAAACCATTTTTTCCCACCCCTAGGTTGGTGCTATCAAAAAAGTTTATTGAGATAAGTTTTAGTTCCTTATATAAGGAATAAAATAACATTTAAATAAATTCGATATCTTATATCCCTGAGGAAATCTACCCAAAACCGCCCACCAAAACGTAGAGACTGAAGTGCACATAATGCCATGGCGTCTACGCGAGCGTAGGGCGGCGTACGCTACGACCGAGCGTAAAATCGATACATCTCCGTCCCCGTCGGCCGGCCTAGCGGCGTCTCGCTCGCGCCGGATAGCGCTGTCCCGCCGTCGCCCGCCGTACATTCATAGAAGGACGTTGCGGGTAGGGCGGAAATAGCTCTTCGGATTTACGGGGTAGGCTTTTGCAATTTGTTACATTTTTAGCTACAAAGTCTCGCCTAAAACCAGCATTAATTTCGATGATGTTCATATTAATACGGGTAATAAGAAACAGTCCTAATTTATTTATTTATTTATCCACAGTAGTACAATACAGTATGCACAAAGTTCATAATTCTAAGTACATAAGTTCATAGTTCATAAGTATATAATTCTTTTTTTTTTAATATAAATTTAAAGGTATAAATATAATTAGCTATACAAAAGAGGTTCAGGCATATTGGATTATAATCACTTCACTAGACGTAATGCCTGTATCGAAGTGATAAATATTCGAGGCACTCAATATTTTATTTTATTTATTTATTTATTTATTTATTGTACATAATTAATTTGACAAAAAAAAATAGAAATGTAGTAGTAGAAATCACAGTTATAAATGAATATTATAAATGCACCGGGAGCGATTAGCACTACTATATTTTATGCCCTGCCTTCTTTACTAGACTATGTCTGTACTAAGGAAGGCAGTGTTATATTGTGCTACAACTAAGAATGTCAAACCGTCAGAAATATGAATAAGTATATTTGTAAGAAAAAAAAAAAAAAATAAAATACATAAATCTTAATATATATAAATCTCGTGTCACAATGTTTGTCCTCAATGGACTAATAATAAAATAATGGACTAATAATAAAATTTGAACACCATGTGCAGTTCGATGTGCACTTGAGAGATAGGATAGTTTAAATCTCAAATTATAGTCGCAATTTTAATTTATCGCTAATTTTTTGTCCGTTATTATTTGGCAGTCATAAAACTGACAGATGTCGATACCTTTTTATTTTATGGGCGATTGTGAAGAGCGCGTGACGACTCGGTGCCTGTATAATTTTATTGAACAAGCAGAGGAAAGAGCAATTGTGATATTATTGGAAAATTTTTTAGAAGATCACAATCAACTAATTCAATTGATCAAAAGAGTTTCGCCACGACTGCAAAATGACAATTATCAAATCGTCATAAAAGCCGACAAAGTACCATTAGGTGAACATGCTGGTAGATTCAGTCATAAAACTGACAGATGTCGATACGGAACGGCACGGAACATGCATGCATACAAGATGCGATGACTTACGTACGTCATTACGGCCGACCGGATTTATTTATTACATTCACATGTAATCCGAATTGGGAAGAGATACAAACTTTACTATTGCCAGGACAACAAGCCATTCATCGTCATGATTTAACTGCACGTGTGTTTAAAGAAAAATTGAAATCCTTAATTGATTTTATTGTTAAATATACAATTTTTGGTATCACACGTTGTTGGCTGTATACGATAGAGTGGCAAAAGCGAGGTTTGCCTCATGCCCACATTTTGGTTTGGCTTAAAGATAGAATCCGTCCTGAAGAAATCGATCAAATAATTTCAGCCGAAATTCCAGACCCATTAATTGATCAAGAATTATTTGATATTGTCACCAAACACATGATCCATGGGCCATGCGGTGTTTTCAACATGACGTCACCGTGCATGGAAAATGGAAAATGTAAAAAAAACTTCCCAAAGCCGCATACGAATGACACGATCACGGATATTGATGGTTATCCAATGTATCGCCGCAGAAGTACTGAGAATGGTGGCCACACATTTACAATGCGACTGCCGAACTTTCCAAATCAAGTTGAGTTTGATAATCAGTGGGTGGTACCATACTCACCACTACTTTCAAAAACTTACAAAGCTCATATCAATGTTGAGCTTTGCAGTTCTGTTAAATCAATTAAGTATATTTGTAAATATGTAAACAAAGGCAGTGATTTGGCCATATTTGAAGTAAAAATCATAAATAAAAATGACGAAATAGCACGATACCAAATGGGCAGATACATTAGCAGCAATGAAGCTATTTGGCATATTCTCAGCTTTCCCATCCACGAAAGAGATCCTGCTGTCCAACATCTGGCAATACATCTTGAAAACGGTCAACGTGTATACTTCACTGAAGAAAATGTTCTCCAAAGAGCGTTCGAAGCTCCGAAAACGACTCTAACTGAATTTTTTACATTGTGTCAAAAACCTGATGTTTTTGGCCAATTCGCGAAGACATTGGTGTATGGTGATGTTCCACGTTATTTCACATGGAACAAATCCAGTAAAAAATGGGAGCCACGGAAACAAGGAAAACCACATCCTTCCATTACAGGCATATTCAAAGCTAAGACATTGGGGAGACTTTACACGGTACATCCAAAGCAACGTGAGTGCTTCTATTTACGTTTGTTATTGGTGAATGTTCCCGGACCAACGTCTTTTGAATTTTTACGAACAGCTAATGGTCGAGTATTCAATACATACCAGGATGCATGTCGTGAACTGCAATTGCTAGAAGACGATAACCATTGGGACTTAACGCTTGCTGATGCTGCGTTGACATCAACACCGAATAACATTCGTCAGTTGTTTGCAATTATTTTGGCGACATGTTATCCCTCGCAAGCACAAACTTTGTGGGAAAAATATAAAAATTGTATGACAGAAGACATCTTGCACCGAATTAGACAAACAAATCAATGCCAAAACATAGATTATACACCAGAGATGTACAATGAAGCATTGGTCTTGATCGAGGATTTATGTGTTATTAGTTCAAATTTACCATTTAATCATTATGGTATGCCATCACCTAATCGTCCAGCCACCGACTTAGTCAATACCGATTTACAACGAGAAAATCAATATGACCATGGAAGTTTAGCAACAATTATCATGAACAGTGAACCATTACTGACAGCAGAACAAAAAATTATTTATGATCGGATTATGCTGGCTGTTGCTGCTGAACAAGGCGGTTTTTTTTTCTTGGATGCACCCGGTGGAACCGGTAAGACATTTTTAATATCGTTGATTCTTGCCAAAATACGGTCGCAACAAAAAATCGCATTAGCATTAGCATCGTCAGGCATTGCGGCTACTTTACTGGATGGTGGGCGAACAGCACATTCAACATTCAAGCTGCCATTGGACGTTCATAATAAACCAGATGCAATGTGTAACATCAAAAAGAATAGTGGAATAGCTGCAGTGTTGCGGAAGAGTTCTATAATAATTTGGGATGAGTGCACAATGGCACACAAATATTCACTTGAAGCATTAAACAGAACTATGCAAGATTTAAACAGCAATAATAAACTTTTCGGTGGTGCTATCTTACTTTTGTCTGGTGACTTCCGGCAGACCTTACCGGTTATACCTCGCTCTACTTTCGCGGATGAGATTAATGCATGTTTGAAACAATCATTCTTATGGCGAAGTGTTGAAACACTTCGATTGACCATAAATATGCGAGTACAATTGCAAAATGATCCATCAGCACTAATATTTTCCGAACAACTACTAGATATTGGGAACGGTAAAATAAAACTGCAACCAAATACGCAATGCATTAAACTACCAGACAATTTTTGCACTGTTGTTCAGGATAAAACTGAATTGATTCAGAGTATTTTCCCGGATATACAGAATAATTATTTGAATCATGAATGGCTTAGTCAACGGGCGATTTTGGCAGCCAAAAACGTTGATGTTGACGAAATTAACTTCCAGATACAACAGTTGTTACCAGGCGATCTGATGTCTTTTAAATCAATCGATACTGTTGTTGATGAAAATGAAAGTGTAAATTTTCCGATTGAATTTTTAAATTCATTAGATATCCCTGGAATGCCACCACATAATCTTCGATTAAAGATTGGTTCCCCTATTATTCTCCTCCGTAATTTGAATCCACCTCAATTATGTAACGGTACGCGTTTGGTCATCA
Source organism: Neomicropteryx cornuta (assembly GCA_020383195.1). NCBI lineage: Eukaryota > Metazoa > Arthropoda > Insecta > Lepidoptera > Micropterigidae > Neomicropteryx > Neomicropteryx cornuta. Next base: position 9,645,180 of record JAHKQU010000024.1, read on the forward strand.
AAAAGATCACCGGAAACATTCTTGAAGCAACCATTTTGGCTGGGAAGTTTAAAGGAAAAGTGGTCCTGCTGCCACGTATTCCGATGATACCATCAGATTCTACCATACCCTTCAAAAGGCTACAGTTTCCAATTCGTTTAGCTTTCGCCATGTCTATAAATAAATCTCAAGGTCAAACAATGTCCATTTGTGGTTTAGATTTGGAAAATCCATGTTTTTCTCATGGGCAACTATATGTTGCGTGTTCACGTGTTGGGAAACCGTCGAATCTATTTGTGTTAGCTAAAGACAGGTTAACCAAAAACATTGTGCACCGATTGGTGTTAAATTAAATTGAAATTGAAAGTATTTATAATTCAAAAAAAAGATATTAATGTTTAAAAGTTTAAGACTGTCTGCCTTGCCTACCTCATTCATGAGTTTAAGCGTCACATGTTATTTACTGTATTATACTGTAATATACTTATATTTGTTATAAAATTAAATGGAAATAATAAATCTGATAAATTTTTATTTTTTACCTATTGATTTCTGCTTAGTATCAAGTGTAAGAACATTTTAATTAATTGTGTTCAACGTACTTCCCCTTCAAATCTCAATCCAGTGAATTTGTATACCAACATCAACATTTTCGTCTTAGTTCGTAAATAATTTCATTGTACTAAAGGGTTATAGTAGTAGAAAGTCAAATAAGGAGATCAGCATATTTTTTTACAAATACCATCTGTGTGAAAAAGCATAGTGGACTCCGTGACTGATGTTCTCTTATTGTTCCTCTTAGATTGTTTACTATAATGTAATATAACAAAAACTTTAGCCACAGCAACGCGTGGCCGGGTCAGCTAGTATATATATATATTTATCATTAGCGGGTGTTGTTTGCCTTAATTCCCTTAAATATATTTGAAATTTAAAATTTAATGTTAGTAATTGTTGAAAAAATAAAAACACAATTACACTTTCACATTACATTAAATCGTTATTCAGCTGAGAATGCCGCGCCGCTCCGGGTCATTGACTGTCCTTGGCGAACGAAAGAGCAAAGGGAATTTACAGCAGCGCTTTGATGACGTTAGTAAATTTAGGCATGAATGATTTTCGCATTTTTTTACACAATTCTTTACGCGTACCCCCTTTATGTCAATGATCAAAAGATTTATAGGTAGGTACTCACTTAATTTAAACAAGTAAATGTCTCGATTAACCGGAGATAATGTCGGAAAATTTTCAGATGAAGCCATCGACCCCAGTCTCGACGCGAGGACTTCTCCGGCATCCGATGGCCTGGTGACCTGAATATTCTGTGAAGCACTTACAGAAGCGCTCGGGCGGGGTTTTTGAAATGAATATAACGGCAATGGACACAGAACAATCATAATATGGTTGATAATAACCGTTGTTTTACGATTATAATACATTAAGACGACTCAAAACGGTTATTTCTGTATTGGTATTCCGTATAAACCGTATTGGTACAAGATATAACCACAATTTCGGCGAAATAGACATTTTTCATTTGCATAAAGGCGAATTTATACTCAACATAAAAAAAACCTTCTTTGAACATAATATTAGTAATAGTATTCTCGTCACCACACACACACACACACATATATATATATTATACATATACATTAACACACTCTTACATTCCACACCCTATTATATTCACAGATTATAACACTCATATTATTACTATAGATTAGTTCCTAGTTCGTTCTGTTAAAAGTATAGTATATTAAATTGGAGATGCCTGTAGTCGGCTTAAGTTGTTATTTATCTATTTCTATGTAACTATCATTATGTATAGCTGTAAGCATTTCTCATACAAATAAATTAATAAATTTCTCCGTAATAAATTTTCATTTGAATATATCGCGTAACTAAACTAAACAGCCGTTATGTGAAATAGCATGGTTTATGACCACGCCCAGCACGCAATCGCGTCTGAGACTATATCGACCATTTCTATTTAGGCCAAAGTATCTATGTAGAAAACCATTCGTCTACCCTCTTTTGAATATTTCATTTGAGAGCGTCGAATCAAAGGCCGCATTTGCAGGGTAATCGTCCGTAAAGTAAAGACGAACCCAACCTGAGAGTTACATCCTGAAGCTAGAACCACAGCCACTCGATAAAATATGAATAAAAGTCGTTTCGGTACGGTGACCGTGCTTGTAACGAAACGCTGCACCGTGAACGAAGGACACCACTTGAACGATTCTGACCTACAAATTGTACCCTGCGAAAAACCACGATGAACCGCGCCCTACCGTTTTCTATAAAATATCGATAGAATTTAGTTGATTTTTAAAAAAATAAGGGATATGCTTTTTAAATCTATTTTTTTTTAAATAATAACACAAAAATATATATTGTCTAAAAATTTAAAAACTTTTATATCAAATCATCACTTTCATATTAAAAAAATTAAAACAAAAATCTCCAATTTTAGGCAAATTTTGATATTTTTTTTCTAAGTTGTTATACCATAGGTAAATCTTTACTGCGTATTATTTATTTTATATGTGATGTTTCTGTTTCCTTGTTTTAAGAAATTTCCTTTGGTAATATCCTACAATAATAAACTATCTTTAATGTAAATAAACTATATTTATTATATATCTATTTTATTATATATATATCTCTCTCATAACGTCTTTGAAAACCTGTAAAATTCTAATTATTGTAGCATTCGGGTATGTAGGTGCCTTAAGTTAAAAAGTGCTTTAAATTATACCCTTACTCGTGTATAGGGTAACCTTATATTTCCGTATCCTTACGAATTAGGGGATAGCCGATATAGCCTACCTTGGAACAGACTTTGATGTGTACTTTATTTATGATGGTACAAAACCCAGGCCATTCGCCCTGCGATTTCAAACATGATTAGTTTTGACGTTATATCAAAATTCATCATGGCTTTCGAGTAAAAAATTCACGAACGCTTTGATAAAATTGGGTGTGAATTATTTTTGCCTTTTTGAAGTTATACTTCTTTGCGCCCGTTGTACTCATTGGGATGGGATGTTGGTCGAGAAACCACGTCACGCGTTAGGAGTAAAATCCGTAGAGTGTCTTTTTCTACGTTCTCTACCAAAGATACCCCAAGAGATGGCCAGAGAGATGGCCTAATACCACTATTAACTGTATTTAAACGTTTTCAACTGAGTTTCCACTGTAAACTGTCTTTAATATCAAATTCATCGTAACGACGCAAATATTACGCTGTCAAAGGCTTGGGTTTATTTCCTTATAAATATTTCATTTGTTATATAACGCGTTATGAGGCCAAAATCGCCTTAAGGCTAGAGTGAGACAGCATAAAATATCCAGGCTAAAGGGAAATACATCGTTAGCCGAGTTCCGGGCTTATAATGGAATGGGTTCATATCTCTATATATAAGAGGGGGATAGCATTACATTTCAACCCAGATACCAGCGTAAATAAATAATAAAACAGAACAGAGTCCGGCCCCGCCCGGGTGCGTAGTCCTAAATCATTTTATCTCATCTTGTGTCGTTATTGGTCAATTATGAAAAACAGAATCGATGTATTGTAAAAAAACTTAGTTGAATTTGCATGTTAATGTAATCAATTACGCCTCTGTGGTATTATTTTTTTCGATTTTTTTATTCAGGAAAAATGCAGGCTTTTAAGACAGTAGAAATGTAATTATTCAAGTATATACATATATATTTTTATATACAGGTTGTTCCAAGACCATTCCCGGAAACTTAAGGGGGATGTTGTGTAACCTATTAAGAGTTAGAATTTGCATTAAAATGCGAAAAAATCCTCATTTTATTATATTTTGTATGGTATAAATTCGGTAAGCGCGCGAATTCCAATGCCGCGCCGAACGATAATGGTCTTGACACCGTTACGGCGTACGGCGACAGCTGAGTGCTCACAACAAAGATTTCTTTTACTATTTATTATCTGGCACGCTTTTTGACAGGGATTCGAAAATAAATTTTATGTCATTTAAATTCATAAACGTCAACGTTAATATTCTCTGTCATCTACTACTTTCATCACGAGTGCCGCGGGCACTAGTCGACACGCGCCGAAGCCGCCTACAGAGCCGCCCGCAGGGCCTAGCTGCCAACCAGTAGAGCTAATCTGAAGTAACTCTGCAGTAGTCTGGTAAAGTGAGCTTACTGATGTTGAACGGTTAGTATACTATAAAGCTTAGTTAATCTATCTTCTTAATATATATAAATCTCGTGTCACAATGTTTGTCCTCAATGGACTCCTAAAACACTTAACCGATTATAATAAAATTTGAACACCATGTGCAGTTCGATGTGCACTTGAGAGATAGGATAGTTTAAATCTCAAATTATAGTCGCAATTTTAATTTATCGCTAATTTTTTGTCCGTTATTATTTGGCAGTCATAAAACTGACAGATGTCGATACCTTTCGACTGGGTTGATGGCGCTAATGTCTGTTATTATTTGACAGTGACAGTTATTCGACGCAAACGTATTAAAAGAGCCCATCAGTTGGCAGAACAAATTGAATCAAGAAATCCAGCTCAAAGAATCAGGACAGCAGAAGGTCATGCACAAAAATCTCAAGAACAGTGTAACGAACGTCTTCAAGAGAATATCATAAGAACAAGAAAATTATTATTTTCAGTCAAATGCCACCGAAAAAATCTAACCTCAACAACGCGAGCGGCAAACGTCAAAACGCAAACGTCAAAACTACGATCGGAAGAATATATTCACTTACGAGATGCTGTTGCTGGAAACATCGATGGAAATTTAAATCCCAATGACATCGGTAATGCTTTCATTTTACCTTCAAGCTACATCGGCAGTCCACGGAACATGCAGGAATACATACAAGATGCGATGACTTACGTACGTCATTACGGCCGACCGGATTTATTTATTACATTCACATGTAATCCGAATTGGGAAGAGATACAAACTTTACTATTGCCAGGACAACAAGCCATTCATCGTCATGATTTAACTGCACGTGTGTTTAAACAAAAATTGAAATCCTTAATTGATTTTATTGTTAAATATACAATTTTTGGTATCACACGTTGTTGGCTGAATACGATAGAGTGGCAAAAGCGAGGTTTGCCTCATGCCCACATTTTGGTTTGGCTTAAAGATAGAATCCGTCCTGAAGAAATCGATCAAATAATTTCAGCCGAAATTCCAGACCCATTAATTGATCAAGAATTATTTGATATTGTCACCAAACACATGATCCATGGGCCATGCGGTGTTTTCAACATGACGTCACCGTGCATGGAAAATGGAAAATGTAAAAAAAACTTCCCAAAGCCGCATACGAATGACACGATCACGGATATTGATGGTTATCCAATGTATCGCCGCAGAAGTACTGAGAATGGTGGCCACACATTTACAATGCGACTGCCGAACTTTCCAAATCAAGTTGAGTTTGATAATCAGTGGGTGGTACCATACTCACCACTACTTTCAAAAACTTACAAAGCTCATATCAATGTTGAGCTTTGCAGTTCTGTTAAATCAATTAAGTATATTTGTAAATATGTAAACAAAGGCAGTGATTTGGCCATATTTGAAGTAAAAAACATAAATAAAAATGACGAAATAGCACGATACCAAATGGGCAGATACATTAGCAGCAATGAAGCTATTTGGCATATTCTCAGCTTTCCCATCCACGAAAGAGATCCTGCTGTCCAACATCTGGCAATACATCTTGAAAACGGTCAACGTGTATACTTCACTGAAGAAAATGTTCTCCAAAGAGCGTTCGAAGCTCCGAAAACGACTCTAACTGAATTTTTTACATTGTGTCAAAAACCTGATGTTTTTGGCCAATTCGCGAAGACATTGGTGTATGGTGATGTTCCACGTTATTTCACATGGAACAAATCCAGTAAAAAATGGGAGCCACGGAAACAAGGAAAACCACATCCTTCCATTACAGGCATATTCAAAGCTAAGACATTGGGGAGACTTTACACGGTACATCCAAAGCAACGTGAGTGCTTCTATTTACGTTTGTTATTGGTGAATGTTCCCGGACCAACGTCTTTTGAATTTTTACGAACAGCTAATGGTCGAGTATTCAATACATACCAGGATGCATGTCGTGAACTGCAATTGCTAGAAGACGATAACCATTGGGACTTAGCGCTTGCTGATGCTGCGTTGACATCAACACCGAATAACATTCGTCAGTTGTTTGCAATTATTTTGGCGACATGTTATCCCTCGCAAGCACAAACTTTGTGGGAAAAATATAAAAATTGTATGACAGAAGACATCTTGCACCGAATTAGACAAACAAATCAATGCCAAAACATAGATTATACACCAGAGATGTACAATGAAGCATTGGTCTTGATCGAGGATTTATGTGTTCTTATTTCAAATTTACCACTTAATCATTATGGTATGCCATCACCTAATCGTCCAGCCACCGACTTAGTCAATACCGATTTACAACGAGAAAATCAATATGACCATGGAAGTTTAGCAACAATTATCATGAACAGTGAACCATTACTGACAGCAGAACAAAAAAATATTTATGATCGGATTATGCTGGCTGTTGCTGCTGAACAAGGCGGTTTTTTTTCCTTGGATGCACCCGGTGGAACCGGTAAGACATTTTTAATATCGTTGATTCTTGCCAAAATACGGTCGCAACAAAAAATCGCATTAGCATTAGCATCGTCAGGCATTGCGGCTACTTTACTGGATGGTGGGCGAACAGCACATTCAACATTCAAGCTGCCATTGGACGTTCATAATAAACCAGATGCAATGTGTAACATCAAAAAGAATAGTGGAATAGCTGCAGTGTTGCGGAAGAGTTCTATAATAATTTGGGATGAGTGCACAATGGCACACAAATATTCACTTGAAGCATTAAACAGAACTATGCAAGATTTAAACAGCAATAATAAACTTTTCGGTGGTGCTATCTTACTTTTGTCTGGTGACTTCCGGCAGACCTTACCGGTTATACCTCGCTCTACTTTCGCGGATGAGATTAATGCATGTTTGAAACAATCATTCTTATGGCGAAGTGTTGAAACACTTCGATTGACCATAAATATGCGAGTACAATTGCAAAATGATCCATCAGCACTAATATTTTCCGAACAACTACTAGATATTGGGAACGGTAAAATAAAACTGCAACCAAATACGCAATGCATTAAACTACCAGACAATTTTTGCACTGTTGTTCAGGATAAAACTGAATTGATTCAGAGTATTTTCCCGGATATACAGAATAATTATTTGAATCATGAATGGCTTAGTCAACGGGCGATTTTGGCAGCCAAAAACGTTGATGTTGACGAAATTAACTTCCAGATACAACAGTTGTTACCAGGCGATCTGATGTCTTTTAAATCAATCGATACTGTTGTTGATGAAAATGAAAGTGTAAATTTTCCGATTGAATTTTTAAATTCATTAGATATCCCTGGAATGCCACCACATAATCTTCGATTAAAGATTGGTTCCCCTATTATTCTCCTCCGTAATTTGAATCCACCTCAATTATGTAACGGTACGCGTTTGGTCATCAAAAAGATCACCGGAAACATTCTTGAAGCAACCATTTTGGCTGGGAAGTTTAAAGGAAAAGTGGTCCTGCTGCCACGTATTCCGATGATACCATCAGATTCTACCATACGCTTCAAAAGGCTACAGTTTCCAATTCGTTTAGCTTTCGCCATGTCTATAAATAAATCTCAAGGTCAAACAATGTCCATTTGTGGTTTAGATTTGGAAAATCCATGTTTTTCTCATGGGCAACTATATGTTGCGTGTTCACGTGTTGGGAAACCGTCGAATCTATTTGTGTTAGCTAAAGACAGGTTAACCAAAAACATTGTGCACCGATTGGTGTTAAATTAAATTGAAATTGAAAGTATTTATAATTCAAAAAAAAAGATATTAATGTTTAAAAGTTTAAGACTGTCTGCCTTGCCTACCTCATTCATGAGTTTAAGCGTCACATGTTATTTACTGTATTATACTGTAATATACTTATATTTGTTATAAAATTAAATGGAAATAATAAATCTGATAAATTTTTATTTTTTACCTATTGATTTCTGCTTAGTATCAAGTGTAAGAACATTTTAATTAATTGTGTTCAACGTACTTCCCCTTCAAATCTCAATCCAGTGAATTTGTATACCAACATCAACATTGTCGTCTTAGTTCGTAAATAATTTCATTGTACTAAAGGGTTATAGTAGTAGAAAGTCAAATAAGGAGATCACCATATTTTTTTACAAATACCATCTGTGTGAAAAAGCATAGTGGACTCCGTGACTGATGTTCTCTTATTGTTCCTCTTAGATTGTTTACTATAATGTAATATAACAAAAACTTTAGCCACAGCAACGCGTGGCCGGGTCAGCTAGTATATTTATAAAACAAAGTCGGGTTAATTACACCATTTATATCTCAAGAACGGCTGGACCGATTTTTATAATACTTGATTAGTTGAATTTGTCTCCGCCCCGAATTGCAGAATAACTATTAAAACATATAAAAAAATATAAAGAAAATTATAAACTCATACATTTTGTATGGAAAGGAATTGTATTCTGTGGAATTCTATTTTCTAACGGTAAGTTGCCTTCGAAGATGTTCACTTTGAGAGGTTATCACATTTGTCATTGTGCGCGCATCGATGATTAAAAGATTATTGTATATTTATTGAACTTAATTCATTTTGAGTATTCCTAAGTTCGAAGTTCGTCGGGTCAGCTTGTAATGATACAAAACCATAACGTTTGTAATGAGACGTTCACAAACGTTAAACTTTTCCTAAACAATACATTCTATCCCTACGATAACTATAGACTGAACTTTGAAACAGATATAATTGCCCAACTGTACGAGAGTTATTCAAACTTTAGGAAAAACTACTATCAGGAAGATAACTAACCATTGCTAGCCAGAGATGAATTTAAAAAGTTAGTTTCATTGATGTTTTGAGAGGGTGAAATCGAGCAATGAGGGTTACAGGGGTAGTTTGTTGGGGTTGGGTTTGAAAATGGCCTATACATACTACTCGCCGGGTTGAGTCCTCTTAAATTTTAATACTAATAAAATAAACCAATTATACAGTCATCATAAGGAATATGCATAGAATATGACGTCATATGGCCGCGGGAGTAATGCTTCGATTCGCGTCATTTGCCTTGAATTTGTGTCAGTCTGAACTTGACACAGTTCGCGTATTAATATGATGCATCCATCTTTGCAATACGAAAAACGAAAAAATACTTAAGCGTCGAAAAACTAATATGGCTAATATTTAATAAAAAAAAATACCTTACCGTGAGAACATTTGGCAGCAGTGACGTTTCAGCTTTTTAATAGGTTGTTTTACCTAACACAAGACGAGTTATCTCGTAGTTGGCAGTCAACGTGTTAAGTTGTGTTGTCGAGGAATTTTCCCTTGAATAATTTAGTTTGTTTTTTTCAATGGAGGATTTTTTTTTCGGGAATTAGTGTATTCTTGCACTACGCGGTCGATTATACCCTAATTAAACCTAACGATCAAAACTCAAACTTATTTTTTCGTAATAAAAACATTAAATTTTAATTTTACAGAAGTCAATTGAGGGTGTAAAACGCACCACACCCAAGTACGCCACTATGCGTCGAGTACACTCCTCGCGTATCATACGCGCGGAACGGCGGGGTTTTACCAGTGTTGGGTTTTTACAGCGACGATTCATATGACATGCCGTATCTATTAGTTTTAAAAGATCGCCGGTTGACCACCACTACCGAGCCGCCATTTTGAAAAGCGCAAATAAAAACTCCTATTGATAGCGTGAGGCATTGGCTATAATAACTAACCTAGTCCTTGAATTCAGAAGAATCCGCTGCCATTTTATAACTCCGTATGCAGGGCAATAATTAAACGCCGAAAAAATAATAGCCCAACGACCATAGTAAATAAATAAAGTGTCGAGCGACGCATCAGTAAGATGGCGCTGGGCCAACTCTAAAGATAAAAAAAATAACGGTTTGTTTTGATGGCGACTCTCGTTTTCGACGGAACAGATAAAGGAGAGATCTTGAAAATTTGCCAAAATGATGGCCGGGGCCCATACCCGACATTTGACATTTTTGACTGCCGCGGAAACAACCTATTAAACAGTTGAAACGTCACTATACAAATGTAATAAAGCGAGTGACAGATTCCACCGTATATTCAAAGAAATTTCCAGTGTATATTCAAAATATTGTGGTCATACGTTTTGATCAATCTAGGTAGTAATTAAAACTTTGAAAAACAGCAATACCTATTCAGTAATTTCTGTAAAAAAGAAACTACTCAAAGGCACATTTTATATTAGAACCCTTTTAGGGTGCATTTGGCGCCAAAAGTTCTTAAGACCAGATTAATGACCTTGAAAAATCACTCATCTACTATACATCCATAGTGCAGGCATGAGTCGTTCAATCTTTACAATCTGGTATCATCTGATTTACCATAAACTTGTCTATAATAAAATAACACTTCGATTTTTTTATTTCGTAAATAAAACAAAAAAAAATGCTCATATCAAATTTTTCTTGTTGACCACCCAATTTTTCACTATTTTGACAATTTTTTTACATTTTCAAATATTTATAACTATACATTACCATTTATAACTCTTCAAAAATATGTAGTTTTCGAAAAAAAAAAACAACTGCTGATGGCTGGGGACGGAAGTGCGTCAGTGTATTTTCACTAAAAAATTATAAATAGTATTAGACACTGCATTGAATTGAAAAAAAAAATAAAACAAAATTGGCTCGTTGCGATTCCAATGGTGCAAACGTCAAATTAATAAATCATACTGAAATAATAGCAAAAATAATCAAATTAAACGGGAAATACGTCCGTGTGTCAATAACTCGTCTCAGTCGTTTCGTCAATTATTTATTTGAAGTTTGCATTTCTCCCTTCTAATATGCTGCTAGCATAGGTTAGGTTAGGTTTGTGACAGAGGCACCTAGTTATTTTGCACCGAAGTGCGTTATTATTAATTTTATTTATACTTGCCACGTGTCTAGATAAAAATATACCACTATATACCAACAAAGAGTCAAGAAAATTGAAGAACGTTTTGAGTTTGTTTCATACCACGCCGCATGGAAATTTCTGCGCAGTATAAAAATATTCACTCGGACAAGCTGCGATACTCGTTTTGATTTAAATCGATAGTTTTTTCTGGGGTTTTAATTAAGTGAACTTGTGTACTAGAATTAAAGCTAAATATTTCTACAACTGTATAATATTTCTACAACTGTATAATATTTCTACAACTGTATAATATTTCTACAACTGTCGCGTTTTCGAAACGCGCCCGCGTCGGATATGTCCTGTCGCGTTGAGAATGGAAAGTTTTACCTGCTACGTCTTTGAATATATATACAAGCGACTAAATTAAATTTGGTAATTGTAATTTAGCGGACGCATTATAAATTCATTTATCTTTTCGATTATCAACGCAATATTATTTTTAAATCGTAATGTAACATAAAAACAAAATCAATATGTTATTATTATTATTTCGTAATAGCATAGCCGATAAGCCTATATCTTATTTTTTCTTTGTTTTTATTTTTCTTATATGTTCGTCTAGATTGCTTTTAAATTGGTTGACTGTCTTTGATTGTAAATATGACACTTTCTGGTAATCCATTCCATGCTTCCACGACTCTGTCGCTGATGAAGTTCTTCCTGGGGTTGCTTGAGAAGGACGTCCCATCTAACTTCATACAGTGCTCACGCAGTTGGGTGTTTTTATCAAAGGTGAATAGTGAGGCTTTAATACTTTGTATGTCTCAATGAGGTCCCCTCTATCTCGCCTCTCTTTTAATGTTACTAGATTGAGAATTTTTAGTCTCTCCTCATAGGCTTTACTCTTTACTCTTTAGGCCAGTAGGTATTTTCGTAGCTCTTCTTTGTACCCTTTCTAACATGTCAATGGTCCTTCTGAAAGCATGGGCTCCACACTTGAAATCCAAACTCCAATATTGGTCTCACATATGTTTTATATATATTCAGTATATTAGTACCTCGAATGGTTACCAACTATAGGTTAAATAACGTATTGCATCGTTTCAGATTATGTTTTGTGGTCAATTCCTGCATGATGCTAGGAATTTTGACTCCGATACCAGGCGCTGGGCCTTCGGTCGGTGCCTCGGATGGGCTAGCCCTTCTGGCTAGCCTGCCTAACCCTAAAACGGGTTTGTAGGTGGCAATTTGCACAGAGTGCAAATAGGGAAATAGGGGGGGACGATGAGTGTTTGGGGGGCCGAAGACTATGGACTGTCCAGCTGGGCGCGAGGATGCGCCTTCCTGACGTAAAAAACTATCCGCCGATATGTAGTTTCTATCCTGCATTAACCGTTTAGCTGTATCAAATTGCAAATTCCAAAACGTCGAATATTTTTGTATAGATAGATTTCCTTAGAAAAATTAAAATGCATAGCGCTAAAATTTACGTGCTGAGATATGGCAAATGAATTTAGCGCCGCCATTTTAGCTACGAAATAACTTTTCTATTTAATTTTAAAATAGTATTTTTTGCTGATTAATGTTTGATTGTCGATATAGATCAACGTCCTAAAATGAGTGCCGTTAATTTAACAACAGCCTGTATAGTAAACACAACAAAATATGGCGGTCGAGCGGGAAACGGTATTTGTATTATACTATAATCTCGGATTTTCCCGCCAAAGTTCATCCGCCATTTGCGAACGCCTCATCTTAAACAAGGATGTTAATTGCATCGTGGTAATCAACGAATTGGTGATCGCGCTAATTGCCTCTCCCCAGCCGGAGGACGATAGCGCGCTAATTAGTCAGCCGGCTGGAACATGACGCCAATTATTATCAAGCATGGAGACGAAAGATGGCCGGCGTGATGCAGAAAAAAACAATTTATATTACACACACACTAAAAAACAACGAGCTAATTGTAAGTTTTACAACAGCACGTTGAGCGCCATTGATATATCTAAAACTACCCCCGGAATTGAAGAGTGTCTACTTTAGCTTAGTTTAGTTTATTCAACAAACTTACAATTCCTTCCTTTTATATACCAGCCAAGCCCAAGGCTTCTCTGCCGGAAACCAGGTGTGTAAAATACAGATATTATTAATTGTGAAACTTGTTCAAATTATTAGTTCTGTATTTTACACGTCCTTTACAATATAAATCCCAAGGTTCCGCGCATTAAAAAAAACAGCAAATAGGTCTTACAATTCCTAGTGTTATTTGTTAAGAAACTATATCAAAATTCATTATGGTATTCGAGAAAAAAAATGTTGAAGTTTCTATTCCAACTCATGTGAAACAGATATTTTTCAATGGCTCCTCCCTCGGATAACTCCGTCACTGGATCACTAGGCCGCGGTCAGTCAAGATCGAGGTTAATGACCTGCCGCGTTGTTCGAAACGCCCCATTAGGGCGGAGTTAAATGATCGCTGTCTGATATTACTGGTCGAACAGAGGGCGGTCTAAGAAGAAGGGGTAACTCCTTTCCCCTTCTCTGGGGTTGTAAGAGGGATGCTATTGGTCGACAGATAATATTGATTTACACCAATTTTATTACAAAAATAATAAATTTGGTGATGAAAATTTTTCGCATTTTGTTACATAATTTCTTACTCTTAATAGGGAACTTAAACACTCCCTAAAGTTTGTGGGATTGACCTTGGGCCATCCTGTATACACATTAATTATATACATTTTTATAGCTTAGTAGTATTTTACAAACAAGAAATAAGTATACTTATAATAAAATTTTAAAATAATATTCAACACGCTAAGTCAATTTATCTACAAACAATTAAAGAGAGTGTTTTTGTGAGATTTCATATTTATTTTTTTTGGATTTAATATTACTTTTAATTAAAGATCTTGGCAAATTATTAAAAAAGAATGGTACAATGAATTGCAACGCTCGTTTACCATAAACATTTTTAAATGCAGGTATAAACAACATTTGCCGTGTACTATATGTGTATTGAACGAGTGTTTTGAACTTGTCAGAGTCGAAGAAGTGGACCACCATCCTATATATAAACATCACGTTTGCCGGGAGAATGTTACAATATTTAAATAAACCGGGATCATCACTCATAATATATATTATTTTTTTTTTAGGACCAATTATATTTATTATTCTAATCAGTATTTCTAATGTGCAATCTATAGCTCTAACCTTAGAGTGGTATATTTATTAATTTATACTTATTTAGGAAATAAGACAGCTAGGTTAGGTTCACACAGATGGTATAAAATAATGTTACCATCTTACAAATATAAAATAAAACCAATTAAATATTTCCACCGAGTGAGTCCAATCAGTGGTTAACCTAAAACAGAAAACAGAGAGGGGGAGGGGGAGGAAAGGCAAATTTCATGCAAACGTTAAATTTTTAATAAGATTTCTGAACGACACAGGGTTGTAATTAGATATATCATTTCTGGGTATTTTAAATTTAAGGTTGAACACATTCTATAAGTGGGTTCATTCTGCATTCTGGCCATAATTGGTTGTACGGCGCGGAATGTCTAGCAAATCGTTTGTTCTAGAAGTTTTCTTAATTTTGACATATATATTTTTCCATACAAAATAAATAATATACCAGGAAATGTTTGGTTCGCGCGCCGGCCGTCGGTTGGCCAGTCAGGAGGAGTAACTATGCGTTTAAACGCTAATAGGATTCTCTTTTGTTACTAACTTTTTTTTTGACATATTGAAAAACTCGTAGAACAAAAGTTGATTAGTACGAAGTATAGAGTAGAGAAATAGGGTTCGACTCAACTAACGTTCGGTACGACTGACCCAACTCCGGTACACATAAACAAACTGCTTTGTAAGCGATATCGAACTGTTCGGTAGAGAAATAAAATGACGGTATAGGCGAGGAGCGCGAGGCGCGTTTGCTTACTACTGATTGTGTGATTGACGTAACAAAACACGCTTGTAATGCGACCACAAATTTTCAGTTACAGGAAAGTTTTGTTAGGTGAACGATTTATCAATCTACGGTCTATCAAACAGATTGTGTTACTAAAATTCAGTAGCGACAACAATTTATGATTCTACTGAACTTTTCGATTTACTTAGAGCTCGATGCTTTTTTCAGTATAGTTACCAAAGTCGCTGGTGCAAAATATGCTTACTACCGACTCATAGCTGACTTCAAAGACCATATGTGTACTTCAAAGAGCATATGTGACCATATGTGTGACCATATGTACGTATTTTTATGTAACACGTGATAATTACTGGAATGAAATTAAACAAGTTCTGTTCAACAGATGTATTAATAAAGACACAAGTAAGATTCCTAAATACATTTTATTTAAAATCCTAAAAACCTAATTGTATTGTTAGATTATTATGTTGTTAATGATTAATAGTAACATATAAGTACTTGTAATTGCAATTACGTATAGAATATACATACATACTATATTTTTATCACATTCATCATAAATTATTTTTATAAATACATACTAAAACCATACTTAATTTATTTTTATTAACATACAAGTGTCACACACTCACGACTACCACAAACATCACTCACAAATTACACATAAAACTTAAAAAAAAAATCTACTGTATACGTATATAATATTAATAATCTATATATTTTTTAAGAATACTGTTCAAATTTTTATGCTAATGTATTATGTAAAATGACCGAAATCCATAATTGGTTTTATATACTAGTAATAAGTTTTGTTTGTAATTGTAAAAATGTAATAGTGTGGATTTTTCAATAAAGAATAAATAAATAAATTTTAAATTATGGTCAAATACTAATGTATTGACAGTAGGGTAGTTTCCCGCCTACAAATATTGTAATACAGGTCAATTGGATAGGTCGGGAACACAATGCCAAACGTTCAATAGAGTATTTATATTTTTATTTAGTTTTTTTTTGTTACCTATATGAAAACACGTTGAACGAAAGTTGCTAAGAATCGTGTAAAAAGGATCTATGCTTATCTACAAATAAGATTTTCGCGCACCAATAAATCACATCAACGGCGATCTGGTTCTCCAGAATTTTCATTACTTCATTAAGTTTCACCAGCAAAATAGCGGAGACGGTTGGCATTTGTTTTAATCGCCCACCCGCCTTCGTAGTTCAAAGGAGCGCAGCATCCATCGCCGCGGGAACGCGTTAAGTTATTTTTATCTTTTGTCTCGCAATAAAAACAAGATAGGTCGCCCACTGCTATAGCGTTTGAAGGCAATGTGTCATAATATCTACCCTCGTTTAACAAAATGAAATTCATCTTTTAAGTAATATTTCTAAAGTAATTAAGATACGCGCGGTGCAAAGCAATTGAATCAATTTTTTTGACTTATATGCTTTCTTCTGAGGTGGCATTATTATTAAAAAAAAACTTCTAAAGTCTATTTAATTGGCCCTCAATTAAAAAAAATGTCATTAACTTCTTTAATTATAGCGCGAAGTCAAAGCGTACTCTTAGAATAGGGTTGCCATAAGTGGTTTGGCTCCGATCGGGACTGATTTTAGTATAGAAGGAAATATTGTGGAGTTATAGGAGGAGAAGGGGAGGGGGGGCGCCCCCCCTTCCCCCCCCCCCCCAATAGCGCCGCAATCTGGTTTGTGAAAAAAGGAAATCTTTCAATGGTATCAGCTCCCTCACAAAGGTATTTCAGTTTTTCATTCCGTGCTGTAAATATGGAAAAATATTTGTAAAATGTCAGTACATCCCTTGAGCCCACACTTGATTATTTGTTTACCGGGACACATGGTGGGTCAAACGGGACAACCGGGACCGAGGCTCTAAGCCGGTGACATGTCCCGGTGTACCGGGACGTATGGCAACCCTACCTTAGAAGGACGCACTCAGTTTGAAGGTATAAAACCAATTGCAAAATATACTAATTGAAAAAACTACGACAAATATTTGACCACGCGCTTTGGAAGTAAAACTTATAACTTATAAAATAATACAATAAACTAATTATTGTTAGTAAACTAAAAACAAAAAAAAATAATTCTGTAGGGAAGTTTCCGCACGCCTTTAAGAAAATTCAACGGGAATTTAACCGAATGAGCGTGTCGCATTAGATTTATTCCCTGCCTAGGAAAAAAGGTGTTGGGTTTCACTTCGATCAAATGCATTTTAATCAGATTTTCACCCACTCTAATGTGAACACACCCTGTATACGACTTGCGTTGTACGCTGAAAACTGCGCACAGAAATAAACGCGCTGTATAACTCGCGCTTCATAGCTCCAGTGCGTTCATAGTGTCGTCAACAAAGAATGTTTTCGAGTGTTCTGTGCCTATGCTACAAATAGCACTGTGAGACATCACCCTGTTTATTTCTCGATTCTTCTATTGTGTTCATATACAGGCTGTTCTGAAACGAGAGGTAGGTATGGGGCGTGAACTTATTTTACTTCTATGTACGGTTGACCTTGATATCGGTAGGGCGTCAAGTTTTACTCTATAGTCAGTAAGCGATTGTAAGTTTTTATTTAATTACAGCTTTATAATAGAGAAATTAATAAAACAATCTTTTTATGTTTTAGACCTTTTATTTACTATTCCTAAATTTTCCTATAATATAATTCCTATTTATACAGGGATGTCCCAAGGTTCCACGCATTAAAAAAAAACAGCTAATAGGTCTTACGATTCCTAGTGTTATTTCTTAAGAAACTATATCAAAATTGATTATGGTATTCGAGAAAAAAAAATGTTGAAGTTTCTATTCTAACTCATGCGAAACAGATATTTTTCAATGGCTCCTCCCTCGTCATAAGTACGTCACTGGGTCAGTAGGCCGCGGTCGTTCAAGATCGAGGTTAATGCCCTGCCGCGTTGTTCGAAACGCCCCATTAGGGCGGAGTTAAATGATCGCTGTCTGATATTACTGGTCGAACAGAGGGCGGTCTAAGAAGAAGGGGTAACTCCTTACTCCTTCTCTGCGGTTTTAAGAGGGATGCTATTGGTCGACAGATAATATATTGATTTATCGATTGATAAGATCGATTTACACCAATTTTATTACAAAAATAATAAATTTGGTGATGAAAATTTTTCGCATTTTGTTACATAATTTCTTACTCTTAATAGGGAACTTAAACACCCCCTAAAGTTTGTGGGATTGACTAAAAGTAATTTTAGTGAAATATTACTTCCAACCTTTGATTGGTGCTGTATATTTTATCTATTTTCCCTTTACTGCGTATTTTATGACTTCATCAATGGTGATTTCATCATTAAAAATAATAAATAATCAGAATAATCCCTAAATTGAAGTTACATCATTTTATAATATAACGAAGAATTAAAATAAATGAAATCTATTGCATTGCTGGCTCATGTCACTTAGAAAAATTTAAAATACTTTTTCTATCTTATCTTAATCTTAATATATATAAATCTCGTGTCACAATGTTTGTTTTCAATGGACGGCTGAACCACTTAACCGATTATAATAAAATTTGCACACCATATGCAGTTCGATCCAACTTGAGCGATAGGATAGTTTAAATCTCAAATTATAGTCGCAATTTTAATTTATTGCTAATTATTTGTCTGTTATTATTTGGCAGTCATAAAACTGACAGATGTCGATACCTTTCGACTGGGTTGAGTGAGCAAAAGATGGCGCTAATGTCTGTTATTATTTGACAGTCACAATTCGACGCAAACGTCAGAATCAAGACAGCAGAAGGTCATGCACAAGAATCTCAAGAACAGTGTAACGAACGTCTTCAAGAGAATATCATAAGAACAAGAAAATTATTATTTTCAGTCAAATGCCACCGAAAAAATCTAACCTCAACAACGCGAGCGGCAAAGGGTCACGACGCAAACGTGTTGAAAGAGCTCAGCAATTACCAGAACAAATCGAAACAAGAAATGCAGCTCAAAGAATCAGGACTGCAGAAAGTCGTGCACAAGAATCTCAAGAACGGCGTGACGAACGTCTGCAACAGAATATTACGAGAACAAGAGCGGCACGAGAACGAAACATAGCTACAGTACGAGTACTAGATCGACAAAGGCAACGGATCAGCCGCTCATTAACACGTGCATCATTCGTTCGGCTTGCCTTTGAATATGCACCAGATATTAACTACTCAGCGCATTCAAAAATTGCTATCGGTGAAATGGATAAAGTATGTCAATATTGTCAGGCATTGAAATTTCGGAATGAAGCAGCCGGCATGTGCTGCGCATCAGGAAAAGTTGTGCTGTCACCTCTACCCGCTCCGCCGGAGCCTTTATTATCCCTTCTTACTGGCAATTCAGATGATTCCAAATTATTTTTGCGTAAGATACGCAAATTTAATTCTTGCTTCCAAATGACGTCATTTGGGGCAACTAAAATTTGCGATCGTGCATCCGATGGACGTAATTTTGAAACTACATTCAAAATTCAAGGACAGGTGTACCATAAAATCGGATCACTGATGCCAATGCCTGATAACAATCCGAAATTTCTTCAAATTTATTTTATGGGCGATTGTGAAGAGCGCGTGACGACTCGGTGCCTGTATAATTTTATTGAACAAGCAGAGGAAAGAGCAATTGTGATATTATTGGAAAATTTTTTAGAAGATCACAATCAACTAATTCAATTGATCAAAAGAGTTTCGCCACGACTGCAAAATGACAATTATCAAATCGTCATAAAAGCCGACAAAGTACCATTAGGTGAACATGCTGGTAGATTCAACGCTCCAACTGTTGATGAGGTTGCTGTTATCATGGTTGGTGATCCAGTTGACAAAAGATCTATAAACATTACACGGCGAGACAACACTGTCAGTACGATTTCGGATCTACACCGTTCATATGACGCACTACAATATCCATTGATATTTTGGCAAGGACAAGATGAATATCACCTTAATATCAATCAGTATGATCCAAATACCGGTAAATTTGACAATTATCTATTTACTTTCTTACTGTATGTATAGATTTTAATTTCGTATTGCATTTTATTATTTATTTTTTTAGGTGATTACAGAAATAATAAAGTTAGCTCAATGAACTACTACGCACACCGAATAATGGTTAGACAACATCAAGACAATTATATCCTTCGATATCGTCAGCTGTTCCATCAATACATTGTTGATATGTATGCTAAGGTCGAAAGCGAACGCTTGCGATTCCTTCGATTCAACCAGGCAAAACTACGATCGGAAGAATATATTCACTTACGAGATGCTGTTGCTGGAAACATCGATGGAAATTTAAATCCCAATGACATCGGTAATGCTTTCATTTTACCTTCAAGCTACATCGGCAGTCCACGGAACATGCAGGAATACATACAAGATGCGATGACTTACGTACGTCATTACGGCCGACCGGATTTATTTATTACATTCACATGTAATCCGAATTGGGAAGAGATACAAACTTTACTATTGCCAGGACAACAAGCCATTCATCGTCATGATTTAACTGCACGTGTGTTTAAACAAAAATTGAAATCCTTAATTGATTTTATTGTTAAATATACAATTTTTGGTATCACACGTTGTTGGCTGTATACGATAGAGTGGCAAAAGCGAGGTTTGCCTCATGCCCACATTTTGGTTTGGCTTAAAGATAGAATCCGTCCTGAAGAAATCGATCAAATAATTTCAGCCGAAATTCCAGACCCATTAATTGATCAAGAATTATTTGATATTGTCACCAAACACATGATCCATGGGCCATGCGGTGTTTTCAACATGACGTCACCGTGCATGGAAAATGGAAAATGTAAAAAAAACTTCCCAAAGCCGCATACGAATGACACGATCACGGATATTGATGGTTATCCAATGTATCGCCGCAGAAGTACTGAGAATGGTGGCCACACATTTACAATGCGACTGCCGAACTTTCCAAATCAAGTTAAGTTTGATAATCAGTGGGTGGTACCATACTCACCACTACTTTCAAAAACTTACAAAGCTCATATCAATGTTGAGCTTTGCAGTTCTGTTAAATCAATTAAGTATATTTGTAAATATGTAAACAAAGGCAGTGATTTGGCCATATTTGAAGTAAAAAACATAAATAAAAATGACGAAATAGCACGATACCAAATGGGCAGATACATTAGCAGCAATGAAGCTATTTGGCATATTCTCAGCTTTCCCATCCACGAAAGAGATCCTGCTGTCCAACATCTGGCAATACATCTTGAAAACGGTCAACGTGTATACTTCACTGAAGAAAATGTTCTCCAAAGAGCGTTCGAAGCTCCGAAAACGACTCTAACTGAATTTTTTACATTGTGTCAAAAACCTGATGTTTTTGGCCAATTCGCGAAGACATTGGTGTATGGTGATGTTCCACGTTATTTCACATGGAACAAATCCAGTAAAAAATGGGAGCCACGGAAACAAGGAAAACCACATCCTTCCATTACAGGCATATTCAAAGCTAAGACATTGGGGAGACTTTACACGGTACATCCAAAGCAACGTGAGTGCTTCTATTTACGTTTGTTATTGGTGAATGTTCCCGGACCAACGTCTTTTGAATTTTTACGAACAGCTAATGGTCGAGTATTCAATACATACCAGGATGCATGTCGTGAACTGCAATTGCTAGAAGACGATAACCATTGGGACTTAACGCTTGCTGATGCTGCGTTGACATCAACACCGAATAACATTCGTCAGTTGTTTGCAATTATTTTGGCGACATGTTATCCCTCGCAAGCACAAACTTTGTGGGAAAAATATAAAAATTGTATGACAGAAGACATCTTGCACCGAATTAGACAAACAAATCAATGCCAAAACATAGATTATACACCAGAGATGTACAATGAAGCATTGGTCTTGATCGAGGATTTATGTGTTCTTATTTCAAATTTACCACTTAATCATTATGGTATGCCATCACCTAATCGTCCAGCCACCGACTTAGTCAATACCGATTTACAACGAGAAAATCAATATGACCATGGAAGTTTAGCAACAATTATCATGAACAGTGAACCATTACTGACAGCAGAACAAAAAATTATTTATGATCGGATTATGCTGGCTGTTGCTGCTGAACAAGGCGGTTTTTTTTTCTTGGATGCACCCGGTGGAACCGGTAAGACATTTTTAATATCGTTGATTCTTGCCAAAATACGGTCGCAACAAAAAATCGCATTAGCATTAGCATCGTCAGGCATTGCGGCTACTTTACTGGATGGTGGGCGAACAGCACATTCAACATTCAAGCTGCCATTGGACGTTCATAATAAACCAGATGCAATGTGTAACATCAAAAAGAATAGTGGAATAGCTGCAGTGTTGCGGAAGAGTTCTATAATAATTTGGGATGAGTGCACAATGGCACACAAATATTCACTTGAAGCATTAAACAGAACTATGCAAGATTTAAACAGCAATAATAAACTTTTCGGTGGTGCTATCTTACTTTTGTCTGGTGACTTCCGGCAGACCTTACCGGTTATACCTCGCTCTACTTTCGCGGATGAGATTAATGCATGTTTGAAACAATCATTCTTATGGCGAAGTGTTGAAACACTTCGATTGACCATAAATATGCGAGTACAATTGCAAAATGATCCATCAGCACTAATATTTTCCGAACAACTACTAGATATTGGGAACGGTAAAATAAAACTGCAACCAAATACGCAATGCATTAAACTACCAGACAATTTTTGCACTGTTGTTCAGGATAAAACTGAATTGATTCAGAGTATTTTCCCGGATATACAGAATAATTATTTGAATCATGAATGGCTTAGTCAACGGGCGATTTTGGCAGCCAAAAACGTTGATGTTGACGAAATTAACTTCCAGATACAACAGTTGTTACCAGGCGATCTGATGTCTTTTAAATCAATCGATACTGTTGTTGATGAAAATGAAAGTGTAAATTTTCCGATTGAATTTTTAAATTCATTAGATATCCCTGGAATGCCACCACATAATCTTCGATTAAAGATTGGTTCCCCTATTATTCTCCTCCGTAATTTGAATCCACCTCAATTATGTAACGGTACGCGTTTGGTCATCAAAAAGATCACCGGAAACATTCTTGAAGCAACCATTTTGGCTGGGAAGTTTAAAGGAAAAGTGGTCCTGCTGCCACGTATTCCGATGATACCATCAGATTCTACCATACCCTTCAAAAGGCTACAGTTTCCAATTCGTTTAGCTTTCGCCATGTCTATAAATAAATCTCAAGGTCAAACAATGTCCATTTGTGGTTTAGATTTGGAAAATCCATGTTTTTCTCATGGGCAACTATATGTTGCGTGTTCACGTGTTGGGAAACCGTCGAATCTATTTGTGTTAGCTAAAGACAGGTTAACCAAAAACATTGTGCACCGATTGGTGTTAAATTAAATTGAAATTGAAAGTATTTATAATTCAAAAAAAAAGATATTAATGTTTAAAAGTTTAAGACTGTCTGCCTTGCCTACCTCATTCATGAGTTTAAGCGTCACATGTTATTTACTGTATTATACTGTAATATACTTATATTTGTTATAAAATTAAATGGAAATAATAAATCTGATAAATTTTTATTTTTTACCTATTGATTTCTGCTTAGTATCAAGTGTAAGAACATTTTAATTAATTGTGTTCAACGTACTTCCCCTTCAAATCTCAATCCAGTGAATTTGTATACCAACATCAACATTTTCGTCTTTGTTCGTAAATAATTTCATTGTACTAAAGGGTTATAGTAGTAGAAAGTCAAATAAGGAGATCAGCATATTTTTTTACAAATACCATCTGTGTGAAAAAGCATAGTGGACTCCGTGACTGATGTTCTCTTATTGTTCCTCTTAGATTGTTTACTATAATGTAATATAACAAAAACTTTAGCCACAGCAACGCGTGGCCGGGTCAGCTAGTTGGATTATAATCACTTCACTGGGCGTAATGCCTGTATCGAAGTGATAAATATTCGAGGCACTCAATATTTTAATTTATTTATTTATTTATTGTACATAATTAATTTAACAAAAAAAAATAGAAATGTCGTAGTAGAAATCACAGTTATAAATGAATATTATAAATGCACCGGGAGCGATTAGCACTACTATATTTTATGCCCTGCCTTCTTTACTAGACTATGTCTGTACTAAGGAAGGCAGTGTTATATTGTGCTACAACTAAGAATGTCAAACCGTCAGAAATATGAATAAGTATATTTGTAAGAAAAAAAAAAAAAAATAAAATACATAAATATATATATATATTTATCATTAGCGGGTGTTGTTTGCCTTAATTCCCTTAAATATATTTGAAATTTAAAATTTAATGTTAGTAATTGTTGAAAAAATAAAAACACAATTACACTTTCACATTACATTAAATCGTTATTCAGCTGAGAATGCCGCGCCGCTCCGGGTCATTGACCGTCCTTGGCGAACGAAAGAGCAAAGGGAATTTACAGCAGCGCTTTGATGACGTTAGTAAATTTAGGCATGAATGATTTTCGCATTTTTTTACACAATTCTTTACGCGTACTAACACCCCCTATATGTCAATGATCAAAAGATTTATAGGTAGGTACTCACTTAATTTAAACCAGTAAATGTCTCTGTACGGTTGTACATGGATTAGGGGAAGTGGACTGTATGGTTTTATGGATGGGAAGGTTCACAGCTGAGAATAAATGCCAATTTAACAAGAAACCAAATAAGACCAACCTTTGCTGTGTTGATGGCCGTCTGTGGTTCGCCTGCCTTAGCCTATTTCCTCACTGCTTCCTTGATGTTTGTGGGTTTCACGAGCTCGGTGAAATGATGATGTGTCGAGATGTCACGGATTGCGGTACGCGGCGAAAAGGCACGTTATTTGCACGCGCGATCACGGGTTGCAGGCGACGGTACTCGTTTGTATTTCTTTTGCAACTGACACCTACCGACAGCCGTGACAATTGGAAAGGGTTGCCAGTAATAAAAACTGGGGGAATTAGACAATGGTAATATTGCAATGTATAATAAACATAAATAATAAACATTTATAGAATAAATATTGATATGGAATTTAAATATTGTATTAAATAGCTTAATTATAGGGTGACGTCGGAACATTCCGCCCGCCAAAATCAATGATTTTAAACTATATCAAAACCCGATTGAGGATTATGCTCCGAAAGCTGTAATCGGAAACAGCCCTGGAGCAACAGATAAATTTTTTTTTTTTTTTAGATGGAGCCCGGAAGCGGGCATAGCTTAACCACTGGACGAGTGATTAAACCCAGTTTGGTGCGTATTGCTACTACGCGAACTACTCCATCCCTACCAGCCTTTACTTCTTCGATTCTGCCGAGACGCCATTGTAATGGTGGGAGATTATCCTCTTTGATCAATACGACCTCACCGATCTCAATGTTTCTCGAAGACTTGAGCCAACGCGAGCGAGTCTGAAGAGATGACAAGTATTCTCGGTGCCATCGCTTCCAAAAGGATTGAAAAATCTGCTGGAGTAGCATCCACCGGGTCAACCGATTGGTAGCTGTATCCAACAGTGATGGACACGCTAGCGCCGTAGCAGGACCTTGCATCAAGAAATGGGCAGGGGTAAGAGCGCTGTAATCGTTCGCACTGGAACTTAAAGGGCAGAGTGGCCTTGAATTGAGAGTTGCTTCAATTTGCACCAAGACCGTGTTGAACTCTTCGTATGTCAATCTTTGTTCTCCAACTACGCGAGTTAAGAGTGTCTTTACAGATTTAACTCCTGCTTCCCACAAACCTCCGAAATGGGGCGCTGAAGCAGCGTTAAAGTGCCAAGAGATACCCCCATCAGATAGAGACCTTGATACACACTCGTTGTAAGACGATGATTTTACTAAATGAAGCCAAGAAGAGAGTTTTCGATTGGCACCTACAAAATTAGTGCCGCAGTCGCTGTAGATATCTCTAACTGGACCACGGCGAGCGATAAAACGACGCAATGCTGCAATGAATGCGTCAGATGAGAGGTCCGAGGCTAATTCCAGGTGAATAGCCTTACTTGAAAAGCATATGAAAATGCAAATGTAGGCCTTCAACGTGGGAGCACGACGATTTCTGGCCATACAAATGCTGAATGGTCCTCCATAGTCAACACCAGACACCGTAAAAGGCTTCAATTCTTGAAGTCTAGACGAGGGCAAATCACCCATCATTGGCTGCATGGTAGATGGTTTCATTCGAAAGCATCTCCAGCACTTGGACAAACGTTTGCGTATGGCATCACGATCCGCAAGTATCCAGTATTGAGCTCTGATAATACTTTGCAAATTTTGTGGTCCAGGGTGTAGGTACATCACATGGTAGTGGTCGATAAGGAGATTAGTGAGATGACCCGTTTTTGGAAGTAAGAGCGGGTGTCTCTGGTCGTATTTTAGGTTAGAATGTCGGAGGCGACCGCCCGCCCTAACCAAACCCTCCGAATCGAGAAATGGGTTGAGTTTTCTTACTTGGTGTGAAGTAAGTTTGTTTGATTTCATAGCTGAAATATCCTTGCCAAATGCCTTGCCTTGGGTATAACGTATTAGAATGTTAAGAGCTGTACCCAGCTCTGTTGCAGATGCAGGACCATATTTCCTAACTGCAGAAGGTTTAGCATTATTAATGAAGCGCAAACAGAGTGCTGTAACGCGTTTGAGTTTAGTGAGAGAGGAGAAACGTTGTAACAAATCAAAATCGTCATCGATTTGATGAACAAATGTTAATATGCGTTTTTCAATGTCGACTGTGTCTGTTAAAGACTCCAAAGCTGTATTTGGAAATGATTGTGGCCATTGATCTGCATTCAATGACAACCAAGATGGGCCATGCCACCATATAGGATGAGAAACAAGATCGGACGGAAATAAACCCCTGGAAGCGCAGTCCGCAGGGTTATCCTTAGAGGGAACGTATCGAAGACAACTGGGATCGATCAGTTCTTGTATCTGTGCAACACGGTTAGCAACAAATGTTTTCCATCGATGCGGAGAACTCTGGATCCACTTTATGGCTACCTGAGAATCAGACCAGGTGATGACCGGCACAGACGGTGGTACGCCAGGTAATCCTGAGCGTACTGTTTTTATAAGTCTTGCTAGAAGCAGAGAGGAGCAAAGCTCGAGACGGGGCAAAGTAACTCGCTTGACAGGAGCCACCTTTGACTTTGCCATGAGCAAGTGTATGCTTACTTCCATGTTTCGATTTTGTATTCGTAGGTATACTACCGCAGCATAGCCCTTCTCAGAACTGTCTGAGAATCCATGAAGTTGAATATCAAATGGACTTTCGCAAGGAATATGCCTTGGAATTGATAAATTTGTCAAGAGTAAGAGTTCCCTTCTGTACTTAGACCATTTCTCACAAACATCCTCCGGAGGAGTCGCATCCCATCCGAGACCAAGGGCCCACAGATGTTGAATAAGGTGCTTTGCAAAAAACGTGAGAGGTGATAACCAACCCATTGGGTCGAAAACTCGAGCAATGTCAGACAGAATTGCTCTTTTTGTGAAATTAATGGGACTCAGATTTACGGAGTAAGAAAATGAATCCGTATGAGGGTTCCAGTGCATACCAAGAATCTTTACGGAATACGTACCATCATCGTCGAAAGAAATGGGTGAGGAAGTTAACGCTCTGTGTTCACTTGGAACAGATGACAAGATCTCAGGTTCGTTACTGACCCACTTTCTAAGCTCGAAACATGCTAGTTGAAGTAACTCGATTAGTTCACACTGCATCCTTTTAGCAGTGGCAACGTCAGTAGCACCGGTGACAATGTCGTCGACATAAATGTCTGATAATAACACTCGAGATGCTAATGGAAAACGAGAGCCTTCATCTTGCACTAGCTGATGAATTGTGCGAATGGCGAGAAAGGGAGAAGATGTGACTCCAAATGTAACCGTATTAAGACGATATTCTTGTACGGCATCCTTGGGATTGAAACGCCACAGAATTCGCTGATAGTCGCGTTGAGCTTCTACAATATTAACCTGTAGGAACATCTTACGCAAATCGGCTGTAAAAACAACGGAATGCATTCGAAAGTGTAATAAGATTTCAGTTAAATTTCTTTGAAGCTTAGGACCTGGCAGAAGCATGTCATTTAAAGATACTCCAATGTCAGACTTAGAAGAAGCGTCAAAAACTACGCGAATGCTTGAGGGTCCTTCGTTCCGCACGACGCAATGGTGCGGGATATAGTAAGCGTTCGGTGAGCTCAAAGGAGCTTCTGGAACAATTTCCATATAACCAAGATCGAGGAAATCTTGCAGGAATTTGTGATAAGCCATTTTCAAATCGTTGTCACGATCTAAACGACGTTCTAAATAAGTCAACCTGCGCTCAGCAATCTTACGAGTGTTCCCAATGACAGGTAAATTATTTTGTTCTTCTCGAAATGGAAGGGATACAATATACCTGCCGGATGACTCGCGTAAGACCGTTGACTTATAAATCTGTTCACATTTATCATTTTCAGGATTAGTCGATACTGGATTGGCTAACTCTTCGGTTTCCCAGAATTTCCTCAAACTAGAGTCTAATAAGCCATCGGTAGAAATGCAAAAGGTATTGATCAACCGTGGTGTATCGGGAATCCGACCTATGACAGCCCAACCGAAAACAGTTTCGATTGCTGATGGTGTACCTGGATCACCAAGAATACGACCACCAAGAACGATGTGAGGATAAAGGTCTGCACCTATAAGAATATCTATAGCACGAGGTTCACTAAACTGAGGATCTGCTAACCGTAAGTTGGCTATATGTGGCCATGTGCTCAAGGGAGTAAATTGAGTACTCATAATCTTAGGTACAACCAAAGCCTGGAGCTCGAGATCTGATGCGTTTGGAGATTGAAGATAGCATTTCACAATGCCCTTTGATGTATCGAGAGCGATATTCGAGAGGCCGTGTATCGGAACAGATGCCTTACGTCTTGATAAACCCAGACGACTGACACAATTGTCAGTGATCAGACTAGCCTGACTGGCAGAATCTACAAGTCCTAGTGCGGACTGGTAATTTCCAATAGAGTCCCTAACTAGAACCTGAACAGTAGCCAATAGGACAGTTGTGTTTATACTAGCAGGATCAGGAAGAGAAGCAATCAGAGAAAGTTTTGGACTTGCTTCTTGTACATCTGAACTAGTAGATGGTGTAGGATTGTTGTTTACTCGAGAAACAACAAATGCAGAGTGGAGAGAAGTATGATGTCTCTCTTGGCATAAGCGACATGTATACTTCGAAGAACATTCCTTATCGAAATGAGTTTTAGCAAGACAATTGAAACAATGTTTATGTTTACGGATGAATGACAATTTATTTCTGGGTGAAAACTGAATATATTTAGGGCATTTGCCTAAACTATGCTCAGACGACTGACAGAGAGCACAAGAGTACGTTTGAGGGATAGTTTTTACCACAAGAGTATTCACCGGTCGAGAGGGCTTGAAATTTGTTTTGCTAGTTTTGGGCTGAACCATAGCACCAAAGGAAGTACTAGCTTCACGAACGCGAACTTCGCATTCCAAGTGATTTGTGAAATCTTCAATAGTTGGAAACGAATCAGCCAAAAGAGATTGTTCCCAACTCTTTCGCAACGATATATCAATTTTCGTTGAGAATAGAAAAATCAATAACGTTGACCAAGTATCAACTGGATGTCCTAGAGTACGGAGTGCACCGATATGTTCTAGGATACCATTCAAGAATGTTCTAAGTGATGAAGTATCGCTATTGATAGCTGGAATATTCATGAGGGCTTCGAGATGAGCTGATGTAATAACACGCTTGTTATCATAGCGACTTTGAAGTAGATCCCATGCAACCTGATAATTTCCATCCGTTGTTGGCAAGGAACATACAATGGCGAGAGCGTCACCCTTCAAGGTGGTTTTTAAATATAAAAACTTCTCGACGTTCGACAGACCGGGATTGGTATGAATTAATACCTTGAAAACATCTGCAAACGCCGTCCACTGTTTTACATCACCTTCAAAGGAAATTAGGTCAACTTTAGGAAGTCGCAAATTGTTATGATGGGCAGATTCAACCTTTTCTTCAAAAGTGTTTTTATTTTCAATCTGAATCAATCTGGAGTTAATCGCTACAATTTTATAAAAATATTCCTTAAATGTCGATTGCAAACCCTGTTGCGTGACTTCAATATTATTTTTAAAGCAATAAGACACCAATCGCTTGTATGTAGTGTCAAAGTTATTTCTTAAGGCGGACAAATCATTGAACATCGCTTTGAAAAGGTGATAATTTTCGGACCCGATAGAAGTACTAATTGCTCCTTCGGCATGTTCGAAAATCTGGTTTATTTGTGAAATATACGATTTCAAATCAAATTCAGCTTCAGAAATATAAGCCATGATCGTTAGAATGATAAGCAGAGAAAAATATAAATATCAACTTTTTTTGACAAATGTAATATAATAATAATAATATTAATATATATTACTTATTAATATGAATATATTAATAACATAGATTTAATAATAATATCAATAATATTAATTAATATTAATTATATCAATATTATATTATATCGAAACGATACTGGAGCGAAGCACGCTAAATCGTATAGCAGATTGCAAGCTAAATGTAGCAGTCTATGAGGCAACCGATTTAATAAGGCAAAAACTTGGCTAGAGTGAAGCACGCGCGATGCCGTTCTGCGTTCGCAAAGAATGGCTGAAATACCGGACGGTAGTTTCAATGGTTAAATTGGTGATTTATATTCTTCGAAAACATTTTCTATGTAATGCAATACATGAAATACAATAAAATATGCTTAAATAAAATACGTATGGTAATTATATATTTTAAATTAAACTTGGAGGATATATTACGAATGTACTGTCATACAATATAATATTATTATAGGTTATCTTCGGCGAGTATATCTCGGTTCGAATAGACCAGAAATATCTCGGTTCGAATGAACCAGAATTATCCCGGTTCGAATGGACCAGAAATGTACGGTTGTACATGGATTAGGGGAAGTGGACTGTATGGTTTTATGGATGGGAAGGTTCACAGCTGAGAATAAATGCCAATTTAACAAGAAACCAAATAAGACCAACCTTTGCTGTGTTGATGGCCGTCTGTGGTTCGCCTGCCTTAGCCTATTTCCTCACTGCTTCCTTGATGTTTGTGGGTTTCACGAGCTCGGTGAAATGATGATGTGTCGGGATGTCACGGATTGCGGTACGCGGCGAAAAGGCACGTTATTTGCACGCGCGATCACGGGTTGCAGGCGACGGTACTCGTTTGTATTTCTTTTGCAACTGACACCTACCGACAGCCGTGACAATTGGAAAGGGTTGCCAGTAATAAAAACTGGGGGAATTAGACAATGGTAATATTGCAATGTATAATAAACATAAATAATAAACATTTATAGAATAAATATTGATATGGAATTTAAATATTGTATTAAATAGCTTAATTATAGGGTGACGTCGGAACAGTCTCGATTAACCGGAGATTATGTCGGAAAATTTTCAGATGAAGCCATCGACCCCAGTCTCGACGCGAGGACTTCTCCGGCATCCGATGGCCTGGTGACCTGAATATTCTGTGAAGCACTTACAGAAGCGCTCGGGCGGGGTTTTTGAAATGAATATAACGGCAATGGACACAGAACAATCATAATATGGTTGATAATAACCGTTGTTTTACGATTATAATACATTAAGACGACTCAAAACGGTTATTTCTGTATTGGTATTCCGTATAAACCGTATTGGTACAAGATATAACCACAATTTCGGCGAAATAGACATTTTTCATTTGCATAAAGGCGAATTTATACTCAACATAAAAAAAACCTTCTTTGAACATAATATTAGTAATAGTATTCTCGTCACCACACTGACACACACACATATATATATTATACATATTCATTAACACACTCTTACATTCCACACCCTATTATATTCACAGATTATAACACTCATATTATTACTATATATTAGTTCCTAGTTCGTTCTGTTAAAAGTATCTGTTAAATTGGAGATGTCTGCAGTCGGCTTAAGTTGTTATTTATCTATTTCTATGTACCTGTCATTATGTATGGCTGTAAGCATTTCTCATACAAATAAATAAATAAATAAATTTCTCCGTAATAAATTTTCATTTGTATATATCGCGTAACTAAACTAAACAGCCGTTATGTGAAATAGCATGGTTTATGACCACGCCCAGCACGCAATCGCGTCTGAGACTATCGACCATTTCTATTTAGGCCAAAGTATCTATGTAGAAAACCATTCGTCTACCCTCTTTTGAATATTTCATTTGAGAGCGTCGAATCAAAGGCCGCATTTGCAGGGTAATCGCCCGTAAAGTAAAGACGAACCCAACCTGAGAGTTACATCCTGAAGCTAGAACCACAGCCACTCGATAAAATATGAATAAAAGTCGTTTCGGTACGGTGACCGTGCTTGTAACGAAACGCTGCACCGTGAACGAAGGACACCATTGAACGATTCTGACCTACAAATTGTACCCTGCGAAAAAACCACGATGAACCGCGCCCTACCGTTTTCTATAAAATATCGATAGAATTTAGTTGATTTTTAAAAAAATAAGGGATATGCTTTTTAAATACATTTTTTTTAAATAATAACACAAAAATATATATTGTCTAAAAATTTTAAAACTTTTATATCAAATCATCACTTTCATATTAAAAAAATTAAAATAAAAAAACTCCAATTTTAGGCAAATTTTGATATTTTATTTCTAAGTTGTTATACCATAGGTAAATCTTTTCTGCGTATTATTTATTTTATATGTGATGTTTCTGTTTCCTTGTTTTAAGAAATTTCCTTTGGTAATATCCTAGAATAATAAACTATCTTTAATGTAAATAAACTATATTTATTATATATCTATTTTATTATATATATATATCTCTCATAACGTCTTTGAAAACCTGTAAAATTCAAATTGTTGTAGCATTCGGGTATGTAGGTGCCTTAAGTTAAAAAGTGCTTTAAATTATACCCTTATAAGGTAACCTTATATTTCCGTATCCTTACGAATTAGGGGATAGCCGATATGGCCTACCTTGGAACAGACTTTGATGTGTACTTTATTTATGATGGTACAAAACCCAGGCCATCCGCCCTGCGATTTCAAACATGATTAGTTTTGACGTCATATCAAAATTCATCGTGGCTTTCGAGTAAAAAATTCACGAACGCTTTGATAAAATTGGGTGTGAATTATTTTTGCCTTTTTGAAGTTACACTTCTTTGCGCCCGTTGTACTCATTGGGATGGGATGTTGGTCGAGAAACCGCGTCACGCGTTAGGAGTAAAATCCGTAGAGTGTCTTTTTCTACGTTCTCTACCAAAGATACCCCAAGAGATGGCCAGAGAGATGGCCTAATACCACTATTAACTGTATTTAAACGTTTTCAACTGAGTTTCCACTGTAAACTGTCTTTAATATCAAATTCATCGTAACGACGCAAATATTACGCTGTCAAAGGCTTGGGTTTATTTCCTTATAAATATTTCATTTGTTATATAACGCGTTATGAGGCCAAAATCGCCTTAAGGCTAGAGTGAGACAGCATAAAATATCCAGGCTAAAGGGAAATACATCGTTAGCCGAGTTCCGGGCTTATAATGGAATGGGTTCATATCTCTATATATAAGAGGGGGATAGCATTACATTTCAACCCAGATACCAGCGTAAATAAATAATAAAACAGAACTGTCGAGTCCGGCCCCGCCCGGGTGCGTAGTCCTAAATCATTTTATCTCATCTTGTGTCGTTATTGGTCAATTATGAAAAACAGAATCGATGTATTGTAAAAAAACTTAGTTGAATTTGCATGTTAATGTAATCAATTACGCCTCTGTGGTTTTATTTTTTTCGATTTTTTTATTCAGGAAAAATGCAGGCTTTTAAGACAGTAGAAATGTAATTATTCAAGTATATACATATATATTTTTATATACAGGTTGTTCCAAGACCATTCCCGGAAACTTAAGGGGGATGTTGTGTAACCTATTAAGAGTTAGAATTTGCATTAAAATGCGAAAAAATCCTCATTTTATTATATTTTGTATGGTATAAATTCGGTAAGCGCGCGAATTCCAATGCCGCGCCGAACGATAATGGTCTTGACACCGTTACGGCGTACGGCGACAGCTGAGTGCTCACAACAAAGATTTCTTTTACTATTTATTATCTGGCACGCTTTTTGACAGGGATTCGAAAATAAATTTTATGTCATTTAAATTCATAAACGTCAACGTTAATATTCTCTGTCATCTACTACTTTCATCACGAGTGCCGCGGGCACTAGTCGACACGCGCCGAAGCCGCCTGCAGGGCCTAGCTGCCAACCAGTAGAGCTAATCTGAAGTAACTCTGCAGTAGTCTGGTAAAGTGAGCTTACTGATGTTGAACGGTTAGTATACTATAAAGCTTAGTAAATCTATATATATATAAAACAAAGTCGGGTTAATTACACCATTTATATCTCAAGAACGGCTGGACCGATTTTTATAATACTTGATTAGTTGAATTTGTCTCCGCCCCGAATTGCAGAATAACTATTAAAACATATAAAAAAATATAAAGAAAATTATAAACTCATACATTTTGTATGGAAAGGAATTGTATTCTGTGGAATTCTATTTTCTAACGGTAAGTTGCCTTCGAAGATGTTCACTTTGAGAGGTTATCACATTTGTCATTGTGCGCGCATCGATGATTAAAAGATTATTGTATATTTATTGAACTTAATTCATTTTGAGTATTCCTAAGTTCGAAGTTCGTCGGGTCAGCTTGTAATGATACAAAACCATAACGTTTGTAATGAGACGTTCACAAACGTTAAACTTTTCCTAAACAATACATTCTATCCCTACGATAACTATAGACTGAACTTTGAAACAGATATAATTGCCCAACTGTACGAGAGTTATTCAAACTTTAGGAAAAACTACTATCAGGAAGATAACTAACCATTGCTAGCCAGAGATGAATTTAAAAAGTTAGTTTCATTGATGTTTTGAGAGGGTGAAATCGAGCAATGAGGGTTACAGGGGTAGTTTGTTGGGGTTGGGTTTGAAAATGGCCTATACATACTACTCGCCGGGTTGAGTCCTCTTAAATTTTAATACTAATAAAATAAACCAATTATACAGTCATCATAAGGAATATGCATAGAATATGACGTCATATGGCCGCGGGAGTAATGCTTCGATTCGCGTCATTTGCCTTGAATTTGTATCAGTCTGAACTTGACACAGTTCGCGTATTAATATGATGCATCCATCTTTGCAATACGAAAAACGAAAAAATACTTGAGCGTCGAAAAACTAATATGGCTAATATTTAATAAAAAAAAAATACCTTACCGTGAGAACATTTGGCAGCAGTGACGTTTCAGCTGTTTAATAGGTTGTTTTACCTAACACAAGACGAGTTATCTCGTAGTTGGCAGTCAACGTGTTAAGTTGTGTTGTCGAAGAATTTTCCCTCTAATAATTTAGTTTGTTTTTTTCAATGGAGGATTTTTTTTCGGGAATTAGTGTATTCTTGCACTACGCGGTCGATTATACCCTAATTAAACCTAACGATCAAAACTCAAACTTATTTTTTCGTAATAAAAACATTTAATTTTAATTTTAGAGATGTTAATTGAGGGTGTAAAACGCACCACACCCAAGTACGCCACTATGCGTCGAGTACACTCCTCGCGTATCATACGCGCGGAACGGCGGGGTTTTACCAGTGTTGGGTTTTTACAGCGACGATTCATATGACATGCCGTATCTATTAGTTTTAAAAGATCGCCGGTTGACCACCACTACCGAGCCGCCATTTTGAAAAGCGCAAATAAAAACTCCTATTGATAGCGTGAGGCATTGGCTATAATAACTAACCTAGTCCTTGAATTCAGAAGAATCCGCTGCCATTTTATAACTCCGTATGCAGGGCAATAATTAAACGCCGAAAAAATAATAGCCCAACGACCATAGTAAATAAATAAAGTGTCGAGCGACGCATCAGTAAGATGGCGCTGGGCCAACTCTAAAGATAAAAAAAATAACGGTTTGTTTTGATGGCGACTCTCGTTTTCGACGGAACAGATAAAGGAGAGATCTTGAAAATTTGC
This sequence comes from Neomicropteryx cornuta, assembly GCA_020383195.1. Lineage (NCBI taxonomy): Eukaryota > Metazoa > Arthropoda > Insecta > Lepidoptera > Micropterigidae > Neomicropteryx > Neomicropteryx cornuta. The sequence continues at coordinate 9,681,363 of JAHKQU010000024.1, forward strand.
CAAAATGATGGCCGGGGCCCATACCCGACATTTGACATTTTTGACTGCCGCGGAAACAACCTATTAAACAGTTGAAACGTCACTATACAAATGTAATAAAGCGAGTGACAGATTCCACCGTATATTCAAAGAAATTTCCAGTGTATATTCAAAATATTGTGGTCATACGTTTTGATCAATCTAGGTAGTAATTAAAACTTTGAAAAACAGCAATACCTATTCAGTAATTTCTGTAAAAAAGAAACTACTCAAAGGCACATTTTATATTAGAACCCTTTTAGGGTGCATTTGGCGCCAAAAGTTCTTAAGACCAGATTAATGACCTTGAAAAATCACTCATCTACTATACATCCATAGTGCAGGCATGAGTCGTTCAATCTTTACAATCTGGTATCATCTGATTTACCATAAACTTGTCTATAATAAAATAACACTTCGATTTTTTTATTTCGTAAATAAAACAAAAAAAAATGCTCATATCAAATTTTTCTTGTTGACCACCCAATTTTTCACTATTTTGACAATTTTTTTACATTTTCAAATATTTATAACTATACATTACCATTTATAACTCTTCAAAAATATGTAGTTTTCGAAAAAAAAAACAACTGCTGATGGCTGGGGACGGAAGTGCGTCAGTGTATTTTCACTAAAAAATTATAAATAGTATTAGACACTGCATTGAATTGAAAAAAAAAATAAAACAAAATTGGCTCGTTGCGATTCCAATGGTGCAAACGTCAAATTAATAAATCATACTGAAATAATAGCAAAAATAATCAAATTAAGCGGGAAATTCTGACGTATTTAAACATCCGTGTGTCAATAACTCGTCTCAGTCGTTTCGTCAATTATTTATTTGAAGTTTGCATTTCTCCCTTCCAATATGCTGCTAGCATAGGTTAGGTTAGGTTTGTGACAGAGGCACCTAGTTATTTTGCACCGAAGTGCGTTATTATTAATTTTATTTATACTTGCCACGTGTCTAGATAAAAATATACCACTATATACCAACACAGAGTCAAGAAAATTGAAGAACGTTTTGAGTTTGTTTCACACCACACCGCATGGAAATTTCTGCGCAGTATAAAAATATTCACTCGGACAAGCTGCGATACTCGTTTTGATTTAAATCGATAGTTTTTTCTGGGGTTTTAATTAAGTGAACTTGTGTACTAGAATTAAAGCTAAATATTTCTACAACTGTATAATATTTCTACAACTGTATAATATTTCTACAACTGTATAATATTTCTACAACTGTATAATATTTCTACAACTGTATAATATATCTACAACTGTCGCGTTTTCGAAACGCGCCCGCGTCGGATATGTCCTGTCGCGTTGAGAATGGAAAGTTTTACCTGTTACGTCTTTGAATATATATACAAGCGACTAAATTAAATTTGGTAATTGTAATTTAGCGGACGCATTATAAATTCATTTATCTTTTCGATTTATCAACGCAATATTATTTTTAAATCGTAATGTAACATAAAAACAAAATCAATATGTTATTATTATTATTTCGTAATAGGCAGGCAGCATAGCCGATAAGCCTATATTTTATTTTTTCTTTGTTTTTATTTTTCTTATATGTTCGTCTAGATTGCTTTTAAATTGGTTGACTGTCTTTGATTGTAAATATGACACTTTCTGGTAATCCATTCCATGCTTCCACGACTCTGTCGCTGATGAAGTTCTTCCTGGGGTTGCTTGAGAAGGACGTCCCATCTAACTTCATACAGTGCTCACGCAGTTGGGTGTTTTTATCAAAGGTGAATAGTGAGGCTTTAATATTTTGTATGTCTCAATGAGGTCCCCTCTATCTCGCCTCTCTTTTAATGTTACTAGATTGAGAATTTTTAGTCTCTCCTCATAGGCTTTACTCTTTACTCTTTAGGCCAATAGGTATTTTCGTAGCTCTACTTTGTACCCTTTCTAACATGTCAATGGTCCTTCTGAAAGCATGGGCTCCACACTTGAAATCCAAACTCCAATATTGGTCTCACATATGTTTTATATATATTCAGTATATTAGTACCTCGAATGGTTACCAACTATAAGTTAAATAACGTATTGCATCGTTTCAGATTAAAAAACTATCCGCCGATATGTAGTTCCGATCCTGCATTAACCGTTTAGCTGTATCAAATTGCAAATTCCAAAACGTCGAATATTTTTGTATAGATAGATTTCCTTAGAAAAATTAAAATGCATAGCGCTAAAATTTACGTGCTGAGATATGGCAAATGAATTTACCGCCGCCATTTTAGCTACGAAATAACTTTTCTATTTAATTTTAAAATAGTATTTTTTGCTGATTAATGTTTGATTGTCGATATAGATCAACGTCCTAAAATGAGTGCCGTTAATTTAACAACAGCCTGTATAGTAAACACAACAAAATATGGCGGTCGAGCGGGAAACGGTATTTGTATTATACTATAATCTCGGATTTTCCCGCCAAAGTTCATCCGCCATTTGCGAACGCCTCATCTTAAACAAGGATGTTAATTGCATCGTGGTAATCAACGAATTGGTGATCGCGCTAATTGCCTCTCCCCAGCCGGAGGAGGATCACGCGCTAATTAGTCAGCTGGCTGGAACATGACGCCAATTATTATCAAGCATGGAGACGAAAGATGGCCGGCGTGATGCAGAAAAAAAACAATTTATATTACACACACACTAAAAAACAACGAGCTAATTGTAAGTTTTACAACAGCACGTTGAGCGCCATTGATATATCTAACACTACCCCCGGAATTGAAGATTGTCAACTTTAGCTTAGTTTAGTTTATTCAACAAACTTACAATTCCTTCCTTTTATATACCAGCCAAGCCCAAGGCTTCTCTGCCGGAAACCAGGTGTGTAAAATACAGATATTATTAATTGTGAAACTTGTTCAAATTATTAGTTCTGTATTTTACACGTCCTTTACAATATAAATCCCAAGGTTCCGCGCATTAAAAAAAACAGCAAATAGGTCTTACAATTCCTAGTGTTATTTGTTAAGAAACTATATCAAAATTCATTATGGTATTCGAGAAAAAAAATGTTGAAGTTTCTATTCCAACTCATGTGAAACAGATATTTTTCAATGGCTCCTCCCTCGGATAACTCCGTCACTGGATCACTAGGCCGCGGTCAGTCAAGATCGAGGTTAATGACCTGCCGCGTTGTTCGAAACGCCCCATTAGGGCGGAGTTAAATGATCGCTGTCTGATATTACTGGTCGAACAGAGGGCGGTCTAAGAAGAAGGGGTAACTCCTTTCCCCTTCTCTGGGGTTGTAAGAGGGATGCTATTGGTCGACAGATAATATTGATTTATCGATTGATAAGATCGATTTACACCAATTTTATTACAAATATAATAAATTTGGTGATTACATTTTGTTACATATTTTCTTACTCTTAATAAGGAACTTAAACACTCCCTAAAGTTTGTGGGATTGACCTTGGGCCATCCTGTATACACATTAATTATATACATTTTTATAGCTTAGTAGTATTTTACAAACAAGAAATAAGTAAACTTATAATAAAATTTTAAAATAATATTCAACACGCTAAGTCAATTTATCTACAAACAATTAAAGAGAGTGTTTTTGTGAGATTTCATATTTATTTTTTTTGGATTTAATATTACTTTTAATTAAAGATCTTGGCAAATTATTAAAAAAGAATGGTACAATGAATTGCAACGCTCGTTTACCATAAACATTTTTAAATGCAGGTATAAACAACATTTGCCGTGTACTATATGTGTATTGAACGAGTGTTTTGAACTTGTCAGAGTCGAAGAAGTGGACCACCATCCTATATATAAACATCACGTTTGCCGGGAGAATGTTACAATATTTAAATAAACCGGGATCATCACTCATAATATATATAATTTTTTTTTTAGGAACAATTATATTTATTATTCTAATCAGTATTTCTAATGTGCAATCTATAGCTCTAACCTTAGAGTGGTATATTTATTAATTTATACTTATTTAGGAAATAAGACAGCTAGGTTAGGTTCACACAGATGGTATAAAATAATGTTACCATCTTACAAATATAAAATAAAACCAATTAAATATTTCCACCGAGTGAGTCCAATCAGTGGTTAACCTAAAACAGAAAACAGAGAGGGGGAGGGGGAGGAAAGGCAAATTTCATGCAAACGTTAAATTTTTAATAAGATTTCTGAACGACACAGGGTTGTAATTAGATATATCATTTCTGGGTATTTTAAATTTAAGGTTGAACACATTCTATAAGTGGGTTCATTCTGCATTCTGGCCATAATTGGTTGTACGGCGCGGAATGTCTAGCAAATCGTTTGTTCTAGAAGTTTTCTTAATTTTGACATATATATTTTTCCATACAAAATAAATAATATACCAGGAAATGTTTGGTTCGCGCGCCGGCCGTCGGTTGGCCAGTCAGGAGGAGTAACTATGCGTTTAAACGCTAATAGGATTCTCTTTTGTTACTAACTTTTTTTTTGACATATTGAAAAACTCGTAGAACAAAAGTTGATTAGTACGAAGTATAGAGTAGAGAAATAGGGTTCGACTCAACTAACGTTCGGTACGACTGACCCAACTCCGGTACACATAAACAAACTGCTTTGTAAGCGATATCGAACTGTTCGGTAGAGAAATAAAATGACGGTATAGGCGAGGAGCGCGAGGCGCGTTTGCTTACTACTGATTGTGTGATTGACGTAACAAAACACGCTTGTAATGCGTACACAAATTTTCAGTTACAGGAAAGTTTTGTTAGGTGAACGATTTATCAATCTACGGTCTATCAAACAGATTGTGTTACTAAAATTCAGTAGCGACAACAATTTATGATTCTACTGAACTTTTCGATTTACTTAGAGCTCGATGCTTTTTTCAGTATAGTTACCAAAGTCGCTGGTGCAAAATATGCTTACTACCGACTCATAGCTGACTTCAAAGACCATATGTGTACTTCAAAGAGCATATGTGACCATATGTGTGACCATATGTACGTATTTTTATGTAACACGTGATAATTACTGGAATGAAATTAAACAAGTTCTGTTCAACAGATGTATTAATAAAGACACAAGTAAGATTCCTAAATACATTTTATTTAAAATCCTAAAAACCTAATTGTATTGTTAGATTATTATGTTGTTAATGATTAATAGTAACATATAAATACTTGTAATTGCAATTACGTATAGAATATACATACATACTATATTTTTATCACATTCATCATAAATTATTTTTATAAATACATACTAAAACCATACTTAATTTATTTTTATTAACATACAAGTGTCACACACTCACGACTACCACAAACATCACTCACAAATTACACATAAAACTTAAAAAAAAAATCTACTGTATACGTATATAATATTAATAATCTATATATATTTTAAGAATACTGTTCAAATTTTTATGCTAATGTATTATGTAAAATGACCGAAATCCATAATTGGTTTTATATACTAGTAATAAGTTTTGTTTGTAATTGTAAAAATGTAATAGTGTGGATTTTTCAATAAAGAATAAATAAATAAATTTTAAATTATGGTCAAATACTAATGTATTGACAGTAGGGTAGTTTCCCGCCTACAAATATTGTAATACAGGTCAATTGGATAGGTCGGGAACACAATGCCAAACGTTCAATAGAGTATTTATATTTTTATTTAGTTTTTTTTTGTTACCTATATGAAAACACGTTGAACGAAAGTTGCTAAGAATCGTGTAAAAAGGATCTATGCTTATCTACAAATAAGATTTTCGCGCACCAATAAATCACATCAACGGCGATCTGGTTCTCCAGAATTTTCATTACTTCATTAAGTTTCACCAGCAAAATAGCGGAGACGGTTGGCATTTGTTTTAATCGCCCACCCGCCTTCGTAGTTCAAAGGAGCGCAGCATCCATCGCCGCGGGAACGCGTTAAGTTATTTTTATCTTTTGTCTCGCAATAAAAACAAGATAGGTCGCCCACTGCTATAGCGTTTGAAGGCAATGTGTCATAATATCTACCCTCGTTTAACAAAATGAAATTCATCTTTTAAGTAATATTTCTAAAGTAATTAAGATACGCGCGGTGCAAAGCAATTGAATCAATTTTTTTGACTTATATGCTTTCTTCTGAGGTGGCATTATTATTAAAAAAAAACTTCTAAAGTCTATTTAATTGGCCCTCAATTAAAAAAAATGTCATTAACTTCTTTAATTATAGCGCGAAGTCAAATCGTACTCTTAGAATAGGGTTGCCATAAGTGGTTTGGCTCCGATCGGGACTGATTTTAGTATAGAAGGAAATATTGTGGAGTTATAGGAGGAGAAGGGGAGGGGGGCGCCCCCCCCCCCCAATAGCGCCGCAATCTGGTTTGTGAAAAAAGGAAATCTTTCAATGGTATCAGCTCCCTCACAAAGGTATTTCAGTTTTTCATTCCGTGCTGTAAATATGGAAAAATATTTGTAAAATACATCCCTGTGTGTACATGTTGTTTGTACATCCCTTGAGCCCACACTTGATTATTTGTTTACCGGGACACATGGTGGGTCAAACGGGACAACCTGGACCGAGGCTCTAAACCGGTGACATGTCCCGGTGTACCGGGACGTATGGCAACCCTACCTTAGAAGGACGCACTCAGTTTGAAGGTATAAAACCAATTGCAAAATATACTAATTGAAAAAAACTATGACAAATATTTGACCACGCGCTTTGGAAGTAAAACTAATAACTTATAAAATAATACAATAAACTATTTATTGTTAGTAAACTAAAAACAAAAAAAAATAATTCTGTAGGGAAGTTTCCGCACGCCTTTAAGAAAATTCAACGGGACATTAACCGAATGAGCGTGTCGCATTAGATTTATTCCCTGCCTAGGAAAAAAGGTGTGGGGTTTCACTTCGATCAAATGCATTTTAATCAGATTTTCACCCACTCTAATGTGAACACACCCTGTATACGACTTGCGTTGTACGCTGAAAACTGCGCACAGAAATAAACGCGCTGTATAACTCGCGCTTCATAGCTCCAGTGCGTTCATAGTGTCGTCAACAAAGAATGTTTTTGAGTGTTCTGTGTCTATGCTACAAATAGCACTGTGAGACATCACCCTGTTTATTTCTCGATTCTTCTATTGTGTTCATATACAGGCTGTTCTGAAACGAGAGGTAGGTATGGGGCGTGAACTTATTTTACTTCTATGTACGGTTGACCTTAAAATCGGTAGGGCGTCAAGTTTTACTCTATAGTCAGTAAGCGATTGTAAGTTTTTATTTAATTACAGCTTTATAATAGAGAAATTAATAAAACAATCTTTTTATGTTTTAGACCTTTTATTTACTATATTTTTTTATTTTATTTCCTAAATTTTCCTATAATATAATTCCTATTTATACAGGGATGTCCCAAGGTTCCACGCATTAAAAAAAACAGCTAATAGGTCTTACGATTCTTAGTGTTATTTATTAAGAAACTATATCAAAATTGATTATGGTATTCGAGAAAAAAAAATATTGAAGTTTCTATTCTAAATTAAGTAAAACAGATATTTTTCAATGGCTCCTCCCTCCGATAAGTACGTCACTGGGTCACTAGGCCGCGGTCGTTCAAGATCGAGGTTAATGCCCTGCCGCGTTGTTCGAAACGCCCCATTAGGGCGGAGTTAAATGATCGCTATCTGATATTACTGGTCGAACAGAGGTCGGTCTAAGAAGGAGAAGTAATTTCTTACTCCTTCTCTGCGGTTTTAAGAGGGATGCTATTGGTCGACAGATAATATATTGATTTATCGATTGATAAGATCGATTTACACGAATTTTATTACAAAAATAATAAATTTGGTGATTACATTTTGTTACATAATTTCTTACTCTTAATAGGGAACTTAAACACCCCCTAAAGTTTGTGGGATTGACTAAAAGTAATTTTAGTGAAATATTACTTCCAACCTTTGATTGGTGCTGTATATTTTATCTATTTTCCCTTTTATGACTTCATCAATGGTGATTTCATCATTAAAAATAATAAATAATCAGAATAATCCCTAAATTGAAGTTACATCATTTTATAATATAACGAAGAATTAAAATAAATGAAATCTATTGCATTGTTGGCTCATGTCACTTAGACAACTTTAAAATACGTTTTCTATAGTATATATATTTCAAAATTCTAATACCAAGTAAAAGTATTTTTCGTAAAACTTAACATTATATTTATTACAATAGTCGATGATTTACCTAGGTTATGTGTTAAGCCAAATATCTGTATTAGATAAATTTTCAAACAGCCTGTATTCAATAGTGTGTCAACGGACTGCTCTTAACATCTGGATAAGAGTTTAACCTATTTTAAGACATCATAATGTGAGCCCAAGGTGTCAGGGGCCCACCTTTTTGACACAAAACCATTCAAAACCAAATTAAATTTAACGGGAGGAATCCATATGTTTTTTTTTATAGGTTCAGGCAAAATAATATGCCCCCAGGAACAGATTACTTTGGCGTATAGCACATACGCCATACATAGCCACACATATGCCACACATATGCCATACATCTATACATAGAAACCTAAAAGTGACGGTATAGAGCGCCGACGGTCGAATCTTGAATCACTATGGGCGAAATGAAAAACCATACTTTTGTCTCGCTTTGGCTCCATACCTATCCATCTCTTTCGCGCCTTAACTGGCAAAAAAGCAATACCGCGCTGGTATTGCTTTTTGGTATACCTAAGTAAACCTTTCTAAGTCGATGTGAGTGATCATGGTTTAAAAATAAAAGCGACAGTAAAATGTTACGAAAAATTCACGAACAGAATCTAAAAATAAAATCGATTAAAAACGTTACTTTTTCTGTTATATGTGTAAAAATAAAAACAAGAAATCGTCTCACAAAAGATAGTTACGTTACGTTCGGAACGCTTTGAGGAACGATCTCTACTTTCGAACCTATCACCTGCTGTATTTCGTACTGTTCATCGACACTGTTATGTCGTTTTTATATATTTATATTTAAATATCTAATATTCAATTTAATATTCATCGATTTTCAAGAGAAGGAAAAATGTAGTTTGCGTGGATTAGTAACACCTCTTTAGGCAAATGATTGTATCGAGGTGTTACCTATTTGAAATATATAGGGGTGATGATTTCAGAGGCGCGGTTTTCAAGAAGAGATAAAACGCATATAATTTGATGTTATGGCTAAGAATTTAGTTTTATTATAAAGATAAGGGTTTGCCATTATGTTTTAAAAATGATTTCGGGTAAGTGGCCGCCGCGGCTGACTCGAACAAATTCCAGCCGAGAGGCCCAATTTTCAACCACTTTTTGCAGCAAGTTGGGCCGTATGTCAGCAATAACGCGCCGAATATTCTCTTCCAAGGCGTTAATCGTGTCCGGCTTATCTGCGTAGACAAGCGACTTCACATAACCCCACAAAAAATAGTCCAGCGGTGTTAAATCGCACGATCTTGGAGGCCACGCCACGTTGTTCAGGAGTAAGTCTATTCATTATGAAATGGCAAACCAAACTGAGCATAAATCAAGTGACAGCTGTCAAAAACACCAACTACGAAAAAAGTAGTGCCAGATTGAAAACCACGCCTCTAAAAAAAACAACCCTATATAAGAGAGCTAACATCATATTCATATGGTACTTAGTAGGACTTAATAGTAAAATTAAAAGTAAAGTGAACTCAAGGTTGAATAAATTGCTTGTCGCATTATTGCTTTGTTTTTTCATTTTAAAGTTTGCGTCAGTCACAGTCTATCTGTCAACCCCAATGAAAGATAAAAAAATATATTTATTTATTTATTCATAATGGCACAATGGAAAGTTACAACAATAAATGATATAACACTGAAAAAACAAATAGTCATATAGACAAATTAAATATCAGACATTTATTGTTGTTTTGAACTAATAAGGCAACACTACTACATTAAAAAAAAACTATTCTAAGAGCAACCAGAAGAAAGTTGCAGAAAAAATAAAATACTTATTAAGTACGTGAGACATTACTAATAACAAGGGATAAATAATATAGGATAAATTATTAGTAGACATTTAAAATTTAATTAAAATCTACTGAATATCTTTAAACCTTTCTATGTTAAATCATAATTTAGTATCATCATCATCATTATTCATAATACTTTAATAATAATATAATACATAATACTTTAGTGATATTACATTTTACTTAGTAGCTAGGTTATAACTTATAACCTAGCTACTTAACCTAGCTACTTATGAGGAACCGCCATTATGCTTTCCTTATCTGGTCGATACGTCACAAGAACGTTGAGATGGCCATAATCTATGTATTTCGAAATAATATGGAACTTCTGCTCATAGATTTTTGGTTGTTCAATATTCAACGGTAGTATATTACCAATTTTGTTTTCAAAAATAAATTATTAAATTAATGTAAAGGTTACTATTTAAAATAGTAAGAATAATTGACCTGTAAGCATACGGTCGCCATTCTCTATAACACCACAACACCAGTTGATTAGAAGTCATTATAGTTTTAAGGTGTTATTACTTTGTTAATACATTAATTAACCCGAAACGACTTGCCATTAACTTTAATTTTTTATTAAAAATATGTTCTGATTGATATTTTTTTACGTATTTATACTAGGTTTAATTTCACTAGCTGATAAATGTTATTTTACCTAAGTAACTATAAAAAAAAATAAACATAAGTTTTTTTTTAAGGTTAATTTTTGTATATGTGCTCTATTTATGTTTAATGGGATAGTAATTTATATTTATAAATCAAATTGGTGTACTTACACTCAATATATTGAATATTGTGTATTTTATAAATAATATTCTGAATAGTTCGACGTAAATATTTATATAGGATGTCCCAAGGTCAATCCCAATAAAAAAAACAGCTGATAGGTCCTACGATTCCTAGTGTTATTTGTTGAGAAACTATATCAAAATTCATTATGGTATTCGAGAAAAAAAATGTTGAAGTTTCTATTTAAAACCTAATATATTTGTGTAAAACGAGTTTGAGTGCATTCACGATGTGGCGCCCGACGTGTTTTCAGCGGGTTTAGTATGCCCGGCGAACGCTGCCGTAATATTATGATTGTTTTACACAAATTTAGTTTAAAAAATAATTAATTTGGGTATTAAATATTTTTGCATTCTTTTACATAGTTTCTTACTCGTAACAGGGAACATATACACCCCCTTAAATTTACGGGAATGATTTGGGACACCCTGTATAAACAGGATAACTATAAACTTATGGGTGCTAATTTAAAATTTCATATTTTCCGATGAACTGCGTTGATACTGTATTGTAAATCTCTTTAAGTGAGATTGCGATTGCACTCGTTGCATCTGAATTTTTCTAATTTCTTATGACATTTCAATCCAATCCATTCATTTCTATTTCCTATGGCATTAATATGACTCAAATGTTGTTTAATCGCATTCGCTACATTAAATTTTTATTATTTTTCGATGAACTTTAATTGTATGCTTGCCGTGAAGTTATGTGATCATTTGCATATTTTCCAATGAACTGCATATATATGCTTCTGTAATTGTTTCTTATGTGTACTTGTGTAATCGCAATTGCTGCATTTAAATTTTCTCATTTTCCGATGAATTGCATCGATGTGTTTCTGTAAATTTGTATTATATGTACTTGTATAATTGCACTCGCTGCATTTAAATTTTTTAAGTTTCCAGTGAACCGCATCGATGTGGATATGTAATTTTGTTTTATAAGCACACGTGTAATCGCATACAGTGCATTTAAACCTTTTAATTTTGCGATGAACTGCATCTTTATGACTCTGTACATTTGCTTTGCGTGGACTTGTATAATTGCACTCGCTGCATTTAAATTTTTTTATTTTCTGATGCACTTCAGTGATATGCTTCTGTATTTCTGATTTAAATGCACACATATAAAAGCAATCGCTACATTTAAATTTTTTGATTTTCCGATGAACTGCATCGATATGCATCTGTAAATGTGCTTTCTGTGAAGTTGTGTGATCACACTGCCTGCATTTATATTTTTTTATTTTTTGATGAACCACATTGATATGCTTCTGTAGTTGTGTTTTATTGGCACCTGTGTAATCGCACTCGCTGCATTTGATGTTTTTCATTTTTCGATGAATTGTATCGATATGCATCTCTAAATGTGCTTTCTGGGAAGTTGTGTGACCACACTCTTTACATTTATTTTTTTTTATTTTTCGATGAACTGTATCGATATGAATCTGCAAATGTCCTTTCTGTGAAGTTATGTGATCGCACTCCATACATTTAAATTTTTTTATTTTTTGATGAACTGCATTGACATGCTTCTGAAGTTGTGTCCTATTGGCACATGTGTAATCGCACTCGCTGCATTTGAAGTTTATTATTTTTCGATGAATTGTATCGACATGATTCTGTAATTGTGATTTATATGATTGCGTATAATCACATTCGTCACACTTAAATTTTCTTATTTTCCGATGAACTGCATCGATATGTATCTGCAAATGTGTCTTATGTGCACTTGTGTAATCGCACTCGCTGCACTTTAACTTTTTTAGTTTCTGATGAATTACAATGGTATGATACGTCAAATTAGATTTTGTTGTGAAGTTCTTATTACATTTATCACACTCAAAATGTTTTTTTTTGTGCACAGAAACAATATGACTCGATAAAATATGGTTTTGCGTAAATATCATATCGCACTCGCTACAGTTATAAGTTTCCCTTTTCAATTTGAATGAATTGTTTGGAGTAGCAGTCAATACCAATTGTTTTTCTTTACAATTAAAGCATACTAAATTTGTTTCATCGTTTTCATTGATTGCAGTATATATCATACCGTATTCATCAAGGGAACAGTTGCAAAAGGTGCAGGTAAAGTCGATTTCTTTTTTTACTGAAATGGGCACTTCTGCATATTGCGTTGTTTTATTGTGGTCTTCAAAATTTTGATCTGCATTAACGCTCGAATTATTGGTCTCTAATTTTATAAATTTAGCACTATTTGCAATTTCGAGAAGGTTGCGTGATGGCGTTTGTTCAACGTCAATTTCACTTCTGATCGAACATCTATCAATCGATTGCTCATTTTTAATGGTGATATTATAGTTTAAATCTGATTTATTTTCGTTTTTCTCCATATTTATTCATAACGTAATTCAATGATTGAACGTATGAATGGTTAGGTAGTATGTGAATGTCGATGGATATAAAATATATAAAAAGATGACAGTCTTCTAGGTGGTATTATATTACAAATCTCACAAAAAATATGTTTTTTTTTCTTGAATATCAATCTTGAAACAAATTTAGCCTGCACTGAATCACGAGTATTTCTTCCTGTTATTTTCGTTTTAGGTTAGTGTGTTTAGAAATGTCATTTAGATTTGACACTTTTGACAGGAGTGTAACAGTGTTGCTATATTCCCTTTCTTACGTATGTATGGACTGTGGAAATAAAAAAATGAAAGAGAAACAAAAAAATAAAAGCTGGTTTGGTCGATTTATTTATTTTGACCACTAGGTCGAAATTTGACCGTAATTAATTAAACTTTTAAGTTTGAATTATTTTTGCATAATTTTATTATATTACGCCAGCTGCAAGCGTGTACAAATACGCCATTAACGTGTGTTATTTGTCTTAATTCCCTGCAATACATATGAAATTTAAATTTAATGTTAGTAACAGTTGAAAAAAAACACAATTACAGCTTGTATTTGTATTTACTTTTTGATTTTGGTGTTATTTTTTATTTTTCATCTATTTGAATTTGCCTCCAAAGTATACTAGGGGACTTGATTGTAACATTAAGCCTTGTGTATATGTGTGTAAGCAATATGTCAGTGGCCAGCTAAAGAGAGGGTAGATTGGAGGATTTCTTCTTGTACAACTGTGGGTGTTAAGATAAGCAAAAAAAAACTAATAAAAGGAACAGTGGAATAACCAAACGAATTTTATTCAGTTCATCCTGATGCTCACAAAATATTTTTTTTTTGATACAATTCATTGTCAGTTTTAATTTTTTCATGTTAAAATGAGACTTCACATTCATAGAAGTAGAAGTAGAATTATTTTTGCTTTACATTAAGTACTACAATGACATCATTTTATTTTCTTTAGGAAATACACTAAAAATTACTACCTCAGAAATATATCAAATAATTTACCTATTGACCTATATGAAATTCGTTTTATAGCTAAAAATTGTAAGCTACTATAAAGTAACGTAAGATCCTGCTATTTTAAAAAGTAGGTGAATGTTAATAAAAAAATGTTTTAGCATTCGGTTAATGACAGTTATGACTGATTACATTTTGAAGACTGTAACACGCTTTTATTAGTAGGTATTACAAATACTGTTAGCAGTGGTCGTAGCTACTCTTTTAACTAATACATCTTGCCAAGGAGGTGGTGGGTGGTAGATGGGGGGGAGGGGGGACAGTGTAGGGGAGAAACTTTATTTTCTTGCAAAGGGAACATTATTTAATGGAAACATCTTAAGTTTTTAAGTGCCTCTCCGTTGGCAGAGCAGCGAATGTTCGAAGGACCAATCTACAAGAGTGGGTCGTATGACACAACCTTCAACATGTATCTAATTTTATCTACAATAATGGATTATATAGTGTTTTTTTTTAAATACACCTTTATTCTTGAGCGTTTTGAAATCTGAAAACGCTTTGATTTTTTTATCCACGAATGAATACCTTTCCGAATAAGTGATCGTATGAATAAACGAACAAAGAAATTGAGTATTTTGACAGAAATATGTTCAATCGCAAAAAATCATTTAAGGGGACATTTAGACCATCGACGGGGGAAGAAAACGATGGACTGACCAGCTCTGAACACCTCTGTGTAGACGGACACTGATTTTTTAAGACACCTTTCAAAGCAAATATTCCATAAAATAATACGACAGGTGTTACTCACGTAGTAACTATTGCTTTATACGAATGATTATTTACTATTACTGTCTAAAGTGTCTAAAATCAATCTGTCTAAAAGTGCGTTAAATTTAAAAAAAAATGATGTGAAACAGGCGTCAAAATAACAATATGATCGATATTTGAGTGACCGCCAAAAACAGATGTTTTATAAAACAGGTATTATAGCAAATATATTATATATACTATATTATATTATAGCAAAAAAACGCGTTTCTGCTTTGATAGCCCAAGGCGAATTTGGTCGTTTATAATATATTTAGTACATTAAAAACTTATATATATTTGCCTAATTATATTTGATGAAAGTGGTGACGGTATTTTTTGATAACATTGTCATAAAAGTTTAATTATTTTTGAAGTTACACTTCTTTGGGCCCGTTGTACTCATTGGGATGGGATGGGAAGTAATTTTTACGTTTGTCGAGTTGTAGAGTCCAATTGCTTTTTTACGAAATATGTTTGTCGCGTTGTAGGGTCCCTTCCGGAATTTGAAGCTAGTTGTTTGTGGTTTTTTTCACAAATTATACGAATATACGAACTTAATAATGATAATATATAGGTGTATAGTATAATAATGAAGCGACTTATAATAATATATTGAATAACAGGGAAAATGTCTTATATTTCATTTATATATCCTGTGTGTGTGAGTGGGTGTGTGCGAATGGCTAAAGAAGTATAACTTCCAACGTCTGATCCGACGTAGACCCAATTTTTTTAATTCCCACCTATACCTCTACAATATAAAATATTGTATTGTTATAAAATATGACTACCGTGTGTTAGAAAACGATGAAATTATAAAAACTAAAATTTCCATAAAAAAAAATATCCCTAGCTCTAAAGATCTACTACGATCCTGGGATATCGACAGAGTTAGGTCAACTACCGATCCTCGCGATCATTCCAGTGCATGCAAATTTAGCTTGGTTAAGCGGTCACCTACCTGATTCTCCGAGTTGAGCAGCTTGAGCTGGTCGTTGATGAGGCTGTACTTGGCGCTCTCCTCCTTGCGCAGGGCGCGTTCCTTCTTCAGCTCCGGGCTCCAGAAGGTCTTGATGCTGTGCATGGAGCTGCCGAGCTTCTGATTCGTGAGCTCCAGTTCGCGCTTCAGATTACCTGAACGAGGGCAACACAATATAATCTGGTTATTTTAAACAGAAATTCTCCATCATTCGTTTACAAAGGCAATTCTGAAAACATTCACATTACGTAGGGGGTTGCCATAGACTCTATGTCAAATACGAACCCCAAAAATATCCTGATTTTTAGGTAGATTTCATAAGGAAATCTTCTTGTGGACACGATAACTGCCGTAATTTTATATCACAACTTTCAACACAAACAGTGGGTACGGTTTAATCAGTATTAACACCTTCACAACTCAGTGATAATTGTATTTAAAAAATTTAAAATTATACAATATTTATTTATTCTTATTACTGGGGGGGGGGGGGGGGGGTGAAGTGTCACTCTTAAAGCTTACAGGTGTCCGAGAAAAAACTTATAAACTTTACTTATTTATTTACTCTTTATTGAAAAATCCAACAGTATTAATTTTTATAATTACAAACAAAACTTATTATTAGTATACAAAACCAATTACGGATTTCGGACATTTTACATATTAAAAAATTTGGAACAGTGTTCTTAAAATATATATAGATTATGAATATATGCGTATCAGTAGAATTTTTTGATGTCTCATGTGTAATTTGTGGTAGTTAGAAAGTGTGTATATGTATATGTGTGTATATGTTAAAATAGTGTAATAAATTAAGTATGGTTTTAGTATGTATAAAAATAATTTAAGATGAAGGTAATATAAATATAATATGTATGTATATTCTATATGTAATTGCAATTACAAGTACTTATATGTTACATTTAACCATTAACAACATAACAATCTAACAATACAATTAGGTTTTATTTATCTTTACCTACTATTGATGATATCGGAAATCTCTTTTTTGAATGATAATAAGGAGGTATTCAGTATATCGATTTTTGAAATATTTTTATTGTTATAAGTTTATTGTTTATGCAATAATAATAATAAACCGTTTTCGTAATGCGCCCCCCAGCAGATTCATCGGGGTCGTTGACCGCCCTTTGATTGGTCGCTGTGTGTCGCGACGCGTTTTCGTATTTTTTATAAATAATTAATTATTACTCGAAATTGGGAAATTAAACACCTCCTGTGTACATAATTATGTGTTAAAAAAAAAAACAAAACAATATATATATATATATATATATATATATATTAATATATATTTCTGTAGTTAATTTAATTTAAATTTAATTTCGAGTGTAATTTAATTTAATTTTAATCTTTACATGTATCTCTGTACTTTTGCGAAAACCTGTCATCAGTCAATTTTACACACAATTGTATGTACCATTCTTTCTTCTTAAATTATACTGTTGGTTTTACGAATAAACGATAAATAAATAAATAAATTATTAAAGCAAATGGTACACTTAGGTTCCTGTTGGTTGAGGCGTGATCTCTATGCTCATAAACAATGTTTACTGTATCTATGGTCAAAATATTAACTATTGCACGTCAACGGGGAATGGATGTATTATATAAATACATCCATGGGTAACTGATTATATTATAAAATAATAGATTAGTATAAACAGTCATGACATCCATTTTGACAGGGCTATTAAAAGCCAGTATATCGTGTGGTGACCTTGAGGTTCGGCCTTTGCAAATGGTGTCGGCCACGTGCACTTCGAGCGTCCGTCGACAACATCAAAGAATAAACATTTGACAGTTTTTTATTTATATTTAATATATAAGGCAATTAAAAAAATCTAAATTTAAGGTTTTCTGTGGAATTTTATTGCGGATATTTCTATGTATAAATTAGGCTTACTTCACATATGTAGTTTGGTTTATGAGAATTTTAAAAGATAAAACTTACCAATGTCAATATTTTTTTATGTAAACATAGGATTATTTATTTTAAAAACCAACTTAAAGGTTTTCTAGAAAAATGTTCAGTTAATCTAATTATATTTTTTATATATGCCTGGTATGAAAAGCTATCTTGGCAGTAGACCTCAAAAACATGCATAAAATGCAATTCGAGTGCGTTATGGCTCTTAAAATGAAAAGCTCGAATAATTCGTTACCTAGTTCCCTGTGTAAGTCGCTGTTCTGATGTTGCAGTTCCCCCAGGAACAGCCCGCGATCATCCTCGTACGGATCCCTGTAGCCTCTCATACTGTCTCCGGGCGGATAGTCTCGGTCTAATGATGCATATCTGGAATAATCAACGCATTTTACACTCCATACCTCTCTAATGATGCATATCTATATTATCCGACTAGCTTCCGATGTAATCTAAACGGCTATGGTTGTTTTTCAAGAGCATCAATCCACGCACAACAATTCAAGTCTATCACATTTGTAGTTTTCGAGTTGAAATATACAACAGACGGACGGACAGACGGTTAAAGTACGGGGATAGTAGCTTCTTATACACGAAGACATGAAGGTATGTGTAAAAGCTAAAAGGAAAATCTTAAACTATAATTGAACTCCTTGATTTCGCGCTAGCAATATTCCCATCTCTTTCGCAGTCCCCTATTTCTTTCTTTCCTTTACTTTTCCTTCAGTATATGCTACTTAAAATATTATTATCTATAACATATCATTAAATTAACATTAACAATGTTCTAACCATCTAACCTAATGGTCTAAGAGCTGGCAGCAAAAATCTCAAGTGATTTTATAACGTATAGCAGTTACTACAATTATGGCACTGAGCGCCGTTGCGTTTGGGAGGAGGGGTTGAAATTTATCTATTTAAACATCCATATTTCTTATTAATCTAGGTATAGTATAACTAAATTTAAACAAATCACATTTTCCATAAAGGTTCCTTATTATGTAGTACAGATTTGCGTGGATTTTATAACTTTACTTGACTAGTGCCTGTCTTAAAGTGCTACCAAATTACGAGGTTCAAAAGGGCGTTTTTTTATTTTTTAAGTATGCCTTATTCATTATTATTATAAAAAAAAAGTTTGCTAGCGAAGTAATAAAAAAAATCGGTCGCTCACTGCGTTTCGTAATGCGGAACTTGCGTTCGGCTGGGCCACGCGCTAGGGCACTGGTTCGTCCAACCTTGGAGTATTGGTCATCTATTTGGGACCCTCATATTTCCCATCTAAATTCTCACCTTGAAGCAATTCAGCGGTTAGCAAACAGAATTGACAGTCCGACGAAATTTCTATCTGACCTTAAATGGGAGCCTATAATTTCAAGGCGAAAAATATATCGTTTCATTATTTATTTAAGGCCTACTTGAAGCTCCCAGCATCGTCCTACATTAGTGAGCAACTTCAGAAACCCTTCTATATTGGACGAAAGGACCATTCTCACAAAATAAAGGAAATTTTTAGGAGAAAGTATGTCGGATTTCATTCCTTTCTTCCACGTACCATAAGAGACTGGAATAGTCTCAACTGCAGCGTCTTCAAGCCATTCCCTAAGACCCCTTCCCAGCTAAGAAAAAAAAATAAAGAAATTGGCTTTAAAATAACTTCGTTACACCACCTGCCAATCAGCTATACCACCGGAGGAATGGTACCTCCAAAGTATATGTTATTTTAAATAATAGTAATACTCCTCTAAATATACTAAACAAATTATGCAGTACTTTTAAAAAGTTATTTAATATTTATGTTTTTTTTAGTATGGAAAACAGTATACATAATAAATATACATAATATATATAATAAATTTGGTGATGAAAATTTTTCGCATTTTGTTACATAATTTCTTACTCGTAACAGGGAACATATACACCCCCTTAAATTTTTGTTTATGATCTTGGGACACCCTGTATATTATTCAATTTTTGAAGATTTTCGCAATTTTATTTCTTCTGGTTTCTGAAATTGGATTCTCTGCATTATTTGCCACGATCACTTCAAAGTACTTGATACCTTTCCGACATAAACCAGAAATTGTGATTGTTTATTTTACAAATTAATTGCAAATAAAAAAAAATAACCTTTATAGTATTACGTATTTTTTGTTGGATTTAACTACATTTCAAACTCTCCCCCCCCCCCCCCCCGTTATAAAATTATTTAAGATTTTTGCTGCTAGCTGTCTGTTTATAAGTATATTTTATAATAATATATTTTAGCATCGCAACAGTTTGAGAATCTGCCTCGCGACAAGATGGCGCCAAATTGATCTCTGTCCAGCAAGACCTCGCAGGACAGCGCTATAATACATCTCTTTCTAGCACCAATCACCGAGTTTTCATCACCACAGTATGCCCCTTAAGTATGGAAGATGATGATACATTTACCTGTGGTGTGGATGATGTGGGTGCGGCCCCCTATGGACGGCTCTGGAGCGATGTGCACCCGCCGACGCGGACCTAAATAAAAAAATATATATTAAATAATATAAAGGTATTTGATGATATAACATTATTCTGAATTTACTAGTAACCCAAAGACAAAAGCGTTATTCGTCTCTCTTTCTCGCCCCCCGCCCCGCTCTCCGCTGTCGACAGCGGCGCGTGCGCAGTACAAGACAAATTTCTTGAAATGTCACCAATCTTTAGATTCCACCGATAAGTAATCAATTTAGTGTCGTATTTTTTAAATAATTGTAACTACTTATTTAGATTATATTCAATTAATTTCATTAGGGTAATCTGTTGATTATCTAGGAATCTACAGAATACCTAGATAATCTCCCACTTCCCAACCCAAGGGTTCAACCAGGTCATTTCTCTATACAAACGTTGTAAAGTTGTGGGTTGTGACTCTTTTATTTATAGATATAGAAGGTAAATAAAACTAGATAAAACTTTTTATCTCTTAAATTATCCGGATTAACATAGAATAAAAAATACTTCGTCAAAAAGCCTCGAAAAATCTGTATTTTTAGAAACATTGTTTCGACATAGATGATTTCATAATACGGACCTAAGCGATTCAAATAAATTTATTATTTTCGACGGATAATTTTCACTTTTTCGGAACGTGTAACTCGATAACGGTTGGAAATTTGAAAAAAGTCTATAGAATAAAAGCGGTAGAAAATTTTAAGAGCTTTTAATTGGTATTTGTTATTTTTTCCTAGAACCTACCGTTTTTGAGATATACACGAAAACTCCAAAAGTGGAATATCCTCGTGCCCAACCCACGACATTTAGTATGTTCGCTCCCTAGTACAACGAACAAGTTTCAGGAAGAATCGCGTAGGTCCCTGCTCACTCACTCTACACCCCAACTAATAACGCCACAGAGTGTACGAGGTGTGATCAAAAAGTAAGGTGACTTTTCAAATTTGGCGGGCTACGTCCGTTCGATCTTCGATTTTTTTTTTGTTATGTTGGTACACTTGTTTTTAACATCTGTGAGTAGTTTCAAGAGTATAGCATTTTTGTTTGTTTGTGAGAGGCTTTAAGGCGATTTTATACTGTCGAAAAATGTGGATCAAAGAGTTTGCATTAAATTTTGTGTAAAAAATGGAATCAAGTGGTTTACAAGTGGTATAAACTCTTCCAAGAAGTGTTGGCATAAGTGTATTGTATCTGAGGGGGGTTACTTTGAAGGGGACAAAATAAATATTGATGAATGAATAAAAAAATTAATTGATTGATGATTCTTTGATAAAAATAAAAAGTCACCTCACTTTCTCATCACACCTCGTATCTGTTTTTACAAGCCAGCAGAGAAGAGTCGATCTCGTCGAGAGTATCGTCTTTCTCTCACTTCGACGCGTCTGTATAGGGAATAATGATTACCTCCCCCTCTCGTCCGGCGCCGGGCTGGGTTCGTCCCGGAGGTAGGGCGAGGCGGCCCTCCGGGAGGGACTGCGGTCGACGGTTGGCAACCTCGAGCGCCCACTGGGACGCCATTCGTCTCTGAGCAAACGAAACGTCATTTATAACACATTAGTAAATCAACAATAACAATGCTCGTACCCATCCAACTTAACTATATTTTGTAATAATATATTTTGGCGTTGCGACAGTTTGAGAATCTGTCTTTGGCTAATCGGTACCAACCTACCCGCTCGACGCAGGCGACGTCAAGCGAGGGCGACTTGCCTATCCGTATGAGTGGGACAGCGTTATCAAATCTCTCTCTCTAACGCCAATTTCATAAAAAAAATATGTTTAAATACTTAGATGTTATGTCTTCAAAATAGTAGAGCCAGATTGTTCAAAATTCTTTTATATTTCTGAGAAATTTGGAAAATGATAAACTGTTAATAGTTCTTTTTCTTGTTTAAATTGCTCTCTTATAAAATGAAAAATAGAAGTTCTACACGATATAGAATAGAAACTTTAACATTGTATTTCTTTGAAACTATTATGAATTTTGATAAAGTTTCTTAGCAAATAATACTAGAAATTGAAGGACCAATTCGCTGTTTTTTTTTACGGGAATGGTCTTGGGACATCCTGTATATTTATATATCATCAAATCTTAATTAATTAAACATAATGTTCCTTTTTTGTATGATTGTTTAATTTTGTTTAAATTTAAAACTTACTTAAATTCGTTTATTATATTTGGACATTCTTTTTTATATCCAATTATTTTTATTAGTCAATTTAGCTACCCTGGTTTAAGGATTGTAAACTTCAATTTATATTGTCTTTACGTCATTATATATATGTATTATGTACAATTTATTTTTGGTAACCAGAGTAAATAAATAATAAATAAAAGACACCGGCATATAGTGTCTATGATTTCATTATGCATGAAATGCCCAAAAAACATTCTATAATACATTCTAGCTTACGGCATTGAAAATTTATCAAGTTTATAAAAAAAATATTGGCTCTTGATACAAATTTGTATTTAATATGAAAATATCTATTAGAAATATTGGTATTTGAAAATGTTAGGTTATTTCTTAAAATTGACATTTGATTTTAATTGACTTTCAGTCCGAAAAGGATTTAATTTTTTTACTTTTTTACGAAAAGGATTACTTTTTTGTATAAGAAATATTGGTTTTTAAAAAAATCAGAGTGAAATTTTAGGTAGATTTCAAACTTAACAACCCGATAAGAAAAAAAAAAAGAAAAAATCTTCAAAAATGGAAATTTTAGTTTTGGAAAGTCACTCCATTAATCAATCGATATTGGATAGATGGGGTGTTGAATGGATAGGTGGGGAGTTGAATGGATAAATGGGGAGTTGAATGGATAAACGGGGAGTTGAATGGATAGATGGGGAGTTGAATGGATAGATGGGGAGTTGAATGGATAGATGGATAGAAAGTTCACCTGCAGCGCATATCGTCGTCCATGCACGAGAGGGCGGTGGTGGCGCCCCTCGACTCCGAGGACGGCACCCCCCCGCGGCCCCCGCCCCCGCCCCCGCCGCCGCTCTCATACTCCCGGAGATACAGTGTACTATCCGTGGTGCCTTCGCCGCGATCACACCGCACCGCCCCTCACCTCGAATCCTCGATCGCACCGTCTGTAACAAACACACAAACATTTATTTATTTATTTATTTAATAGTGTTAACATAATAAATACAATGCTTGTACATCGCCTTAATAGCACAGTGTCTGTTCCAAGGAAAGCCAATCGTTTATGGATTTAGTTAATAAGTACATAGTACCTACATACGATCACTGCCGCTGCTACTCATAAAAAAATCACTCTTCTACAAAATAGACGTGCGCGTTATAAGGCGACACCCGTTAAAATCGCCCTATTATTCTAACGCAACGAATAGCTGCGTTACTGAAGCTGGCTCATGGCGGTGACGTATGGAGCATTCAGGTACATCGCCGGCCGTTACTATTTTGACAGTCGCCCTATTATTTTTTACCCTGTCCGGACGCGGAAATCCCGTTACTGCGACACCATGACAATGAAGCATTGTGACGAATTTCGTTACAAATCACGCAGTTATTTTGTAACCGTTGAAGTATTCGGCTTTTGCGAAATCGCGTATAACGTAGGGTTCACGGATAGGCTATAATTAGTGCAATAAAGTCGTAAAACTGCATTTTGTATGATGATTTGCGAATTGTATGATGAAAGCGTTGCATATTAAAATGAATTTATCTATACGCAACATATACGATGTTCATATATACAAACATGCGCACACGCAACCACACACCCTCACTAACACTTTTATAACATACACATCACACATGCACCTTCTAAAATAGCGTTTAGCTCAACAGTTTTAAATATTTTTGTACATAGGCGAAAGCTTTAATTGGCCTTATTATTAACTCGTTGGATTTAAAATGCATATGCTACTATATCGCTGTTAATAAATAAATAAATAAATAAAACAGCGCGCGCAGCAGGTGGTACTGAAAAATGTGCATACTAATTTTACAGCAGTATTAAACTGAAATTAGAAAATTAGAAATAAAACGATTTGAGCTGCAAAATGATTAGACTCCCCGATTATCTTATTGATGTATCTGTCATGCCATTAGCTATCAAACCCATGTCAAAGTTCTATGATTGTGTGTCCAAAACGCTCCAAACCATAACATGCCATTTTAATAATAAACTTTTTTTTTATATCAGTTTAATGGCGAACTGTCACGACAGAAAGATTCCGCGGACGATAAAAATTGCCATTTCGCGATCTTATTGCGTTTTCTTTAATATTTGCTCGCACAAAACGAGAACGGGATTATTGAATACTTTTTATAGTAAAACGAACTGTGTTTTAGAGCGAATGTTGGCGTCACGACATGCTAACGTTAACAGTATCAATTTTAATACCCCATTCCTGTCGCCGCTCATGTCATCTTCCGTAGTCTAGCGGTTATCACGACAAAACGTATTTTACGATTTTTTGCTACCTTACACTTGACGTTAACTTAATCTTGTTTAAGGCGCCCCGGGACGCATTTGTCCTTGAGATTAGAAAGAGTAGGCTTCATTCGAACATTGACGAGTAGAAAAGAGACGGATATACTCGCCGACCGCCAAATCGTTACATTTGGAATCGATGAAACATGTTTTTTGTATTTAAATCATTATTATCATTTGAAAAAAGTGGTTTTTTTTAAGTAATGTCCTAGATTATTATATTGTCTATCTTTAGAAAGAAAAATTAGGTTCGCGTCACTTACACAACTTAAAAGAAAATCGTTGCAAGAAAAAAACAACACTTTCTTATTTATTTATTTTCATTACTATAATAAGGTGTATTTCGTTATTTTTTTAAGCAAAGTACTAAATTAATATATGTAGAATATTGTGGTATTTTTAGTTTTAGCCATTTGTTGGGAATAACTTCAACAAAATGCACCAAAATACGTTACAAAACACGTTTTAGGGACTGGTGGCGCCTTAAAATGTGACCACCGCTAAAAAATCTCTGTTATATGAAAAAAAAACCACTTGCTTGGGGCGAATCGCAGCTCGCTAAAGTACTTAAGAAAAAAAAAATAAAACAATTATTACACGATTTGCGTTATTTAAAAAATTAAATATGACTATAAATTTTAATACATTTTTTTATGTGTTCCTGATCCTCCTGTGACGGCATAGGATAAACTTAAACTTAAATTAAAAAAAATGCATTTTTTTTTAAATCAACAATGCCACTTTTAAATTCTATCTTAGCCCAGATTATCATAACAAAGAAGATATCTAATATTATTTTTCTTCTATGACTACAAATAAATTAATAGTGAATACATTTTTAAAAATAAGATTTATTTACGAGGTTTGAATGCGTATACAAAAGTTCGTCTCTGTGCTGTTGACTGAAGAGTTCCTTCCTCTGGATCCATTCCTGGGTGTACAATCAGGTCATGCTTACCATAAAAATGCACTGTCTTCGGAACTGAACCAACATGCCAAATTTCAACTCCGTAGGATATGAGGAAGTGGTTCTAATTCTGCTCCTAAGATTTGACCTGAACCGACTCACAAACGTTGCAGGTTAAATTAAAGTTTTGATGAAAAATCATCGTGTTAAAAAAAAGATTGCTATGCTCACGGTATAATTATGAACTAGAACTCTTTCTCATCAACTAATTTGATGTTATGGCTAAGAATTTAGTTTTATTATAAAGATAAGGGTTTGCCATTATGTTTTAAAAATGATTTCAGGTAAGTGGCCGCCGCGGCTGACTCGAACAAATTCCAGCCGAGAGGCCCAATTTTCAACCACTTTTTGCAGCAAGTTGGGCCGTATGTCAGCAATAACGCGCCGAATATTCTCTTCCAAGGCGTTAATCGTGTCCGGCTTATCTGCGTAGGCAAGCGACTTCACATAACCCCACAAAAAATAGTCCAGCGGTGTTAAATCGCATGATCTTGGAGGCCACGCCACAGTTGTTCAGGAGTAAGTCTATTCATTATGAAATGGCAAACCAAACTGAGCATAAATCAAGTGACAGCTGTCAAAAACACCAACTACGAAAATAGTAGTGCCAGATTGAATACCACGCCTCTAAAAAAACACCCTAATTATTTTATAATGTTTGCCCCAGAGGCATACGGACGTATACAGGATGTCCCAAGGTCAATCCCAATAAAAAAAACAGCTAATAGGATCTACGATTCCTAGTGTTATTAGTCCTAGTCCTTTGAATTTACTTTCTATTACACCTTTGTTCAACGTCAATTATTTATTTGTTATTGTGTGCCTAAAGGCATTTTTTAATTTTAACGTTGTATTTTTCCTGATTAGTTCAAGTTATTTGTTATTTTTAATGTTGTTTATTCTTTTGTAGTTTAATTTTTACTTTAATTGTAATGTGTACATGGGAAAACCTGTTTAATAAATTAATAAATAAACATTATGTGCGGAATTAAAAACAATATACCTGTATTTCTTTGTCCGCTTGGCTGCGTATCTATCGGTCTCATTCTCGCACCGCGTCACTCATTTTACAGTTCAATAATATTATTTATTTACGTATTTCAACATAAATAGCACAGAAAGTATAAATATAATGACATAATTACAAGTGGTATGATATTCTTTCCATTACCTGCTGAATTTTCGAATGATTACTGCAAGTTTTACTGCACAAACGGGCATTGTTGTGAGTTTCTCTAAAACGCTCGGCACATCGACTGGCAAAAAAGCAATACCACACCAGCGCATGGTATTGCTTTTAGGCGGTGGACGAATTCTTGGAAGTTAAGGTCTAAATTTCGCGGTTCCTTCTATGCCAGTATTCAAAACATTATTTGTAATAAACCTGATTTCATCAAAAATATTCCTCTAGAGATCTCTCTTGTCCCTTAAAATTTCCTCTCAATTTATCACATTTGGTAGCATCTAACAATTTTACAATTTATAAAGTTATTTTAACATTGATCTCTCCTAACCAGCTATCAATTTATTTATTTTTTTTAAATTTTCTATTTCCCACCAGTTAAATTCGGTTTTTAGTTTGGTTCTTCGTATTTATTTTTATATTTGTAAAAAGTAAAATGTGTTTCTGGCACACAGCCTATGCTTTTGGCTTATTGCCACTTTAGATGAAGAAAAAGAAGAAGGAAAAAACAATATCTATGACATAACGACGTAGGCAACTGTCATATTTACATTTTGAAACCCTATAAGAAGATAAAACGAACTTTTTATACCTTTATCTTTATCAAAATGGAGGAAAACGAACTTAAAACTGGACAAATCGATGACAATATCACATTTCAATATGAGCAAGTAAGTGAATGCAATCAAACCAACACTAATATTGATGGACATCAAAAGCAATCATCCAAGATTAATCTTGAAACATCGAATCCAGCTGGATTTATTAAATTAGAAGTTGATAAGGAAATTTGCTTTGGTTTCCGGGGAAAGAATAGTATAAATCTACAAGACGACGCCTTTGAAGAAGAAAATACAAAGTTTATAAAATTAGAAACCAATCTCTTGAACGACCAACGTAATAATCAAACAGTCCAAAGTGCAAAAAGCCCAATTATATTATTAAAAACAATCAATTTTATTTGTAACATTTGCAAATGTACTCTTGATAGACACAGCCGAATAAATACTGCAATAGATAAGCACAATAGGGCGAACTTAGTGTGTTTAGAATGCAGAGGACAACAAAGAAAGAAATCAACAGTGACTGGTACTCGAAAGAAGATTACGGATGAACAATTTAAGATTAAACAAAATCGACAAATAAGAAAATTTAAATGCAGCGAGTGCGATCACAGTAGTTTAACCACAGCACGTTTAGAAACGCATATCGATGGAGTTCACCGGAAAATACGAAAATTTAAATGCAGCGAGTGCGATCACAGTAGTTTAAGCAAAGCAAATTTACAAATGCATATCGATGGAGTTCATCGAAAAATACGAAAATTTAAATGCAGCGAGTGCGATCACAGTAGTTTAACCACAGCACGTTTAGAAACGCATATCGATGGAGTTCACCGGAAAATACGAAAATTTAAATGCAGCGAGTGCGATCACAGTAGTTTAAGCAAAGCAAATTTACAAATGCATATCGATGGAGTTCATCGAAAGATAAGAAAATTTAAATGCAGCGAGTGCGATCACAGTAGTTCAAGCAAAGCAGATTTACAAAAGCATATCGATGGAGTTCACCGGAAAATAAGAAAATTCAAATGCAGCGAGTGCGATCACAGCAGTTCAAACAAATCAAATTTACAAATGCATATCGATGGAGTTCACCGGAAAATACGAAAATTTAAATGCAGCGAGTGCGATCACAGTAGTTCACGCAAAGCACATTTACAAAGGCATATCAATGGAGTTCACCGAAAGATAAGAAAATTTAAATGCGATGAGTGCGATCACAGCAGTTCAAGCAAATCAAATTTACAAATGCATATCGATGGAGTGCATCGGAAAATACGAAAATTTAAATGCAGCGAGTGCGATCACAGTAGTTCAAGCAAAGCAGTTTTACAAAAGCATATCTATGGAGTTCACCGGAAAATAAGAAAATTCAAATGCAGCGAGTGCGATCACAGCAGTTCAAGCAAATCAAATTTACAAATGCATATCGATGGAGTGCATCGGAAAATACGAAAATTTAAATGCAGCGAGTGCGATCACAGTAGTTTAACCACAGCACGTTTAGAGACGCATATCGATGGAGTTCACCGGAAAATACGAAAATTCAAATGCAGCGAGTGCGATCACAGTAGTTCAAGCAAAGCAGATTTACAAAAGCATATCGATGGAGTGCATCGGAAAATAAGAAAATTCAAATGCAGCGAGTGCGATCACAGCAGTTCAAGCAAATCAAATTTACAAAAGCATATCGATGGAGTGCATCGGAAAATACGAAAATTTAAATGCAGCGAGTGCGATCACAGTAGTTCACGCAAAGCACATTTACAAAGGCATATCAATGGAGTTCACCGAAAGATAAGAAAATTTAAATGCGATGAGTGCGATCACAGCAGTTCAAGCAAATCAAATTTACAAATGCATATCGATGGAGTGCATCGGAAAATACGAAAATTTAAATGCAGCGAGTGCGATCACAGTAGTTTAACCACAGCACGTTTAGAGACGCATATCGATGGAGTTCACCGGAAAATACGAAAATTCAAATGCAGCGAGTGCGATCACAGTAGTTCAAGCAAAGCAGATTTACAAAAGCATATCGATGGAGTGCATCGGAAAATAAGAAAATTCAAATGCAGCGAGTGCGATCACAGCAGTTCAAGCAAATCAAATTTACAAAAGCATATCGATGGAGTGCATCGGAAAATACGAAAATTTAAATGCAGCGAGTGCGATCACAGTCGTTCAAGCAAAGCACATTTACAAAAGCATATCAATGGAGTTCATCGAAAAATACGAAAGTTTAAATAAAACTTTAATTAATCGGATCACAAAAATCTCCGTTGTAAAAAGTTCGACAATAAGCAATATGTCAACATTTAAATTTGACGATATTGAGTTATTATTAAACGATAGGGACATATTGAATTTCTGTTTATTTTGACAAAAAAACCACCCGTCAAACGTATTTTATTTATAAATATTAATAAATCGTTTTTCATATCGGTTAATTAATTAATATTGTAATATCGAGCGAGTTATCCTATTTCACAATGTGTGTATTTAATTACGCAGTTAAGTTTTAAAACGGAGCATATTTAATGGCCCGATAACACCTTCTATTCCACGCACTGCGCACTAGTTGCCAATCGTTTGGGCTAATTATTTTTCTCGTTAAAAACATTTAAATTACGATTAAACTGTCATTTTAGATTTAGATAATTAATAACATGATTTAAAGTAGAGTGACTTTAGTTAAGAATATTAGTAAATAATACTAGTAATGTAAGAAAGTACCCTATATAAAAGGTAGCTTATAAATTTGAGAAATTTGAAGAGAATTACATCGCTCTAAAGGTTAACGAAAATTATCTTTTTATTCAAGTTAGGTAATGAATATGATCATAAAATAAGTATTTATAATAAAGTTAATCAACTAACTAGGCTAAGTACCGTCTCTTTTAAGTAGGTACTATATTTTATTGTTTTATGAATTAGGTTAAGTTAGGCAATGGAAGTAATGTGCGTATTGTAATTTTAATAATGTATAAGTAAAAATAATATTAGGTATTTAAATTAAATAATTATGTGGTATTCTATAAAAATGAAATCTCTACTATTCAATCTTAGGTATATTTGGGAAAGTAGGACGCTATGCCCTGCAGGCAGGCTTTGAGAGTTCCACTTCCCTCAGTTAACAAAAAAATAGTATAACTGGATATTTCCAGATAATCTTTTTTTTCTAAAGGTATCTTTTGGAACCTTAACTTTGATTAATAACTTATAGAAGTTACAGTATAACTTATAGTAGTTCGTATAGACGAACTACTTTGACTTTTCAGGATATTTTTCTTTTATTTCTTTAAAATGTGCATTTTTCGAACTGAACACAAATTTCCCATTTTCTTACCATTTTCCAAATGAAGATTACAGATTTCATATTTTTTGTATAATAATTTGAAATATTGAATTTTATTCAGTTTATATTTCTATGTTTGTATCATATTAGTATGTAAAGTAGAGCTTTCAGGATGAAATAAGCTAACATAATGAAAGTCAGTATTGTCAAATGTAAACTAAAACACCATAAAATAACTAATTGTCATCGTCTTCATCAACAGTATCATCGACATCATCATCAGTAGTGGGCCACATAAACGAGTTTTAATGATCATCCCGTTTATAATCAATAAGTTTTTTAAGGTCATTCATTGTTTTTTATATTTATCGAAACTTTATTATAAGGACAGAAATGCACCGACTGCATATTCCCACTCATTAAGAAGGAAAATGTTTCTTTATTGAAAAATGTAAAACTATAATAAATAATCGGTTAAAGGGAGTGTGCTCAGCTACCCTCCCTTCTGAGAGAGGAGGTCTCGTTTTATTATATTATGATATATAATTTACTCTTAACGTGAAACATATTATTTTTATTTACTGTGAATTGTAATCCTCATATTCTCTTATATAACATATACAAAACAAAATGTATGACCAGCATAGAAAACTATATAAAAACGTAACTAAGTGTTCGCAGTTGGCAACTCTAGCAGCCATTATCGACACCTAGTCCTGAAGGAGGCAAGTCGTTCCAGATCTTCGATATGTCCTGCAACAAGACCAGGATGAGATTTTCTAAATATAAATTGGAAAACTCGGAGATCGTTTTTTCCATACGAGTCGGTTGATAACATTTTCTTTTTATGAATGAATAAAATAAACTAAATTATATAAAAAATCTTGTTTAATTGTGAAAGTCCTACTTTTTTTTAGAAAAATTCCTCTTTTCCAAATAATCATCTGGCAACCCTATCGCAGTGTTGCCAGGCCGTGATTGATAGAATAGCGTTTATCTTGGTACCTGTCTACCATGTCAAACAATTTACTTAAAGGTATATTTTATGATCCAAACCTACAAGAGATTTCGTCCCGTTTTATATATTAAATCTTTATGTTGGCCCAATAATCAGTAAAATCCTGTAAATTAATAATAAAAAATAAAGTGCGCCTGGTAAGAAAATATTCTGCGTTCGTCTGTGAATGAAAATTAAAATGAAATTAAATATAATTATATTGATATAATATCATTTATTTATTTTGATTCCGATTAATAAATGTCACATACTCAATGATCTAAGCGAAATTGACTCCCAGTATGACAATATAAAAGATTTGAGTAAAAATCGATTCTTATGTGTTCATAAAATAATAATTCCACATGGAATGAAGGAGGAGAATTGAGTGGTGAGATTTTAATCAAATAATTCATTATTTTTTTTCAAATACCCAAGTAATTTATTTATTTATTTATTTTTATTAAGTAAACATACAGAGAGTAATCGTAAACATTCTTACATATTTTATACACAGGTTTATATATTTTATAACACTCTATACTCTCCAATTTCATGTTTACAAAACATGCATGTGTATAATCTTAAGTTAGTTATACATACAAAATTTGGTACATTTGATTTTAATTATAACATTAGAATTTGAGAGAGAGTAAAAAAGAATTAAGATAATAACAAGTAGGTGCCATTTAAGAGATATAAATTAATATAAAATAATAATAATTTATATATATATATACATTAAAATTGAGAAAAGAATACATATAATATATTATAAAATTGTCTACATATTTATTAAATAGGAAATATGAATTATATAATATTTTTGTTCTTGTAATTCTCGTATATAATTGAGGTTCGGGTTATATTTAGTTCTGTGTTTTTTTTCAATACATAACAATGTTGTTGGCTGAAATATCATGTTTTAACAATGATCTTTTGACACCGAGGACGCACCATGTGAATCATGCTGATTTTCCTCAATCATGCTGCCGGATAAATAAACGACAGAGAACATCCTAAAGTGATTAATGCCTTTTTGTATTGTAATTTATGGAATTTTATTTCACAAGTAATTTGTTACTTATTTTTGTTATCGTAGCTTAAAAAGTATTAATTATAAAATTGTATTGTTACAAAATATTATTAAACGAGCGAACGACAGTAATTATTATTTCTTCTAGAAAATCGTTTGTGGTCCTTAAATTATAATGAAAAATATAGAATAAGAAAAAAGAATATTATGACGACATGAATAACTTGTCTCAGAATGATTAAACAATCTTGAAGGGAATGAAAAGGCGGCCTAAAATATGTGTAGTACCAGTTATAGAATGCAGGTCGAGGTTTTTTTAAATATTTATTTAACCTTCAATGAAAAACTTTGTTCGGGGTTATTTCATTCACCAGTGTATTCTTTAAAATTCCTATATAATCGTCCGTCTCACTTATTCTCACTAAAAAAGTGTGCAAGTGCGAGATGGCAATGCCCCGGCTGTATTATATCTATGGAAAAACGTTGATATTTTTGTCGATCACAATAGTAAAACAGATACAAATAGCTTCAGTTCTAATTCTTTGCCTAATTTTGCTCGATATTTTATCTAAATTGTATTAATTGAACCATAGAGACAGTGATTGATTCATTAGTTCGTGACTTCTAACGAAATAGGTTAAATTGGATGAAACACATAAATAATTATCTATAATTATCAGCGTCAAAATGCAAAATTTATTTCAAAAATAATAATATTATAGCTAACAACCAATTTGGGTTTTTAAAGGGAAAGCGCACAACCACCTTATTGTTAGATTTTGCAAACCACAGCAGTCAATAACAAGCAACATGTGGTTATGATATTAATTGATTTTTCTCGCGCTTTTGACACTTTATTACAAGAAAAATTTCCGGAAGCGTTTGAACGGGTCGGATTCAGACATAAATTAAAAAACCTACTTTGTAATTTTCAAAATAAATGACAAATTTAGTGAGGAAGGTCAAATATCTTCCAGATGGGGTCCAACTATGTAAATCACTTAGACGGACAGCATTAGTGCAGGATGAGATTTTCTAAATAGAACATTGGAAAACTCGTAGATCGTTTTTTCCATACGAGTCGGTTGATATTTTCTTTTTATGAATGAATAAAATAAAGTAAATTATATAAAAAATCTTGTTTAATTGTGAAGTCCTCCTTTATTTTATAAAACCCCTTCTTTTTCCAATCTGGCAACCCTATCGCAGTGTTGCAATGCCGTGATTGATAGAATAGCGTTTATCTTGGTACCTGTCTAGTATGTGAAACTATTTACTTAATTAAATGTATATTTTTCTGATCCAGACCTACCCGCCCGCCCACAACAGATTTCGTCCCGTTAATTTTTCGTCCACTTGATTTAATTATTTCTGCTATTATTTCAGTATGATTTATTAACTAGACGTTTTCACCATTGGAAATCGCAACGAAACAATTTTGTTTTATTTTTTTTTCAATTCAATGCAGTGTCTAATACTATTTATAAATTTGTATTAAAAAAAAAACTGACGCACTTCCGTCCCAAGCCATCAACTTTGCCGTAATTTTTTTTTTAATTGATTTTTTTGTTCGATAACTGTACATATTTAGAGTTATACAAATATTTAAAAATGTAAAAAAAAGTGTAATATTTGACAAAATTTGTCAGAATAGTGGAAAATTGGGTGGTCAACAAGATTTTTTTTTATAAGAGCACTTTTCTATTTTTTTTTTTTAAATTTACGATATAAAAAAAATCAAAATGATATTTTATAATAGAGACTGATGGTGAATCGGATGATACCAGATTTGTAAATATTGAACGACTCATGCCTGCACTATGGATTTTATAGTAGACGAGTGATATATCTTAGAAATTAATCAGATTTCAAGCACTTTTGGCGCCAAAATTTTTTGGCGCGAAATCCTGCCTAAACGGGCTTTTCTTACTAAAGTGTCTAAAATTAATGTAATCGTGTTATATATTCAATATTTTGTTGGAGTACCGTATAAATTGATATGAGCGGCACTCTATAAAAGATATTCAGTACGGCGCGATGGCAGTTAATCGCGCTGCAGCTCGCGCAATTTCGTACAATTGGAGCTCGCCTATCCCCTACTTTGGTCCCCTACTTTTATTCCTGGCATTAAAGATCACATGTGTGATGTATTGATTGGCCTCTGCGCCTATATGTACGAGGATACAGAGTGCGTGTCAACCTGCAATTAGACCAGTGGCTAGGCAAACATCGATTTGACTTTCGTGCGATTGTCACGGTAACAGAGCAGAATATTTTAAAACTAAGTGGCTGTATACGGCACTCGGGATGGGTCACTTCACGTGCCTACCTTCAGCATTTTCGACAACCTTTTTACCTTCATTTTTTTTTCTTTGCGCCCGTTGTACTCATTGGGATGGGATGTTGGTCGAGAAACCGCGTCACGCGTTAGGAGTAAAATCCGTAGAGTGCCTTTTTATACGTTCTACCAAAGATACCCCAAGAGTCTCGGTGGGTCAGTGGTTGACGTACTCGTCTCCCACGCTAGGGTCCCTGGTTCGGTCCCCGGCTGGGAATTTTTTTCACAAATTATACGAAAGTATACGAATATACGAACTTAATAATGATAATGTATAGGTGTATAGTATAATAATAAAGTGACTTATAATAATATACTGTCTGTGTGTACGAATGCCCAAAGAAGTATAACTTCCATCGTCTGGCCCACGCAGACCACATTTTTATTTTTTTTAAATGATTATTATTCATCTACAATATTATTTTGGGCCCTACTCAACTAGGCCAAATGTGCCTGTTAGTCAGGGGAGATGGTGGTAATGAAGCGTTAACAGTGGTATGACTATGTGCGGATTCCAACCCGAGACCTTTGGGTCAATAGTCCAACGCCTTAACCACTAGGCTTCCGCGATCTACATTTTTTAACTATAATTTCTACACAGGACCCTGAATGTTTCCGCTATAAAAGTAGCCTAGATTAATCTCCGAAATGCCCTCTACCTGATAATGAAAATCTCGTTAAAATCGGTTCATCGAAATCACAGACACTTCAATTTTTTTATATGTACAGATGTATAGATAGGTATGTATTACACGGTATATTTATTGAATATTCTTGGTATTTAAATGGTATTTTGTTTAAGGGGAATCCAGCTCAGTAGTTTTAGAAAGGCATCAAATAATAATGACCAATTTATTCGACGCAAGAAAAAATGTACAGGCGGCTGTTTGAAATGAAGAATGGGGTAGATGCAAGATTTTTGTTGAGAAATGGCAACATTGTGAAATTCCACAGCTAGCCCCACGAACCTTTAGGGATTTTGTAAAGCGCAAATCAAACACAATCGCTGTTATACGGCAGGTGCCGTATGCGGGTAGATCCGTCATCGTCTTACTGCATTTCAAAATTTTGAATGTCTATTGCCCTCTTTGTCAATCTACCTATTGCTAAAAAGTATATGTTAAATATTTAAGTTTAGTTATTAGTTTATGCGACTACCGTTGCACGTTAATTATATTTTTAACAGTGCAGATATATAAAGGTTAAAATTCTAGCGTTTGAAACATAAAACGCCGAAATTTATATACAAAATTTTGAATTTGGGCAATTCTGTTTAGTAAGTAAGAAGTAAAAAATAAAAAATGCCTTTTTTATATTTTTCCTTTTTTTATTAAGTTTAGGCGGTTTTTTTTTGTTACGTCCGACTTGCAAATTAGTTCCATGTTTCGAAGGTAGGCAGGACAAAAGATTCGCATGCTGACGACCGGGCCATTGAAGTTATTTCCTTTGAAGTTTCGCTGGATAGAACCTCTGCGTTTGAAATGAATTGAATTCGAAGCGTAGAATGCGAATTCAATTAAATTTTAGTTTACGGAATAATCATCCTGGGGGTAAGGGGGTTAATTACATTCATTCACAAATGACTGTCTGTCCTATAAACCTAGGAAAGTTCCAAGTATTTTATTTAAAGCCATTTTTACCAGTAAGAAGCTGTTGAAGCTAAATACTAGTAAGAAACTATTGTAAGTTAAATGTCAGTCAGAAACTGTTGTAAGCTAAATACAAGTAAGAAGCTGTTGTAAGCTAAATACAAGTAAGAAGCTGTTGTAAGCTAAATACAAGTAAGAAGCTGTTGTAAGCTAAATACAAGTAAGAAGCTGTTGTAAGCTAAATACAAGTAACAAACTATTGTAAGTTAAATGTCAGTCAGAAACTGTTGTAAGCTAAATACAAGTAAGAAGCTGTAGTAAGCTAAATACAAGTAAGAAACAGTTGTACGCGTTGATTAAATGCCGAGTAAAAGCAGTTGAACGATCATAAAATAGATGGCGATTGCAACAAACGCCCACGCGTTGCTGGGTCCTCTCTTCCTGACCTTGAGGACCTTCAGCCTGGGTCCAGTGATCAGCCGCCTGACGCGCTTCATGCCTGGAATCATCTCAATCATGCTCTTGTTCATTCGAACCTCCTTCTTAACAGGGACACTTTCAAGGGGAGCAGGGAAGCTACGATTAAGATAAAAATAAACACTTTAATATGCTTGTTTGATTATAAATCAATAAATAAACAACAACTACAAATTTTGCTTCGGTACCCCTGAAAAAACAACCGCTATAGCAGACTATTTAGAAGCTATACTAAGAAAAATGACATCCGTGGATACGGCAATTGCCGTAATTTACGGTGATTCAACTCATTTTAATTAGATAATACGGCAATTATCATTGCCGTATCAAAGAATACGGCAATTACCTAAGACTTAACCAGGTCATTTCTCCATACAAACGCTGTAGTGCGACCCGCTTATTTGTAGATGTGGAAGAAAAATAATACTAGATATCGTTTTATCTCCTAAATATCTAGGCTTCTATAGAATTAATAAGTTATTTTTATATTGTCTAAAAGTTAAGAGCCTCAAAAAGTCTGTATTTTTCTATACATTTTATTAAAAGTTTAGACGTAAATATCGTATCATCTGAATACAAGAATCGAAAAAATAAAACTACAAAAGCATAGTTTATGTTATGAAAATGCAAATTCAACTAAGTTTTTAAACATCAATTGATTCTGTTTTTCATAACTAACCAATAGAGTATTTATGCGCTAGATGAGACAGAACGATTTAAAAGCACGCCCAAGACAGAGAAGAGCGCCACCGGAAAAGGTCCCTTAATGTTTTTCTAAACAAATAATACGATATTTTATTTATTTATTTATTTATCTTTATTGGAGAAACCAACAATTTTACACAGTACATATAAAATAAAAAATACATATGATGGAACGATAAAAAACGATATACGGCAGTTCTGGGCTTCTTTAATATTAAATACGGTAATTTCATTACTTTATCGGCCGTTTTTACCAAACCATACTTAGCGCTAAGAGTCCTTTAAATTGAGATACGTCAAACGTTTGCCTAAGAATAACCTATGCTTATGAGTTCCTTAGTTAAGGAAGACCTAAGGTGGGATTGGTGAAAACGGCTTACGGCAATCGAGATTCTGATTGGAAGTATTGATGAAAGAGTAGTGCCAACTCACACTGAAGAAGGCAGCATATCGCGCCGAAACGTCTGGTATTAACTTAAGAAGACCTCCTTTCATTTCTTTTATTTCTTATAATCTTATATGCACACTTATACAACCTCATATTATAGGTTAATTAGTTTTTAATCAATTTTCACTGTGTGTAAGTGTTACACGATTCATTTACACTAAGAAGTATATTAATTTAAAAGAAGTTCTGTTAGTTATATTACACATTTATTATAGGAATGGTTTCGTTAATTTCCATAGCACATTTCTAATGAACGATAGTTTAAAGTGCGATTGAATTTTATAACAGCTGTGTATAATTTAAGCATAGTTATAAATAGTGAGATATAAAATGTAGTACATACGTATATTAGTAGAGTTTTTCGAAATTATTCATAATTTGTAGGTAAATATAGATTTTATTATTTTTATTGTTTACGATTTTATTTTAGAAAATTGGTTTTAAAACCGCTACATGCTTGTGGCTTTCACTAATATTTTGACTTAAGCATTCGAAAACTATGAATTTCAAATTCTTTGTTGTTTTTTTTTCATAGTTCTTGCATTGGGCTTACATGATTTAAGCCGTATTACATTAAATAATTATTATATTGTTTTTATTTTTCTACTTCATAGACAAGCATTTGATTTTTTTTATCATTAAAAATATATATATATAAATCAAAACATTGTTTTTTGTTACCATTTAGATGCTTGTGCTTAGGGTTGAAACATACTAGTATGGAGTAGTGAAATGACAGTATTAACCATGCGTCAATGAACTATAAAATATAATAATACTAGCTGACCCGGCCACGCGTTGCTGTGGCTAAAGTTTTTGTTATATTACATTATAGTAAACAATCTAAGAGGAACAATAAGAGAACATCAGTCACGGAGTCCACTATGCTTTTTCACACAGATGGTATTTGTAAAAAAATATGGTGATCTCCTTATTTGACTTTCTACTACTATAACCCTTTAGTACAATGAAATTATTTACGAACAAAGACGAAAATGTTGATGTTGGTATACAAATTCACTGGATTGAGATTTGAAGGGGAAGTACGTTGAACACAATTAATTAAAATGTTCTTACACTTGATACTAAGCAGAAATCAATAGGTAAAAAATAAAAATTTATCAGATTTATTATTTCCATTTAATTTTATAACAAATATAAGTATATTACAGTATAATACAGTAAATAACATGTGACGCTTAAACTCATGAATGAGGTAGGCAAGGCAGACAGTCTTAAACTTTTAAACATTAATATCTTTTTTTTTGAATTATAAATACTTTCAATTTCAATTTAATTTAACACCAATCGGTGCACAATGTTTTTGGTTAACCTGTCTTTAGCTAACACAAATAGATTCGACGGTTTCCCAACACGTGAACACGCAACATATAGTTGCCCATGAGAAAAACATGGATTTTCCAAATCTAAACCACAAATGGACATTGTTTGACCTTGAGATTTATTTATAGACATGGCGAAAGCTAAACGAATTGGAAACTGTAGCCTTTTGAAGGGTATGGTAGAATCTGATGGTATCATCGGAATACGTGGCAGCAGGACCACTTTTCCTTTAAACTTCCCAGCCAAAATGGTTGCTTCAAGAATGTTTCCGGTGATCTTTTTGATGACCAAACGCGTACCGTTACATAATTGAGGTGGATTCAAATTACGGAGGAGAATAATAGGGGAACCAATCTTTAATCGAAGATTATGTGGTGGCATTCCAGGGATATCTAATGAATTTAAAAATTCAATCGGAAAATTTACACTTTCATTTTCATCAACAACAGTATCGATTGATTTAAAAGACATCAGATCGCCTGGTAACAACTGTTGTATCTGGAAGTTAATTTCGTCAACATCAACGTTTTTGGCTGCCAAAATCGCCCGTTGACTAAGCCATTCATGATTCAAATAATTATTCTGTATATCCGGGAAAATACTCTGAATCAATTCAGTTTTATCCTGAACAACAGTGCAAAAATTGTCTGGTAGTTTAATGCATTGCGTATTTGGTTGCAGTTTTATTTTACCGTTCCCAATATCTAGTAGTTGTTCGGAAAATATTAGTGCTGATGGATCATTTTGCAATTGTACTCGCATATTTATGGTCAATCGAAGTGTTTCAACACTTCGCCATAAGAATGATTGTTTCAAACATGCATTAATCTCATCCGCGAAAGTAGAGCGAGGTATAACCGGTAAGGTCTGCCGGAAGTCACCAGACAAAAGTAAGATAGCACCACCGAAAAGTTTATTATTGCTGTTTAAATCTTGCATAGTTCTGTTTAATGCTTCAAGTGAATATTTGTGTGCCATTGTGCACTCATCCCAAATTATTATAGAACTCTTCCGCAACACTGCAGCTATTCCACTATTCTTTTTGATGTTACACATTGCATCTGGTTTATTATGAACGTCCAATGGCAGCTTGAATGTTGAATGTGCTGTTCGCCCACCATCCAGTAAAGTAGCCGCAATGCCTGACGATGCTAATGCTAATGCGATTTTTTGTTGCGACCGTATTTTGGCAAGAATCAACGATATTAAAAATGTCTTACCGGTTCCACCGGGTGCATCCAAGAAAAAAAAACCGCCTTGTTCAGCAGCAACAGCCAGCATAATCCGATCATAAATAATTTTTTGTTCTGCTGTCAGTAATGGTTCACTGTTCATGATAATTGTTGCTAAACTTCCATGGTCATATTGATTTTCTCGTTGTAAATCGGTATTGACTAAGTCGGTGGCTGGACGATTAGGTGATGGCATACCATAATGATTAAGTGGTAAATTTGAAATAAGAACACATAAATCCTCGATCAAGACCAATGCTTCATTGTACATCTCTGGTGTATAATCTATGTTTTGGCATTGATTTGTTTGTCTAATTCGGTGCAAGATGTCTTCTGTCATACAATTTTTATATTTTTCCCACAAAGTTTGTGCTTGCGAGGGATAACATGTCGCCAAAATAATTGCAAACAACTGACGAATGTTATTCGGTGTTGATGTCAACGCAGCATCAGCAAGCGTTAAGTCCCAATGGTTATCGTCTTCTAGCAATTGCAGTTCACGACATGCATCCTGGTATGTATTGAATACTCGACCATTAGCTGTTCGTAAAAATTCAAAAGACGTTGGTCCGGGAACATTCACCAATAACAAACGTAAATAGAAGCACTCACGTTGCTTTGGATGTACCGTGTAAAGTCTCCCCAATGTCTTAGCTTTGAATATGCCTGTAATGGAAGGATGTGGTTTTCCTTGTTTCCGTGGCTCCCATTTTTTACTGGATTTGTTCCATGTGAAATAACGTGGAACATCACCATACACCAATGTCTTCGCGAATTGGCCAAAAACATCAGGTTTTTGACACAATGTAAAAAATTCAGTTAGAGTCGTTTTCGGAGCTTCGAACGCTCTTTGGAGAACATTTTCTTCAGTGAAGTATACACGTTGACCGTTTTCAAGATGTATTGCCAGATGTTGGACAGCAGGATCTCTTTCGTGGATGGGAAAGCTGAGAATATGCCAAATAGCTTCATTGCTGCTAATGTATCTGCCCATTTGGTATCGTGCTATTTCGTCATTTTTATTTATGTTTTTTACTTCAAATATGGCCAAATCACTGCCTTTGTTTACATATTTACAAATATACTTAATTGATTTAACAGAACTGCAAAGCTCAACATTGATATGAGCTTTGTAAGTTTTTGAAAGTAGTGGTGGGTATGGTACCACCCACTGATTATCAAACTCAACTTGATTTGGAAAGTTCGGCAGTCGCATTGTAAATGTGTGGCCACCATTCTCAGTACTTCTGCGGCGATACATTGGATAACCATCAATATCCGTGATCGTGTCATTCGTATGCGGCTTTGGGAAGTTTTTTTACATTTTCCATTTTCCATGCACGGTGAGGTCATGTTGAAAACACCGCATGGCCCATGGATCATGTGTTTGGTGACAATATCAAATAATTCTTGATCAATTAATGGGTCTGGAATTTCGGCTGAAATTATTTGATCGATTTCTTCAGGACGGATTCTATCTTTAAGCCAAACCAAAATGTGGGCATGAGGCAAACCTCGCTTTTGCCACTCTATCGTATACAGCCAACAACGTGTGATACCAAAAATTGTATATTTAACAATAAAATCAATTAAGGATTTCAATTTTTGTTTAAACACACGTGCAGTTAAATCATGACGATGAATGGCTTGTTGTCCTGGCAATAG
Source organism: Neomicropteryx cornuta (assembly GCA_020383195.1). Classification (NCBI taxonomy): domain Eukaryota; kingdom Metazoa; phylum Arthropoda; class Insecta; order Lepidoptera; family Micropterigidae; genus Neomicropteryx; species Neomicropteryx cornuta. Next base: position 9,724,076 of record JAHKQU010000024.1, read on the forward strand.
TAAAGTTTGTATCTCTTCCCAATTCGGATTACATGTGAATGTAATAAATAAATCCGGTCGGCCGTAATGACGTACGTAAGTCATCGCATCTTGTATGTATTCCTGCATGTTCCGTGGACTGCCGATGTAGCTTGAAGGTAAAATGAAAGCATTACCGATGTCATTGGGATTTAAATTTCCATCGATGTTTCCAGCAACAGCATCTCGTAAGTGAATATATTATTCCGATCGTAGTTTTGACGTTTGCGTTTTGACGTTTGCCGCTCGCGTTGTTGAGGTTAGATTTTTTCGGTGGCATTTGACTGAAAATAATAATTTTCTTGTTCTTATGATATTCTCTTGAAGACGTTCGTTACACTGTTCTTGAGATTCTTGTGCATGACCTGCTGTCCTGATTCTTTGAGCTGGATTTCTTGATTCAATTTGTTCTGCCAACTGATGGGCTCTTTTAATACGTTTGCGTCGAATAACTGTCACTGTCAAATAATAACAGACATTAGCGCCATCAACCCAGTCGAAAGGTATCGACATCTGTCAGTTTTATGACTGCCAAATAATAACAGACAAATAATTAGCGATAAATTAAAATTGCGACTATAATTTGAGATTTAAACTATCCTATCTCTCAAGTGCACATCGAACTGCACATGGTGTTCAAATTTTATTATCTATCTCATCTAACGGCTTGTGGAAACAGAAACACAGTGGCGTTATATGATAATCTCGAAAAACAGAATCAATATATTTTTAAAAACTTTTGTATTTAATCAATAAGATAATTATGTCTGAACTTTTGATAAAATGTATGGAAAAGTACAGACATTTCGAGGCTCGTAACTTTTAGAAAATGTAGACATTCAACTTATTATTTCTATAAAACGATATATAATATTATTTTTCTTTTCTACAAATTTGTCACAACACAGCAAAATTTGGGGAATTGACCGATTTGCGTCTTAAACGCATCAAATATAGAAATAATAAATAGTATAATAGTAGTAGTTTGAGTATAAATAGGTTGTATTTAAGGCAAAACAAAATGGAGGTAAGTTTGTTATCGGATCTATATCAGGATAATTCAAATTCAATTCAAAAATAGCAGAAATTTAGTAAGCATTAAAAGTGCTTTGATTGAACTTTGAACCAACGTGCTGCAACGGAATATAAAATGGTTTTTTATTATTATTGTTTTATTTCAAAAATTATTTGTTAAACACCTTCATATATGAATAATATAGTGACCTCCAGAAATCACTACATTCTTTACCTATTTTTTTAATGTCATTACAGTTTGTAATCACAGAGTATGTAGCGAAATAGTTGGATCAATTCTTCTTAGATTTTAAGTTTAAATATGGTGTTTTTTTTTAGAGGAGTGGTTTTCAATCTGGCACTACTTTTTTCGTAGTTGGTGTTTTTGACAGCTGTCACTTGATTTATGCTCAGTTTGGTTTGCCATTTCATAATGAATAGACTTACTCCTGAACAACGTGGCGTGGCCTCCAAGATCGTGCGATTTAACACCGCTGGACTATTTTTTGTGGGGTTATGTGAAGTCGCTTGTCTACGCAGATAAGCCGGACACGATTAACGCCCTGGAAGAGAATATTCGGCGCGTTATTGCTGACATACGGCCCAACTTTATATCTAGTGATTTTCTCATTGAATTGTGAGGGCATATCCCTATCATCGTCGTAGAGTCGATGGTTCGCGCTCGTGTACGAACACCCGCCGCTAAATGCTGATGCAGAAGTCAGTATATGCCTGCACGGGGCCGAAAGCCTGGCGCATTGATCACGGCACACGGCGCGAAGCTGTTCGAAGAGGAGAGACGCCTTGGCCTTTAGTCTGTGAGTCTACTCCAGGACCAACTGGATACCCTTCCGGACTGGCTGAGGAAGTGGAGGATCTCTGTTAATCGGGGAAATCTAATGCACTGTTGGTCGGACAGCGGAGGAAGCAGAACCCACCCTCATCGGCACAGCCATCCCTTGGAAAGAGTCGGTGAAGTATCTCGGCGTCAAGCAGGTCAAAGCTGCCATTGCAGCCACCTGCTATCACTGGTGGCTAGTTGAGGAAAATCATAACATTACAGGGTCGATTTGACTCGCACGAACTCGGCTACAGAAGAAAGAGAAAAACGCGGATATTGCTCTCTCACTCTTCGGTGACTCGGTTGCTGAAATCACATCTTCCCGTAATGAAAATATGGGAAGATGGATCATCATGGGATCATCTCCGATAGAGAAAATATTTTTAAGCATACATTTTTATAATTTTAAAATTCCGGCTCCGTCACGACCTAATATTTTTCATATAGATTCTATTAAAACTTTAAAATTCTAAAATCGGTTGTGTAATCATCGAGATCTGACATCACAAACATTTCGTACAATAATTATATTCAAACTACTTAAATGTTTTTGAATATTAATTACATTTTTCTTCATATTTCTATACCTATCTAAACACAACCCACATCTAATTAATATTGCACATTATTGCGTAGAAAAAAAATCTAATGAACTTCGCCATAACTACCACTTTTACATGCATCTGAGGACATTTGATAGAAACTAGCCTACCGCCTAATGTAATAAAAAATGTTTTTATTCAATAAATATTACAGGCCGTGTAAAGATATATTATTAATTTGAACCCACAAAGTAATGGCCCTCCAATTCAGCAAAAGTCGAGGAAACGACCTTACTAAGCGGCCAGCGTAGACATATCTACACATAAAGCTACGTACCATAACCCACACTAGTAACCAACTCCTTACGGCTGTGTGCGTAAGGAAAATACTCCGCGATTCATTCATTTTCCCGCTACCATTTTCACATGCAACATTATCAATTAAAACCTGAAGGGTACATCAAAATATTTGCCTAATTTAATATATATATAACTTGCATCCTCCTAATAGTAAATTCTGCGAAGATTAAATGAGTATTATATATCTACCTCACACACATATTAATAATTTTTAACATGAATGTATTGTGTTATATTGTATTTTGCACACATATTATCAGAATACTAAATTATTTTGTAGGTAATTAACGGATAGTCCTTACAGAAAAAATAGGTAAATGTGTACGGGGTAAAGATGTACCTTGATGAGGGCTTTCCCGGCTGTTTTTCAAGTGGAAATTTCCAGGAAAAACACTGCCGTCGCACAAAAAAAAAACGAAAATCAATAATCACATCTGCGTTTATTACTCGAGCGCTGAGTTTTCCACGGCCCCGCGAGTCGGGTCGCGCGCACGGAGCATTCTCCCTCCTTTCCCGACCGAACAACGCTGCCGACGGGACGTCTGACCAGTCCGCGCGCGCCGGCCACACTGGCGACTGAACGACTCGCGCGGCGTTCCGGATCCGCGAACGACGCGGCCGAACGATCCGCCGGCAGTGGGAATCGGGTCAGGAAAAGTCTGACAAATCTTCGCGCTATTTTCTAAGGGCTGTGCCCATTTAAAAGTAATTCATGATACATATAAGGCGCCCCGGGACGCATTTGTCCTTGAGATTAGAAAGAGTAGGCTTTATTCGAACATTGACGTGTGGAAAAGAGACGGATATACTCGCCGACTCATTTGGAATCGATGAAACATGTTTTTTGTATTTAAATAATTATTATCATTTGAAAAAAGGGTTTTTTTATGTAATGGCCTAGATCATTATATTGTCTATCTTTTGAAGGAAAAATTAGGTTCGCGTCACTTACACAACTTAAAAGAAAATCGTTGCAAGAAAAAAAACAACACTTTCTTATTTTTATAAATAGAGAATAATTTCGAATTTTTTTATTAAAAACTGATGATTGTTATTTTATTTTCCTATGGAAAAACACTCAGTTATAACAATAATATTACAACAATTAAGAATTATACAGATAACAAACCGATTATAGATTTCCTACATATTCACCAACATATTATTATACAGTAGGTATGATTTTTTTCGAACTTAATTATTGCAAATTTTTTTCAACTAAATCAAATTATTTAAATACAAAGACGTAAGTACAACATTTGTATGTGTATTGTGTGTGTATTTTTAACGAATAAACGTCAACCCATACTGATTTCTTTATTTAATTATAACTACCTAGTATTTATTTTAGATTTAAGTACCTGTTAGTTATGTATAACATACCTGTACACCTATCCCAAGCGACGTGCGAAGCAGGTGAATGATCGCTATCGATCAAGGCCGTAGCGTAGCACCACAAAATATCGATTGGGTTTTACGACGCTTTTTGAGGGAATTCACACCAAAGCTTTATTAAAAATTAATAAATTTGGTGATGAATTATTCTCGCATTAAGACTGTTTCGTATTCACGGCTAAACCGCTAAACCGATTTTGATGAAATGTGGTGTAGAGATAGCTTAAACCCTCGGGAAGGGTTTAGACTAAAATAATAGAGTAGTCAGACACTTAAGTTAATTAAATATATTTTTTAAATTGTCAATAAAACTCGATTCGTGTTAGCGCAGCCCTGAGTGCCGGTGCGTTTCTCCGTCGAAAAAGGATTCGGCGCGCGAACGATTGAGCCTTTTCGAAATTGACCCGGATCAAATTGAATCGGTTCAATCGTTCGCAATCGACCGCGTCGCCGCTCGCATGCGCTGTGGGCGAGTATAGGCTTTGCGTCGTCCACACAGCGCATACAACCGCCTCTCGATTATTAGGAGACACTGACCCGACTGTTTGACCTCCTAAAATACTTCAGTTCATTTCGGCTACGACGCGGGTAGGTCGTGCCGCTATTTATCTATTTATTTAATGCCTATTTTTAGATATGTCCCGTTCTAGCGATATGACGTAAAAATGGTTTTGATTAGGTGACGATAACAACAATATTTTATAATATTCTTATTAAATGTTTTTTTATGCAAAATATTCGTAAAATATTTTTTTTTATAAAAAAACTTACACACTTAAAACAAATATTACAAAAAACGCCCAATGCGAAATAATTTATACCCAAATTTATTATTTTTATTTAAGTGCTGGTCTAAATTGCCTTTGGCGTAGTTAAATTTTGTAGCCTTGACTGGGCGCGGCCAATGACTTACGCGTTGCGAGCGCATGATCAGCTGGCATATTTATGACAACAACTATTAAATATCGAGTTAACATTTTTTTTTTTAACCGGAAACCATGATGATTTTTCTCAACAAATCATGTTCGAAATCGCAGGACCAATTAGCTATTTTTTTTATCAAAAATGATCTTGGGACGTCTGTATTTATTTGATAAACTAACAAACTTTCTGAAATCTAATTTTGAATACCATTTATTCTGAAATAAATAATAATTATTAATTAATGTGAAAAAAGTTATTATTTTAGAGAAAAATAATTATTGCGTCTGCTATAATGGGAAATCTCCTTTTTTTCCCAAAGCCTAAATATAATAAGCAATAGAAAATGCATATCCGCTGTGAAAAATAGAAAATAAATGAAAAAATTCGCACCCAATCGGCTAACTCTGCTGTGAGGTCATAAAGACTTCGTCAGAGAACCCTCACGCTGCATCAAATTTTCCGCGCGTAAAATAATTTCAAGCTAGGACTCTGTAAAAGTTGAATATCTTTGTTGTTCATCTTTGTTTATATTCGAATAATTGTTTTATTTATTTTATTTATTGTCAATAATTTAAACATTAATTACATGTTATGCAAAGTGCTACTTAACTAGGCATTGCTTTTTTAAGCATAACCATCTCACTGAGAAACATAGAATTACAATTACAAGTGAATTGAATTGTATGCAATACTATAAAGTATAAATTTCTGATATAATACTATAGTAAATATCAATATCATACTTGTCTTGGGCTGATATAGGTATCTTTGCTTTTTGGGTTAACCCTTGGTGCAAGAATCCAGATGAAGCAGCCGTTTTTTGAGCTCATGATGACACATTTATCTTGATAAGGGATAGTGACAGCTTTCTGATAGCAAAAGTTTTTCCCGCAAGCCTTTTGTAGTGTTTTTCTGGACATTCCTCTATTTTGAGGAATGGAAGATGTAGCATAAATAAATTTATGATAACCAAAATCTATGTAAATTTATAACCTATAATTTATTTCGTAATATATGAATAGAAAAGGAAGACGCTATTTAATATATGTAATTATTAATATTTAGTTTAAACTATATTAAAAGTATATTTATTATTAGTACGTAATTATATTATAGGAAAACCCACGTTAGTATATTTTAAATATTCCCGCCCGAACCGACCAAAAAAAAAGATCATTCGCCTGTTCCACCTCCCAGTTTCAAAATCTCGGCGCTGAGATAATGCGGTAAGACCAACAAAATTTGTGCTTATTATTTCTTGCTGTATAAATTTACCATTGTAATATTCTCCTGATAACCGTGTAAATTCCGTCTTCCCCTCTCATCGAATCTTTTGAAAAGAAGCTCTAACCGAACATTTTACAGCCTCCTTGGCCAGGTGGAAATACCGACCAGCTTCCTCGCCGTAGTGGAGCCTCCGCAGCATCCTGGCCAGCGTGACCTCATCTGACTGAGGCGCTGAAGCGCCAGCCGGTGGCCTACCTCCAAGGACCTCAGCACTCAGGAAAGTGACCGTTTTTATTTGAATTCACCCGAACACTAAAATCAGTGCTGTGAATGTGACAAGGTTAAGAAGATCAATGCCCACGACTTTTCTGTGCCTCTCCCCTCATATTATGAACAACGCCCTGTGCAACCCGAAAGACAATTTAATCCCTAATTAATATATATATTTTCTAACTTCTATCTCTCTTCTTTTTTTTTATCTGGCTATATCTTTAGTAACATATTGTTCTCATGTTTTATTGTATTTACAATTTCATAGTAACTTCCATTACCTCAATAAATAATTACGTTAATTTTAACCCTGAAGTTTGATTTCTGATTAAGGCGCCTACGGTTGAGGGTAAATCTTTATAAAAATAATCTTGGTTTATTCCTCTTAATCGTCGAGTGAGATCTCATCTCAGTATTGTTTACAAAATATTGACAGTAGAAAGCGCAATAAAACATTTTTCGCAGATTGGTCGCTCACGGTCGATGTAATCTCTAAGCTCAAATTCAAAGTTTTTATTAAATACAATAAATCTTGTTCTTCTTGCCTTCTTTTCTAAGTTGTGTCTGTAAATAATATATTTAATTATTTTTCATGATAATTTTCAAATTATTTTATTTGTTTTTTCCCTTCCTATTTTCTTATGTTTTTAATTTTTCGAGTTATACTTGAAATTGGCCAAAATAATTGTTTATGAAGGCCATACAAAAAAAGAGAAGAAGAAGACAGAAGTCAGAAGTGTCACTTTTGTTTACGTTTGTTTATATTAAGGTTCAGGGCGGTTCGTTAACGAATAATCTGTGTAAAATTATTTTTGTGATAAAATTAACAAAAATAATATTATTTACATATACGCGTTGACAGCTTTTTTCGTCAACGACAGAAATGCCCAAACCGATTTGTATAGAGTGCAAAACCAGCGATAGTCTACTCTGGCGACCGGTCGACGGCGGCCAGATTTGTACGGAATGCTTCAAAAGTAAAGAATTTAAAGGAAAGGAGACGGAAGACAAAGAGAGGAGCGAGACGAAGGAGTCGCCCGTTAAAGATGATGATTTGATCGACATTAAAATAGAAAACTTCGAAAGTCAGCCTGCTCCGGCGACGGGAAAAGGAACAAGAAAAAGCACACGGTATTTTCTTACCCCATTGTATAGTCGAGTAACTATAAGCTGACCGTGTTTCAAATAGGACGGAGGTGTGAAGTACGAGTGGCTGAAATGAAATATGGTAACAAAAAGATCTTGTTAAAATCGTTGGTTTGGTAAAATAGGGCCTTGAACGAGCTATTTGCATTTTTGTCAGTTGTACTTCATCACAATTTCTCACATTTATACTTAACACATTCCGATCCGTACGTAAAATGCTTGGAACACGCATTTCTGCCCGATTGGCGAAGATCGTTGATCGATGGGGCTACCGCCCGTATTTAGTTTAAGTTATAATTTCTTATAATTGGCAAATAATATCTACAAAACTATGAAAATGTTTGTTTTTTATATTTAATATTATATTGACATAGCTTTTGTAAATAAAACTCGAATGAATTGCCACCAAATCCATCAAAATACTTTAATTCCAACTAAATGCGCACTTTTCACATAAGCAACCAAATGTCAAAACCGAACTAAAATGAAAAATATCGATGATTAGTCTATGCCTTTCGTGAATTCAGTTATATGCAACATACCACCATTTCAAATCCAGTGAGACGATGACATGTTTACTCGCACACGGTATCCGGCCGGCGTATACAGCAATGACAAGATAGTCATCGGCGTTGAGTGTGTTAAAGCGCCTACAAAGTTGAATGTTACCAAAATTCGAATTTTACAGATTTTCGAAGGCGTTAGAAGAGATATAAGTAATCTAATTTTTTATTATTTTTTTATTTATTTTTTTAATTTATTATTTTACACACTGTCAGTTTGACGTTTGTTTAATGCAATAAGATAATTCGTTATTGTAGCGAATTACCTAAACAATTCTTTTTTAAATATCTTTTTGAAATTGTATTTTTTGAAATCTGAAACCAGAAACAATAAAACAACCAAAATATTTTTATGATGAGAATAGGTCGAGAAGAGATTTAGTGGGGATAGGTATATGGTATAACAAATTAGAAATAAAATAACAAAGTTTGCGTAATAATACAAAACCCTATATTTTTTAATTTTCTAAAACTTAATTTTTAATTTTTTTTAAATGTTTTTTACATAATATTTTAAGAAATTTGCTCAAGTAATTTCCGAGAAAAATAAATTATCTTTAATGTAAATAAACTAGAATGCTTTTTGCTAGTGAGTGAACTTGTTCGATGTACATTCCAGCGCGACGCGCTACAAAGCGAAGACCCTCTCAAGTCAGCCGGTGAACAAGACCCCCGTGCTGAGGGGGCGTGGGCGGAGGAGCATCTTCAAGAGACAACCCTTAAAGGCGCCCGAGTCCACGGCAACCGTCGTCACCAGTCAATCCATCTTCTATAAGGTATTGTGATAAATTATTAGTGTGATGAAATAGCATTAGAAAAACCCACTGCTAAGGTCCTTATTAAATATTAGGACTCATTTATCCTAAGGACCATTGTCACTTTTAGAGAATTATGGTGGAGCATCTAAAAAACGACAATTATCTGTAATCATCCATTCCATCAATATCCAAAAGCTGGAATGCACTGTCCAAGCAAATCGGATTCATGGATCAGCACGTATTGAAAATGGCTGACTGCTTATCTGGGATTTTAGGTCTAAATGCATGACAATCTCTGTCATAATGATCTGGATGATGCATGTTTAAGTACTTTGGAAGACTTTTACGCTTGGTGTTAAACATGTTACTCAATAATTTGAATAAATGTAGGTTTTTTTTTTAATTCATTGGGATTTTAACATTGCTCGACAGTACATGAAACGAGATTCTCGTACCAGAAATCAGTAAAAACTCGATTTCACTAGTGAATGAGCGAAGTATTTAAGAGCATCGGAGCGGAGCATCGGAGCGGTTTTACTAGTACAAACTCATTATTACTAAGGCAGTTAGGTGAATACCGAATAAAATGATTACATCAACTTTTTACTGCACATTTCAGTTAAAATCAGTCCTCAGTGATCAGAAATCAGCTCTAAGTGATTAATTGTAATAATAGGTTAATTGTAATTTAATTAAAATTAATTTTAATTGTGAATTTAATTGTAATTTAACAGTGAATATATGTAATTGGCCAAATTAATAACTATGTATTTACTAAATATATTAAATAAATAAATGAAACCCGAATAAAAGCATATCATTGAATATCCAAACTTAAATAAAAATATCAAATATATAAAGGAAATATTTTATTATTGATATCTTATCTTATTGGTGACGCGAATGTCGGTCGCCGGTTGCTGTGAAAGATTTTAATATATTTTGTAGCTGTATAATTTTGTTTCCTATAATAGTTTAATTTACTTTAGCCGTGACAAAATGTTGCTGAGGTCAAAGGAAGGATGGTATTAGACCAAGGACTCACCTTTTTTCTCTCGACGGCAATTCCGGGTGCACACTGCTTTTGCTGGGTCACTAGCGCGTTCGAACGGTGTCAATCCGTAATATCGATCGATAAGCTTGTAGTAGTGCTCTGTTCTCCGCGCGCGGTTGAGAGTGACTGCCTGCTCTCTATATTTCGTCGGAATGCGCCGACCCGTGGTGAGGCAGGTAGGTTATTATTTAATTATATTTGACTATTTTATTATTATAGAAAACGGCGCAACCAACAAGACTCATTTATAGATGTAGTTGTGAAAAATCTGTATAACTTTAGTACCTAGTTACAATTACTTAGCTATTATTACAGGAACCAATATTGACCTCCTTCAGTTATTTACTAATATGCTTTTAGTAAGAATGGGTTTTAATTGAAAAGTGCAGTAAATATCCGATGTAATCATTTTATTCGGCATTTGCCTAACTGCCTTAGTAAGAATGGGTTCTTATTAGTAAAAACGCGTTGTTTCTAATGCTCTTAGATACTTCACGTATTTACTAGTAATTCTCGCTTTTACTACTACAAAAATTTTTAGATGTCACAAACCGAAGGCGGACGAACACACTCGTAGATTGTATATTTTGTGAGCGGGATGTTTTTCTCGACAATTCCAGGGCAACTTCCTGCAAGTCGGCGATATAGTATCGATGATCGACATAGAGGGCGGAGTCTACTACGCGCAGCTCAGGGGATTCCTCACGGATCAGTACTGCGAGAAAAGCGCCGCCGTCACCTGGCTCCTTCCCACCAAGGCAAGCCCGCCGCCCGAGGAGTGCTTCGATCCTGCGACTTACATTGTCGGTGAGTCATTTATTATTATTTTTAATTAATAGGAGCGCAGCTTTACAGCTGATAAACCTATCTTTGATTAGTTGTGCTCATGTGAATAAGTACTCATCTAAGCGGTTTTTAAACTGTTTAACTGAATTGGAGGTAATAACACTAGTAGGCAATTCAATCCACCAATCAATCCCTCGGTTGGGCAACAAATTCTTTTTTGGGTAATATTTGAATACACTGGAAAGTTATTAGTGTTGAAGATTAAAATGTCTCTGAGCTCTGGACAATTATAGAATCCCTTTATAATCTTAAAAGTCTCTATGAGATCGCCTCACTCGATCGGCCCGCTGTTGCACCTTCTCCAATAAATTAATATCTTTTGCAAAGTATGGACTTCATACGTGTTAACAGTTTTCCAGTTTTGGCCGTACATGAGATTTATTGTGGTTTTCCTTAGAGAACTTGCATTATAAGTTGGACGGACCTTTTTTTTCTGTATAAACTGCTTAAAATTGCTATTAAAATATTTAAACTCACCTGCCACTTGCTCCACTTAGAACCACAAGACCACTTAGTCGGAGAATAAAATGTTTTGGTGACCGGTATCAGTAAATCCCTACATAATTGGCTTCTGTGACTTGTTTTTTAAAGAAATAGCTCCGCGTATGCACCCTACGTTAAGGACAAAGGGAAATTTCTCCAGATTATTGTCGAGACAGAATTAAAATTAAAAATATCAACGATTAGTATATGTCTGTCATGAATTCAGGTATACACGACATACCACCCTTTTAAATATTTATAGAATTGCAATAAGCAATGACGTTTTTAAGTGTCATATGGCATCTGATGTTTACAGCAATGACCTGATATCCTGTCATCGGAGCTGTGTGTTAAACTAATTTCGGAATTGATTTAAAAATGTATGACATTTTTTCCTCGTGAGACCATTTTAATTATCGATATAGATCAATCCCCTAAAGGGACCGGTAGTGATTTTAAATACATCCTGTAGATATTTCACAGAAACACATTCATAATGTTTTCACATATTTGTGTTCAGGTCCCGAAGAGGATTTGCCGCGGAAGTTGGACTATATGGAGTTTGTGATGCACGCCCCCTCGGACTACTACAAGGCCAGCGATTGCCCCTATCCCCCACTCGAGACGCAGATACCCCTCAAAGCCAGCCAGGGATTCATTTGGACAACGTTCGAACCCGTCGATAGGACGTGATCAAAACCAGCGCGCGGAGCTGTTTCGATTACGGCACGATCCGATAAACGATAAACGATCGTCTGATCCGTGCAATGCAACCAATCAATCCAACTGCTCGCCTGCGATAAACTTAACTGGATGTTTCCCCGTGTATCTTTTAGCGTCACGGCAACGTGTACAAATTACCTACATTTATCTTAATATCTTAGGGAGTGTGATCATGTGATATGAATGATATGAATCAAGAATAAAAGACATTTTTCCTATATTTTTATATTATTATTTTATCTTTATTTGGGAAATAAAACAGATAACAAAGAAATTATATTCACAATAATAAAAACAGAAAAAACAATGTAGTGATGTGCCGGAGATCTGTATCCGTATCCGTATCCGCGGATATCCGAGGGGGACGCAAGATCCGTATCTGTATCCGTTACTTTTGGTGGATCTTGAACGGATCCTTTATATTATTTTAAATTTCATGACATATACGACATTCTAAATATAAAGGTAACAATAAAAAACTTTTAAATTCCATTTGAATTATTTTTTATTTCTTAAAATCACATATTTAGCACATTTATTTAGCAAAGATCAAATATTAAACATTTATTATAGTGAATTACTAATAGTACCCCAAAGGTACTAATTAAACTATCTTTATAATATTAATTAAAAGATATTAATTAAACTACGAGTCAACTGTCGTGTCAAGGTTACACGCACCGACCCGACTGAGTAAGGTCCGTATCCGTATCTGCGGATCTGGACACCAATGATCCGTTGAACAGTGTGACCCTACCTATCCTGCCCGTAAGAATGATGGATATAAGTCCAGACCATTGTCAACAGAACGAGGAAGTATCATAGACAAGAGCAGTATACTAGGATATAGTCATGTTTGCGGGTAAAGTGTGAGCACAGTGGATAAATAGAATGCTATCTCACTTTACATGTATCGAAAAAAGTTATACATATAATATTAATTTTATTTTCAGGTATAGCTTTTTAATTTTGATCTTTCAGTGCTGTTTAACCCTCCCCCTTAAAATGATTATTTCATAATTGATTGCTGTATTTTTTTCTAACCTGACATAGCCGCAACATTAGGTTTTCTTCAAAGGTTTGTGGATACTCAACTCCTTGAGGAGTTTTCAAGGCACTCGATTCCTAACCCTTCAATTAGCATTGCGGAAACAAAGGATACACAGACCCTGTGGGGTTAGTCTGCGGCTGACAGCGAACCAGTGGCGAGTTGGCTTCAGAACCACTAGGGAAGAGTTTGTTTTAGGCACATTTAAGGTGTGATGCGATTGTTAGCGGAGCTGTGAAATTAATTTTGCATTTGAATATTGGCGGTCTGCTGTATTGCTACCAGGTAACCTTAAAATCAAACAGCCTAAGCGATGTGTTTTCCTTTTGATATCCACCCCTTTTAAGATGCAACTCTGCAAGTCGAAATGGTGGCGTTTGTTTATGCCTGATGTCTTAACATACTCAGCGCCGATGACGGGATATTTCGTCATTGCTGTGCCGTGTGCGAATAAACACGTCATTGTTTAACTGCATTTCTATTCATATTTAAAAGCGCGGCATGTGGAGTATATGATTGTTTATGCGAAAAGTGCTCTAGTGAATCGAAAGTGTTTTTGACGGAGGTGACGGTAAATAATTCGAGTTTTATTTACAAAACTATGTCAATATAATATTAAATATAAAAAACAAACATTTCATACTCTTGTAATTATTATTTGCTAATAACAAGAAACTAAAAAACGGGTGGCGGCTTCGCGTGCAGTGAACAACCTTCGCGGAATGGCGGCATCATTGTTTTATATACGGAGCGGAATGTGTTAAGTGAACACCAGATGAAGAGAAGTGATGTGTTTTAATTAAATTATCCCAATAATCGATCATGATCATGATGTAAGATAATACAGATAGCTGATTTTGATTAACGGTCTAAAATGGCCTCCATATAATCATGATTTGTATAGTTTAATATAGTTTTTGATATATATAAGATATCAATCAATCTTAATGAGAGAATAATCTAGTTCTCAAACTCATAATGCATAGTACGATTGATAACACAAACTATTTTTTACGAGTCAGTATTCAAAATGGCACCGACATATTTGTTCATGTTTATCTTAAGTGCTTTGGCCTCATTCTCCGGCAGTCTTCCCGCAGGAAATAACTCAAACATATTATTAGGTGGAAATATAAAAACGGAAAGGAATGCCCTACGACTGGTAGGAAAAGATGACCGAAAACCGAATTTAAGAAATGCCGACGAACTAATATTCAACGAATACTCTGCTGGCGATAGAGAAGAAGGTTTGTTTCTGTGTACACCCGTCAAATCGCGGCAAACTTTTTCAGTTATAAATTCTTTTGTTTTTATTCAGTTTTTTAACTAATCATGATCGGGTAAAATATTAAATAATTTTAGTAGCAATTTTGACAGAAGGCGCACATAGCCCACAATAAACGCTATTGTTTAGTATTATATTGGTTCATATCTTTCTATAATAATTTTAAGCGTGTAAGAATTAGGTTGTGAATTGGTAACAATCAAAAAAATCTGCATTCCGAACTTCGTTCTTCATTCTGCACATGCCTCGTATTGGCATATGCATTTAAAAATGTTTCAGTCAACCAAGAACCAATAAGAAGAAACTAATGTGTGGGCTCACTGGCTTTAGCCGAATGGGAACATCTCCTCTGAGTATCCTTCCGAGTATAGCCGATTGAGTCACGCCAATTAGATTCATTCACAGCCGTAGAAAAAAATCTTCATAAATAAGCTAATAATATGTAAGACCAGTTCTGGAATATGAAATCCAATTATGGAGTCCTTAAAGGCATTGATTTATTGAGAGAGTTCAAAGACGAGTTACCAATATCCCACAAATTCTAAAAAATTGGACTTATGAAGAGCGTTTAGAAGTCTTGAAAAATCGTCGGAAAGGAGAGAAAGAGGCGATACTATGATTGCCCTCAAATGAAAAGTATGTTTACATTCAACAAGAGCGAGAACCTTCGTGGACACTATCTTAAATTAAACCGTACTTTATTCTCCAAAAATCCAAGGACGCACTTCTTGCCCAACCGAGTTGTAGAAGCATAGAGTCACAATCCGTCAAAGTTATTGCGACTACTACAGCAAACACTAACTCTGCTTATTTCCCTGTTAAAATGAAATATACGTAACTAATTCACAAAGTTTAGCACAGACACTATCAGTTACTCGCTACCTGTCAGTAACTTAATAATAATAAGCATTAAATATTGCAATGTTTTGACGGTTTCACAACTTTTTAAGTACAAATTAATCGTAACTTTTTGGACTGTAACTAATTTAAAATTCAATTCTCGCACGTATTTTGTACTCGATAAGTTCAATTGTTAAATAAATATAAAAACGCTTATGGACTTTGATACCAAAAAAAATTCTGTGTGTCTGAAAAAGACACAATTATAGGTTTTTAAACCGATAAGTTTCTATGCTTTCAGGTGACTTTGTCATCCACCGATACAGCGTTGGACCCATTACTATTGGAGATGTTTTCAACGCGGACATTGTTTTTAACTTACCAGTAAGTCGAACGGGAAATATATTTTTTCTGAATATATTAAAATTTATTTTTAGCGCACGTGCATCGTTACTACCTAATGAGAAACACCTCGGCCATTCAAATTACTACTGTGTACCACTTTTTCGTCACAACTTGAATATTGATAGTCCAATTTGGAGTCCGTACTATTATAAGTGTACTGTAATTTTGAATTAGGCGAGATGGCGGTAACGAAGCATTAAAAATGGTATGACCATGTGCTGATTCGAATGGGCTGGGCTATCGGTGATACTCAGGGTAGTGAGGTGTCTGTTTAGCCTCCAGTGGCTTGTTATCAATCCAGTTATGATGCGGAGGTTTGCCCTTGGCAGGCTGAGGCAGTGTTTTGTAAGACGAGGGTGCGGCCCTGCCGTCGCTGTTCTGGCCTGGCTACATTTTGAATAATATTAAAGTTTATTCATAATATCCTTATTTTTTATTTTAAAGTGAAACTTTTTTTTTCAAAAATCTTCTTTTTCGTGAGACCGATTTAGTTGTTGCTTGAAAAGTTTAGACCGCAGTACATTGTTTGATGTCTAATTTGATCTTTAATATTTAATCCTCAGGAAAAATATTACTGGACGTACGTTTCTATAACCATAGGACAACTGAACAGCCTGAATATGGTGATATTTATTTATGACATGCCCAATAGAAGAGTCTTCAATATGTCATACTATCCATTCTGTTTATGCAACCTCGTTCAATACGAAGTAGTTCTGTACGCAGTAAAAAGAGAATGATAATAAATTATATCTAAGAATTGTGTATACAACACAATAATATTTTTTTATTAAAAACCAATGTTTTATTAATATATCCTTCATTTTACACAATTATTTTGAGTGAGAAGTAAAACGGTATACTCTAATTTAAAACGTATGTCCTATGTACAATATAGATTTATTTATTTTTATACAGGGTGAACTTAAAGTCAACAGAATCAACAACAACAACAACAACTTTCGTTCAACGTGTTTTCATATAGCTATCAAAAATAGCTAAACCATATAAAAATATAAATACTCTATTGAACATTTGGTGTCCGTATTGTTGTGTTTCAGCTAAATATTATTTTAGTACTTTTAATTCAAAATCATCCTTAGAATAGTGAATAAAAACACTCCTTTAAGTTTATGCATAAGGTCGTGGAACACGGTGTATCACCGCCAATGACCGCCACTGACTAATTGGGTTATTTTGAATTTTTTACATAAAATTACTAAATTTATTTTTCTATTAATTATTTATTAATGTTAAACGGAAATAAATGAAAATATAAGCAATTTCTAATTGCCGTGTAAGATGTCAAATAACCAGTGTTAGTCGGCTTTGGTATAACCAATATTTGTATATTCACGCCGTGGAGCAAATGGTTTCTGGGTGTATGTATGAGGCAAAACACGACGAAATTTAATGTGGTGTTGGCGAAAGTCAGTGTAGTGAATCGTTACAGCCAGACGATCATTTCAATGTTATGCCACGTTATAACGTTACGAAGTGCCAATTTTAAACTGATCTTTGATCTATTTGCACTGCGACGCACCTTAAGGAGCCATACTGTCAAAAAATACAAACAAAAATTGAAATTTGATACAAAAAATAAAATAAATAAATAATCAATCGCAGCGTCCTACTCTATTGTTCACGTCACGGCAGATTCACTGGTGTGAAGAGATTGCCGCGTACACTACTATTGCAAGCTTCTTCTTGGTTTGTCTCCGACCCCAATACGGATAATCACAAAATAATTTATTTTGAACTATTGAAACACTGTTCAAAAAAAGTAATTAGGAAGTAAACTTAGCGCTGGGTTTAAACCGACATCTTGTCATCTCAAGTCCAGAAACTCTTCATTACCCATTAGTTATTTTACTATTTCGCTATCCACACCGTCTTCCAAGACCATTCAAACATTAATTTATTTTGACCTCATATCAAAACTCATCATGGTTTCAGAGTAAAAAAATGTAAACTTTTCATGATAATATGAAATCGGTTCGGTCACTAGCGAGGCCGCGTCATGCCGGGTCATTTACTGGCCTTACCGAGCGCCTGCGAGCAATAAGGAAATTTACACGAGCGCTTTGAAAATTAATAAATTTGGGTATGAATTATTTTCACATTTTTTAGACAATTTCTTATACGTACATAATAGGAAACAAAAACACCCCCTTTAAGTCTTCGGTAATGTTCTTCGAACACCCTGTGTACAAGTCGTAATCAACAAATGAATTAAACTTTGCACTGTAGGTATTCTCCGAATTAAACAACTATGCTACTGATTATTTATTTATTTATCTTTATAGGAAACACAACAGTATTTCATAGTAACTGATTATGAAATGATTAACTGATTGTTAAAACAGATTATAATGCGACCAGATAAGATATAGATTAATTAAATTAAGTTTGTAATAGACATCACCCAATCAATATATATAAAGCAGTATTCTTTCAATGATTCCACAAAATTAATTTCCAAAATGGTGACCATTAGCTCGTTCCTTTTCGCGTTTGGCTTCGTCGCCTTATCCAGCAGTCTCCCCTCGGAACAGAACCTGAAGGCGTTATACGGCCAGGATAGTATACGATTGACGCCAAGCAATCAAACATCCCCCGTATCCCGATACGACGACGGTCTGAAAGACGAGTACTTCACCCACGGGCGAAGAGTGGACGGTTTGTTAAATCTTGTTTTATTCCCAAATCAAAATTGGGCCACCTTTTAGCATCGTCATCTGAATATATTTAATTTACTTGATATTTTATGCATAATCTACGTTTTTATATTACCCAGTTATTTACGTAACTAGTTACAAGATTATTTTATTCATATAGGTAACATTGTTTAAGTTTTTTGGTTCTTAGGGTACATACAAACATAATCAAGTGATCACAACAACCTCTATCATAATACATTTTATAGAACTGGCTAGATGCAAGGATTCCGTCCCTATTCTATGACATTGTGATTTTTTCCCATGGAGCTACAATTTCAATTTTTCTACTTTTAATTTAAAGAACGCCATCTGCATCAAAATGAAATGTTTGAAGTGCGAATTATCTGTTCCGTCAAATGGTGAATATATGACATGCAACGGTTCCTGCAAAAGTTTATTTCACTATAATTGATTGAAGGGACGTAATTCAACATTCCAGCGTAATCGCCATCAGCGGAAGAGCCTAAATTGCATGGAGGGTAGCGAAGACACTACAAACGCGAATGATAATGCAGAGACCTGTTCCGCTCACTCATCGGTGCCCCGGCAGCGATATTCACGGAATGATCGTGCAGATAAATAAAAAAATAACTTCTTTCGATGAAATGATATCGCAAATCATTGCGAAATTCATGGAGTTCCCGGAAGGGGGAGTTCCGAAGATGTCCTAAAAGCCGTGGATGAAAACATGGCCGGTGAATCTGGTCAAAGATTGAACCGACAGCTTTCAACGCGTATTGGTGTCATAAAATTTTGCCCAGTACGCAGATGATACTACGCTTGTAGTAACGGGATCGACCATTGAGGTATGCCAACGATGGTCCCATGGTAAAGGGTTAATGCTTCATGCCTCAAAAACTAAATTAATTCAAATCCGCTCAAAATATACTCCCCTTATAAATGTAACTTTAAAAAGTTACTCCTTGAACTGTCTACATTCAAGGAGTAACTTTTCAAGGATTCAACCAATTGTAATTGTAATTGTGACATTCCACCGGTTTGTACACTCAACTACGTGTATGTTTGCAAAAATTCCACCACCTAAAGCGCTATTTAAACTTCAATACCTTGTTAACAGTTTAGAAAGCACTGGTGGAATCAATATCAGTTATGGTCTGGTAGTTTAAGGCAGAGGGTATGAAACCTTCTTAGGTAAAATAAATTCACTACAGACTCGAATACTTAAAATAATTGTACGCAACAAATGAAAACAAAGTAAAAAAACGATGTTGGAGGGCTTTTTGAATTCCGCAAGATGTTCACAGTATCTCAAATATTTAATTTTAATATAGTTTTGGAGTCTTCTCATCTGAAAAATTCACATAAATATTTACCAGAAATACTTATGATACCAAAATTTAAATATGTGTATGGGGAAAGGCGTACTAAAGTTGTGCTGGCACGATTATATAATAAGATACTTTTAGGAATTAAAAAATGTAAAAAATAGTGATCTAAAACGAGCTAAAACATACTTATATGCGTCACTTCTTTCTTATTCTGAAATGTAATACTTATAACAATAGGTTAAGGTGTGTAATTTTAAAAAATTAAGTTCATTGTTGCTAGATAATGTCTATACTAGTGAGGGTCTGGTGGACCAGTCGGAAGACTTTTCCAGAACATTCAGGCGGCGACAGCGACAATAAATTCGATTTTTTCCTTTAACCAGTTGTCAATTTTTGTAATGTTCGAATTTAATGGATATTCTGTAATAATATGTAATAAATAATTCTTTTGATTTTCCTCTTTCAGGTGATTTCTTAATCCACCGATACACTGTTAACCCCATTGAGATCCCAACGGATAAACTATTCAGTACAGCGATCACGTTTCCTCTACCGGTAAGTGAGAACGATAGAATGCAGTGATTGTTACCGCCTATTGATAATTAACAACAATATAGAGTATAGAAAAGAAATACTTTTTACCTAAAAGAAATATTAATAATCATTTGCGTAAAATATGAAAACTAATAAATGAAAAGTTAATAGTAAAAATGTATTTTTAAAAATAAGTTTTTATTTAAGTGCTTGATTGCGTATACAAAATTTCATGTCTTGCTATTGACCGTTGCGGAGTCAATCCTGGGTATAGAATCAGGTCATGCTTACCGTAAAAATGCACTGTCATCGGAACTGACCCAACATGTCAAATCTTAACTTCAATTTCCTCTTAACCTACGGAATTGATTTATTTATTTATTAAACAGGTTTCCCCATGTAAACATTAGAATATAAGTAAAAAAAATAAACTACTAAAAAGAACAAAAAAACAACATTTAAAACAAAAAACAATAACAATAAAAAAACTAAAAATAGTGCCTCCAGGCAAACAATAACAAATAAATGATTCACGCCGATCTTACAAAGGTGTAATAGAAAGCTGATTATTAATCTTATCGAGCGAACAGACAAATATATCAATCTCCGCGGAAATGGAATTTAATAATCCGACTGCTCTCCCAATCGGACTATACTTTTACACGTCGGTACGACACGCTAATTGCCTGAATAGCGTGTCCTTCCACGATCTAGTGAAACGGTCCGGAACAAAGAAACCAATACCTCTCAGTATTACGGGATTCTAGATAAAACCGCGAATAACTTTAAAAAAATAGAATAATGTATGGACTTGCCGCTTAAACTCGAGTGAGTTAAAACCTAACTTCCGTAATACAAATGCTGATGGATACGTATTACGAAAAATTTCAGGATAACATCCATACCTACGGAGATAGAGGTATCTTAGGAACCTCCTCTGAGTAACCTCCAGAATATTACAGTAAGCAATCTCGTGAGGACTCCAGATAATGGAACTATACTCCTCACGAGCGTGCAGTATAAAAGAGAGATTGCCTTCGATTTACTCAAAGATCGACTGGTTCGAAGCACGAATCCCAACATTTTATTGGCACGCGCATGTGCAAATGAAATGTTAGACGCGAGTCAAATAGAACCCCCGGTCGCGAATTTCGTCGCATCTGCGAATAATCTCATTGCCCAGAGAGTACTCAAAACTTACTTTTTCACGCAAGGCTCGTGAGAAGGATACTTCTACACATTTAGAGGCATTAAATTATATACTTCGTTAGATAGTTTATTGTTTCCATCAAACGTATTATTTTTGTTTTTTTTTCAGGAGGGCTATTTATGGACGCAGCTCGACTTTTTCATCGGGCAGCTGGAATCGATAAACCATTACATAATATTGCACTCGATTAATAATCGATCCGAGCTGAGGATGAATTATCAACCCTGGTGTTATTGCTCTGTTATCAGATACGAGATCTTTCTATATGCCCGAAAAACTACGTAGAAGTTAAATTAAATAATGTTTAATATTTAAAAATGAAATAAATCATTTTGGCATTTATTTTTAGTTTCTTTTTCGTGACGGACAAAACTTAAAATTATACCTTTAATAATCAGATTGGAAGAAATATAAAACGTAAGTATTACCCATAATTCTATTTTTTTTTTTTATTTTAAATAATTGCTATGACGTCATATAAATTATTTTGGACCCTACTCAACTATGCCTGTACTAGAGTCAGGGGAAATGGTGGTAATGAAGCGTTAAAAATGGTATGACCATGTGCGGAATCGAACCTGCGACCTTTGGGCCAATAGTCGAACGCCTTAACCACTAGACTACCGCGATTTAGCTAGCTAATTCGATTAGCACAATTGTACTAACTGAAATAAATAAAAATAAATAAATAAAGTACAGAGCAACCGCAACTTCCATCGTAACCCTGACCCAGCTTATCTTGAGTTTTGATTCCTTTACCTATATTTTTAAGATCAGTTCGTAGAGATATGATTAATATTATGAGATCGGTTTGAATATATTTTTTTTAATTAACCTCTTTGTGTATAAGTATAAATATAGCGTTCTTCCAGTCGGCTGGTCGGAGATAGGGAGGGGGGGACATAATTTACATCCCGTTAAACAAACCTTTAAATCTCCTACGAGAACTCTTTCCACCGATGCAACACATTTAAAATAAATAAACATTTTATTTAAATGCTCTCTTTTGTATTATCAATTACAATTTGTATTTTATGAGAGAGTTCCATACAAATTGTTAATAGACGAATTTTCCGCAAATCAATAATGGTTATTCTTGACATTTAAACCTCTAAAGTTTTACCAGATCCGCCCCTGGTGTAACCAAGTTCAGTAAAGGCGAACTAAAAGGGAAACTAAAAAGGAAGTATTAGGGCTAATTTAGGTTATAATAAAAACAAGTCGAAGGCGGAGGTAGATTTCACCGGATCAAAGTAGGGAATAGGCGAACTCCAATTGTACGAACTTGTAGCAAGCATTGCGCTAGCTGCCGCGCGTCAGCTCGCACACATCAACCCGCCGCCGAGAGGGCGTATACTGAATCCCTTTTTGTACTGTGCCGTAAGGGTTGCTTATATCAAGATTTGTTTTAAAAAAAAGTTGTAGGGAAATTATACCACCATGAACCCTTCTTACATTTTATTTTTGTAATTATGCACCTAATTATGCCAAAATATCAGTTTTCTATAAAATAGTTTAGTATAAAATAGGCTCTCTCCAGCTGAAAATAAAAACATTCATTACGACAATATATATTCAAATTAGACAACGATCATTTTATTTTATTGATTTATTCAAAACAATAAAAAAATTAGTATAAAAAATAAACTTATAAAAACTTTGACCTTAGATTTTAGTAAAAAAATATGTGAATATTACGTTCACATCGCTTTAGAACAAACCTACTGATATACCCTTGCAACCTGTAAACAGAATAAAAACTTTTTTATATTAAAAAAAAAACAGGTTTCCATCTACGTGTGTGATGATGGACTGCAGTTTCAACGTAGAACAGCTTTCGAGGATTTTGGAGTGATTCGTTAACATTTTCATCCGTTTTTCCTCATCCTCGCGGATGCTTTGATAGAATCTTTCAAAATTGACTTTTATACTATAGAGAAAGAATCATTTTAAATTTTGTAATTAATTTTCAATTTAGACTTGGTCTTTCGCCGATGTGAAAATATATTTTTTCAGGAGGGCAGCGTTCGACCGAGATAAGGAAATCAGAAATATATGACATTATTCCGCTCAAGGTCAAACCGGGTCGGAACTATCGACTTATTTCTGCTTTATATACTACTGATGTATTTCGGAATGCTCTTCCTATTAATAAAACCTAGCGAGAACCCGACACTATATGACAGTAAATTGAAACATAAGCGTGTCTTTAAATTTAAAGTCGTTTAAATCTATTTCCGATTACTGCGTAAGGTTTCTGGTCTTATCGACGAAGGACCATATATCTTCCGACATTATTTCCGGCAGTTCGAATGATGCAAAATGACCTCCGTCTTCGTAGTGTGTGAACTGCACCAGGTTCTTGATGTTATCTCTGACTATGGTCTCGGGCATGTAAAGAAGTTCATGTTTGAAGTTAGCGATTGCTGTGGGCACGTAAATGAGCTGCCTGTAAAATACAAAATACAAACAGCTTTATGCGAAATATCATTTAAACCATTAAGTCGGATAAATCGCTAATGGGTTTTTAGAGATTTCGTGAAGGTATTATATTGACTAACGATTCAATTGTTGCTGAGTATACTTTATTTCATTTAAATATAATTTGGGTTAGTAGAGCAGTGGCCAAAATAGTAGACTAGGTTGGTTATTAATAAAAGTATAGCTAAAAAGTAAATATAACATAGATAATAACTGTTATTATTGTAGTAAAATTGACTTCATTACTGGAGCGACTGATCGTGGTGATCTCATTGAGACTTACAAAGTGTCAACTGGACATTATAATTGTGCAAGCATTAACAACAATTCAATGGAGTTATCTAAATCTCTTTGTTCCACTAATCCTAGGAAGAATTTTATCTCCAATAGAGTTGTGGATAACAGAGAACACATTGTCTTGGCCGGATCTTTTGTATAACTCAAGGGCCTCGCACTTCTACTGATTTCAATTTATATAGTATATACACGGTGAACTTAAAGTCAGCAGTATCCTTTTAAGAGGTCATTCTGGGAATGAATCTCAACAATTTTTGTTCACCAAGTTTTCATACAGCGAACAAAAATAAATCCATAAAAATATTAAACACTCTATTGAACGTTTGGTTTGCTGCGCATATTTTTGTGTTCCTGACCTATCCAATTGACCTACATTACAATATTTGGGAGCGGAACCTACTCACATCGTCAATACATTTGTAGGTACGGAGCTCCGTGGAGTCAGACGGTTTCTGGGTCGCGACACCGCGCAGTCTGATATTTAATTAGGTGATTAAAATGTTTTCAAGACGCTTTCCTTTGCCATTTTAGACCAGTTTTTTGCGTTAT
Organism: Neomicropteryx cornuta; assembly: GCA_020383195.1. NCBI lineage: Eukaryota > Metazoa > Arthropoda > Insecta > Lepidoptera > Micropterigidae > Neomicropteryx > Neomicropteryx cornuta. The sequence goes on from JAHKQU010000024.1 coordinate 9,748,898, forward strand.
TTACGAAGTTGTTCAATTGACTTTAGGTTCACCTGGATATAGTGGAGACCCTAGGATATTATATGTAAGGTCAGCAATCTTTCTATGTCAAAAAAAACCTTAAAAGAAATTTTAAGCAGAAGTACAGGTGTGTGAATCGTAGATTTAAACAACTATTCAAAGCCTAGTCTAGAACCTAAATTGAGAAAATTCATTTTAGTACTAATCAATAAATATTCTTTCGTCATAGCCATTACCTTCCAAGGTTTAAACCTTCAAATCTGGAATTGAGCACCTCGGAGTACAGCCGCTGCGAGGTTGTGATGGTTCCGGTGGTCCAGTAAATCATGATGTTGTCGAGGAGATTGGTGAGGGTGTGCTTTTTAGTGAGGCCTCCGTCGGCTAGGTTCCGCCATTCCCGGTTTGTCCACGTCGAGAACTTCTCCAGGATGTAGGCGGCCAAGCCCGCTGGGGAGTCTCTCAGACCAACGCCTGGAAATCAACACGAGTCAGTTAACTCCATTTACCTATGTACTCCCGAATAATCATTATATCGGATATTTTTGTATAATCATTATATCATTGGCTAGTCTGAAGCTGACTCGCCGCTCAGTCGCTGTCAGTTTGATGTGCGTTTTAGTTTAAAGCTGACTTGCTGTCAGTTTGACATTTGTACAGCAAATGCGTCGGACGAGTTAAGTCTGAAGGTGACTCGCCGCTAGCTCGCTGTCAGTTTGACGTTATTTTAATGTTTTAAATAAACGTCAAATTGACAGCGAGCGAGCGACGAGTCAGCTTCAGACTAGCCCCACGGAGCAGGGTTAACAAGGTTATATCATAGGTTAGCTAGGTTAAGTTTGGTGAACTAGGCCAAAATAAGTATACAGTTGTCTCAAGACCTGTTCACTATTATTAGCAGGAAATTATATTAAAAAAATGAGAAAATAATTCTAATTATAATACATTTGTATTATTTTAGTTAAAGCCCTGCCGTAAATTACCTTTCATATCACTAATACTCGTTTTTAAAAGTTTCCCAATGGGCAAGTAGGACATATATTATATTATCATATTATTTAATATTGAAATTAAATCGCTTATAAAAATATTTATAAAAATTATTAATTATCACTTTATTTGGCAACATAGTTTATTTACCTAATTGATTATTTGATTATTTTATTGCTTTTTAACGACACTTGCCAAATAATATTTCGCATACTATATGTTCAAATGGGCTAGGTGGGTGGTTTTTGGGTAAAATAAATGAAATGATTACCAACTGTGTCCGGCTTGGTTGCCTGTATATGCATATATCCGGACTCTTCCAGGAGGAACATGAACTTTTCACCCAACGGGTACACGCGGTCTGCGTAGGCCTTATCTACAACGAGCGACGAGCAGATCGTTCCCAGAAACAGTTTAAGATTGGAAATCTCCCGTTTCGGCATGACGCTGGTGGCGTGGTAGCCGAGAACCTCTTTCGGGAAGAACGTTGTTATCAAGTTGACGATCATCGAGCCCCAGTCACCTCCGTGGACGTAGTATTGTTTGTGACCAATCCTCTGCAGGAGATTTCTCATTATTACGGCAATCTGGAGGGTGTCTAACCCTTGTTTTGCGGCCGCCTGAAGGATACAGATTATTGTCATATAACTGAGGTTATGTTAGAGGCATTTTCAAAATAGCCTAATACTTAAACGGTTACAAAATAACTGCGTGATTTGTAGCTTAACTCGTCACCGTGCTTTACTGTCATGGTGTCAGTTGCAATGAGATTTCCGTATACCTGAAGTTGGAGTCTGGCCGCACGGAGTAAAAAATAATAGGGCGACTATCAAAATAGTTACTGCCGGTGATGTTGTGTAACTTTTGGAATGTGCAATATTAAGCAAGCGAAGTGACTTCCTTGAACGCGACTCTGTAGCTACGGCTGTGAAAGAACACGACTTCGTCACCGCTATGAGCCAGCTTCAGTAACGCGGCTATTCGTTGCGCTAGAATAATAGGGTGATTTAAACGGTGTTGCATTATAACGCGCACGTCTAATTGGAACCGGGTTGGAAGATAAGTAGGAAATAAACAACAAAACTGGATTCACTAAAAAAATATTTCAGTAGAATCATAATTTGTTGTGGCTACTGAATTTTAGTAGGCCCAACCGATTATATTGTAGAGTATACAATCTGTTTGATAAACCAATTCCTGTAGATTGATAAATCGTTCATATAACAAAACTTTTTTGTAACCTGTACCAAACAAACTGTAGATGCAGATCATTTAAATGAAAAATTATGTACACCTTACAAGCCTGTTTTGTTACATCAATCAAACTGTAGGCGAAATAAAATGTTTAGCCGCGGCTTTCTTGCTTTCCCTACATAATTTACTAGATGTTGTACCTAGGAATATTTCAACAATGTGGTTTAAATAAAATAATAAATTGAACATTTGGATTAGTATCCTTCAAATGATCAACAAATGAACAAAGAAAAACCTCATCTTCCATGACTTCGAGGAGTTCGCATTGTAGTACCAATATATTTAGATTTCAATTAGTTACTGTAATTAAGTAACCAAAACTAAGACCTTTAATAACAATAAGGTAATAATAAACCTGTGAGAATCCATATCCCGGTAGACTTGGTACGATAATCTCGAAGACAAAGTCCTGATCTTTCCGCGGCGTTGTCAGCAACGGAATCATCTCGTAGAACTCCCTCACCGAGCCAGGCCAGCCATGCACCAACAGCAGTGGTAGTACCTTCTGGTTTCCTGTGACCTTGGGTTTGACATGGATGTAGTGGATGTCCAAGCCTTGAAGGTGAATGTGAATTATGGGCATGCTAATTTAGAAGGTATATAATTTAACTATAATTACCGCACGAGGTGCACCGCAAGACGATGATATTAGTGTGAGTTAGCTTCCGTAAATTAATTTTCCAATATATAAAATTATTTTAAAATTTATATTATTATTATTGGCAATATTTTTTATATCTAATTTATAAAATTTAACAAATGTAATATCATTGATTAAGAGGGTGTCCCGTAAGTCGTGGGTCAAAGGAAAGAGGTGATGGGGGGGTTATTTCAAATCAATCCAATTCCAGTGATCGTCATTATTTATTAATTTTTATGTATATTTTTTTAAATAATTGCTATGAACTAGGTCATATACAATTATTTTGGGCCCTACTCAACTAGACCAAATGTGCCTGTGCTAGAGTCAGGGGAGATGGTGGTAATGAAGCCTTAAAAATGGTATGACTATGTGTGGATTCAAACCCGCGTGTGGACCTTTGAAGTATGAGTCGGAATTGTTTCCGAGCCAGGAGTTCCAGTGAAATTTTTTCGAACTACAATTCCGCCGAATTGTTTTTCGGTGTTCATTTCCAGCGACCTCTCACGGTCATCTCGTACGTCATTCACGACACGGGTTTGCAACCACCCGCACCCAACGATCTTTTAAAACATACGGCAACTGAGGGTGAAAAACGTACCACACCAAGTATGTCACCTTGCATCTTTGCGAGACATAGATGGCAGAGTGTTGTCGTCGGTGTCGCATTTTCACAAGTACGATTTGTATGACATGCCGTATCTATATGTTTCAAAAGATCGTTGCCCGATCATTTTAATTAGATAATACGGTAGCATTATCATTGCCTAATCAAAATTACGGCAATTACAGCTATACACGTTTAATGTTTTTCTAAACAAATAGTACGATATATGGTAGTTTTGGGTCTTTTTTATAATAAATATGGCAATTTAACTATTTTAGATATGGCAGTTAAGATTCTGACGGATGCAACACTGAGCCAATCAGTCTTGGTGGAAGCGCCCATAGAGTAACAATAGCAGAGCTTACACCTGTTACACCTGGAAAAAGCCAAGATCGGTCTCACTCGTAGCATCAGCCGAGACAGCTCAGCACATGGAATCGGCATACGAGACAGTATTCCTACTTAGTGAATCGGTTCATTCCCTTTCGAGCTTATATGTAACCGTCTTTCTGATCTGATGTATCATGAATAATAAATGAACGTCTAGTTTTTGAGCATCTTCATCCATCACCACACCCTCGCCCGTTACACTGCTATAAGGCCCTATACACGCTTAGGTACATTTTATATTTTGAACGAAATTGTTAAGACTTAAAAACCAAACGGTGATATGACAAACCTTGAATGTTCGTCTTGAATTGAGGATATTTATTTAAGAACGTTTCGCGCTCCTTGAAGTTGTAACTTTTCCTCCAGAATTCGATCACTTCCTTGAGGTAATTGTTGTTGAATCCATATTCGAAGCCCACTCCCTCCAGCGGCTCTTGCAGCGGCCGGGTCTTCTCAAGACGAGATTTCAAGTCAGCAATCGCCTGCGAGATAAAATCGCTCATGAACGCTGTTCAGTTAGTGACAACATACATGAACGAAGAACACCTTTGAACGATCTGACCTACAAATCGTTAACTGCAAAAGAAGCCTTCTACGATGAACGAAGAGGTGTACTCGATGACAGGCATAACGGCTCTTATAACAAAAACCGCGGCCTACCATTATGTATGAAATATTGATAATAGATAATTCCCTATAATAAATTATCATTATTTATTTATTTTATTTATCTTTATTGGCAAAACCAACAATTTAACACAGTTACATACAACAAAAAGAAAATACATTTGATTAAACGATAAAAACCTATGTGAAACTAAAAATAGGTTTCTACTAACAAAAAGTATTAAAGTTAATAACAAATATAACAAAACCATTTTCTATCTATATATGCATATCTACTTAGAATTTAGAACAGCTAATTTTGCCCTATTATTTTTTTACACAATAAATCATTGCTGAACTCTTTAAATTGCGACTTAGTCAATTTATTGAAGCAGTTAATAGGTTCATTATAATAACTTTGCATCCGTGGTATCGGTGAATGTTGAGTGTTATTGGAGGAGCATGAAGGTATTTTAAAAACATTGTAATGACGGGTACGATGTGATGACGGCACATTGATCGAAAATTATTTCAAAAGATCGGGGTAATTAATATTGTCATTGAAAACAGAGTTTTTGAACTAGATTATTCATATCTCTCGTGGATATCTCTCCTAACGTCTTTGAAAACCTATAAAATTCACATTTTTATAGCATTCAGAAGAGTGTAATTGATATTTATGTATTCACAAATAGCCCACAAAAATCATACAAATCTTCCGGAAGAAATTCTCTAAATATTCGTTAAAATCGCATCAAAACCCATTATGTAGTTTAGAAGAACTAAACGAACAAAAGGACAAACGCGAATATCGATTTTGCTTTAAAACTATTTCATGATATTGAAGAGATAATTTTTGCTTGTATATTACCGCATCGGTGAACTCGACCTTGAACGGTCTTATGGTCTTGTCGATGTTCTGCGCTTTGCCAGGTCCCCACCACTTCTCCGTGTCTATCTCAGGAAGGTCTGGAATCGAGGTCAATTTTTGGTACGAGTATCCTATTAAGACGGCTGACAGAGCTGATAAAATTAGTATAGTTCGCTTGCAGTTGCAACCCATCTGCAAAGAAATAATCGGATGACGTATAATTTCCAATCCTAGATAATTTATTTAATCCTAAATAGTCTAGGCCACTACTAGAGTAACAAACAAACATCTTGGATATAGCATCCTGCCCAGGTACTTCAAAGATTCGTTGTCACATCTGAACTGACTCGCCGATCGCTCGCTGTCAGTTTGACGTTTGTTTAATGCAATAATGTCAATCTGACAGCGAACGAGTGGCGAGTCAGCTTCAGAGTTACGGGCGTAATCGGCACTAATAATAACGCTCAAAAGCAAAAAAAAAAAAACTGAAAGCATCCCTTGCGGAACCCTCGCATCTACGCAGATAAGCTTTGTATCGATTTATTTCATATTTTATTTAGAACTGACTCTTTAATTTTCTCAACTTCTGGCTCGCCACCCGTTTCTGCGATACGACAAGCGTCATATTTATTAGAATCGTGTAACGAGTACCGATATTTTATACGAACTGGGCCCGCTACGAACGATTTTTTTATTAAAAACCTACCTAAAATACCTACCTATTATATTTTATATTTCTGGTTTTTTTTAATTTAAGAGTCGGCCACGCGTGAAACACGATAGCCGAAATTAAAATTAAAAAAGAAAAAGAAGTACACCAATGTAAGCTCTGATTATTTCTATATTCTATAGACACAAAAACAAAAACTGATATTACAGAACTAAACTAGGAATTTTGTCTGTGGTTTTTGTGTATTGCATTGGTAGTTATAGACAGCTCTGCGAACTGTTGCCGAGTTAACAAAACATGTAAATAAGGGGGGGGGGGGGGGTTGTTTCATTACTAGCCGCGAGTCAAAATTTAAAATAAATAAAAATAAAATGGTGCTAAAACTTTTATGTGAGTAGTCTTGACGGGAGATGCCATTAATGTAGGGTTGCCATAAATGGTTTGGAGGAAGGAAATCTTTCAATGGTTCCCACATTTTCAGAATACGTTCAATGGCCGGGAACAAAGACAGTTAACCGCCTAGTTTTTGAGTGAGATCCTAAATTACCACGAATTACATCAGCTCCCCCACAAAGGTATTTCAGTCTTTCATTCCGTACTGAAAATATGGAAAAATATTTGTAAAATGTCAGTACATCCCTTGACCCCACACTTTGACCGCCAGCCAACCTGATCTAACGTCGTCGCACGAATTATTCGCATAATTTTAGCAATCATATAAAACCATGATTACCCGTTTACCGGGACACATGGTGGGTCAAACGGGACAACCGGGACCGAGGCTCTAAACCGGTGACATGTCCCGGTGTACCGGGGTGTATGGCAACCCTACTTTAATGACGCGTGTGGGGCCTAGCTGTAAGACGCCGGGTGCTGGTTAAATAATTTGGTACTAGTGAGTACTATTAAACAATGTATAGAGGCGTTTGTCACGCTAACGCTATTATAAGTATTATTAAAAATTTATATTTATAAGCATATTGCCTTTTATATGCATATTGCCAGTGTTTCGCTTGAAATAATATAACAAAGAACATTCTATTCCGACTGCATTTTTGTTGAAATTGAGAATCTTCTATATCATCTTTTTGTTTGGACCATAACGACCTGGTTAATTGATCTTGGTAGAAAGGACCCTGAGACACTGGTCAACTAACTATATTCCTGTGTAATATAATATTGATCTTTCTATTTCTCAACTTATTAGATATATTAATTATTTTATTTTATTTATTTTTATATATATATATTAGCTTATTATAATATAGATTAGATGAATTTTATTTTTAAGCTTTCGCCATTCGGCGTCTTCAGAAATTATATGAAAGATGACGTTTAAAATGCAACCTTCATAAATTCGAAAATCGCATTTTCAACTAAAAGATATTAGCTTATTATATATATTAATAAATATATATGTATATTTTTACGTATTCGTATTACATCAATGTTAATTTTCGTAGTTTTTATTTCATACTTACAAAAAAGCTCAGCGCAATTGCATTTAACCAATCTATTAAATAACTATTAAAATTAACCTACCTTAGTACGGGCAATGTCCAGTTAGGTATGGCTATGTTGTTCATTATCTAATAAATATGTAATAACAAAAGACCAGTAAATAAATAAATAAATATGACAGTCGACCTTAAAATTCGGTGAGTTTTATTTAATTACAGCTTTATAATATAGAAATTAAAAAAACAATTTTTTCTACGTTTTAGAGCCTTCATTTGCATAAGCGTAACTAGTCGTCTGGGGGGGGGGGCTAGGGCGGGCTTGTCATTGCGACTTAAGTAAAAATGAATGTTGATAGAAGACACCAAATTTGTTTGATCAAAACGTTTAATATCGACGAACCAAAACATAACTACAAAACAATTTTCACTATACCTACAAAGTAAACAAAAAACAATGTTTTTTTTTATATAAAATGAAAATCTATTAGACAAAGGGGGAAAAATACCGCGTGGATTTTAAAAATTGAACTTTTTTGTTGTTAGAATAAATAACTATTTCCTGGGGGAGGGGGGGCTAATGAGGTCTGAGTGGTGCCCCCCTGTAGTTATGCCGGTGTTAATTTAATTACCAAAAAGAAATCTAGGTATATCAAGCCGATGAGGAAGATAAGATAAAATTAAATTGGTGTTAAGATAAGTCAAATACATTCAATATACAGGGTTGTATATTTAATATAAATACATCCTGAATAAAGGTACCTAAAGGTTAAATATTACATGTAATTATAACTATTTGACATCGGAAGGATCGTAAATTATGAACGAAACCGCGCGGCGCGTAAACAAGTCATTACGGACCGGTTATTTTTTTGGGTTTTCGTTTTATGTTTTGCGTCCGAATACCTAGAACTATATTTAAGTTCAGTTAAATGCCGGGTAAAATATTATAACACTGACCTTGTTTTATGTTTGACCTTGGTTAAAAGAATAACAGCCGCAGCGACACCACATTCGATTGAAATTTGTCACGCGGCCGACGCTACTGGCACCTACACGGATACTAAATGAACTTCAATGAAATAGAAGATAACTCGTCAAGTGACAAAATTGCTCAATCATTCGCTTACTTTATGATTATTATTTATGTCCCAAGTTCCAACTAAGCACAAATAGTCCGAGAGGCTATGATCATTTATTGTTTACCATATAATATGTAATACTAATAAAATATTTTCGTGCGTACGGTAAAGATAGAGCATTGACGGTTGACTATTAGCAATACTTTTGACCGTAGATAATAATGATCATCAATACATTATTCATTTATTAATCTATGAATTTAATAGTAAATAAATAAAAATTAATAATATGTAAATAAAATAAAAATACGTAAAGCACCTATTACACATATTAATTTATTAAAATATCTTTCATATCATAATATATTTTACTCTTTGCGCGGTGTGTAAGCAATTGCTGGTTTTTATTTAATTATAGCTTTATAATATAGAAATTTAAAAAACAAACGTTTTTATGTTTTAAACCCTTCGTTTGCCTTTCAATTACTATTTTTCTTAAGGCTCTATTTTTTTTTTATAAGAGAGCAATTAAACTAAAAAAGAATTATTAGCAGTTTATGATTTATTAAATTTGTTAGAAATAGAATTGATTTTTAAAAAACTGCAGTTACTATGTTGAAGATCGAGGTATCTAAATATATTTTTTATAATTAAATATTCAATGTTTGTCAAATGCCAAACATATACAAAAAGGGGGTAAATGAATCGAAAGTAATATTTATCCTTTAACGCGATTAAATAAGTTTACTACGGGCTTTGCTCAGTAAAGTACCTACCTAGAACCCAATGAGAACCCTTTTCACTACCCTGAACATGATGCCTATCAATTTGAAAGTGATTGGTTTAAAATTACGACAGTTATTGTGTGCACGGGATAAACTGAGGTTGTTTTGGGTTCTAGGGGATGTGAAACGCGAAAATATATCGTAATTTACCGAAAGTATGAAAGTTTGACATGGTACCCTTTGCAATAGGTAACTTTCCTATTGAAATCTATCTAATAAGATTTTTTTATTAGGTATATATTTAATATCTTATGAAAAACATACTTATAAATAGAAATAATATGAGCCGTTGTCACGCAAGTCACGTCACGCGTTATTGTCAAACAACGCGGTCTTTGCAACGGTTCTCATAACTTTCGAGAAAAGCGAACAAAAATCAGTTTTTTTTTTGTTGTGAAATAATAACGGTTATTTTTTTTCATATGAAAATTTAATAATTTCAATATAAGCGTTACGCTTGTTTATCATTTTATCAACAAGTTAGTCCTTAGTAATTTTAGGCTATTGTAAAAATTAGTCATAAAAATTAGCGCCATCTACTGAATCACTACAAACTACTTACCAAAAATGATGTGATTTTTAGGCACGTTAATAACGCTTAGTACAATAAAATATAGATAGCAATCTAATATGAAATACTTTTAATTATTATTTCAAAACGAATAAAAAAAATCCAAAATATAATATAAAAAATTATATAGGTACCATTTAAATATTATTAATTATGTATTATAATTCGGTTCAAAACGCCGCCTATAAATCTATAAGAAACTACGAATAGTCCATATTTATTTATACTTACTTACTCGACAACACCACAATCCCATATGGTCTAGTGGCTAGGATACCTGGCTTTCACCCAGGAGGCTCGGGTTCGATTCCCGGTATGGGAATATTTTTATTCACGATTTTCACCTTTTCGCTACCTAATATTAGAGCTAATTTATTATTCTACATTTTTTGTCAAAATTGACTTCAAGTTAAGTTTGATTCGTGGTTCCATCAAAAATATCGTAATTTTTTTGTGGATAAACTAAAAAAAAAAAAAATACCACAGTTTTTTATATTAAAAAAAAGTAATCAATCATCTAAATTACAAATTAGTGTGAACAACAAAAAACGGGTGCGACTGTGTTGGGATGCAGTGGAGGAATTGACGTGAAGCGGTCAATGACCGCGAACGATCGGCTGGCGAGCATTACAAAAATGTTTTATTATTATCACATAAAGTTTACTTTTTTTTCTCGGGAACCATTTTTTATCGGGAATGTTCTAGGGACACTGTGTGTACTTTTTAATCCCCGATGAACAAATCTTATTTATTTGTTTTTTTTAGAAAGGTGACTTGATCGAGAATGTTCTGTTTAATCGTTTGTTTGTCGGGTTTGTGTGTTCGGGATTATTAAGTTTTTTGTTTTTTTTTTAATTATTTAATAACTTTAAAGTACTATGAATAAACACTTTTGATGTATTAGTATTTTATTAGTGATTCTAACATTTTTATTTTTAAAGTTATACTTTTTTTGAATTATCGAAGAATGAGGAGTGATGGACAAAAAGCTTGAAGTATTATTATTATTTTTTTAGATAATTGCTATGACCTAGGTCACATACAATTATTTTGGGCCCTACTCAACTAGGCCAAATGTGCCTGTCCTAGAGTAAGGGTAGATGGTGGCAACGAAGCATTAAAAACGGTATGACCATGTGCGGATTCGAACCCGCGACCTTTGGGCGAATAGTCCAACGCCTTAACCACTGGACTACCACGATTGGGTTGTTATTTTTCGCCTGAGAGCATTATTTTTAATTATAGGTAGTTGCTATGTATATTTCACGATTATATTTCACTTTTTCTAACATTCAAACAAAAAGCACGCAAAAAAATTAACATGGGTTTTGCCATGAAGAAAATATTTTTATATATAACTTTTTTATTACTTCGAATTTTAAAATTCCGGCTCCGTCACGACATGGCTGGTATTCTTCGTGTAGAGTCGATTAAAACTTTAAAATTCAAAAATCGGTGGTGAAATCAGTGAGAAATGAAATCTGATGTCACAAACATTTCGCTATTGGAGTCGAACTATGGGAACTACGCGTCGCTCCGCTCTGATAAAAAGTGCGAACTATGACCACCTGTGCCTTGAAAAAAATAGCTTTCTCTACTGTAAACACTTGCGGTTTGCGTCTAGGCTATCTGCCAACTAAATATTAATAATAAATATGATTAATATTTCGTTATAGCGCCATCCACATTTCAGAATAATTTCTCAGGCACCTGCTAATTGTACGAGATCAAGCTATCTATAAACCACTATATAATGAATGAATGGTAGTATATTGAAAAGTAAAGACGATTGGTTGAAACCAATTTATTTTTCAGGCAGCTGGACACCTTGCAAATCGCCATCGTACTGAGAAATCTCCTAGATAGAGTCGGCCACCAGCAGTACTGCGTTCACGGCAGAGACGAGGCTCGCTGATTGGACTACTTTCTTCCCGAAAAAGTTTCTTGGACAGCACACCACCACCATCACTAATGGAAAAGGAATATTTCCGACCTCAAACTGTTCCTCGAAACGATCTGCCCGCCGCCCGTTGTCGACGAGGCCTATGCAGACCGCATGTACCCGTTGAGTGAAAAATTCATCTTCCTCCTGGAAGAGTCCGGATATATGCATAACTTAACCGGACACAGTTGGTAATATCTAGTAAACTTTCACTTGTAGTAGTAATTTATACGATACAATCATCATTACGATACGAAGCAATCATTGGCTGAAATTATTTTTTTTTGTCTCATTCTGGGACTATGGACATGCTATTAAAAATAAATGACACGGCCCAAATAAAAGACATCACCGTACATTAAAATGACATCATCGAAAAACTGGTTCCAAAAACGACATATACGCATTAAAAAAAAATCACAAAATAATTGTATTACATATCAAACTACAATCAAAAGCAGCATTAATTTTAAAAATAAATATTTATTTTATAAACAAACTGTAAATTTACATAAAAATATTGCTCGGTGTACAATTTCTAGGGTATATAGTAAAATAGGTTGTTTCGAAAATAGTTTGAACCTATTTTTAGAATATTTTTTATTCATACTGTAAGTTTAATTTGCCGTGCACTTGTGTAGCACAATAATTTATCCCGGGAAATTTTAATTAAAGCTGGAAAAATATAGCTCTTAACATACTTAGTAACAAGGGGAGGCATACTCTCCAAATATGTCAAATTTAGCACGCTCCGCGCCGATGACGCGGAATCGTGTCATTGTTGTATATCGCCAGATGCCGTGTGCGCGATACCGTGTACACACATATTTTTTTTATAAATAATTACTATGACCTAGGTCATATACAATTATTTTAGGCCCATATTTACACACATATTTTTTTTATAAATAATTACTATGACCTAGGTCATATACAATTATTTTAGGCCCTACTCAACTAGGCCAAATGTGCCTGCGGGAGATGGTAGTAATGAAGCGTTAAAAATGGTATGATCATGAGCGGATTAGAACCTGCGACCTTACCACTAGACTATCATGATCTGTGATTTCTATAAATATTTAAAATGGTTGCATGTTTAGTATAACTGAATAATAACCTCTAACGTAAAAAGAACTTTAAATGTCATCTACATAAGTACACTACATATGTCAATTATAAAGAATGAGTATATTCGCTAATATAGAATTTTAATACAGAAAAAGTACTTTAATTTCTTGATAACATTTTAAAGTTTTAATACAAGCATATCACACGTGCTTTCCATAAGGCGATTCCAGTGGAAAAATTGAATTTTTCTTGTGGGATGATATATGAACGATTTCAGTTCTTTTTTTTTATTATTATCACTTTTTATTAGCATTAAAATATTATATAACATAATTATATTAAAAAAAAAGTAAACTAAATAAAATATTTCTTCCAAAACCTCCGACGCTGTGAGTGTACAAAGGACACTGGCTGCGTTACCACGCACCACTTCCAGACTGACTCGCTGAGCAAAGAATGAACCCGCTCACGGATCCCTCGACTTCTCTCTCAAGAGTTTGCCAAGTTTATCAGCAAACTCTAGCGGATCGGGAGACCGTGGCGTCTCTACGGCGTATGCAACAAAGTTATAATTTATATTTATAGTTCTTTATTATTAATATTTAAGATTATCAAAACCGTATTGAATTTTCTTTATTATTGTAGTGGTAAGCAAACAGTTAGTGGTAGCTTCGTATAGAAAATCACTGGTACAGCAATATTTAGTATTTTTCTATTGAATGCCATATGTAAGAAATGGCCATTATTTTCACCTTTGTATCTATTTCTCCTATTTTTGCTGCATTCAATTTTTCAATTCTCAATTACAACGTCAATTCAATTTTCAATTCTCAATTTACAACGAAATTTTCAATTTTCGTTCAATTTTGTTCAATGTTTTCGTGTAATTTAAAACCATCTTTTACCTACCACTTTTGCTTCAATAATTTCCCAACTACACCATAGACAATTCTTGCCCCTCTTTCACTTCCGTCAAACATCTTTTACCTACCACTTTTGCTTCCACAAAAGAGGAGTACCAAAGCATACTTAGAATATGTACTATGTCAATTTGTCAAGCTCGAATGCAGTATTCTTTAAAGGCGCTTCTAATGCTGTTGGTGTGTTACACTCGGTGTAGTTGGTGATGATGACGACATATTAAACTGGATCAGAATGAAAAGGTGCGTCGTGACAGATGCAACTATCTGAAAAAAAATAAAAATAAAATTCCATCAAACGGACATTATAACTTTACAAATGAATCATTAAAACCATTACAAAAATTACATTCGATCTGACCTAGCGCAATTCTATTGAAAAACAATTAGCTTTGGCTCGATAGTTACTTAGTCATGATTGTTTCGACAATTAAAAAACAAAATATGGTCACAATAACCCTTCAATATACTTGAATATTGGCAGTTTGCAGTATAGTTCTCTAGTAACATTCAAATTAAATAGTTAAATGGACGAGTTTCCCTTATAATATCGGCCCTTTTTTAAGATTCGACTGCGCAATCTAAAATTTTAACAAACGTTCATGATTGACGTCAATTTAATAAAACGTTAGTTTTGATGTTTGTTAAGTAAAGAATGGCAATTAAATAATGAAATTTTAGAATTAAGGCCGGCCTGCCTCAGAGAAATGTTAAGGAACAACCCTGCATATTGGTGTTATTAACTCTGCAGTAAATGTGAATTTATAAAAAAAAAAAAACAAAAAAGAAAGTGAGAAAATTTAAGCATTATGAAGGTGAATTTAACTTTAAATTACATATAACAAGTTGACCCGGCGAACTTCATACCGCCTCAGAATCAATAAATGTTGTGTTAACATATTAGCGAATTAAATTAATTTAATCCGTTCTCGACATATCATCAAAAAAGTGATTCCATACAAAATGTATGAGAAAATGAATTTTCTTAATATGTTTTAATAGTTATTCTGCTATTCGGGACAGAGACAAATCCAACAAATCAAATATTATAAAAATCCGTCCAGCCGTTCGTGAGTTATAAATGGTGTAACTAATCCGACTATGTTTTATATATACAGATAAACAAATTGTTAAATAAAGTTACAGTAAGGAATTTTAACAAAAAATAAAATAATTGGCTTAATTTGGAAAAGTTTCTTACAGTATAAAATATCGTGATAAATATTGATTTCAAGATTTCAACGGAAATACGTATTTTGAGGTTACAGGATCCGATTTAACTAAGGTTTGAAAAACTACTCGTGTGCGTGTGCATCTACAATAAATGTGTGTAAGTAGTAGAAATATTATGACTATGGTTAGAAACGAATAAACGTTGAACCTGGTTCAAGTAACTGAACTAAACAATCAGTACTGAATTTAATGGAATTAAACTGAACTGACTTGAACCGAATTTCCTCTTGAACTGAAATGAAGTTAAATTAACGCTAAAGTTAACGTTGAAATTAACGTTGCAATTTTCCATTTATGAATAAATACTTTGTCATATTCACTAACCGAGTACAAGATGGAGTAGTCTAAGTCGAACATGCCAAAAATGGTCAAATTGACGTTGTGATGAAGCAACTGCAGGGAGAATCTCATTATCTGGAAATTAAATCTAAATTAATTATCTTACGACTTCTAGAGGTGGGTGAGAGAGCGTTAAGCGTATTTCTGATGCGTGCTTCGCCCCGGTCGCAAAAGAAATCACGCTACATCCTACCGGAGTCCACGTTGTAACCGAGTGCCGACTGACCATTAAAAGAGTGTTGAAGCAGTTACTAAATTTATTAATTAATGAATGTACTATAAATAAAAAAAAGACCATTCACGATAAAAAATCCAGCTTATTGGCCCTGTGATTTCAAACATGATTTGTTTTGACCTCATATCGAAATTCATCATGGTGTCCGAGTAAAAAATTTGTAAATTTTACGTGATAATATGAAATCGCTCTTGCCGTAAGTTCGGTCACTAAAGGCCGCGCCGCACCGGGTCATTGATTGACCTTACCGAGCGCCTGCGAGCAAAATGGGAATTTACACGCGGCTTCGGAATTCGCGCGCTGACCAAATCGACACCATCTGTTAAGAAATATAATAAATTTGGGAATTATTTTTATGTTTATAATGATACTTTTATGATTTTATTTAACAAAATGTACTCAAAAAAGTATGTTCTCCTTACTTCCGAAAGTCTGACGTATGAAATTTTGAAAATAATCAGGCATATGAAAAGAGTATCAAATATTACAGGAATACCAGAGTATGTCAGATTATTAGTTCTAGCATCTCGAGTCATGCTCCCGTTCATGCCAGACATAAATTCCGTTGTAAATACCATCTATCATCGGAGACGGCTGGTGTGACAGACGGAGCCAGACCAATACTCAATTGACGGTTTGAAGGTATACAGGATGAACTTCTTTCTCCCGCATCCCCTGTACCGGGCCGTTGCACATTACAAAAGAAGCAACTTTTGTTTTAAAAGATTTTTCAAGGTTTCAAAAAAAGTAGGTAAAATGAGCAAATGAAAAATTCTACAAACGAAATTTTATAAAACAAATGACAAGAAAAAAGAGTATAAATATACTTACAGCCTCCCTTAATTCAACGATGCATGCGTTGAACGACAACTCTTGAATGATCCAACCAGTACGCCTTGCCTGAGATATCAAAAATACTAATAAGAATGAATAGTGGTCCAAAAAAAAAAAATGAATCAATTATGCAGTAAATGTTGCAGTAAAGTAAATGTTTTCTTAGGAATTTGCATACACTCTATAGACATTGAAAGGTATAACGAGTAACTTCTAGTTTTCTCAAAGAAAAGTAAAATTTAGCGCCTAATAATTGTTCGCTACGGCTGCCAGACACGATAAAACCTTCGAAAATCAGTAATTTTATTTATTTATTCTTTAAGATCAAAATGAATTTTGAAATATTAGTATAGCAACAGAGTAATGGTACAGCAACTCGTACAACTGATCGAAACTACTATACTATTCCTGTCCCCGTAATTAGACTGCCGCCCGTACTAAAGAAGTCACTAGTCCGCCCTGTTCCAGTTTAAAGTATTTATAGCATGTAGAAAAAATACTTTAATATTATATTTATAAAGGTTTAATTATATTATGTAAGATATATTATAATATAATACATAATCTCATAATTTATAACTAAAATACTTTTTTCAATTACTACCTATAGGTAATTACAACTTTATATTTGGTTATATTTTATATGCACATAAAAACGTTTTAATTGCATATTATTTTTATTAAAAATAATGGTACCTATGTAATATTTGACATGGTAAAAGAAATAAAAATATTTAATAGATTTACATTAATAAATTAATATTGATTGTTATATAGTGCTAAAAATTAAATCAAAAACCCGCTTTTTACTTTTGGCATACAATCCAAAACTAAAGTTGAATTTCAATGTTCTGGCACTTTTTACGTACACATTAAATCACTTTTTCAAAAAAATAGCCCTGTTAGTATCTTTGAGCCTACTATATATAAAACCAGTTCTTCGAGTCTACTATACCACCACTATCTTCGAACCTGCTATACCATCAGTATCTTTGAGCCTACTATACTGCCGGGACAAGTTGGTCTATGTCTAAGAAACTACTAATATTTATAGAAAAACCAGACAAGAGATCGAGTAGAATCTCTTGTATATGGTGTAGAAGCACGGAGGGACAAAGTAAGCTTGTTTATTTGGAAAAACCTATATTATTTTTTTATTATCCAAATACAATATATTTTAAATAAATCGCTTAACCTACAAAGATCTTAGCTGTAGGTATATTTTTTTCCTAAGTCGCTTATATTTTTCACAAAACGTTTTTCACATATTTAAACATAAATGAAATTTTCCACAACATATCATATTACAAATCGAGAAGAATAGTGAACAAAAGAAAAAGAATATTAAGATATATACTCGTATATATATAGAAAACAATAGAAGAGTGGTTCAGTTAGAACGAGCTCAAAAAAAAATCCTTCCCCTGAGCATGATTTTTTACCTACACAAAGTGCAAAAGAACCTTTATAAATATTATGCTATCCAGCACTTTATAAAAAAAAATAACAATTGTTCAAAATTTTTCAATATTGTGTTATTTATTTCTTCAGGCGATTTGCCGCTATTAAAAAACAATCATCAAATATATATATATATATAAATGTATATAACTAATTTATATATGCACCTTCATCAATATTTTTGCTAATTAATGCTTTTCATATGTTTTAACCGCTGTATTATGTGTTTACTGTTTTAAATTGCAAATGTCATTCCTATACAATTTGTTTTTTTTTTAATGATTTTTTTTTTTATTGTAATAAAAAAGTTTGAAAAATAAATCCTTCACTTAGGTATCTCTTAAAATATTATAAAATATTGAAAAAAATAGTTTTGGAAGTGCTATTTTTTCATTTTATTAAAGTACTTTTTTTAATTACTATATTCAAGAAAATTATGAAATAAAGGAAACAGAAATATATATTGGATTTTGAAAAGCAAAATCATATACATTTTTTTGGTATAGCAAAAAAGAAATATTCGCTGAGGGAGCTGTTATTTAGCTGATAGCTCATCTTTCTGTGGTAGCCGATTCTAACTATCCACCGCTCTATTGGAGATAAAGTTTTGCCTAGGATAAGTGGAAAAAAATAGATCCACACAATTTTTTTTCAAATAAAAGCGCAATAATTACACTGACAAATTTTTAAGCTGAGGAAATCGACAATGATTATTTTTCGACTTAGCCAGGTTAAAAGTGTAGGTAACAACATCACGACAAGTGTCCGAAAAGAGTCTCGAAGAAGTGGTATAGAAACCGTAAAATGTGTTCTGAAATAAATAAGTTTACCTCATTTTTGAGTGTAGAACTCATCCGACATAGGAAATAAACTTTCCATATACTTTCAGCACCAATCATTATTGGTAAAATCATTAACTCGATACTCCAAGTCTTCTCGAAGGATTTGTTCGTCTGAGGGTATCCAAAAATAGAGATATAAAACGTCAAAAAAAGACTGATGATGGCTGTGATGAAGTCTGTGAGAAATTGAAATGAAAAAATCACATTGAATTCGCACGTCAATCGGTACAGCCGGTAATGGAGATTCCTGTACGCATCCACCTTCCAATGCGTCGTGGAACGGTAGGTTCTGCTGTCGCAATCAACAAACCACGATTCGTGTTTGTGTATACCGTTTAAAGCTGCGTTCAAAGCTTCAAAGTGAGACTTCAACATCTTTAGGTGTGTTATTTCTAGCACGAATACAACCAGCGACACTTTTGTCGCATAATAATTGAAGTACCAATTGTTCACACAACCCAACGGACTACCAGGGCAGTTCCAATACATATAGTAGCCGAAGTAGATCGTCCATATTAGCAGACATGAGTACACACTAATTCTGGAGAATCGACGTACATTCACATAATCTATACGCACAGTACTCAAGTTCTGCAGATCCTTCCCAACTCTATGTAATCCATCGCCGAATTCCTTGAACTTTCGAGTATTCAAAAGCGTGAAAACCACCAGAAGTATCATATTCGTTACGTTCGTCAGTATATAGGTTATGTTCACGTAATAGTCGAGTGCCGACACGTTGCTATGCCGTTTCATGTCGGACTTCAGCGTAAAACCGACGATGAAAATCGAGTTTACTACCAGGCTGTAGGTAAGCCAGTAGTGACATATCGACGTTTTACCTTTACGCAGTGAATATTTCTTTGAGCACATCGTCGGCGTTATATTTAATCCGAGAATTCTTGCGAATACACTCGCATGACGCAGGCTTTCCGAGAATCCGACATTTGTTCCGTTTGCACTTGTAGACATTTTAATTTCAGTAGATATCATTTTGAAGGATATTTAACAGTTCTTGAACATCTTAAAAGCCTCATAAACCTAGTAAAGGTTCCTTCATACCCGCTCGATCTACCTCGATTGTTAAGGTATCAATACACTCGACACACTTCATCGAGTGATAACGATCTAGCAAATAAAAGACTACCTGTGATCTTTACATAACGATCGAGGCCAGTCGAGCAGACGTAGAGGAAACTCAACTCTCCTGCTCCAAGCTAGAATGTGTTCGTTTAACTTCCCTCGGTATATAATACCAATATTTTTCTTTATAATATAGAGCGTCAAATGCAGATGGCGCTAGAGTTATTTCACCCTCTACCGAAGAGACTGTTAATCTGCATAATTTACTATAATCGTCGGAGATTGATGGAGATTTGTGTCCAGAAAAATTTAGCTTATTTGCAAATTTATTCGTTGACCTACTTGGGTATTTTTTTCAACAATTTATAAGTACTCCTTTCTCGAAGTTCACAGCTGAAGTGATTTAACCGCCCCCGTATGACTCCTAAATTGTTACCATAAAACTAATCAATATCACACAGTGGCCACAAAAGCGTGGAATCATTCATTTTAATCTGAAGTTTTAATTAGCTTCGTTAGCGCTGTGTAATTATTCGTCTGGAAGGACACGATGTTTAACTCAACCTACCTCACAGGATGACACTTAACAGTGTCATAGTAAAGCAATGGTGACAAACTTTTCTTTATAAATATTATATTTAAACCTGTACTTTTAAAAGAAGTTTCATTGCTCTAGTTCAATAATTATTGTCTGTTTATTTACAAAACTTAATTACATACACGCATAAAATATGTCTGAGACTCGAAGCTGGTAGTGATATTAATTTTTTTAATTTATATTATATTCAAGGGATCCTATAATGGCGGTATTTTAAATCAATACTGTCCTTTCATTAGGGTGATCTAAATCAACAATCAAATATTATTTAGCGAAAAATATTGAAGAATGTTTCTCAATTAGGAGAAAAACGAATTTGAAATTTAATTAAAATCTACCTGATGTTTCGAATTCCGACAACACACCATCAGCGAACGCATCGACCTGTCCCAAACCAAACAAACCACGACCCTCGGGTCTAAGGCTTTTTTTAATAAAAGATTTGTTTGCATAGGGCATGTTTAGTTATCCATATACAAGTAGATAAACCCGCCAAAAGGTAGTACTGATTTTAAATACACCCTGTACCAGTGAAGAATTAATTGCAATAGTAAAATAATTTTAACGGCATTACTGAATAGAATCAGTTGTATGATTCTCTTTGCATTTAGACTATAACGCACTATCTCATACGATTTATTGGAACAAAACGATGGTCGCTCTAGAACAGATTGAAGGCTAGTTGAGTAAGTATCAACCGTGAGGTCATGGGTAGTTGAGTATCATCATTGAGGATAAATCTATTGTTTTGTATTGTAAAATATTTCCTGTTATAATTAATAAACTCAACTAACTCAAACTCAAACGGACAAAAAAGATTTCTTTAAATTAATGGTAATTTTGAATATAATTATTATATTAATCACTGCTGGTCTTTTTCAGCCAACATAGGTTTTGTAGTCAAAACAGGTCACCATGGAGTCCGCCTATATCACGGATATTAGGCTTGGATTTGTTCACGGTGCGAGTTCATTCGTGCCTAACAGAGGTATAAATTTAGTCGGGAAGCGTTCCCTTCACATCCTCGCTTTTTGCCTCGCGTCCTGGAGCGTTGCAGTTTCTGTACTTCAGCGATTAGCTGCATAATGGCGTTTTCAAGCCTTCTGATATCCGTCATCTACAGACTGATCGAGAAAGCGTCGCCATATTCATTAGATACTGCTATTCATCAGGCACGCAGCGCTTTTACTCGTTCGCTCGTGTCGTGACTCGGCCCATACAAACGGTGTTTTCAGATTACTTTCAAGTCGGCTAAGTTTTCATGTGTTGAGGTTATAATTTGAGTGCCAATAATCATTAACTCCTTATGTATAACAATAGATTTTAGAAAGAATTACCTCCTTCAAAGTTGCATTGAAAAGGCTATTTCTGGTTCAATTCAAGTGAAAGTATTTATTAAAAGGCGCTGTTTTTAGAAAAAAATATTACTACAAATTAGAAGTAAATTTTATAAAAACAAAAGCAATTATTGAACCTCTTGACTTCTTACTAACAATGTTTCTATCTCATCCGCACGTGCTTGTCACAAGTCTCCGCCTCGTGAAATAGCACGAATTTAAGCCACTTTCAATTTAACGCTTAACCATCTCACAGTAGGGCTCTAAGTACCTTACCAAAAAAACACATATAGTAATATATGTATTAAATAAAAAACTTGGAAAAACCTAGGCTAATAAAATACAATTAACCCTTTTCAATATTGCTGGATGCAACATACAGGCTGTCTCCAGACCACTCCCGAAGACCTGTCGGGGTGTTTATGTTCCCTATTACATGTAAGAAATTGTATATAAACATGCGAAAATAATTCATGTCCAAATTTATTAATTTTATCAAAAGCGCCAGTGTAAATTCCTTTTGTATTTCGCTTGCTCACACGCTCGGCCAAGGCCTATCAATGACCCAGCGGCCTCGCGAGCGGACGAACATATGACAAGAACGATTTAATATTATCATATAGTTAACTATTTTTTTTTCTTGGAAACCATGATGTATTTTGATATGACGTTGACGTTGAAACAAATCATGTTTGAAATCGCAGGACTAATTAGTCGGATTTTTTATCGGGAATGGTCTTGGGACACGGTGTATGTGTCTTGTAGAAATCTGTTGAAGCGACTCCATAGTTTTTTAGGGTGATGTCGGTACCGTGAACAATTTCCAAACCTATTTAGGTCGTAAATCCTCCAGCTGTTCTCGAGATTCCTCCGCATTTACTTATTTACTCCCGCATTTACTTCCCAATGGTTATTGGTCATGGTCATAAATCATTCTATTTTATCTAATGGCTGTTTGGTTTAGCTAAGCACACAAGATATTCTGATACAAAAACAATGCGACACAACATGATAACTCAACTTCTTGTAATAGGTTAACCTTAAAAGACAGTATCGATGCATTTTAAAAAACTTCCCATTTAATTAATGATTTGAAATACAATTAGATCAAGTATTATTTTTTATCTGTATCTGCGAAAAGGAGTCACTACGACTAGTATGGAGAAATGACCGGGCTGCGTTGTCTTAAATTTAACGACTACAAATCTATCTACTCCTTCCGCCCTTTCGCAATGGGCCTGAAGTCTGTTAGTGAAGGCTACGGTAGCTAGTTTTATCTCCACACAGGTCACAATTTTGCTAACAGGGAGGTTACTTCAAACCCTAATCACATCAATTAATTACTTCAAATTACGTATTGTTAAAATTTTTATTCCAATTTCACAACCATTAGACTTTTTTATTTCAAAGTACTTTAGTTCAGTATGTAGGGTTAGTCTTAGAGTACTAGACCACTGTATATATTATATGTAGGTTATGTTACGTCGATTAGTCTATGCCTTTCATGCCACGCTTTTAAATATTAATAGAAATGAACTAAGACGATGACGGATTTATCAGCACGCGGTACCTAGTGTATACAGCGATGACGGAATATTCCGTCATCGGCGGTGAGTGTGTTGAGATGATTGCCCAGAAGCTGGTATCTGTCGTGGATTCACCGAGTAAATGTATAAGGGTTTCTGGGATTTCCTGGCAAAACTTATACTTGACGTTGGTTGATATACCAATCAAGTGCAGGTGTTTGTTTAGCTTACTGTGGCCTGCTGAGGTTCAGGTTATAATCCTTAATTGGTTCCGGCTTAATTTTAGTAGCCCAGAGTCTTTTTTGCGAGAATCCTATTATAAGTACTTTAGGCCTGGATTCTAAGCAGTTTGCTTGTAGAATTGATAAAGTACAAAAATTGCAGCAAAAAAGTTTCCAACTTCAGCCTACTGCGGGAAAACACTTTATTGAGCACATATGGTAAAACAGATAACTTTAAATCAAACTCAGGAAATAGATGGCTTTAATAGTTTTATGTTATTATTTATTATTCGTACTGTAAAATAGGTATGAATTAATAGTGAGGGATATTTTAATGACTTGAGACTACAATAACTTGTTTTCACTTATTCAAGGTTTTAGACTGGCAGAAATGTCACTGGTGACATAACGTGACTGAATATCACCGGATGTAATTAAAATCACTACTGTTTTGTTCAGGAGATTGATCTATATTATACATTAATCAGCAAAAAATGGAAAAATGCTGCTCCGTTCAAGAAAATAAAAATGTTAAACAGATTTTGGAAATCAGTCGCGCGAGTGTATACAAACCTGACTTAGGTTCAGTTCAGTTGAGCGCTACGCATCGCGGAAGTAGAGGAGTCGCTTCAGGGCGAGGTTCAAACTAATTTAGAAATTGAAGTATGAACATATTATTATCCAATTTTACATTTCATAAGACCAGTTTGGTTGTCGATAAAGATCTACTCTCTCAAACAGTAGTGATTTCAAAAACATCCTGTATATCTCGCAATTAAGTAAGGAGAGAGATTACTCATTAGTTTTTGAGATCATTTTACGTAAACAACTTGCACTACATTTTTGCTTACTACTTTTAATCCACCTTTATAAGATAATGCAACGATACGTAGCCATTTTTTCCAGGAGTTGTAAGAAGCTACAAAATTGTTCAAGATAGCATCAACATTTTTTTCGCTGCTCAGCCCAATGATATGTAACTCTCGACACTTTTAAGGTCTAAATTAAGTTCAGCAACAAAAGTTTCGCTGAAATCGGTCCACTGGCAATAGCAACCTTAAAAAAATGTGGTATTTTCAAATAAATGTACAAAAGAGAGTTCTTCTTAATTACATAATGTTCACTGTGAATGGAGTTTGCAAGTGTGGAGTCCTTCCGAGATTAAATCTCTTCTGGTAATTCTTGAGATCCCATTAAAATATCTCGGCAGAAGGTTAACCTTCGAGGAAAAAGATCTAAGCCTCATGTTCACATAGTTCCCGAAAACCTCAGTGCCCTTGAATTATTTTTACTGTGGTCTTTCTTTCTTAAGAGGTTACAACCTAGTCATTTCTCCATACAAAAGTTGTAGTAGAAGGGATTGTACTTATATACTACTTACAAGTGGAAAACAGCTCACAGTTGTAATGCTACAATACTCTTAATAATATATGCCTCATAAGCTCTTTTATTGCATTTTTCTTAAAACATTCCACTCCGTACTTAAAACGGGCGGACCACACGATGCCGCCGTTCTGCGAAGGTTGTTCACCGAATGAAATATTGCACGCAGGGACACCGCTCATTTTTTAGTTTTCATTAATAAGTACAAAACTATGAAAATGTTTGTTTTTTTTTTATATTTAATATTATACTGACGCTTAATAAAATCGGTGATTAGTCTATGCCTTTCATGAATTCAGGTATACGCGACATACCACACTATTAAATATCAATAGAAATGCAGTAAGCCGATGATGGCGTATACATCAATGACGAGCTATCTCGTCTCTTGATTTCTTGCTCACAATGTTTTTATCTCATCCGAACACGCTCGTTGCGAGTCTCCGCCTCTTGAAAAAGCTTTGCTTTTTGTGGAGGATACAAACAACAAAACTTTTCAAGAAATTCTTTGTTTTATGTTCTTTAGATTGGTATCACGGAATATTTCGGAATTTAACGGGGGATGGTTTAATGTGGTTTTTAAAATCGTCACTGGAGATGGAGGTTGTACTTAAGATTATGCAAACAAAAAGAATAATAACAAAAGTGGAATAATCTCATTTTGAAACGGACCTCCTCAAAATGTGTAAGGTTATTTTGAAATTATAGCTATAAGTGACATCTGAATACCGTTCTTGAAAATGTTAAGGCAAAGCACACGGTGGTGGTTCTCTTAATCATTCGCCATTTGAATTGATGATTGATTGTTTGTGATTTTTATTCATTCATTCAATAGCCATTTCATAGGTAAATTATTGAATTTTATAGACTACATGAGTTTATAATCCTTTGAGTTACGATGCGCCCCAAAGTTCTGTACGGCACGGCGTGATCACAGTGCTTTGCGGTAGCAATTCCACTCGGGTAGGCAATGAGTTGGGCGGGTTGGGGTGTTCGCGAGAGTCTCCCTCGCACCGCAGGAAACATTATTTTTTGCCTTAAGGCCATGGGTAAAAATAGTTTAATATTAGTTCATTATTTTGTACATATGTATGACAATTTTTAGTATAAATTGTTTTAAATATATTTAAAAAAAAAAAACTATTAAAATTATCCTACTTTAGTACGAACAATGCTCAGGTATGTTTATGTAAGTAAATAAATAAATTAAGATGAGTAAATAATTTTATATAGACTTACCAAATTTCAATTCAATTTCAAAGGATCTGATGAGATTATCTAGCTATATGAAAAAAAATATACTAAAAGACCGTGGATTTAGTCTCTGGAATTCGTCACTACTATGAAGACATTTTAATTTATTTCTAAGGCAGTACTCTGATGATAAGTCTGAAAATTTCGATGATTCTAATAATTGAAAAAAGGTCAATTCGTTAAGGTTTTTATAGTGGTCTCCAATTTCGGATTGAATATTATGACTTATCACTACAAAAATACTTCAATAGTGAAATTTAATGTTGTTTGTCATTGACCAAAAAACATTGAGGTTTTGTGCCTTTAGTTCTTTATCACTGTTTACTGTTTTATCCAGTTAATATGAAATATATTTTATATACTTAATTAAAAATTATTTATTTTTACAGGGTAGGTAATGCCTTTATGCCTTGACAGTTGGTACGCCCCTGGGCGATCATGCATCAAAGAAAACTAAAAAAAAGTCACCCATCTACTGTAAAATCGGCTGTGCAGGCATGAGATGTCATCTGATTCTCCGCAAACATCTCTATTATAAAATGTCATTCTGGTTGCTATCTGACTCGCATTTTATTTAAAAAAAAAACTCAGCATATCCTCATATCAGTGTGAGCGGGCGGAGTGAGGACGTCTGAATGCGTCCTTAGGAAATGGGCTTCAGGGCACGCTATTCCTATGGATGCATAGACGTCCTTGGAAATTAAAGAGTTAGGGTAAAAGTGACCATAGGAACTGTTTGATTTCATTTAGTATAAGGACTTAATAAAATATATACCAATTGATGGAGTGAATGGTATGAACATACTTTTACTTTGATTTCACTTGTAAGATTATCTTTGGGCAGTTCGAATAGCGGTTAATGCCTCCTCCTACAGGAATATAAAAAAAAGTAAAAAAGATACGAAAAAAAAATTGCCATACACTTACAAATGAGACGAAGTTGGTCACGAGATTGACACTGTTTTTGTGGCATTTCATTTAACACGGCATTTGAAAGGATTTATGCCAGTGTTCGGTTCCAATTAACCCGTATCGGCATACGGACGGATATATCCGCCAACCCGGCCGGGCAGCCAAAGCTTTTTTTTAACTTAAATTTTTTTTCGACAACTGTACATATTTTGGAAGATTTACAAAGGGTAGTGTATAGTGTATATATGTAAAGTACATTTGAAAATGTAAAAAAAAGTGTAATATTTGACCAAATTTGTCAAAATAGTGAAAAATTGGATGGTCAACAGGAAACATCGAAAGAGCATTTTTTGTTTTTAAATTTAGGAAATAAAAAATGACTCATGCTTGCTCTATGGATTTTATAGTAGATGAGTGATTTTTGAAATTTTCCTTAGAAATTAATCCGTTCTCAAGCACTTTTGAAGCCAAATTTTTTTGGCGCGAAATCCTACCTAAACGGGTTAACACGGCATCTGAAAGTGTTTATGCCGGTGTTCGGTTCCAATTAAATATTAGCTACAACTGTCATTTTAAATGGGTTCCCGTTAATATCGTTGCATCTGGCTACTAGATAATTAAATATCGTAAATAAATAAAATTATTTTTATGAGCAGACAAAAAAATAAACATAAAATATCTATAAAGTCGAACAATTTTAATATAAAACATGGCAATAACAATCAACACGAAAAACATTACAGGAAATTAAATAAAGATTTGTATTTGCCTCTCAGCGTCACAGCGCGGAGGATTTATATAGGCCATTTTATAATTTTCTAAGTAACAAAAAAGTATCATAATTTTATTTATTGACCCATCTATAGATATTTAATGCTATTTTCGTGCAGGAGGGGCGATATCAATCTGTAGTTAAAACTAACAGAAACCGTGCAACTAAATTAAAGAACTCACAAAAATATACTATACATTTTTAATATTTATTGAATCATAACGCAGTTGCATTGTTTACTTTTGCACACTAGCACGCGCCTTTTGGCTACAAATCTACCACGTGACATACTGAAATGAGGTTATATACAGGTGGTCCCAAGACCATTACCGAAGACTTGAGGAGTTTTGTCACCCCACATTTATTATATTTTTGAACAGTTGCTGTCAATTCGGTTGGCGCGCGGATTTCGATGCCCCGCCGATCGATAATAGCCTCGACAACGTTACGGCGTACGGCGACAGCTGTGCGCTCACGACACGACATTATTGGACGATCCTTTTACTATTTTCACACACTTACACTCGACTTTGAAGCTAGATTACTCGGGTCGTATCAGAGACACACAAACGAAATAAAAACCATTACATCCATATTTTTTTTTTTGTGTTATAATTAATTAACCATCACTTTTCGGATTTGGTATTCATTACCATTACTCAAAATTCAATGGTTAGTTTAAGACTAGAATTGATATCGCCACTTAAAAACTTTTAAATGCATTTTATGAGTATTTTTTTCTCCCTAATGGTAAAATAGTTTTTTTAACGATATCATTTTACTTATCAATGTAAAGTGTTTGCTTGTACAAGAAAAAGTTTAACCTATAAAAAAAAACTATATGTATATAAAATATGTGTTATGAGTGGGGATGCGTGTGCTGACTTAAAATAAATAAGGCGGTGTACTTGAGATATTTCTACATATCGGCACACGTTGTAAATATTTACACGCACCGCCAAAAAAGCGTGCGTTGTTTCCAACACACAAAATGGTCGCTTACAAAGTTGGGGATTTATGCAAAAAGATAGAACGTTGATTTCTTTATTCCTTTCTTAAATAGTTAAAAGTATCTCTCCTTAACATAACACCAATTCTAAAAGCTCTAAGAACAATAAAACGCAACACACCTCGATAATAGTTTCGAACCTCGATTATACAAACTTTCAGGAAATTATACAGGGTGTTCCAAAACCATTCCGTAAGACTTAAAGGAGTGTTTATGTTCACTATTACGCGTAAGAAATTGTATAAAAAATGCGAAAATAATTCATACCCCTTAAATAATATTATCAAAGCGCTCGTGTAAATTTCCTTTTGCTCGCGGTCGCTTGGCCAAGGCCGGCAATGACCCGGCGCGGAGCGGCCTCGCTAGCGACCGAACTCAAGACAAGAGCGATTTCATATTATCGTAAAGTAAACCATGAATTTTGATGAGGTCAAAACAAATCGTGTTCGAAATCGCAAGGCCAATAAGCTGGATTTTTTATCGGGAATGTCTTGGAGTACGGTGTATAGTGGTTTTTAGATAGATCAGCCTCATACAATTAGATTGCACCCAAAAAATCTGAAATGCAAATGGAGCTACTTTTAGCCTAGACACAAACCGCACGTTCACAGTTCAGAAATCAATTCACAGATGGCGCACTGTTCGTAAATAATTTTCAATATATTTAAATTTAAAGAATTTATAGCCATCTCTCATTAAAATTATGAAACTGTGCACTTTTTTTTCGATAAATTATGTTCGATAAAAAAAATATGAAAAATCACTAACATTAATGATTTTATAGTGTTTTACCAATCACGGAGTACCCAATAAGTTTGCATATTCGAGGTTAAACTAACTTATGGTTGTAAAATCGCATAAAGAATAAAGGAAATAAACATATTAGTCATCTTTTAGGAACAAAAAAAAATGCAAAAGAAAAATGCCTCTTACACATAAGCTACCTACTACGAAAAATATATTTAAAATCTTAAATTCGAAAAACACAAAAGTATATTAGTAAAGTAGATATAGGTAAAATTTTAATTCATCCTTTGACTTAGTTTCTCGTACTTTACTAATTAATGCAAATCGATAATAAGAATTTTGTATGTACGTTTTCACATAATGTTTTTCTAATAAAATATACTATAGTAAGTTTTATACTTTAAGGTTTTGTAATTAAGAAGAAAATAAGTCCGCCAATAACACTTAACACTTTTAATACAATCACTTTTTTTAAACCGTGCACATCATTCATAACAGTTGT
This sequence comes from Neomicropteryx cornuta, assembly GCA_020383195.1. NCBI lineage: Eukaryota > Metazoa > Arthropoda > Insecta > Lepidoptera > Micropterigidae > Neomicropteryx > Neomicropteryx cornuta. The sequence goes on from JAHKQU010000024.1 coordinate 9,779,036, forward strand.
TTGTTTAAAAGAACTTACCGTTCGATTTTTAAGATTCTCTCTGAATCCTAATTGTGAGGTAAGTGACATAAAACTATTTACATAAAACATTGACACGATACGTACGTGTTTATATACATACGTTTGACAAATCACACAAAACGAAAGAGTAGGCGATATTTCGTAGATGTTAAATGTCACAATGACAGATGTCACTTTGGAAGCGTGTTACAATGATCATTTAAAGAATGAAAAAAAAACAAAACATTTACCGATGATAAGTCTAGCTAAGGTCAAGGCCACGGCGTACCGCGAAAGGGCCGGTATCACCAGAAGTTTCCACCGCGTGGCGGTCTCGTCGGACGCCACTTCAGTCCTCCCCTAGGGTTGCCTCTTGGGTACCTGTAGCCCTGATTGAAGTTCCCGAAGTGCCTCGGCGGCCCGTCCCTATTCATCAAGGGCCTCGGACCCAGAATATGCTGTGGATGCTGCTGCCAATTGTTGCCGTCGCCCATTGGACCAAGCCAATTTTGGCCGGACAACGTATCGAGGAGTGGCGGAGACGGATTTCGCAAGATATCAGACGGCGAAACGTCTCCAAAAGTATCGAGTGCCGCCTCGATCTCCTCCGCAGTTGGATTTGAAAACGCTTCAATTTCCTCTGAGAGCTTTACTTCAAATGGGTTGGGAAGCAAAGCGTTGCGCTTGCCGCTATTCACGGTCGGCGGGACGATCTCGACTTTCTTAAAGTCGAACGGCGCGTCTTCTATTATCGGCATTAGCGGCACGTTTAGCTCTGGTGAGGTGATGGCCTGAATAGGTTGAGCTCGCGGTGGATCCTCTGGCGGCTTCTGTTCAACGCTCGTGATCCTTATTAAGTTCGGACTGTCCCGGAATGTACTGTTGACTGTAGAATGATTGTTCGTATCTCCGCCGACCAACACTTTGTTATTGTTGCTAAAGTGCCGATTGATGGGTCGAATGAGTTCTTCCATTTCGTCCAGGAGATTCTGTGGCTGATTGTATTGGAATGGTGGAGGCGGCTGCGAATAATTCGGGGAGATCTGGTGTATTCCGAATTGCATATCTGAAAATGTGTTTAAGAATTGTCATATATTCTGAGCTCAATGGGTTACGAAGTCCCACCACGTCACAGGAAACAGTATAAAATATTAAACATAATTATAAAAATACGTTTCACACATCAATTTTAGCGTGAATAAGGTGACAGCTTTCATCATCTTTAAAACAGCCATGAAATTATTGTCATGATACTTTTAATACAATGTTTCCCAAACTTATTTTCCGCGTGGACCCCTACTAGCCCAGTATTTTTTAGCCTTTGTGGAACCCCCCCCCCCCAAGGATTCCAACGCTGTGATAGGCATTTTTGTAAAGTGGCATAATTTTTTTCTTCCTGTCAGGGACCCACCCCCTGGCAGTCCTTACGGACCCCCAGGGTAAAGTGTAAGTGTTTGTGTGTGGCACTATAAATGATAGACTAGGCACAGTCATAGTGACCTTGAAACCCTGAATAATCGAGTATTAAGTATTTTAGGTTATTATACGTGGAATTATTATACTTATACATCAAACGGCATACAGTAATAAATAAAAAAAAATGATCTCAATACATTTTATATCAGTAAACATTTAAAATAAAGGTAAAATTATACAAAAGTTAAATAATTGTTAATATTCTAGGTTACACAACTAAATAAACTAAATTCGCTTGTGCTAGAGTCCGGGTAGATAGATGGTAGTGATGAAGTGTTACGTTTTGTACGACTTGAACCCGCAATGCAAGATTAATAGTCATACGCGCTGGACTACCATGGTCACAAATAGTTTTGTGAATAGCTATCATATTGGCTGCAATCATTAGAAAATTCAACTTTTTTTATATTGTTTTATACTGAATTTTTAATATTGTTTTGTATATGATATAACGACCGGATTTTTTTAAATTAAACAAAAATAAATAAAACAAATGCAGCCACAGCTTGTAGTGCGTCACGTCCATAACTCTGAAACTCACTTAAAAGTAAATATAACTAGCGACAATATAATCAAATGTTATACAAGAAGTATAAGTTATGTATAAGTATTTTGTATCAATAGGGTACCACACAATTTTAAAAAAATCTATTCATAAAATTTTTGCAATCTTCATAAAACCGTCTATATAAATTTGATAAAGTCGACCTTTTTTTTGAGGACATTCACAAATCATGATGGTATACCTCAACTTGCCGGTCGCCTTTGACTGAGTGAGTGTATATGACCAGTAAGAATAGACACCATTTACCAATAGCGTGTAGATAAGGGATTCCAAAAGTGGTAATCGGTTTCCCATGGGTGAAACTTTCAAGATACTGTATACGTTGTGTTATGTGTACCAACATGTTACAAGAATGACTAATATTTTAGTAGGAAGTACTTAAGTATTTTTATGTAATTTGTATTATTAATTATTAATTACATTTGATATTTACTGAACTTTATGTGTATGTATTTTGATAAATTTTGATGAGAAAATGATGTCAAGTTTACTCACTTAACCAACCGCAAAGATTTTAAATTGGTAAGTATTTTGTATAAATAGGAAAAAAACTAGAGATAGGATTTTTAAAGTAATTTGGCTATGGGGGTTTGAGGTATCAGTTCATTTTGAAAAGGGGTCTTTTGCCCAAAATAGTTTGGGAATCGCTGTTTTTGATGCCAAATTCATTACTCTATTATCAGGATTTTTTTGTAATGCTGAGTATATCGAATAACACCTCGTTAGTTGGCGGTTGTGCACAGTAAGCGGGATACAACTCTACTGTAATAGTTTTTTTAAAATATTAATTATATTAATTACCTACAAAAATGCGACTTGATATTTCATGCAGGAAAGGTAAATAATTCTAAAGAATCTCTGTGCTTAAGGGGACTCAACCCGGTCATTAGAAGAAAAATAATATTACAAATCGTTTTATCTCCTAAATATCTAGGCTTCTACGAAATTAATAAATTAAATTTTTATTTTGTCTAAAAGTTAAGAGCCTCAAAATGTCTGTATTTTCTATAATTTTATCAAAAGTTTAGATGGAAATATCTTATTATCTGAATACAAGAATTGAGAAAATAAAATGACAGAAGCATAGTTTATTTTACAAAGACACAAATTCAAGTAAGTTTTAGACATAATTTGAATGTTTTTCAACCAACAGCGGCACAGAGAGTTTATGTGGTAAATGAGATAGGAGGATTTAAACGTACGCGCAAGACAGAGAAGAACGCCACAGGAAAGAGACGCCTTGATATGACATTTAAATAATGTGGGTGTTGTTATTTGTGAGAGAGTTTTAATTAGCAGAGAAAGTTTTTAAAAGTGATATTCTCAGTCATCGGGGGTTCATTTTAAGGATAACAAATCGGCAAACCTAAAATTTCCGTGAAATGTTTTAATAGTACAACATCACACCTGATCTCATATCTTCATCCTCGGAAAGATCCATATCGACGCTCTCAACAATATCGGATGGATTTGGCACCATCGTCGGGGGCGATATTAGAAGGGCAGGTGTCGAATTGAAGTGAGGCAGACCGGTCACTATGGGAGGCGGCGGTGGTGGCGGCAAGCGATAATCCTGAAACGAAATGTTATATTTAAAGAAACGCATGGAAAATCAAACGTGCGGATTGCTGAAAATTTCAACACAACTGAACTATTAAATGCACTCAATATGGGAAATACACGCATCAGCTCGAAGCTGCTAGTGTACGAGTGCTGCCATTTATGAATCCGGAACTGGCCACTTACAGAAAAACATTTAAAAAGTAATTACTACATTTAAAAATGAAACTCTTTGGCTGTATAATACATTTTGTTTCATGTAACTGTCATTATTTTCCATTGTGGCGCCATTTTGAAAATTGTGTGTCTTCATCGGCATGAATTATTACGTGCGATGATTTATTACGATTTTCTGCGTGAGCTAACTCAAAAACAGTGCATCGATCAACTCACTTCGACTTTTAGGGATGAAGCACCATCGGAAACCACTGTGCATCGCTGGTTCAGTGAGTTTAATCGTGGGCGGTCTATGCTCGCGGACAAATTTAAAGAAATTCTTGTACCACAAAATATTTATGCTGTACGGGAACTAATAATGCAAGATTGTCGTGTAACATATCGCGATACGATAGATAGAGATAGAGGCGTCCCTGGGCATATGTATGACGAGCATACGTAAAATATATGAAAAATTAGCTGTAAAAAAAATTCGTTTGCGCTGGATTCCGCACAACTTGAGAATTGGTAAAACAACAGGCTCGTCACAAAATACAATCATGGTGCATCAAAAGTTGTTTATAATATCTACACAGGTGATGACAAATGCAGCCGACTATTTCTCACATTTCAGAAATCCATTGTGTCGAAAATGCATAGTTACAGCTCTCACACCGTTTCATGCCACGAGAGTCAAACAATGAGATACTCGAAAAATACCCTTACCACGATAAGTTTTCTTGACCGAAATAGGTATCTGGCAACTTCAGTCTACGGCGAGCCTTGCACAAATGACAGACTGTTGTATAAAATGTATGAATTTTAGTAATATTGCACTTGCCTGATCGACAGTTTGCGTATGATGCATCTGAGGCTGGTGTGTTGACGACGTCAAGGAAATCAAATTTCTGTGGTCGATATCTGAAAGTCAACATAAATACAAAAATATTAAATTTGTTATGAGCATACCGACGATGGCACACATTACAGAAATTTAGTTATCAATTGGTGAATTGATAATTGTTGGCGCCGGATACATTCCTTTATCAGTTAACCTTCTTCCCAGTCAAAAATAACACCTGGCAGTGGGTCTGTTCTCATCTACCCGCATCGTGTCTAGCTGCGGTGTGACAGTAACGGCGCACTCAACTATCTCAAGGCTGTAAAGCGTTCAGCGAGGCGTATTGTCTCTGCTTTGAGGAAGCTGTGTATGTCTCGAAGTGATAAGTACCATATTAAGAGCAAAAAAGACAAATTTGCAGTTGTAGCAAAAGATACATTCTTGTTCTTTCACTTCTGTGTTCCGATATTTGGAGGTGCATCTCGTCACCGAATAATTATTCTTAATAATTACAATTAAAAAGTACAGTCCACTTAACTCTATCGAATAATATTTTGTAATGATAATTAGGTATATACATTTATAGCTATATAAATTAAGCAGGGTTTACACATGGAACTATGCAGATTTTTTAGGCCTGTTACTGTTAAGTCGACACACAAAATATCTTTGACCAATCGTTATAATAATTTAAAAGATGAATGAAGGAGAAAGCATAAGCTATAAAGAAGGAAAAGTTACCTTGATGCTGGTTTGTGTGTGTTTGCTGTTGGGGTTTGTGAGGTTGATGGTGTGAGGAGTGGGACAGACCCCTGTGATCAATGTCGCCTGCCACCAAACCAAAAACAGATTGTTAAAGACCAAAACCAGTTGTTAAAGACTAAAAACAGTCTGTTAATGATCAAAAACAGATTGCTAAAAACCAAAAGCGGATGTTAAAGACCAAAAATAGGTTGCATAACGCCAAAAACCGTTTGTAAAAGATCAAAAATAGATTGTTAATAACCAAAAACAGATTGTTAATGACCAAAAATAGATTGCATAAGGCCAAAAACCGTTTGTCAAAGATCAAAAACAGATCGTTAATAACCAAAAACAGATTGTTAATGACCAAAAATAGATTGCATACGGCCAAAACCAGTTTGTTAAAGATCTAAAACAGATTGTTAAAGACCAAAAATAGATTACATAAGGCCAAATAACAGTTTCTTAAAGATCAAAAACAGATTGATTAAGGCCAAAAACAAATTGCTATAAACCAAAAGCAGATGTTAAAGACCAAAAATAGATTGCATAAGGCCAAAAAACCGTTTGTCCAAGATCAAAAACAGATTGTTAATGACCAAAAACAGATTGCTAAGGCCTAACCAAAAATAGATTGCATAAGGCCAAAAACAAATTGCCATAGACAAAAAACAGATTAATAAAGACTCAAAGCAGATTGCTTAAGACCAAAAACAAATTGCTAAAACGAAAATATTATATGCATTAGCCGCGAGCCGTCTCCCACAAAATGTCGTGTTGAATGGATGACCACTTACTAATTTGAACCTTAAAGAATTACTTACAGAAGATGGTGAAATCGATAATTGTAGTTAAATTCAGACTGACTCGCATGAAGCACTGGTGAATTAAATACGGAAAAAGTTTGAAAGCAAGCAGTTTTGTTAGTATAGTATATAAGTGCAGAAAATATTATAACGATTAGATATTAGATTAAAAAACATTTCAAAAAATGATGGAAAGTTGTCAATTATACAAAACGAGTTTTGGTGTGTTTAAAGTATAATTCTCAGAATCTTCTAATGTATGGCAAAATATTTTAGAAAAAAATAATTTTCATAGTTATTGAGTATTCAAACACACTCAGGGTCGATGACGGGATATATCTCGTCATTGCTGTATATGCCAGATGCCGTGTGCGAGTACACAGGTTATGGTCTTACTGCATTTCTATTAATATTTAAAAGCGTGGCATGTCACGTTTTTTTTCGGTTTTGACATTTGACAGTTTATCTAAAAAGTGCGCAAGTGAATTTAAAGTGTTTTTGATAGATTTGGCGGTAAATAATTTGAGTTTTATTTACCAAAACTATTTCAATATAATATTAAATATAAAAAACATTTTAATAGTCTTATACATACTTACCAATTATAAGAAATTATAACTTAAACTAAAAAATGGGTGGCAGCCCCCGCGTGGGCTATTCCGTTCGGTCAACGAACTTCACCGATTGGGCGGCTAAGCGTGATCCGCACTTTTGTACGGAGCAGAATGTGTTAAAATGCCATTTATGGTAAAATTTTAGCTATTTACAAGTGTGAGTATTTTATTAACAGCCGCTGTTTTGAGAAAAATATACTAATACATTAGAAGTAAATTTTACAATGATTAAAGAAAAATTTTTTTCAAGTCGCTTTAGCCATTATTGAGCCTCCTGATTTTGTGCTTACAGTGTTTCTATCTAATTCTCATACACTTGTCACGAGTCTCCGCCTCGTGTAATAACATGCTTTCACTCCGCTTACAGTTCAGAGTTTGCGCTGGACAGTAGCGCTCGTAATGGAATATTAATAAATTTTTATATATTTAAAATGTGGGATATACAGGATGTTTTTAAATTTAGGGTACTTCTTTTAGGAGGTTAATCTATATCGATAATTAAACGGAAAAAAAAATATAATTTGTAAAGTAAAAATTTTCAAAATTATATTATTAAAAAATTTTGTTATTCATAGAAGTGCTTCGCGAGCCACGCATTTGGGGTTCGTTGACCGGTCTCGCACCATGCGTTCAACCGCGCTTCTCAAACATTAAAACGATCTCCATTTAATTTTGAAGTTGTTTCCTCGAAAAAAATGATGAAGAATGTATAAGTATGCCTTTCGCCTGTTAAAGGTTTAAAAATAATCAAAGCCTGGCAAACATAGATTTTGATCGGCTTATTGTATTTTTCTTCGTTCGTATGGCGTACATTGTCGGGGAGGCGCTATTGAGCGCAGTTCTGACTGCCCCATTGTTGATTTCATGATGCGAGGCGTTTCATTACAGGCAAACATCTCGCAAGTGTGTAACTGAATGTGGTTTATTTTTTGTGCGTCTGTCTTGTTATTTAACTCGGTCGACAGTGTTGAGAAAAGCGCCATTGAATATTCTCAATGGCAAAACATGATTGTATTAAAAAAATATTTTTTTGTAAAATTTTAACCGCTTCGAGCGGAGACAGCCGGCCAGCTTAATTAATACAAATCTATGTAGAGTCAATAGCTACTGTGCCGGAAATAAAGAATCTTATCTTCACAATGGATACAAAATATAAAAGTTCATTTTGAACGTAAATGCAAGACGTTAACCTGATGCAGGAAATAATCCAGGTGGTATAGGCGGGGGAGGTATCAAACTCCTGTGGTCCACATCGGTGATCTGTAAAAAAAAATATCAGAATGTATTTATAAATGTAATGTTTTATTAATTTAATCTGGCGGAATATATATAGGTACTTACAATTGCCGTTGCTTCTACAATACTCTGAAAAGTCCTATGAGAAATGCACGTCTTTAAATCATAATAAAACACATATTAATATTAATATTTTATGGCGGCGAGCACAAAAAGACTTTAACGGGGAAACGAAGTCTTTTGAATCCCCGAAGCCCTGTAAAAGATCAAGTAGACAGCGCCGCTTGAAATCCAACGTCAAGCACAACCGAACATACCAACACTTGTAGTAGTAGTCTGTATGTATATAAGTATACGTCTAATACCGGGCCACCGGAGTTTTTTTTTAATGATCGCTATGACCCAACCAAGCCAAATGTGTCAGTCCTAGAGTCAGGGGAGATGGTGGTAATGAAGCGATAAAAACGGTATGACCATGTGTGGATTCGAACCTGCGACCGTTGGGTCAATAGTTCAACGCCTTAACCACCAGACTACTGTAAAGGAAAATGCCAGATTGAAGAGCCCCGCCTTTTGTTTGTAACTTGCAAGGTTGACTCTACCAAAAAAAAAATTGTACATAAAATATTTAATAACTGATTGTTAACTTTTACGGTCGTCATAACAAATATAACATATAATTTTAAGAAAATGATCAACATCCTCCTGAGGACGGGATGTGTTATCACCTCCGAAACGTTGGGATAGGTTAATATGTATGCCCAAGCAGGAATAGAATTCAGTAAGTAGTCCTAATATTAGGTAGTCTTAATAAAAAAAACAAGAGTGGATATGACACACTGTAGCTATCTTATAATAACAACTGCTTCTATATGTTGTTTAGTGGTAGTAAATTATTTAACCAGAACCTGACATATACAGCTCGTCTGTACAGGCGTCATTAAAGGCATCTCCCACTTAAACTACTCGCGTCTGTGGTGCTACGTCGCTTCATTTCTTATCTTCGTTTGTGACTGCGGCACTTTTAGACCATTCGGTGTACGTTTAGGATGGTCATAGAGGAGATGGTGGGTCTGAGTAGATCAGTTAAAAAAAAAAGATATAATGGTATCACAACATTCTTTCAATTCTTCATTTAACACCATTTTAGTTTTTTTTTTTATATAAATTTTGAGGCGCTATTAATGAAACAACACGGACATAATATTTTGATTTATAATAATTATAATGTGGCACCGAACATTCTTTTGGACGTTTATGTTTGTTTGTATATGAGTTTGTATTCATTTTAACTGGCCAGTAATAAATAATATGTTCAAACGGTCATATTTTTGAAATTCATCAATGATATTTGAGCACTCTATCGAACTGTCAATGATTCATTAATCGGTATTAAAAATTAGGTGACTTTATTGTTAGATATTGTAGCGATGCTGGCAGCCCCGCGACACGGCCAGGACTGTTCTACACTTTCGAATGTTGAAAAGAGCACAATTTTATATAATATCTATATAATTCAACTAGCTTCCGATGTGATCTAAACGGCTATGTTTACACAAACAAACCCCCGCTCCCCCCTCCTGCCTGGAAATGGCGCTATTTTATATGGCTCTACTATTAATATATATTACAGGGTGTGTTTAAATTCACCGATGTCCTTTTAGGAGGTTGATCTATACCAACAGCTAAAAAAAAATATCAAGTATTTTTGCTGTTTAATGTTTGATTGCCGATATTGAACAACCCTCTAAAAGGACATTAGTGAATTTAAATACATGTTTACTAAAAGAGACAAGTTGTAAAAAAAAAATACCTGCGCTAAAATTGGTTGTCTATGATCCACGTCTATGTAAGGCTGACTGTGTAATCTATGGTCGATGTCAGCCACTGGCCTATTTGATATAGTACTTTCTAACTGTGAAAGAGAAAAAAGAAATATTATTTTTTTAATTTCCGCAGTTAGAATATAGAATATATAGAATATAACATTTTAGAATATATTTATAAATTTTGTGAAAATGTAGTTTGCAAATATCTCGGTAATGGAACCAAATAGATGTATATAGATTGTGAAAAAATGTACTTTATAATATATTTTCAAATATTATTAGGCACGCATCATAAAACTATTATAACTAGACACTCACGGGTATAATAGGGTCGACATTTTCGGAGTTCCTGTCGTGGAGAGGCGGCGACTCGGGAGTGTCCAAGGCGATCTCGCGCTCCATAGTGCTCCTCTGCGAAACGGGCGGTACTGATAACATGGGCTGGGAAAATTAGAAATATTAACAGTCAACCCAAGGCCAAAGGGCTACTTAACACACTCAGCGTCGATAACAGTTTATCCCGTAATCGCCACATGTGCTGTTTCCAGGTAAAACCGTTAACGTCTTAATGCAATTCTATTAATGTAACTTATACCTGAATTCATGAAAACCATAGACTATACGTCGATTTTTTTTTTTGTTTTTAGTTTGGTTTTGAAGTCTGATTGTTTATGCGAAAAGTGCGCTAGTGAATTTGAAGTGTTTTCGATGGATTTGACGGTAAATAATTCTAGTTTTATGTGTCAGTCCCGAATGCGATATTCCCATGTAATGGGATATATAATATAGTCAAAAAAGAGGCAGAAGATGTGAAAGTAAAAGCTGCCTTTGTAAAGCTACTAAATATTTGGTAAAAATCGCACATAGTGATGTACAGACAGTGCATCTTTATCCATAAGAAGGTGGTGGAAACTTCGGAGGAACATTAAAAAAAATGCGGACCTCCTCAACACAAGAGTCTGCAGAGTAAGAACTAATGGGATCCCAGTAGCTGAAAGTAATGCAATGAAACCCTCCGGAAATTAACCGGACAAAAAGCAACCAACTTGCAAAAGGAAACGGAACGGCTGTGTCAACTTTTTATATTGCGAATATGCAATTGCGCTTTTCTCAGCACTGTCAACAGGTTAAATATTATGATAACATTCATTATACAGTGGTTTCAGATAGATCTATCTCATACAATTAGTAGTAGTCCCAAAAAATAATATTTCGTTGGCAAATAACCCAGACGCAAACCGCATGAATGTTTACAGTTTTGAAACGCTTACCCTGCCTATTCACAGATGGCAGACTGTTTTGTAAATAATTTTCATTAGAAACCTTAAGAATGTAATGCCATCTGTCATTAAAATGATGAAACTGTGTGCTTTTTCCAATAAGTTATGATTTTTTATGGACGTATGAATCTCGATGCAACATCTATATATTGTTTTAGTTACTAAAGAGTGGTGTCCAATTTCGTCTTAGTAGTTGAAGCTACTATAAAATCATTGATGATAACAACACTCAAACATGTGGAGACTTATCTGACAAATCTCGCATCACAAAGGTGAAAGACAATCTGAAATTTCCAAAGATATCCCATAATAAAGTTACCCGTGAATCCCAACTGTTGATATTCCACGAATGATTGGTTTCGACGGCAGGTTCCTCCGTGCTGGTGTTCCTCGAGCCGTAGAAAGCGCTTGGAGGTGGCACTGGACCGATTCCAACATCACTCGTAGGAGTGAGGAGTTCCAGGCCAGGCAGAATTTCATTCGTGGCTAGAAAAAAAAAGCGTGATTAAAATTGTTTTAAGGCAATTCACTCCCTAACTCTTAAGATTTATTAACTTTTATGTGTAATTTTGCTGGCGATATTTAGGACATAAATGTCCTTATTCTCCAAGGGTCTCCAGTATTAATGTTTGCGAATTTTGTTAGTGTGGCCAATACTCACTATTACTAGTCTCCAAAAATACTCAAATTGCACACATTACCAGACACCAGCAATTGTATGTTGGAGTAAATTCTCAAGTGAAAACAAACCATGGTTGACTTCGTTCTGAGGGCAGGCGAGGGTTAGCGATCTTTGCCATTGACAAAACAGATGATTGTATCTTCAAATTTGACACTTTTCATTAGAAAAACCACTCTTGACCCGTTGAAGTTGTGCGATGCCTTTACACATCGAGCCGGCCGACATCTTCATAGCGTTCATTCTTTGGTCGACATATATACAGAGTGTCCCATAAGTGGTGGATCAAACGAAATGAGGTGATAGGAGAGGTCATTTGCAATCAAACTTAATTAGCTTCGGCCGCCACCAGGTAGTAATTACTCGCCCTTAGCCCCCCCCTTTTTCCTTAACTCTCCGCCCGCCTTGATCAGTATTTGAACTTTAGGTACCTAGTTAAGTTAGTGACTCGCCATCTGCTTGACGTATACGTCAAGGCGCCGTCGTTCATTCGGAAATTGCTTCTTAATACTGTCTATGCCAAATAGCCAATCATCATCACTATTTAGTGATTATTTAGAGTATTTACTCTATGGAAATTATCTAGTGAGACGGTGGCCTAATAAATTTTTCATCATTTGGAAAACATTTGTTTTCAACTGTACTTTTTTTGAAGTGTAAAAGATTCTGCTTCAATAGATTTTTTTTTAATTCTAATCACCTCACGTTATTAATTTGGCTACAATAAGAATAACCATAGACAAGCATTAGTCAACCAATGAAAATAAATTGCTTTACCTGTCGACAGCAAGGGTATGTTAGTGTTGGCAGTGATCATAGGTTTGGGTACTGGAGAGGGGGAATATCCAACGACGGGGGGTGGTGGAGGGGGCGGAACCATGTTGTAGCCGCTCTCTGCGCCAAACAAATATACCATAGAGTTAATCACACATCGAAACATTGCTTGTCATTATATGGATTATATGGGGGTATTCTGTAAATTATTTGCAAATTTGTCAACACGCACATGCATGCTTCATGGGGTGTCACGACTAGATCCTGTGAGCGGTTTTTGTGTCAGCCCTTCGGCACAGTATAGAGTTGCAGTAGTGCACAGTGCGGGGAAGGCGGCAAGGGGAGCAAACCGCTCGCCGAGCGGTATGCAAATAATGGTCTCCGCAAAGCGAGATCGATTTTTTACATTATTAATATTCTCGATTGATAATGTTGCTTTTATTTTACTTAAACCGAATCATAAATCAGAACTGTATGCATAAAACCTACTCTAAGATAAACCTATGAAGCTATAAGTGTAAACCAGTTCAAGAACCGGCTTGATGAATTTCTTGAAACTATCAAATAAATTAAAAAACATACTTATGAAGTAAAACACTTTTTGGAAAAGGCTATAGATAAAATAGAATTATTTAGGACCACGCCCAATGGGCACCGGAAAGAGCCCCCTGATAACAGGTGTTTTTTATGTTACCATCATTCTTCAATCTAACTTGCAATCCATTTAAGCATTGTACTCAAACTACCTACATTAAACTTAATTAGGACACCGACATACAATATTTCTCTATAAACGCTATACCTACTTGTTTGTATTTAAATTTTAGTTTGAAAACACTTTGAAACGATTTAGTTTGAAAACATCATACCTTGTACCATACCATTACCATTACCAACCATACCATAAGAAACATAAATAAATATATATGTATCAGTTTGAACAATGAACGCTTGTGGAATGTAGGCACCCCCTTATTATTTAATTAACATAGTAATCAGACCGAAGGCATAGTATTAATACTAATAGTGAGGCGACCTCATAGCGTTCATCGTTCGGTCGTATCAATTCATCAATCGATGCAGGGACGCCGCGTCTTTTAGTCGCATTTCCAACACGCACAACTACACATTTATCAACGTCTATATCTATATTAACCAGTGACATGAAAAAACATACCATTTTCGATTGCACTCTCATTAATGGCGGAGTCGGGAACTAAAGATTTGAAGAAGTCGTTTATGTTGAAATCGGGTCTGCCCGGCTGCGAATCGTCTCCCCTGGAAATGTCACCTGAAACACATTTATTTAGATGCATGAATATTTTCATCGAATACTACCTAAATTTCTATTAAGCCTTTCAATGTCCAAACGTACTTTGTTTCATATTCATTTGGATAAAGGTACTACTGTATATATGTACAGGATGAACTTAAAGTCAGCAGTACCTTTTAAGGGGTGCAAAAAAAAAACCATCTCTACTCTATCAAAAGTTGGTTATGTATTAGTTAAGGTTTGTATGGCTATGTTCCTGACTTATCCAATTGACCTACTTTGCAATATTTGCACGCGAGGAAACTACCCGTCCTTCACTATCGCCAATACATTTGAAGGTACAGTGCCCCGTAGAATCCTTCGGTTATTAGGGGGTGACACAGCACGGTCTGATATTTTGTTAGGTCACCATACATGTTTTTAGGAGTCTTTCTTTATCAAACTTGTTGAACAAAAGTTGTTCAACAACTTACATGAAGATGTCCAGAATTACACCTTAAAAGGATACACCTGACTTTAGTTCAACCTGTATTATTTATATAGGTATGTACGAAACTTAGTTGTGCTTTCTTAGTGTCAATTTCCTCCATGGCTATAGTGCTTTATATATATATAGCAGAAACTTTGCTTACAAGGCCGTTGATTTTAGCTATCGACAAAATCTCACCTGCAATGGGTTCAACCGGTTTCGGAGTCTTTTCCTGCGAATCGCTATAGAAGTTGAAAGGGTTGTTGGTGCCGAGGAAGCTGGAGAAACCGCTGCCAAACATGTTGTTATCCGTGAGTACGCTTGCCGAGAAAGTCTTTTCCAGGTTGTATGAAGCTGTGAGAAGATATTTTATTAAAATTACAAAAAAAAAGAGCCACCCTAAAAGACCCTATTTAATAATTTAATATGAATAATTTAGAAGCATTGTGAGTGAGTTGTGACAACTATGACAGTATTATGATAGAAGTGTCAGTTTGGCACCAGTCTATGTCAACATGCTACCCATTTTGTGCAGCTGGCATTGACAAGCTTTATGCTATGCTTGCAGTCGGTGGGTTGTTTTTATACAAGTAATTCCCGTGCCGGCCTCGTTACACATATTCGCACCAACACCGTTGCAGTGTCAGATTTTGGACACGGTTTAATATCGAATTGAGGTAAGGGGCAATTCTATACAATTAACCTGTCCGTGCCGCACTGGTGCGGCAATTAAAATGTATAAGTTGTCAGTCAGTGCCGCAACGGTGCAGTGCAAGGGAACATCAAATGTAATATTTTTTCTTTAATGTTGGTAGCATTGGTCTTAGCATTTGCCAACACCATAAATATCTTCATTAAATTCTACCCCCGTTTTTAAAAATAAAATCAGGTTTCGGTGTTTACAGTGACGTTAGCGTGAGTTTGTGCTGTATTTTGGAAGGATTTTTAGCCATTAAAAGTGAGCACAACCTATTATTTTTATTTTAATGTTACAGAAACATAGTCAGGAAGTATTTCACGTCTTGTTTTTATCTGACAGCGGCTGCCATTATGACAATAGCGACACACGAGAATCATATATATTTCTTATCTTTCGATTTAGAGAGATAAAGTATCCCGTGTGAAATTTTACAGAAAATACAGAAAAAGTCTCACCGTCGCCTTCGTTCTGAGGTAAATCCAAATCTTCATCGGGCCCCGGCGATGGCACGTCTTCGGCCCTCGGAGGCGTGATGATAGGACTGCTGCTCTCGTCCGGAGACATGATGGGCTCCGGCTTTGGTTCTGGCGCTGACGGCAGACTCTCGATGAGCTCGTCGAGTTTTCGCTTGAGGCCACGGACTCGTGCTCCAAAGTTCTTATACGCCTACATTTCAACGTAAAACCAATGTAAAATTAGCATAGACTTTTAATAACATCAGGAATTGCATATTTTGAATTAGGTAATTATTCATTTCTTTGAAGTGTTGAGTTAACGGCCCACCTAAATTTTCATTCAACCTTAGATAGAAACATTAAGCTTTTATGCGTAAAATATGTCCTAGTCAATTTAATGCCTACATAAAACTTTTATAATGGTTCTTGAATAGCGTAAAACTCGATAAACCCTTCTATATTAGATATAAAGGCATACCAAATAAATAAAGTAATTTTCAAGACAATAACAACCTACCTTCAGAGAATTTAAATTTAAATTTAATTTAAGTTAATCTGAGTTAAATTTAATCCATATATTTCGTTTTATTCTATTAAAAAATGAGGAGGGCGTCATCTTCATTTACTATTTTAATGGTGTGTTTATAAATAACTTACAAAATGCAAAACAAAAATACAATAACATTGAAAAATATTACGGCTTTAGGGAACAAAGGATTGTGACCTTATGAAGCGTTATAACTACTGAGAAAATAATAACATTTCGACTCACATTAGCGACAACCTTGACCTCCCCCCGCTGAGTGTCGTAGTAGTGATGCGCCGTACCGAGCAGCGCGCAGAGCGTCTCCCTCGCAACAATCTCCCTTTGAAGCGCCGTTGTGTACTTCTCCATTCGCGCGATCGCATCATCCACTTCGCGCTGGACGTCGTCGGTGTTGCGACGGTCGGCAAGTACTGCTTACAATCACGAATCGGATTATACATCAGCACTTTTGTATACTCTATTTATTACAAGTCAAAAATCGGTCAACGATGAATCATTGAAAATTAAAATGAAATTAAGCAAAATCAATCACTATTGTACCAGATCACACATACATTCATAAGCTGAGTCGATCCTTATCTCTTCCTTGAGGAAGGTTCGGCCTTAATTCGAGTAATTCTCCTTACCACACAAATGTCAAAACTAACATGTTCATTTTCTCAAAGTCATCGTTCATTTAAGACGTCAATCATGAACAAGCGTCAACATTTTGGCTTGCAGAGAGACAAATCTCAAAGGAGATTTAAGAGTGCGCCCCTGCTCAAAACATTTATACAAACGCTGTCTCCAATTTACAATGTTGTTAAAATTTAACATAAAATTATTTTTTATTTGGAATATTGAACCATACTCTTAAAGGGAATATCTTAAGAAAAACATTTTCGTTTAGCTGTGTGTGATAGAGCAAGAATTGGGACAATAAAACTACAGAATAAATAAAAATACGCAAATTCAAATAACTTTAGTAAAATTTAAGATTATCCTATAACGAGAAATTGATTAATCATTTTGTGGTGCACTGTATTTGTATGAAAATAATACATGTTTCAAAGTTTAGCTAAACTAAACGGTCGTTAGATGAAATGGAATTGGGACCACGCTCAATAGGAACCGAAAAGGGCTGCCTTAAGGTCTATTATGGACGTGTTTCACCTTTTAGATTGGCGCAAAGCGCATCCGCGTCCGATATTGACAGCTTGCAATCGTGTATCTGCTTCAGTCTTAGGTCCGTGTCCGATTCCAATACGGAACATTGCTTTATTTTGTTCACCAGGGAAGATGGCTGCAAATACGTACAAATTATTTGATTACTGTTATTGTGCAGTAGAAACTAAACCGCAGCTGAATTTGGTCAAACTGTAAAATTGCCGGGCAAATTGTGTGGACGTGCACTGTCAAGAAGAAGAAACAATGCTTAATGAGATTGGTGGCGCTATTGGGTTGGGTGTGGTTCTCAGCCCTGGTGCGGAGTAGAAATAACTTCAATGCGTTCAAATGTTTGGTAAAGTCACGGAAGATTCTTAGAGGACTTGAGATAAAGTATGGGACACTTTTAAAATAGAGATTTTTTTTTCACTACAGATTTTGGGAAGATTACGAACACTACCGTCCTCGAACATTGATAAGTCCTCATTTAAATTTTTGTTTATTAGGAATACTTCCAACCAAACATGATTTGTTTTGGCGCAACCACCAACATCTATCTAAGAGTGTAGTGATTAGGCAATGTTAATGATATATGAATTCCACACACGCACACACCTGAAAGTCGAAAGGGTCGTCGTCCTGCGCTCTCTTTGTGACTCCAGCGCTCAGCAAACCAGTCAGATCCGTTAGGAACTCTTCATCGTACACGGTTCTTTGCTCCCAGATCTTGAATATCCGAAGTATGCGATGCTTCACCTTATCGTCCCTGAAATTCGATTACTTTCTTTGTATTAAATGGAAGTACATAAGTGTAACTTGTATCTGTATCGTATCTGTTTGATTTACCCAAAAAACTGTCCTTAGGGTACAAAAATTTACAACAACACACCACCTTCCATATGAGGCTATGCGTAGATAATTTATGCGAAAGAAAGAAAATGTTAACAATAATAATTGTTATAAATATTTTGATACCTATGTATCCAATTTATGTATTTGTAATGTATGTATGTTTCCAATTAAATTACTCGGTCATTTTTCCCGTACAAACATAGTAATGTGGTGACTATCTTATTTGTAGATATAGGATAAAAAAATACTGGATATTGTTTAAACTCATAATTATTATCTAAGCTTATATAGAAATAAAAAGTTAAATTTCAACTATGTCTAAAAGTCGAGAGCCTGAAAAGCATGTATTCTTCCATACGTTTTATCAAAACTTTACACGTAAATATATAAATTACTGAATATAACAATTGAGAAAATAAAACTACAGAGGCCATGTTGATTTCATAAAGATGCAAGTTCTACCAAGTTATAAAAAACAGGAATTATGAGGAGCGTTTAGAAATCTTGAAGCTCACATCACTCAAGGTGATTTAATTGAGCACAAAATATTAAGTAACCACTATGATTGCCCTCAAATGAAAAGTATGTTTACATTCAACAAGAACGAGAACCTTCGTGGGCACTGTCTTAAATTAAACCGTACTTCGTACTCCAAAATTCCAAGGACGCACAAGTTGCATGGAATCACCTACCGTCAGAAATTATTGCATATACTACAGTGAATATGTTTAAAAACACAAAATTTAGCACAGATACAGACACAATCAGCTAAGCTGCCTCTGTAACTTAATAATAAGTTTAAAATAAGGTCAGGAGGGGTAAGTCCGACATAAAAATTTGAATCATAATGATCAATGTCTAAAAAAATTAAAGAAGGTTCATTAAAGAAGTCCGAACTCAATTCAATTAAAGAAGTCCGAACTTTAACCAGCATCAGAAAAAAGGAGAATTGTAAAAAAGAGCACAGTGGATGATTTTATTAACAGCTGCTGCTGTTAAAGATGTTACTATGCATAAGAAGTAAATTTCACAAATATTACAAAAACAAAAAGTTTTCGACATATTTTTTAGTTTCTTCAAAAAATGAAGTTTTAAGGTCTCTATCTCCTCCGCACACGTTCGTAACGAGTCTTCACCTCATGAAATTCCATGCTTTTAAAGTTCGCGCATTGGACAGGAGCCCTCTTAACTTTGTAGACACTATAGAGACATACTCGGTGTGATCAAAAAGTAAGGTCACTTTTTATTTTTATCAAAAAAAAATGATTCATTCACAATATTTATTTTGTCCCCTTCAAAGTAACCCCCCTCAGATACAATACACTTGTGCCAACGCTTTTTCCAATCCTCAAAGCACTTCTGATAAGCACTTTTTGGTATAGCCTTCAGCTCATCCAGCGATGCGGTCTTTATGTCCTCAATCGTTGCAAAACGCCGTCCTTTCATGGGTTTCTTGAGTTTCGGGAACAGGAAAAAGTCACAGGGGGCTAAATCCGGTGAATACGTTGGCTGTGGCATGATTACGGTGTTGTTCTTGGCCAAAAAATTACGAACAAGCAATGACGTGTCAGCTGGCGCATTATCGTGGTGCAATAACCATGACTTATTTTTCCACAATTCGGGGCGTTTTTTTCGTATCGCTTCACGCAAACGGCGCATAACCTCAACATATCATCAACAACTTCTCTTATGGTAATTCGACGATTCCTCAACACTATTTTCTTCACTTCTTCAACGTTATTATCAGTTGATGACGTGCTTGGGCGTCCAGAGCGAGGTTCGTCATTGGTGTCTTCTCGGCCTTGTTGGAAGAGTTTATACCACTTGTAAAGATTTTTTTTACTTAAAGTAGACTCACCGTATGCCACTGTCAACATTTCGAGAGTTTTAGAGAACTTAATTCCATTTTTTACACAAATTTAATGCAAACTCTTTGGATTGATGTTTTTCGACAGTAGAAAATCGCCGAGCACGCAAAACACTTCTAACCTTAATGCCTCTCATAAACAAACAAAAAATGCTATACTCTCGAAACTTTTCACAGATGTTAAAAACAAGTGTACCAACATAACAAAAAAAAAACCAAGATCGAACAGACGTAGCCCGCGAAATTTGAAGTCACCTTACTTTTTGATCACACCTCGTATATACCAAATTTGCTAGTCCCAACTGAACAAAACACATTATGATTAAATTTGAATGATTCAACAACTAACTAAAAGTGAGATGCGCAAACAAAACGTTCCAAAATATGTTCCCAGGGCATATAGCAAGCCTTACCTAACGAGAGGCGTAGCTTTCTGCAACGTCGTTCCCCAACTCTCGACGAACTCATAGTTTTTTCTTTTGCTGTATTGGATAACGTCATTCGCCAGATAAAATAAAGTGAGTCTCTGCTCTATTTTTACTGAAACACAAACATACAGCACATTTATAATAATTAGTTTATTGTCACAAACGAAATGGATATATAAAATCACATTTGGGATTATGAAAGTGTAAAGAATATAACAATTTAATCGCTTTTACGAACTGCGAGGACACAATAACTGAGTGATCAGAAAAAACTACAAAAAAAAAGTTACTTAGTGAAATTTACATTGTTTGTGATTTCTATTGAAATAGTATTCTAGTAGTTTCTGTCAGATAAACCCTGGCAGGACAAGATACTTTTTTTATGTTAATATCCGATGGTATATAAACCTTACTTTTGGTGTCATTAAAACTGAAGTTGACAAACGGCGATGGACAGTAATGGTGATAGAAGCGTATCATTTGAGCTGAAAATTTTAGTACTGAAATGATTGATATACATTTGTAGACGAATTGTGAGGTCGAGAGTATGAAAACCACGATTGGAACCACTACTGTCTATTGACTGAACTATCAAGCATTCAACCTTAGCATTTTCATATGTTCTGCATACGCAGTAAAACAGGCCATAAAATGATGATCAACATTGAAAATTATGAAGTTTTGCAATCAAAAAGTACGGTACAAATTCTAAGTGAATAGTCATAAGGAAATGTGTAATTCCATTGAAATTTGTATTATATCTTATACGTGAAAGTATTTGTAGTAGTTTAGTAGAGGTTATAAAATATTAAGATTGTATTCTTTCTGAGCTTAACCAAACTTATGGTTTTGAAAATCCCAAAATTACCTCTTTTTAATACGCTAAGCCAACTCGATACAATTTTCTTGTGATGCTCTCGCCTCTGTAGGCACCAGGTCGACAATTGCTGAATACTATCCTGGGTATCCTTCAGGGCGGTTAGCCGCTTCTCGAAATTCAAAGTATTAAATTCCTCCGTTGAGCTATCTTTAATTGTATCCATCCTGACGTCAATTCATTAGCTTACAAAACTAAAAACCGTCTGGGACAGTTTATTTACATTATTTAACTGTAGGCACACTGTACACACTTCCGCGGTATCATTTCCAACTTCCCGCGTTAAAAAAAATGACCACATTCGCTGCAGTTATCCTACTGAGATTTAATATTTTGTTCAGGCTTTAAAATCACATTACACTGATCAAAACACAGACAAATAAACAGACAAATAAAAAAATAGGACGTTTATTTGAAACTGAGATCTCCCACTAATAAACCATAATAGGACCTTAAAAACAACAACACGGCGAAATGACCGACATCTATATAAAGACACAAACTTATAACTGAAAACAATTGCTAAAATAGTACTGGTACCGTATATATTTTATTAGATAAACAAATA
Organism: Neomicropteryx cornuta; assembly: GCA_020383195.1. Classification (NCBI taxonomy): domain Eukaryota; kingdom Metazoa; phylum Arthropoda; class Insecta; order Lepidoptera; family Micropterigidae; genus Neomicropteryx; species Neomicropteryx cornuta. Next base: position 9,800,778 of record JAHKQU010000024.1, read on the forward strand.
AATGTTTGATAGTGAATATTGAATGCTAAAAATGCAACGAGGAGAACTTTAGCAAACACACACACACACAGACCTGGGAAACCATAAAGTCATGCCATTTGTAGACTTTTAGAACAAATTGTATGTTAACGCTGCACAAAAACGTACACGACACCGATTATAAAATAAAAATACTTACTAGAAAACACGTAAATAAATAACACCAAAAGAGTTCTAAAATGATTTATCAAGATAAATATTTATCATATTTCGTTCTAGTACCTAATTATCTAATTCCGCTAATCGTTCGTTTTACCTAATTATATAGGTAATAAAATACACTATTGATAATACTAATAGGAATTTACCAATATCTACACTTCATTTTTTCTGGTAAAATCACAATTTAAAAAAAAAATGTTAATTTGGTAACTCCGTGCGCTCTATTCTGTCATCCAATTGCCAAAACCAAATGTCAACAACATGTTCTATCAAAATAAAAACAAACATTTATAATTCGTGTCTAAAATGCAAGCTCCATCTTTAAGAATACCGCATAAGCATAATTCATGGGCGCGAATATATACAAGAACTTTATTTAGAGCAAAACCTAAAGCTTCTGAAGTGTTATCTTCATATTTGCTACAAATGAGTGAACCTCCTTGGACCTCTTATTTTGTAAAGGTATGATAAAATTAACATGGTGTCTATTAAATATACGTTATATCTTATCTAATGCCTAAAAAAATATTAAAGTATCCATGCTAAATCTTGCAACCCCAATATTTTCAATCTACTTCCTGCACTTTCAGGTTATTTTTTTTTCTTCTACTTTTTTATGGCGTGTATGTCTAATGAGGTATACCAAAATCGAAAAGTGATAATTATACTACAAAAACAAAGTAAATAATCTGGAAAATAATGGTTATATGTTAGTCTTATATATCTTATATAATTCGAGTTATTGAGTTTCAAAGTCGAGCATCGCAAATTATGCGCGGTTTTAGAAAATCAAGCGCAACGTCACAACTTCCTGATGATCGTCTCGTACTCCATCTCACACCGTTTCCAGTAGTTGTGGAGGGACCAGTACGGTGCTGTGATTAAGTCTTTTTATTAATCCTTTTGTTGTTCGATTGTTTCATAATAAATAGTTTCCGATATGGAGGACGAATTTTTGAGAGGTCGGATAATCTGCCTAAAGTTGATTCTTTCATGGTTGCGGAGTTTTATCGAAAAATTCCAACTTCGTGAGCGCCAAAATACGCGGAGTTATAAATATATATAATATAGAATATCTGTAATTTTGTAAAAGAATATAATCAGAAATTAATATAATGTAGATTTATTTTCGACCTTTACATTTATTTCAGTATAGTAGCGTTAAGGATGATCAATTTGGCTTATCAAACTATAATTGGCAGGTTGGCCAATCAAACTATCAAATTTTAAGGACTGGATGCTACCCTTATATTAAATATCATTGTTCAAAAAGGCACAAAGAAAATCTTAATATGGAAAACAACATTATGAGGGCAATAAAAATTATTAATTTGGGTAGGTACCAAATAACCACTTTAGCTTTTAATTTTCTTCTGAATCGCGTTTTTGACTTAAATTATAGTTGCAATAAATTATTAGTTACCTAATGTATTGAAATCCTTTCGATAAGTTTATAATAAGAAGTATTTCGTGCACACACAATATTTGTCTGTAATCTTTGTAGAATATTCTTAAAATAAAACAATACAATTCGACCAAAATGTATATATTTATACAGATAATTAAAAAATGTTAATATACATATAAACACAATCACTTTAATAATAGTTAATTTATAATAAAACTTTATCAATAACTAAGAGGTCGTAAGGTTAAATTGTTTTTATTATTTCGTTATGTGTTATATTTCGCTCTAGTCGAGATAGGGGCCTGCTACTCGGGATAAAGGATAATAACCTGGTGGAAATCGCCGCTCGAAATCGAGAATTTTATTGTGTGTGCCAACTGTACTTTCAAATTTTCACGTTTCTGTACTTTGAAAGCTGGTTTCAAGGTGGAATATAAATTATACACCGAATTCTCTGCTTCATAATGTTGTGTTTGCTGCTAGTTACTTTAGTGTGGACTTGCTAGGTCGAGTAACATGAAAAGAGCACGTGATTTTATACAGTTCTTTTATTCAGTAATTCGTAAACCATTACAAGCGGTAATTAATCTTAAGAGCGCGCGATGTTGTCGCCGCGGTGGTCGGTCGGCAAAGAGGCCGGCTGTAGTGCGAGCCGCGACTAAGTGGGTGCCGCACTAGTGATGGGTCACCGGTAGTGGCGGACACCACACTCCTCCCTCCTTAAGACCTGGACCTCCACATCAGGGTTTCGGACAGCTAGTTCTTTGCAGGTGTCCGTGAGTTCGGCCGACGACGCAGATGGTAGCGATGCCTTGTCGTCGCTTCGGTTTGCGCATCTGCGCGCGTTGCCTCCCTCGACGGAACCTGCCAAGAAAGAGAAGAAATACGATCAGTAGGTGAACTTTCCCTGGGTCTCCTACTGGGGCGGTGGTCCTGTTGGGCTTCAGACAGTGGCGCTACTGAAACAAAAGTCAATTGGTTAACATGCCTTTTCCATATTAACCCTGTTTCGCATTCCTTTAAGAGAAACAGCCGCCTACCTATTTGGCGAGTGACATGGGCCTTTACCCATGTTACTTTATTGACAATTCTGTAGTCCTTTGCCATCACGATACAACCTGGTGTAATTTTCCTATTACCCCTTCCCTTCCCATTATAATATTTCTTTTGTTTTTCCTGCGCTGTTCGAACTTTGTTTTCTATTTGTTTTTCCAGTGACGTTTTTACTTTGTTTGTGTCCTCTGGTTTTAACAAATCTAGCCTTGTTCTAAGCCTATGGCCTAACAATAGAACAGAAGGTTCTAAACCTGTCGTTGAATGTGGAGTATTCCTTTGTGTCATTAAAAAATTATTTAATTGAACTTTATAATTAGTAGGTAATTTATTGTTAACTAATAATTTTTTTAAAAATAATTTACAAGATTTTACACTGTTTTCGGCTTGACCGTTGCTCGATGGTGTAAATATTGCCGTTGTTAAATGTTTTATCCCGTTTTGTTCACAAAAACTTTTAAACTCTGCGCTACAAAATTGGGCTCCATTATCGGTTACTATCGTTTTTACGATCCCAAATCTAGCAAATAAATTTCTAAGTTCGTTTACTGTGTTTTGCGTATTTGTTGATTGCATTTCGGTGCATTCTATCCATTTTGAGTATGCGTCGCAGATTACCAAAAAATATTTATTATTGACCGGGCCAAAATAGTCGCAATGTATTCTAACCCAAGCGCTATTATCACATGGCCATGGTGTCAGTTCGCATTTTTGTGGTGTTGCCTGCACTGTTTTACACTCAAAACAATTTTTTACTAACGTTTCAATTTGGTCATTGATTTTCGGCCACCAAACGTGTGCCCTAGCTATCAATTTACATTTAACAATTCCTAGATGCGCGGTGTGAATTTCATTTAACACGCGCAGCTGTAAGTTTGTTGGGACGATTACGCGATCGCCACGCAATAAACAACCCTGTGTAAGACGTAATTCATCGCGACAGAAACTATATTCCGATGCAACATTTGTTGACGGTATACGCGCCGGCCAACCGGTTTTGACGTATTGACACACGGTCGCTAGCGTTTCGTCCTTTTCTGTTTCGTGCGCAATTTCGGTAGGAGTGAGCGGTATCAATGTATTGTCAGTTACGTACTGTAAGAAACAATCAGCTGTTCGCTCGTTATTGACTTCGCATTCTAACGGTGCCCTAGACAAAAAATCCGAACAATTATTCTCCGATTTAACGTCACTTTTCGACCTATCGATATTTTGTAGCTGTTTAATCCCTAAACCGTATTTTTGTAAAAAGTTTCTACCTAGTAATGTAGCCGTTCCGCTTCGCATTACATAGAATTCGAGTTTACGTTTTTTGTTCTGCCAACTAGCCTCCAGATGTATTTTACCTATCTGTTGCAGTTCCGATTTGTCATAACTCGATAATTTTACACTCGTTTTGATTAGCTTAACATTTGAAAATGATTTCCGATATAATTGCTCACTGATTACGCAACAACTTGAGCCCGTATCAATCTGTGCCTCTATAATTTTATCGTTCAATTTTACTGTTAAGTCAAACGGAATGGTATTATTTTGAATTGTATTGTCACTAATACACTGTACTAAATGTTGTTCAGTTGATTCTTCAACGAAATTAGTCGATTTAGTTTTATTTTTACTCCGGCAGACTACCGCTAGGTGTCCTTCTTTTGAGCAAATCCGGCATTTGAGGTCTTTATACCTGCAAATTGCCGCATTATGTCCCTTTTTACCGCACACGCGACAAATTACCACATTTTTCGTGTTTTCGCCGCCTGTTTTTGTAACTACTTTGGTGCTAGAATGACTACTTTTCGTTATTTTATTTACTTCCGACTTTACCGTATCGTTACGTGTCACCGACGTACTTGCTTGAGCGGACAATGCAATGTGAATCGCTTCTGCAAACGTTAGTTTTTCGTCGTAAGAAAATAACTTAACTTGAGCTTGGCCTTTCTGAATCCCTAACACAAACCGATCTCTTAAACATTGTTCGAGCATATCACCGAATTTACACGTTACCGCGAGCTTTCTTAATCTAGCCACATAATCTGTTATGGACTCATTTTGATTTTGCGACGCGATATAAAAATTCGACCGTTCCCTGAAGATTGCTGTAACAGGTTTAAAATGGTTAGACATGCATAGTATTAAATCATCAAAAGATACCTCGTCTACCATCTGCGGGTAAGACAGGTCTTGTAGCAATATGTGGGTATCTTCAGCTAACCCGCTCAGAAATATTGCCCGTTTTTTGATAGCGTTTTTTACATCATTAGCCAACAAAAATTGCATTAATTTTCCCCTGTACGATTCCCAGTTCATGTGCCTATGATCAAACTCACTTAGCTGACCGAACATGGCTGACATATTGGTAACAGGTTTTTCAAAAAAAAAAAAGCAATAAATGATTCTACGTTAATGATATACGAAAAATGGCTCTACTGTTACACTGTAATGAAAAAAACTAAAAAAAATGACTCTACTGATGACTTTAAAACTTAAGGAGGGTACTTAGCTAAGATTTTTTTTTCTTGCTGTGCCGACTCCTTCTCTTGACTGCTCGACCGGTCGCGGATTCAGCGCCTCACGATGTCGTCCAGTCTTCTCTGGATGCTCCGTCTTCCCCTTTTCTGGCTGCCGTTGACGCGTCGGATGCTCCCCTTACGAAGTCCTGACGTGGATCGCCGTGTCCAGTCCCCGACGTTGTCCTTGATCTTTGGTACCCCTTGCGATGCCAAAGGTGCTGCAGTGCGACCGACCACGTTTTTTTTCTTACTTTTACCGCGCGAGTAAACTGGTTTAATTTTTTGAAATTACTGCGTAATCCTCGTCGCCAGTTATTGTGTTTGCTGCTAGTTACTTTAGTGTGGACTTGCTAGGTCGAGTAACATGAAAAGAGCACGTGATTTTATACAGTTCTTTTATTCAGTAATTCGTAAACCATTACAAGCGGTAATTAATCTTAAGAGCGCGCGATGTTGTCGCCGCGGTGGTCGGTCGGCAAAGAGGCCGGCTGTAGTGCGAGCCGCGACTAAGTGGGTGCCGCACTAGTGATGGGTCACCGGTAGTGGCGGACACCACACATAAAATCCAAACATAAAATACAAAGAAATACTTGTGAGTGAAATTAATCTTTGGGTCGGGTCAGCTTTTTATACTCGGCTAGAACAACTTTACGCACTACAAACAAACGCACATAGCTTACACACGTAGGTACACATCTTTTTATAAAACATGTTTCACATAATTTTTTAATAAATTTAAAATTCCTTGTAACAAGTTACGTTACAAAGAAGGCGTTTATACATTTAATTGTTAAACTTGTTTAGAAAAAATATTTTTTTGTGGACTTGTTTACTTTATTTGACAAATTATTCTGCCTCAGCATAACTATATTGTTTTATGGTCTGATGTAAAGTGTTTATACAAGACCATTATAGCTGTCAACCGTAGTATATATTCATTTGTTTAATAGTTTTTTAAACTTGGACATACACCCTGGATATATTTATTCTGTCCTAATCCGATGTACGCGACAAACTTTTTAAATACTGCGGGTTAATCCTTCAAATTGTAATCGTGTAAATACGTTTGTTAGGTGGGTCGATAGAGAACTTTTAAGGGAGGGTAAAGGTCATTTGGAATCTATTGAGCCATATTTAACTTTGTACAGTCTCAAGGTTTCTGAGGCACTTTTTGAAATTTTTGATGATTTAATTTACTGAACACATTTAATGTACTGGATTGATTGCATTTAGCGTTGAAATGTGTATTTCAGTATATATAATGTGTATTTCTTCAATTAAAGGTGTTCTGACGGTACCATAGAGAAAATAATATTAAATTGAATTGGTACATTTGTTAGGAAATTTTCATGTTAAAACAACTATTTGGTATTTTGTAACATAAAATAATCTTATTTAAAACTTATTTTTTTTTTAAACTTTAAATCTTATTCAAACTTATTTAAAAACTTCTCCATTTTGTGCACTTTCGAATGGTATATATAAAAAAAAAGTGTTTCAAGACTACCTAAATAAACTTACATTTAATTTACGAGAGTAGTGTAGGGAGAGTTCTCTTATTCTGTGTTGTCGAACTAAGTAAAATAACGTTTAAATGTTCGAATTAAAATAGGTATTATTAATTTTCAAAATGCGACCCTAAAATTCGAACACAGGTTCTCTTCTCCTTATTTCTGTAGTGGTTACAGCCAAACTTATTTCTTCTTTAATTTTTTCAAATGTAAAATTATTTTTTTCAAATGCAAAATTATTTATTTAAATGTTCCCTGGTTCTAATTTATCGCCATAAACAAATTCTTTAGCGCGTCTACAGACGTGGAAGTTAAGAGGAGTTGAGCAGGTAGTCTGGGGATCTGGCTGGCCATGATATTGGGCCTAATTCTGGTAAGTCATTTTGTAAGAATTCAAAATAATTATAAATAATTATATGAGACTTTCTACAGAGGTATATGTGGCTCAATAGGTTCCAAATTACCTCTATTCCCACCCATTAAAAGGTCTCCATCGACCTACCTAACACGTTACTTATAACATATTTTTATAGCGTTATAATGTTTTTGTATTATATTCCAGGAATACCAAACTTACTATACGGTTTAGCAGCATCACAACTAATTAAACATACTGAAACAGTACAAACATCAAAAGGACCTGTCACTATTTACTTTTTGCTTCCTGAGGATAAAGGGTCGAAATATTAAAATAAGATAGCCTTTGTCATATTATTATCTTTTAAATGCTGTGTTTGTAGCATTTGCTTATTTAGGTATCATAATCAGTTAACTATAGGGCTGTAGAGCATGTGAAAATATTTTCTACAACTTTTTTAGTTCTTTGATTTTTTTTACCGGTTTTTGAATTTTATAAATATTCCAAAACATTTCAACAACATAACTCCTTGCTAATGTTTATCGATATTTTAAATTGTAAGCATAGTTTAACAAAAACTTATGTTTGTTCTACAAATCTGTTTTTAAAAGTCAACGTATGAGAAACATGTATATTGTTATTTAACTAATAAACGTCCCCTTTAAATTTAATCACTCTCTTTACTTGAGGTCTTGGTGTAATAAATTACTTTTTAACTAGGAAGTAAGTAAACGCCAGAGGCGTATATATTCGAATTGGCCTACTATGGAGCAAAAGAAATCAAATGAGTTTACTAATTAGAGGCTATGTTAATCTAAAGAAAATTGGGGTAAAATATTTGAGCTAATGAAATACTGGATAGTGGGAAAGGAGGCGAGGGAAAGGTGATCGCGTTATCTTAATGCTCTGAAAAAAAAGAAAAAATATACATTGGTCCTCTGCCTGGAAGTTTGTTGGTTTGTTGATGTTGGTTTGCGTGATATTGATGGTGATATGTGTCTGGGTGTTTTATGTCATATGTTTTGGTCATAATATGTTTGTAGTGTGTTTATGAGTACCTGGATATGAAATGATTGTCGCAACTTTTGAATAAAGTCTTGGATAGTGTTTTGATGTGTTGCGAAGTTATGATTTTCTGAAATTGAGAAAACCAACTTTTCATTTCTCGTACAACTTTTATAAATCAGAGAGGGTTGTACTTGTAATTGCGCAAACCATGTATGCAGCAAATGAGTTGCAGTGTATTTCGAATAATTGAATAATAAAAAATGTTGATGATTTATTAGTACATTATGACTTCTTCTAGTTTAATCATGTTTTATTTTAGTACGATCAGTAGTGATTTGCCTAAAATATTTGCAGTAAATAGATCATTGTGTAAATTGAACGGCGCAGCGTCATATGGAATTATTTGTCTGCTCGTTTTGACTACTATGTTTTACTTTTAAATTGTCTATTGCTTCAAACTGACAATTGTGTATTTTTGACACTGACAGTCGTACAACAATTCAAGGTTAGCTTTTGTTCGAGAATTTAATTCGTTGCGCTTTGCAGTTTCTAGAAATAGTTAACTTTAAATATTCCATTCGAAAGGAAATACTAAAATGAGTAATATATACATCCAAGAGCCTCCAGCACTCGGCAAGGTAATGACGATCAATGTCGTTTTTTTACACGGACGCTATTGTTTCAAACTAACAAACGGCTTTGTTTACAAACTAATTTAGTCCAGTATACTTTTTTAAAGGTGCCACAGGATAATTTTGTTGTCAAAAAATATTTCAATGAAACTAAGTATTGCTCGTAATGTTTAGGTTCTGCTGAAGACCACCGTAGGAGACATAGATATCGAATTGTGGACTAAGGAAACACCTAAAGCATGCAGAAATTTCATACAACTGTGCATGGAAGGTTATTACAATGGTAAGATATTCATTTTCATCAATAATTCGGTCATTGATGTTGTATTGCATTAAAACTATTTTTACTGATGAGAAGGCTTTTATAACAGCGCTTGTTACTGTATTATATAAGTAAGTATATTGTAATATTTAAGAAGACTATGTTACATTACACACTACAGAAGGTAAACTCCTAAGCTTTTAAAATTATATCCCAATAAGTACAAAAACCTGTGTTTCTGTAAAAAAATCTCGCCCTGTGCCATAGACAATTATAAAAAAATGTAAAATGTGCGACTCCGTGGGTGTGGTCTGTATAGACCAGATATTACTTTACGAACATCATGAATATAACAACAAACCTGTTAAAACTGCTCCTGACCAATGGCACAATCCATATGTTAAGGAGGTATAATAATTATTGAAATTATGTTATTTATTCATTTACATAAAAAAAAAAATTGTTTAGGTTGATAAGAATTCGCAAAATCATATATAACCATGAAGCTACGAACAGTTTTCGCTCTCCGCCCTCATTTACATGGAGGCGACTTTATATCTCGAAACGTAGGTAGGGCCTCTTTTGATTTGACCCTACTTGATTGCCCCCTCAAAATAAGAAACCCCGTTCATTTGTCAAATAGCTTTCTCATACTTTGTACTGTTAGTTAGACATCATGGGGAAATATGCTGTAAAATTGTGCAAGAACTATTGGAGAAGATTTCAGCATTCTTTTATTTCTGTAAAATTAAAAGTAACTCTTTAAAATAATGATTTACACTTTTTGATTTTGCAGGTACCATATTTCATCGATTAGTACCAGACTTCATTGTGCAAGGAGGTGATCCTATCGGAAATGGAACGGGCGGGGAATCAATTTATGGAAAAACATTCAAAGTTGGTAGTTCCACTAAATTATAGTATACATAAGTGACAGAATCAATTGTGTTGAAATGAAGATTTGACACATCCGTCGGCCACAGTCTTAGAAACTAGTCCTCCGCACGAGAATTAGTTAAATTTTCCCTCGTAAAAATCCCACACTTTTATCCTATCACACATCTATTTTCCCGCCAAAATTGGTTCCGTCCAAAAAGCACTCTAAACATTGTCCCAGTGAGTGAGTTAGATAGTTATAAACTCACCGTATATCTGAATAATATTCTACTTATATATAAGTCATAATGATTATTTATATTTGATATATTAAAAAAAATACCCTACTTTAGATTTTTCAAAATGTTATTTTTTACACTTTAATATGTTTATAGATTTTATAATATATCTACAAGTGTACAAATTATGAATTTAAAATTGCAATTTGATTTATAAAAATATATTCTAATATAATATAAAGTGGAAAAGTATGTATCGCCAGTCAGTCAATCTAGAATGCTTCTTGACAGCGACAAAATTCGAATTGACAGCATTTCAAATAAATATAAAATAATATCAGAGGGGTGGCGCGACCGACCCTTTCATGTTTAGACGTGGATAACGCCTTTTGGTTCAAAACAGGTTAAAAACAAAAAAAATACAATTACGCATATCTATGATTTTAAATATTTAACGCTAAGTTTTCTATTGACCTGGAAATGTGGAAAAAGCGAGGAAAAGTTTAGTGGTCTGTCCGTTTTAGGAAAAGGGTCGGCAATACTCCTGTGTCAGATTACTAATTCTTTGCATAAGTAAGGGGCTTCAATTTGACGATAATTAACATTCTCCGCAGAACAAAGTGTGTATGATCGTTTCGAAAACAGATTAAATCGCATGGTATCCATCTCAATATAAACAAATATGCTTAAAAATATAAATTATTAACAATTTAAAAAACCCCTGATGCAAATGGCTAAACAGATTTTCTTGAATCATAGCTTTATGCATAGTCGCATGTGTACGCTGCTAAGCGTAAATGTGATCACTAACCTTAATAAAATGCACACGCTGTCACTTCGGTATGAAACTACCGCAACCGTGCATAGGGCCGTAGACCTGTAAACTGAATACTTTTAAAGTTTGAATCTGGCCGGTTCACACGCTTATTCGTCAATATTTAAATCTTTCAGGATGAGTTTCACTCCCGTCTCCGGTTCAATCGGCGAGGTCTGGTCGCCATGGCCAATGCAGGCAAGGACGACAACGGATCCCAATTCTTCTTCACTCTCAATGCGACGCCTGAACTGCAGAACAAACACACGATATTCGGGAAGGTACACGCAAACTATAATTACATTCACTTTTAGGACACATATGTAACTGGTTCAACTAAGATCAGTTCTAACATTGGAAGAAACTTTTAACAAACAGATTTGTTGACACCTGAACTTCCTTAGGAAATAAACTGTGCGTCAGTGTATATGTTTTAAAATAATTACGTCAAATGTGAGTAGTCACAAAAACCAAATAAAACAGATATTATAGGCTTATCGGACAATGACCACCTCAATAGGGGAGTACTCGGTATTTCAAAACGAAATTTTAATTAAATATAGGGTGTTTTTCTTAGAGGCGTGGTTTTCAATCTGGCACTACTTTTTTCGTAGTTGGTGTTTTTGACAGCTGTCACTTGATTTATGCTCAGTTTGGTTTGCCATTTCATAATGAATAGAATTACTCCTGAACAACGTTTGCAAATAGTGCAATTTAGAAAAAATCACTCTAAAATAAAGTAAAAATCGTGTCGTGGGCCTGTGGCGTGGCCTCCAAGATCGTGCGATTTAACACCGCTGGACTATTTTTTGTGGGGTTATGTGAAGTCGCTTGTCTACGCAGATAAGCCGGACACGATTAACGCCTTGGAAGAGAATATTCGGCGCGTTATTGCTGACATACGGCCCAACTTGCTGCAAAAAGTGGTTGAAAATTGGGCCTCTCGGCTGGAATTTGTTCGAGTCAGCCGCGGCGGCCACTTACCCGAAATCATTTTTAAAACATAATGGCAAACCCTTATCTTTATAATAAACCTAAATTCTTAGCCATAACATCAAATTATATGCGTTTTATCTCTTCTTGAAAACCACGCCTCTAAAATCATCACCTATTATTACTTTTATCAATTCAGAAGGCAGCAAAGCATACCATAGTTTTTGGCATACCGTATATTTGTGGTGACTTTGTTCCGTAAATATTTATATTTAATTTTATATTCCACATTTACAGGAGAACTTTTCCACTTTTTGCTTATTATATCCCGTTCGTTGATTAATGATATAATATCCAACCTAATCCCCAATTATTTTACTTCTTTTTTTATTGTATATTTTTTTATGTTTAAATGTATTTTTTATTTTATTGTACAAAATATCTGTGCATTTAATTTTATAATTATTTGTGTCGTTCAAAAAATTACTCCATTCAGTTTCTTTTAGCTTTTTTTTTGTAATATTTTCGCGATATTCTTCAAACTGCTTTAATTATATTTTTTGTTTTTACTATTTGCAGTGTCACCATATAATGATCTGAAATGTTTATTTGTATAATACCTGAATATAACTCAGCCTACGAATATCTAACAAATACATGATCTATACAGGATCTAGTTAACTTATCCGTTATTATAGATTCACGTGTAAAACCATTGTGCTAAGTCCGTAAGATGCTAACATATTGAGGTACTTTTGTGACACTGAGTCATTTTTATAAGACACATCTGGACAATAAATGACCAGTAATAGCGTCGACTGGATACAAATGTTAGTTTGACTACCTAGGAATGTGTCTAGTCGGGGAGCGCTGTGAGTAAAGACTGAAGACAGAAAAGTACTGTCTTCGATTATGAAAACTAAACTGTGAGAAAGAAAATGATGACTTGTCTCAGGACGGTCTGATATGACGTCACAACGTGTGATTTTTTTTCAAACAAAGAAAATGCTTGTGAGTTTGCAACTTTTCAGAAATTTGCAAACTAATCAAGTCTAGTTGCCTTTGACGTCAGTAAAAAACTTTCAGTTAAACTGGGCATGAGAACTGTGGATCTGGCAATTTCACAGGTGTGAAATATGCTTATGTTACCAACTCGTAGCGGGGGCATAAAGATATAAACTATTGAGGTTTTGTTGTTTATCCATATTGAACTTAATTCAAATGCGAACTCAAAAATCATAATATCTCATAAAGATATAAACTATTGAGGTTTTGTTGTTTATCCATATTGAACTTAATTCAAATGCGAACTCAAAAATCATAATATCTCAATACTTAGGACTTGACATACTTTATGATAGATTAAATAGACGATCGTCTTTATTCATGAATGTGTATTTTTACAGGTCAGCGGTGAGACAGTTTACAATATGCTAAAGTTAGCGGATGGGGAGACGGATCACGAAGATAGGCCCGTGTACCCGCACAAGATAACTGGATGCGAAATACTCCTCAACCCATTCGAAGACATCGTACCGAGAGTTACACCCAAGGCCAAATCGACAAACGAAGACGAGAGGAAGCGAAAGAAAAATAATAAAGCCGCTGTGAAGTTAGTTCATTCAGATTATTTTATGCTCATTATAATACTCTGGATAATCCCTATATATAAATCCCTGGAAAGTCATCGGTACTGATATTGGACTAAGTATGTATGTCAGCATCGGTATATTTTAGTTGGTTGTTTAAAACTTTGTATAATTTTTTTTTTTAAATGTAGTCTGCGAAAAAATATGTGAATAACAATGAAGAATTAAATCATATGTACTAATATACGTGTACTAACAAAACAATGATGTGCTTAAAGTACAGTTTTTTACGTCAAACGATATTATAAAATAATTTGGGCAAAATAAAATTGGTCAAAAAAGAAAAGCATGAGTGTACATCACCCGAGTGTCATATATGTATAATCTTCTCAAAATCAATCCTCAACATTCATGCAAGATAAAAATAGATACCCTTCCTTACCCTTAGCAGATTGAAAGCATAGGAAAGTGAAAGCAGTCGATTACAACGCCTGTCCTCTGGAAATCCCTCGGTACAAACTCTGGTCGACTTTGAGCCGGAAAACTATATAAGCTCTGGACGAATTCGGGTCGGAAAGTTGTACAACATATTAAACATTAATTTATCTATACACAACAAATATGATGTGCATACAGACACTCACATTCCCTCACTCACACTCTCATACCGTACACATCATATATATATATATATATACACCTTAAAAACGAGGGTGTTCATAAAGTAAGGTGACTTTTTATTTTTGTCAAAAAATATATATTCATTCATCAAAATTTATTTTGTCCCCTTCAAAGTAACCCCCCTCAGATGCAATACACTTATGCCAGCGCTTTTTCCAACCCTCAAAGCATTTCTGATGAGCACTTTTTGGTATAGCCTTCAGCTCATCCAGCGATGCGGTCTTTATGTCCTCAATCGTTGCAAAGCGCCGTCCTTTCATGGGTTCCTTGAGTTTCGGGAACAGGAAAAGGTCACAAGGGACTAAATCCGGTGAATACGGTGTTGATCTTGGCCAAAGAATTACGATCAAGCAATGGCAAAGATGTTAAAAACAAGTGTACCAACATAACAAAAAAAAAAAAACAAAGATCGAACGGACGTAGCCCGCGAAATTTGAAAAGTCACCTTACTTTTTGAACACACCTCGTATAGTTAAGCTCAAGAAAGTTTTAAATATTATTGTAAAAAGGTGTGAGCTTTAATTGGCCTTATTATTAACTCATTGAAAATATGTATCTAGTTAGCTGTATGCTTACTTGTTTAATAAATAAATAAGGGTTAATTTTTGCAATAAAAGTAGATTTTTTAAAAAGTTAGTCCGTGTCGCCGACCAAAGGTCGCCGAAAAACAATCTCGCTCTAACCCGAACAAGGGATAGGGCCGGCGCTGTCTTAGCGTATCATTAACGTCAAATGCGTTTTATCATCAGGAACTTTGGACTGCTCTCTTTCGGCGAGGAAGCGGAGGAAGACGAGGATCAGTCAGTTGAATTCCGCGGGAAGCCAAAATCCACCCATGACCTTCTCAATGATCCGAAGCTCGCAAAACAGACAGCCGCAGGTACTCAAAATTGATATTATAAATGTAAATTTCATTTGAGAACCCTTGCCTTCTATACTTTTCTTTTATCATTATTTAATGATATTAAGTTGTAGGTAGAATGGTTGATAAATGAAATACCTTAATTCGAACGGTGGCAGAACCACTTATAAGTGGTCGAGTATAAAAGCCACTTATAGGTGGTTGCGTTAATAGAGTATTAAATATAATTCATTTTTAATACTAGCAATTTCAGGGGTGTGTTTTTCTATCGCTATAAAATTCTTCATTAGTTTTTTCACCCGATTAGAATATAAAAAAAAAAACAATATACATAAATATACTCGAAGGTGCGTTTTGGTGTGTTTTTAGTGTTACATAGAGAGTTTTTTTTGTATTAATAAAGTACTAAAGCCTTTCTTAATATTACTTAAACATAGCGTGAAAACTATTTTGTGTTATTTTTTCTTCATCGGAATGTCTTTTAATTTGATTTTTCATCCTTTAATTTTTTTTTAGAATTATAGTAAAATATAATAGAAATTAGTAGAAAATTAACAAAATTAAAACAAAGTTAAAAAAATCAGGGTGTTTTTAAAAAAAATCAAATTTATGAGGTGAAAATAGTTGTTTAGAATAATTAGGCAGGTGTTAATTACCTGCAGCAGTCTGCAGTTAATTAATGTGATTTATTGTAGTTTCTTTCGGTCCTTCCAGGGGGCTTTTTGTACAATTTTGTAGTAAAATTGATTATCTATTGCAGAATTGGGCATAGCAGACCAGAGTGAGGAAGACTCACCATCGGCGCCGCAGATATCAGAATCGGACAAACGCGCAGAGACCGAAGCAACAATCAGCAGTATTAAGGCGAAGTTGACTGCTAGAAAAGTCGAAGATGACCCCAAGAAAAAGGCGGAACGAGAGAAGGATTCGGATTCGAGTGAAGAGGAGTATTACCTGGGAAAGGATAAGGTCGAGGAACGGAAGAGAAAAGCGTGAGTAGTGAGCAAGAGCGTGGAGGGGAAACATTGAGAACACGTCCATACCTCCAGATTCAAAATTCTGACAGATGCTGCAAATGCAAAAACATATATACTATACAGTGTCCCAAGACCATTCCCGATAAAAAAAAGAGCTAACGGGTCTGTTCACCAGTGTTATTTGTTAAGAAACTATATAAAAATTCATTATGGCTACAGAGAAAAAAATGTAAACGTTACGGAAAATAGTAAAATAATCATTTAAAGGTCTTGTTATGAGTGCTCTGCTGTTGACGTACCCCATAACGGTGTCAAGGCCACTATTGATCGGCGCAGCATCGAAATTCACTTGCGGACCGAATTGACACCATCTGTTAAATAATATAATAAATTTGGGAATGATTTCTTTTATATCATTTCCTTCTCATAATAGGTTACACAACACCCCCATAAGTCTTCGGGAATGGTCTTGGAACACCTGTATAATGCTCATTTTAATCTGCCATGCCACCCACTTCAATAACGTATTAAACGCAGGAAACAAAAGCTGATATAAAAATAAAATTAAAATAAAAACAATTAAAACATTAGCTAAATGAGAGTTTCCTCCAAATTACGTAAAAAATTATATAAAATAATGCAAAAATATTTTTTGTCGAAATTTATTAATTTTATCAAAGCGTTCGTGTAAATTCCCTTTTTGTAAATCCCTCTTCCATTTGCTTCTCGCGCTTAACTACGGCCTGTCAATGACCCATTGCGGTGCGGCCTCGTGAGCGGACCAATTTATGACAAACACGTTTTAATATTATCACGTAAAGTTTACATTTTTTGCCGGAAACCATGATGTATTTTGTTATGAAGTCAGAACAAATTATGTTTGAAATCGCAGTGCCAATAAGCTGGATGTTTTTATCGGGAATGACCTGAAACACGGTGTATATTTGTCGATTACACGGTTATTAAGTTTTTTTTCGTATTTTCATTAAAGTTTTGCTTGATTTTTGCCAGAAATTTATACTTTTTATACATAATAATAAATAACCTATAATAGACTCATAATATATATATATTTTTCTAATCCTCTGAGAGAGCCTTTTTGATCAATATAGCATATTATAAATAAAAAACACTTTAAATGTTCACTGGACCAAGTTGAAGCAAAAAAAATATTTTTTTGATAAAATGACCTATTGTATATCTGCACTACTTAACATTCTACCTCTATACAAAATCACCACCTTCTATGAACGACCGTTATGAACAGAAATAGACAGACAGCGATGTCTCACTATAAGAGTTCCTGTTTTTGACCATTTTGGTCCGAAATCCTAAAAAGAATAAAATAAAAAAAACATACAATGTATTTATTATATTCATTTCCAGGCGCCATCTCACTTCCACACCTGCCAAATGAGCTGTCAGATGTATGTGACGCTACATTGGCGTCATCAGCACCTAATGTAATTTAATTTATAGTCTGGCAGCCATTTTGTACTTAGCATATTTCACGCTCAATCAATGTTAAATTTTTATTTTGATACCAGGGTCGAAATCCGTAACCAGATCAAGGAATTTAAAAAGGATCTCAGGAAGGAGGCTGCACTAAAGTCGTCTGCGAAAACGCAGCCGTCGGAGAGCGATGGAGGCGCTGACGCGAAGAAGGGCAATGAATTGTTCGATCAGTACATTCAGGAGCAGGAGAAATACAAGAAGTTGAAGGAGAGCATACCCAAGAAAGGCGCTTCCAGGTGTGTTCATTATTATTTTTCATGTACTAATTGCTCTAAGGGTTTCCAATCTTTCAGTTGGGGGCCCAAAACCTAACCCGTTTACCGTGAAAAGTTCAAGAAGGACCTCAGTCAGCATCTGGTCCGCCGCTGCTATTTGTGCGACCCTCGATGAAATGAAATTGTATAATTGTTGATTTTTGAACTAGCCACATTAGCTAAACGACAAATCCAAATCTGATGATAAGGTTGCAACACTACTTACTGTCCGCGTACTCTATAACGCTGATCATATTACGCCGGCTTAGGGCATATTAACTGGCCAACGTTTTAAATTATTTATGCTTTAATTTTTATTATAATTTAAAGTTTAAGATATCTGTGAAATAAAATAACTATATATCATAGTACATGCATACCTTTAATAACATTGGCATAAGATGCTAGAAATCGTTAAATATTGATGGGTTTTTTTTATGTATCCTGTACGAAATAGCTTGAGATATTCCAAAGTTTTTACGGCAGTATTTAACGATTTCTTGCAGAAAGCAAGCGATACGAAAACCGTGGGTGAAGAACCTGTACGAGAACCGTGACTATCCGGACAACTACACCGACGAGAAGTTCCTGCAGGAGATGCGCAAGAATCTCCACGTCCAGAAAGTGACGCTGTCGCAGTCGATCTTCGGATCGGTCCGCGTCACCCAGCGCCTCTGCTTTTGCATACTGTTCGCGGTCACATTCGTTTACATGTACAACGATTGGATCAAAACCGAGAACGTCGTCATTTTCTCGTTGACGCTAAATCTGTCCGGCTACTGTTTGTATTTATATCTTTTGAAACGCAGCGGTCGTTCTACGAATAAGCTGAACGTCAATTCCGAGCACCGCAGTGACAGTTCGTTTGTCGATGATTCCAAAACGGTTGTGATGTATTTGGTATTCGGTTACATTTTATCGCCGATTTTACACACTTTGACGGACACCGTCAGCACGGATACGATATTCGCTATGACGGTTCTCATGATGATAGTGCACTTGATCTTTTTCGATTACGGCATATCCGCGGCGATCGTTTCGAACTCGCTGTCGGTGAACGCGGCGATATTTGCGTCGATATGTCTCGCTTCTCGTTTGTCGACTCCGTTCAACGCGTTTATCCTGTTGACCGTTTCCGTGAGCATTTTCGTTTTGAGTCAGCCGCTATTTAGGGTTATGCTCGGTACAAAATTATCGTTCTTCGTATGCGGCGCTACGATTATTTTCACCGTTTTTAGTTTAAGTACTTTCTCGTTCAGTATTTCGATTTTCTTCGTAGTCATTGTATTTTTTGTGAATGTGTACTTTCCTGCTTTGTTTGTACGGTGGCAAAAGTATAAAGATAATATATATGGACCGTGGGACGAAGCCGTCGTTAAAGATTCAGATGATATTGATAATCTAGATACATAAGCCTGTGTTTATAATTTAATACCATAAAACACCACACGCACATGCGTGTTATAACGCATTCATAATTGTGACGAGTGCGGGAAAAGATGTGGAAATATCGTTATATGAGTTTCTTAACACATGGTCTTAAATCATTTGATGTAATTAAAAAAATCTCCATTTAATTTTTACATCTTCAACCAACGAAATCTACCGTTCCTCTAGTTTTATTTTCTCAATTCTCGTTTTCAAGGAATAAATAAGAAATATACATCAAAATTTTTGAAAATATTTGGAAATTTGGAATATTTGGGGTTTTTTCAAACCTCTAGATAAAGTAAAAATTTACATTTTTCATTATTATTTATTTTTATTTAATATTACATATACTTGTAGCCAAATTTTTAATCATTTTACTAAGCTGAGAAGGGGTCTTAGGGAAATGCTTAAAGACGCTGCAGTTGTGACTATTCCACTCTCTAATAGTACGCGGAAGAAAAGAATGGAATTAGACATTCTTCCTCCTAAAAATATCCATTATTTTGTGGGAATGGTCCTTTCCGAAGTTGCTCACTAATGGAGGACCATGCTGAGAGCTTCAAGTAGACCTTAAACAACATGACGACAATTTTACGCCTTAAACTTTAAGGTTCCCATTTGAGGTCAGATAAAAATTCCGACGGATTGTCCAATCTGCGGTCTGCTTGCTAACCGCTGAATTGCTTCAAGGTCAGAATTTAGATAGGAAATATGAGGGTCCCAAACAGATGAACAGTACTCCAGTCAGGTACGTTAGTTCCTCATTACAAAACACAGCAAGCGACCAGATTTTTTTATTACTTCGCTAATGTAAATGTAGCTTAGTTGTAAACGATACTTGACTGTTTGGGTACGGAAGCAGAGGCCATAAGTTCTTCTTTATTAAAAAACTTGAAATATACAACTTACAATAAAAATATTTCTTTTATGTTATTGTTATCAAACACTAAATTGTTATTGTTAACTACATGCATACTAATTTATTTGTGTTAAAATGAACGCTTGTTGAACATAATAATGAGGGTTAAGTTTACTTACAATAAAAAGTTGTAAGCAGAGAAAACCAAAGAGTTATACAAGACAGACGAAGATGGTGATGTAATGAAATTTATATTTGTTATGTTTGTAACATAATTTAAAGTCGAAACTATTATAATTGTATATAAAATTATCCTCTGTGTAAAATAGAACCTATATTTATTTACCTATTTTGTTTACTTTTTTTTATATAAATACCTCCTAAAAACACATTTAACCTGACCTCCTTCAAAGACCTTTTTACGACACGCGTCTCTGAGATTTAAAGTGACATACTTGTAAGTTCTTATTTAGAAAAACTATGTATGTTATCTTGATATCATACATTTTGAATAGCTTATGAAATTCTTTAGCAATTTTGAATAGCTTATGAAATTCTTTAGCAATTTTGAATAGCTTATGAAATTCTTTAGAATATGATTTTATTACCAACTCTTCAAAATATACTTATATATGTTTCTATAAAATTAATGTCTGAGTAGCATAATATTTTTGGAGCAAAATTCATTTTTAATTTATGTTTTTAGATATAGAAAACTAGTTACGAGTATTTTATATTTTTTACCATGAACAGAATTGCATTTTTGGGGATTCGGTCACATGTGCCGTAAAAAATATTTTTAGCTAAATATTATACGAGAACTATCAGATTTTATTTTTATTGTCGCTTTATTCTACTTATTTTTTTTCCCTAAATTATGTATAATTGTCAAAATATAAAAAAAATAAATAACTTTGGGAGCATAATTAGAGTTTTATTGTAAGATAAAACTCATATATTACTATGCCAGAAACTTATTTGAAACCTTGAATGTAAGATGTGTCTGGTATTGCATGGTAACTAAGGGTTTGTAGCGCCAGATCAGTCTGTGTGGCTGACTGATCTGAAGAGACCAGCAATTGCAGTGCATCTGCACTAAGCTCGTTTAAAACTTTTCTGCTGAAATACCTAGTGAAGGTATTGTCAGACTTCCAATTGCCACGAGCTAGTATTTCTTCAATCGGATGATTATCTAAACCAATTTAGTGATGCAACTGCAGACCGAATAGAGCCCAGCGAAGCTACCGCCCCCATTCTTCCGTGGATAATATTTGAAGAGGCTGGTATTGAAACCGACCACATGTTAATTAAGAGATAATTTTCTGGCGCTCACAGTAGGCTCTCATTTCGGCGCCATAATACTATAATCCACACGTTTTCTCAAATTTGACAGTATAACGACCGTCGAATAAAATAACGATTCGAAGAGAAAAAAAGTGGATACTACATAAATCTAAACATCGTTTTTAATAAACTGATTTTGATTATTTTCTTTCTCATTCTTTTTTTTTTATGATACTGTTGACAAGCTTAGTTACGTCCAGGTATTGGTGTATTTATTATTATTATTTATAATAGCCAGACAGCATAGTCGATAAGCATCTTATTTGGTATCAAAATTATTAATATATTTTTTTTTCTTAAGTGTTCATCTAGACGATTTTTAAACTGGTTTATTGTCTTTGATCATATGACACTTTTATGCAATCCATTCCATGCTTCCACAACTCTGTTACTGATGAAGTTCTTCCTGGGGTTGTATGAAAAGGACGTCCTATCTAACCTCATACAGTGCCCACGTACTTGGGAATATTTATTTTAATTCTGCACAATTATAGTGAGGCTTTAATATTTTATACGTCTTCATGAGGTCCCCTCCATCTCGCCTCTCCTTTTTTTTTTTTTTTTTTTTTTTTTTTTTTTGTTATGAAATATAAATTGGCCGATGAGTGTAAGTCAATAACCTTCCTAACTAGGTAATAGTTGCCTGTTCTAAGGAAGGTTATATATGAAGTGATAAAGTGCATAGCAGAGACCAGCGCAAAACCCTGAGAAAATATAAAAAAATAATAAGGCACAAACAAATATACACACTGATATACACACCCACACACACATACACACATGAGTACAATTTAAATGTGTAATCAAGAATACTTAATATATGAAAAAATAAAATGAATAAATTAAAAAATAACAAATAAATGAATAAACAATTATTAAATATATAGGTAAATAAATATTCGATATAAATAAATAAATATTCAATATAAAAATAGTGTTATACTACATATAGTATAGAAACATATCTTATAGTGATATATATATACATTGGGCATAAACATATTGGTATGACATATCTAAGTAAGCATATTTTTTTTTTATTTTTTTAAACATTCTAGGTAACTAAAATAATATTTTTTACTCAGTAGCTAAAGTCGCTTAAATTACAGTATTAATAAATGTTATCTAAACAACTATTTCAGAAATTAATTTCTCAGCAGCATCTCTACCCAAAGCGATTAACCATTTTAAGATAGATTTAGCGAGGCACGCTTTAGTTTTAGCATCCCTAATTTCATCGCTTATCTGGTTATATATTTTTGGGCCCAGAAAAATGAGATGTCTCTGTCCAAAAGAAGTTTTCATTATTGGTGCCACTAAGTGACCTCTATCGTTCGATCTTGTCTTCATAGCTTTAGTGCACTGTATATTACTAATTTTATTTTGCCAAACATGTATGACTACTTTTTTAATAAAAGATTGTCTAATATCTAGCACCCTGTAATTTGAGAAAAGGATTTCCGAACTAAATCTAAAAGGCTTTTTATTGATCACGCGAAGAACTAATTTTTGAACTTTGATCAATGGTTCAAGGGCTTTTCGAGTTGCACCGCCCCACACAATTAACGCATAGGTGATTAAAGAGTTAGTTAAGCAATTGTAAACCATTTTTAAAGTTTGGGAAGATAAACAGTTTCTAAGATTTTTATAAACTACAATTTGCGAACGAACTCTTTTAGCAATTGAATCAATGTGATGGTTCCAGCGAAGGTGCCTGTCTATTACAATTCCTAAGTATCTAATATGGTCAACATTCTCCAGAGGAAGACAATCACATTTTATTCGGTTCTGACAGTCATGGATGCGAAGATGAAAGCCCGTATCAACTAAACCGGCGGAAGTAATACTGAAAGTAACATATTTAGTTTTGCTAATGTTTAGAGTTAAAAGATTATTGTCCAGCCAATTGGTAATAGTTTCCAAATTATGTTGCATCTTACATTGTAACTCAGTCCACGTGTCACTAGAACATAACTGAACACTTTAATGTCTGAAGATTGAGAGTTTTTAATCTCTCCTCATAGGCTTTACTCTTCAGGCCAGCAGGTATTTTTGTAGCTCTTTCTACCCTTTCTAACACATCAATGTCCTTCTGAAAGTATGGGCTCTTGAAATACAAAATCCAATACTGGTCTCACACATGTTTTACATATATTCAGGAATAACTGCGGGGGTTATGTGCGGGAAGACTTAAGTAATAAGGTACAACAAAGAGTTTGCTATTTTGACTATTTCTGTGATATGCTCTTCTCATTTCAAGCTTTGAGACATTATTATACCAAGATCTTTTTTATGTATGGACTGGTTCAATCTGCACATTTGATGCCTAAATATGAATATTACTACCAGATTATTTTTATAAAACCAGGGAGGAATTCACGCTTCAGCTTCTGAACAAATTCAAGGCGAAACTGCTGCTGGCCAAGGATAAGAATGGCGAAGAGAAACCGACGGCGGACACGGATCCTGCGAACCCCGACAGTATCGATGGCGACGGCTGGTAATGTCATTTCATAATGAAAACATTGTTATCAATGTCTTTAAACTTTTACATACAGTATCATAACCATAATAGACTAAATAGGATTAGCCGTCTTGAGTGACTGTCGGCACCGCCCACTATCTTGGCACAATTTTTTGCATAAGTAGATACATAGTTCCGCGGTCGTCACTCCCGCCTTCCTACCTGCATGCCACAAAATGCTGCTAGAAGGGAATTAATACATGTCATGCAACACGCACTATCTACAGATAAGCCAGTAAAATACATTAATATTGTGACTTTACTGGCTATATAAAATATATATATACTTTTTGTATTGCCACTTTATAAGTTATTCTTCTACTTATAACAAATAAACTAAGGCAGCGTAGAAAAAAAATATATATATTTTTAAAATGTAATTTTTTGATAAAGTGATTGAAAATGGAATATTTATTATTTTTCTATTTTTTTTCGATAAAGAATGACATTTACAAATGAAATCAGTTAGAAAGATATAATATATATTTAAAAAATTATATAGAATGTTAATAGCTCAATGTTTATTTGTCAGTGGTCGCCCAAAATACTTGTCAACAAACTGGCAAGTGTTCTGAAATGCGAAATTTACGACATTACTATCTTGGAGTACATTTTAGAATACCTATATGATTCGCAATAAAATTTCATACTGAATACTTTATCCAAATGCTTATAAATACAAATGAATAATAAGATTGAAATTACCTTTGTTTATTGTATTGTTGACATCTCCCAACAATGGCCGCCGCCGCCGTGATTGTGTAAAATAAAAACATTCATTTTTGCAAACCTCTGACACTTTGATGCACGAAAACACACATATAACACGTTAGAACACTATTTTTAAATAATATTTACACAAAATAATGGGTTATAATTACATAAAAACACTAAAAACCATTGTAAACACAGGAGCAAAACATGTCAACAACCGAAAGACCGTCCATAATGGCGTCAACTGACTTTTGCTAAATTCGTAAAACAAACTTCACTGTGCAAGTCGACTGTGTTTCTTATTGAATTGTATATCTTATCTCATAAAAAAACGAACAGCAATAGGAAACCATAAACCCCGAATTGGCAATATTTAAAAATAATACGCTGCGAGAGACCATCCATGGGCGGTGTATGCAAAGTGCGACCGTTTTGAGGACACCGCCTATGGACGATGTATGCAACAGACGGGTTAAACTAAAAAATGGGTGACAGCCCCCGCGTGGGATATTCCGTTCGGTCAACGAAAATTGCCGAGCAGGCGGCAACGTGTGGTCCGTGCGTTTTACGTACGTAGGAAATTTTGAAGTGGGCGCTGATATTACTCACATTATTTTTTCTATAATTTATTTTAATGCGCAGGTTGGCCCACGAACTTCACTTTCAAGACCCGGGCATAGTGCTGGCGAAGGACGCCTCCAGCAAAAGCGACGACTGGTTCGACATTTACGACCCTCGCAATCCTATCAATAAGAGGAAGCGGGAGAGCACTAAGGACAACTCCGCCAAGAAACCTAAACCCGCTTTATAACCTTGTATTTTCATTTCGGAATGTGCGCACGTCGCAAGGACGGTCCTCGACTGTGCATGAGAGCACAACTCGTTTCTTAATGTGTACGGGCTAGGAAACGCTTTTATTCCACCTTTTATTGTGTCGTCTGTAAGGACCATAAACACTGATCCGTCGATGTAAAAATAAATTCAACATATAAAAGTACAGGTGGGGATATTAACACAAGAAATATATTAATACAAAATAACGTCAAATTAATCGAAAGGATTTTTTTTATTAATTATACAATTTTATGTAAAAACAAAAATTAGTTATGTGATAAAATAAGCCTATTAGAAATTGATTGGTTGGAAAACAAAACTGTACATACACATGTATCATTGCATAACATTGGTAACCGACAATGTGATAGTGTCGTAATAAATTGTTAGACATTTTCGTATTTTTTTTTACAATGTTGTAAGAGAAAAAATTGTTTTAAAAAGTATCTTTTATTCATACTAGTATATAAAATCGTCAGAAATTATTCAAAAGTTATCAAAAAGTGAATAAGTTTATGTAATGAATAAAAAAATTTCATTATAACCAAATTTCGCAATTTTTAATTAATATATAATTACTATATATAAAAACCAAAATTAGTGCAATACATTGCAAATTTCACAGAGATTACAAGGACACCAAAAATCGGTAAGTTATTGAATTAGTAATTAAAATTTAAGTGACAGTTGACGGATATTTCATTTTTTAGGGATATTTCAAATGGATTCCGGAGAAGTTAAGAGACTTTTCACTCATAGGAGTCAATTAATTGTATACTAATTTAGAACACTAATATGTGAGATATCACTTTTTAAATAAGGATATATCACTTTTTACCCTAACCCTACAAACAAAATGTACTGTGCGGCATCAACCTAAAAACTGAAAAATGTTAATTATTTTAAACATTTGTTTTCAAAATAAATACAGTGACAGTACTCAATAACGCAGTAATAAAACACATATTAATATAACATAATTAAAACATCTTAGATAGATTAATCTGGAATGTTCAGCAGATTACACATGTCAAATCGACATTAGAAATGCTTTAAGCAATACCTTATTTTGTATATGCTTACAGATATAACTATATAATAATAAATAAAAATAAAGCAAACGCATTTAAATATGCTCCTATATTAACCGCTCTACTATCATGCGACAATATACACCGTGGCCCACGACCGTTCCCGATTTCTAGTATCATTTGTTAAGAAACTATATCAAAATTCATCATGGTTACCGAGGAAAAAAAAATGTAAAATTTAAACGTGAAAAAAATAAATGGTTCAAGTAATAATGTCTTTGTTGTGAGCGCTTAGCTGTCGCCGTCCGCCGTAACGGTGTCGAGGCCAATATTCGATCGGCGCGGCATCGGAATTCGCGTTGGTTGACTGAATTATGGGGATGACAGGAGAGCGGTTAAACTGCAAAATACGCATTTCCAAAATCTAGCAAAATACGCATTTCAAAATTTCCAAAAGCACTTAAAAATTAAAACTAAAATTTACCCTTGCATCAGGAGTGTGTACTGTGATGATACGGTACACACACGATCAAAAAAGCAACATTAACTTAAAACTGAAAGTGCCTCCGACTTCTAGAATTAACATCTCTCCGGACAGACGCAGCCTATAATGACGGGAACTCCTTAAAATTATCTGTTGGTTTATTGCATACTACGTCGAACCTTTGCTGTCTCAATAGTAGTTCATAAGCCATTCAACAGAGTGCACAAACGAGCTTTATTTTAGTGTAAAATTGTCAATGGATCCGGTTTATAGCTAATGAGTAATTATTATTAAAATATTCCTCAAAAGTTCTCACTCGACCTGGGATTGCTTGGAGTAAGGTTGTTTTCATAGAGTGTCGATAATCCGTATTAATTGTGACCGGATTATCAAAATGTCCGGATTTTCGAAACGCACCAAAAGGTCGTTTGAGTTCCTAACAAAAAGAAAATTTCCTAAAACCGTTAATTATTAATTTTAGTGGTTAAATACATAATTTGTTAAATACATTTTAAGGAAATAGTATTAGTAAAATAAAAATAAAAAAATAAATACAAAAGGAATTTAGATCTAATTATTTTAAAAAAATTATTGGAATCATAATCTCTTACTAAAATACCTACTTACATTAGATTAATTAATAATGAGGTAACAGTAATTACGTTGATAATATTTTAGGTTTCATCCTAGCTCCTAGCAAGAATTTGACAACCACTTTTTAGCATCTAAAATACACTTTAAATGTCGCACCAAATCTCAAACGTGAAGTTCGCTAGAAAAATCACACAGTTTCATATTCTAATGACAGATAGCAATATATTCCGTAAGCTTAAACTCAAAACCAGTGAAGTGGATAAGTGCTGCCTATGAATGGGCAAGATTATTATTTCGAAACTGTTAAAATTCAATCTAACTTCTATACTGTTTGCGTCTGACCTTACGATTAATATTTAATTGGATGCATGCAAAGGCATAGCGCCATCTACATCTCTACTAATTGTATAAGGTTGAGCTATCCAAAAACCACTTTGTATGGTAATTCTTTGGGAAAACTCCGGTTTAATAAATGGCCTCATATTAAAAGTATTGTTAGACGCATCACACGTTTTGCATTTTGAGGCACCGTCCGGAAAGGCATTGATATCGACAAAAGGTACATTTACGAGTCAGTAAGATGTATTGCTTTGGAATAGCTAAGTACGAATCGTTGCCCAAAAGGTACGTACAAACGAAAGGTGACGTTACTTCTTTCCCGAATCATATCCGGGCATTATAGACCTAAGCGCGATTTGTAGATTTCCATTGGGTAACAGACCATCTTTGGATAGGTCGTGCCGGCAGGAGGGGCACGCGTGGTTCTCTGCCGTTTTGAAGGCTAGCTTCAGGCACGTCTGCAAACAAAAAGAGAACGCTGTTAGTTTGCAGGTCTTCGAGACGAGCTCTCCTACTGTACGGAAACAAAGAAATAACATTGAGTCACATACAGTCGACAGATCCTCTCTAATTTATTTCGTAACACACAATGTTTTTTACTATATTCCCTGCAGGTCAAATATTCAAATTACCCATAACGAATATTTGTTTTACAGGGTCAAAACTATTTAACCTAATAGTTATAAAATCAACAAAATCTAATTAAATATTCTCTCACAACGTCAAGGAACAGCTGATAAATCTGGGTGCTAGGGCGAGTCACAAAGCATTAATTATAGTCACATAAAATGTTTGTAGTAAATTGATTTAAATTATATGATAAAATGTCATTTTTTTTAAACTTTATTTTTTCTTTATTTCTGTAAATTAGCTTTTTTTTAGCCAGTTAAATAACAAATGAATGCGTTACAAATCCATATTTAATCCATATTTTAAATTATTGTCTATACAGAAGTTATCAAATACAAACTATGAGTATTATGGATTTAGGGGGTTAATTAGCATAATTATAAAAAATATTCATTAAAATGGAAAAAAGTTAGTAATCGAAATTAAGTAGCCTTATATTATAAGATAAAAACAAAAGCTTTTCGACATTCTCGCTTAATAAATTGCTTCTATGGTCACCCGCAATGCAAAGCGTCTACGAAGACGGTGCAATGGACAAACGAACACAGTTTTGGCCGTAATTTGCCCGAATCTTAAACCGAAACTGAACCTTCGACACTATAAATTAGTACAATTTTGAACATCGCTAGGGTTTAGTTCAATAAACAAAGCAGGCACGGAAACACGAGATATCCACTTTGTACTAAATATTTTTTATTTTAAAAACTTGGTAAATTTGATTTCTATATGAAAGTAGATTTTTACAAAGTGTGTCATACCGCGCAGAAGTTATGTTGACAAATTGTGGTGGTTGGTTTGGCTACGACGTCTTGACATATGATGCACTTAAAGATGTCCGTCACGTGGCTGATGAATTTCTGCAAAAAAAAGTACAAAAGTAATTAAAAGAAAAGCACACACAAAGCGTGTGCTTCAAGCCGAAATAGAAGTATGCGGTTATAAATCATTCTGTTTCATCTAACGGCTCGTAGAAAGAGAAACACTGTGACGTTACAGGATAATCTTAAAACCAGAATCAATGAATTAGAGACTTTTCAAGGCTCTTAACTTTTAGATATAGTAGAAATGTCACTTTTTAATCAATCAGAAACCTAGATAATTAGGAGATAAAACGATATACAATATTATTATTAATTTCTACACAAATATAAGAGTCATAGGATATTGTAGGAAATGTGGTGAATTCGTAAATGAATCGCAAATCACATACCTAATGGTCGAGCTTAGGTGCTAGAAATTTTGTATGCTGGATTGTGGAATTCAGGTGCCTCTGCAACTGTCTTTACAGGTTGTGGAGGACGCTGATGCCTCGCACGAATCCATACGTTTTTTGCTAGCTTCTGCAAGTGCTAGGAGAGAGCTGTTGGTGCTACGACTAACCGTTTAACACTGAATTGACAGTTACAGTAGAGGGGAGAGGGGAACTCTTAAAAGGAACTTACGCATTAGGAACGACATACGATATAGGATCAATTTTCCCATATTATATAGACAGTCGTAATCATCTTGACTGGCCACCAATTTGCAAAAAATATGACAAAAAAAAAAATTGTGCTTAATATAATTAAATGACAACATATTCATATAATAATCGATTCTTATAGCCTTTAAAATCGGTGGTATGTTTCTATTTTAATACAAAACTAAAACGAAAAATTTGCAAAATCCACTATACAACTTCTCTCATAATATAATTGTTTAAAAAACTGGTTTTACGTCAAAATACTTAAAACTGAGCTTTTGAGGAAATGAGCTTTTTGAGGAAAATGAGCTTTTGATGAAATTGAGCTTTTTTTGAAAAGGAGGTTTTGGCAAAAATGAGCTTTTTTCGAAAAATAACTTTTGACATGAGCTTTTGGCACAAATAAGCTTTTAACAAAAATTAACTTTTGACGAAAACACGATAATGTCGAAAATGAGCTTTTTTTTTAGAAAGAGGTATACTTTTGAGGAAAATGATCTTTTGGCAAAAATGAGCTTTCAACAAAACGTTGCTTACGAGGAAGATGAACTTTTGTGGAACATGAGCTTTTCCGAAAAACAAATTTTAACTAAAATGAGATTTTTTAGAGAAAGAGCGTTCACAAAAAATAACCTTTTGACAAAAAAGAAGTTTTGACCAAAATGAACTTTTTTCGAAAAAATTTTTTGACGAAAAAAATGTTATGACGAAAAAAAGCTTTTTTCGAAAATGAGCTTTTGAAAAAAATGAACTTTTGATGAAAATGAGCTTTTTTCGAAAAATAGCTTTTCACAAAATTTAGACTTGATGAAACAGTGCTTTTAATGAAAATGAGTTTGCAGGTTCAATAGGTTTAATTAATAAACTGTAAATTAATTTAATTGTATTAATTGTTAAGGGTAATAAATCTAGCCCGTTATTAACGGGCTTCCAGCCTTGTTAAATATTAAAAACAAACATGTTCATAGTTTTGTACATATTATTTGCCAATTATAAGAAATAGTAACCTAAACTAAAAACGTGTGGTAGACCCCGCGTGGGATATTCCGTTCGGTCAACGAACTTCGCTGATGCTCTGTTCTGTAATTCAAAAACTACCAACCTTTTTCCCGTTCTCTCTGAAGACGCTCATACAATCGTCCCACAGTTTCTTATTGAGTTCATCATTGCCGATAGCCTTCAGTTCTTCCTGCGACAGGGCCATGGCTGAATCGATTATTTTTATGCTGTTCTCCTTCTGAGCTTTTTGATTCTTCTTCGAAGCTATTGCGAAAGGATTTTCGCCGCGGGGACTAGCTTTAGGAGTCATAGCTTTCGAGGTTTTCTTATCTGTAAAACAAAATGTACTATAAACACACACCGAATACAGAATCATGGAGTACCGGATGACGCACATGTAAGTAACACAGATGACGCACGTAATAAAATCTACCAAAAAAAAGATGGTATTCTACGTAATTATCCTAATACTTAAAAGCCTCAACTGTGAAGGAAGAACCGACGTACCTTTGACCACTTTAGGAGTCGTTGGCTTAGAAGCGGAACCGTTCACATTGCCCGATGAAGCCTTCGTACTCCTGAGCCGCTTGGACGGTGGCGACACAGCTTTCTCATCCTCGTCATCGTGCGAATTGGTCTCCTGGAGGACTCGTTTCCTGTTGTTTGGAGTCTTTTTCGGTTGGGACGGCACAGCAACTTTAGGCTTCTTGATGCCCTTCAAAGCTTGCTTTTCCGCTTCCGCCTCCAAGTAACCGTCAGGGTACTGATCAAAAAATAATATTAAATTACTCCAATTTTAAATTTTGTTCAGCAGAAAATGCAATAAAAATAGATAAGATTTACAATATTACATTAACACAGTCAGCGGCGATGATAGGATATCCCGTCATTGCTGTATGCACCAGGGGCCGAGTGCAAGTAAACACGCCATGGTCTTACTGAATTTCTAAAAAGTGACATGTACCTGAAAGGCATAGACTAATCGTCGATTTTGTCGTTGATCATTTGGCGCCTCCGTTGCGATATTTCGCATGCAGTGAACGACCTTCGTGGAATGGCGGCATCGTATGGTTTTACATTCCGACATTGTATTCAAATTCCGATGAATAAGAAGGATTCCATATAATTGAACCGTATTCTAATCTTGATGGTTTATAGTCCGGGTACAGGGTTTCATCCCCAGCAAAATCTGGGATCACTACTTTTATATTGTTCCGGAAAGACTGTGGGTTATCGTATCCGTACAATTTCCGATTCCACTTACCACAATAGGATATTTCTTTGCGTCCTCTTCCCATGGGGCGGGGTTGGGGTCGTCTCTTCTCAGAAGATACTTCCATACTTTAAATCCAGACTTTCCCTTCTCGGGATAGTATTTGACCACCTTGTATATTCCGTCGTATCTTAACAAAATTTAAAAATATTTGCATTACATGAGTTTGGTTGACATTTGGCGGAAATATCTCATATGGTCAAATATCTCATATATCAACCAATTTAAAAAAAGTAACATTTAAGAAAAAAAAATAAGGTAATACAATTTTGATACTGAATAAGATATAGGCTATTATAAATACATATTATTGTTACATATTATGCACGCACATTTTTTTATACACCGTGTCCGAAGACCATTCCTGATAATCAGTGTTATCTCCAACATTTTTATAAACGACAGTGGAGGTTTTCTTAAAGATCTATAAATCATACACAAGACCAATACTGGAATATGCTTATCAAGTATGGAATCCCTATTTCGCTAAAGACACTCATAGAAAAGGTGCAAAGATGCGCAACGAAAATACCAAGTCAACTCAAAAATCTGGAATATGAAGAAGGGCTAAACATACTTGGATTGATAACATTAAATCAAAGGCAGGCGAGAAACATATTTTTTTTTTGTTAATTAATTATTTATTATTTAACATAACACCTTTACATTTCCCCACAAAGACGGTGCCTTTTCTGGGGGTGAAAAAAACATTCTATAATAACGCAATAGTTTCAATATGTTACCATATATAAGAGAAAGGAAAAAAAACAAGATAATAAAATGCAAAAGCAGTAAATACATAGCAAAAAAAGTAAATAACAATATATATTTTTATATTTATATATATATGTTTTTCGTATAATATTTATATATATGTGTTTCTTGAATCTATGCGAATCGCTTGAGCATATCAGCTATGAGCTAATTCCTTTATATATTTAATAAATAAATCTTTTAAAAACATGTCTCCTCAAGTAATGCTGAAGATCTATAAAACATACGTGCGGCCTTTGCTTGAGTATGGGTATCAGATATGGAATCCATACTTTGTAAAAGACAACATTTGCTGGAAGGAGTTCAAAGGAGATTCACAAAAATACCCGCACCACTAAAACGCATGGAATATGAAGAAAGTCTGTCTGTGTTAAAATTGACCTCATTACAGGAGCGACGTGATCGTGGTGATCTCATTGAGACTTACAAAGTGTTAACTGGACATTACAATTGTGCAAGCATTAAGGGCATATTCATGTTTAACCAAAACACGCAACTCCGCGGCCATTCAATGAAGTTATCTAAATCTCTTTGTTCCACTAATCCTAGGAAGAATTTTATCTCCAAGAGAGTTGTGGATAATTGAAATCGGCTACCACAGGAAGTGGTGGAAGCTATAAGTGTAAACCAGTTTAAGAACCGCCTTGATAAATTTCCTGAATCTAGGCCAATCGCTAGTAACTGTGAATGAGATATGAGCATATCAGCTAAATAGCTGCTTGCTCAACAAACAATAATAATATAATACCTGATTCCTTCGGCCGGTGCATAATCGGGACAATGCTTGTTTAGTTTGTAGCTCCTGACGACTCTGACGGGTCTGCCCTCCCGCCACTTCTCCGTCGCATCAGCGCCTTCCTCGCACACTTCGGGTACAGCGCAATTACGGGCTAGGGCTCTGCAAAATTTAATGTGAAAGATAATACAATATGCTCGTATATACAGGTCGATTTTAAAGTCCGAAGTATCCGTTTAAGGGGTGATTCTGGACATGAAATTTGTAAATAGAGCAAAAAAAACTGATATCAGACAAACACCCCCCCTTAAATCTTCGGGAGTGGTTTTGGGACATCCTGTATGGACACAAAACATTTGTATCGATACCATAGAACTATAAAGTGTTAAGTGAACACTGACTTATTTTCCCTGGTCAGCGTTTGGTCGCTGGATTGATCGGCCGTTCTCTTGTTGCCGGACAGGTCGCGCCCTCCGCTGCCCGTGTACGTAAACTCGTGACCGTTGTCCACGTCGTCTTCGTATCCGCCTGAGAACAAACATCATCTTGTACTCTCCTATTTGTAAATATGTTAAATATCATAAACATAAATTATTAAATAATAATTGTCGAATATAGTTTAACATTAAAATCTAGCAAACAATCAAGACCAAAATATTATTATTATTATCCTTGCAAGCATCCTTGGTCTATGACATTTCCAAATTTCATTTCCCCCCCCCCCCACCTTTACTGTAACTTGTCCATTGTTAAATGATCAGTCGTAGCACCAACAGCTCTGTCATAGCACTCGCAAAAGCTAGCAAAAAAATGTGGATTCGTGCGAGGTATCAGCGTTCTCCGCAAAGACAGTTGCAGAGGCACCCGAATTCCACAATCCAGCATACAAAATTTCCAGCACCTAAGCTCGGCCCTTAGGTAAGTGATTTGCGATTCATTTACGAATTAGGACATCTCAGATTTAGGAATTCCAAAGCTTTATATCTCACCCGCAAGGACCAAGCTGTACGCGCCCTCTACGTCTCTGCCATGAATACCGGACACAGGCGGCCTATGAATGCCGGACTCCGATAGCTGCGAATTTAAATTTTAAATACGATTAATGCATTTCAACCATTTTAATAATTATGTATCGCATATAAACAGGAAAGACTTCAGACGTACCGCCAAAATGAGACACACGGATTACAGAGTATGTAAAAATAGTTTTGTAACCGCTTAATTTATGTATCTCACATAAATCGGGTCTCAAGACCGTTCCCGATAAAAAGAAAAATTAATCGGTCCTGCGATTTGATGCGCTCAGCTGTCGCCGTACGCCATAACGCTGACGAGGCCATTATCGATCGGCGCGGCATCGGATTTCGCACGCTGACCGAATTGACACTAACTGTTAAACAATATAATAAATTTGGGGGTTTTTTCACATTTTTTTAACATCATTTCTTACTCATTAAACCCCCCCTGAAGTCTTGGGGAACGGTCTTGGAATGTAACGTGAAAATTTATATGCCTCAGATTGGATATGTCAAATGTATACTTACTATTTATGTAATCATAACCTATAAATAATGTTCTTGTGTCTGTAATCCACCTAAACACTATTTAATGTATTATTATTATTATTATTAGTTTTAGGCAGGCAGCTTATGCTGATAAGCCTAAATCTGCACTTGTATCATCTCTGATAAACTTGGTATTTGATGATAATTAGTTTATCAATAATCAACACTCTTATTTATTATTCATATGTAGTATAAATATAACCTAAATGTTATTGAATATTCCATCAGACTCGACTTTCGGGATGTTTATTACCTACTTCAGAGAAATTTCAAATCTTTCGAGAAAAGTCTACTATATTCGAAACGGGTATCATTCAAAATGCCTATTGAACGCTCATTGGTTTAAGTCAGCAGTTAGCACTGACTTCCGGCATCCTGATTGGCTGATGTCATCGGCCACGCGCCGTGAACCTAGAAAGTTTTCGAATATTCCAGAAATTAATTTCCCCCATAAAAACTAACACCTGACAATAGTCAGGACAGTTCGGAATTTAAAATCGTGAAATGTGAAAACTCTGCCCGTTTGCGCTAAAACGGCGCATCTTACGCTCGGTGCCCCGACAACGTTTGGCACTACCTTGATTTCTGAAATTCCTCTGTCACTGGATAGCTGATCTACCAGCCCGTCGCCAACTACGAGTTTCGACGGCGATCTGCCAGCTTCCAGCAGTATATTTCTTATAGTACAAGCCGTTCAAAACTGAATAAAATAAAAAACAATATACAGGATGTATTTAAATGCACTGATGTCATTTTAGGGGTTTGATCTATATCAACAATCAAACAAACATCATTAAAACATTGTAAAAATGTTTTCCAATTATGAGAATATTTAATATTAAAAGAGATTTTTTTATTGCGTCATTGAGAGGAACTTCAGTAAGCTAGATTTCGTCATTGGAGATAAGAATGTGACAGATTTCATTTCGTGAGACAAACTTGAGACTGGCAACTCTTTTCCATAACGCATATTGAGACAAACGATTATATTTATAGTAAATGTTGAATTTTTTTGATACCTGTATCCTAAATCGCCATGCCATTCCAACCTCCACTCCGGGGATGGGGCCAAAATGATTTGGAGGCATGGAACAATGCTGTGTCTTCCCTTAAAAAAAAAATAAAAAATGATGTGTAAATTTATAATATCAATTACAAGACAGTGGTTCCCACGTACTTCGGGGGGAATGTGAGGGCACTAGGGATGTATCGAGATCGTTTGGTCCTTGGCATAGGCCCTTGGCGTAGGCGAAAAAAAAACTAAAATTAAAACTTAAAAAACAGTATCAATATTTATTACGATAGGAACAAAAAAATTTTTTTTCTTAATTTTTATATAATTATGTATTAAATATGTATCAATTTAGACTTATATTATTAAAATGAAAATGGTTTATCACGATCATTGTGTTTTATTTACAAGGTTTTTTTAGATAGCTCAACCTCAGATAATTAGTGGGTGTTCAAGAAAGGATACTGGGATGTAAGGTGAAATTTTATAACTTTTTTTTTGACTAGTCTACACGCAAACCGCATAGAAATCAGGTTTAACGGATGGTTACAGTTTAGAAACTCAAAAGTTTAGAAAATCAAGCCAAGTCATAGACGGTGCTCATCTACTGCAATGTTTTGTAAATACTACACAGTTTAAACTTTTTTTGCTGTGCTTTTCCCAATAAAGCACACAATTTTGACGCGACTTGGTCTGCATCATGTTTTAGTTACTTAAAGAGTGATCTCTATACCTCTTAATATAATCAATTAACCGGTTAATAACCGTGTGAACCGTTTTCAAAAACAAGTAATTAAATATTTGCTTAAGCCTAACTAAAAATAAATGATCAAAAATGATTGACTGAGTAACTTAGTCCATATGTAGATCGTAATAACGTAAGTAGTAATTAAATTGAATATTAAAAGTCTCTAAATGTGGCAAATTATATTTTATGAAAAACAGTATTGTTGGTTTATCTCCTCGCAATCTATGTCTAAGTGGACCATAAATTAAACCGACTGCACTAAACAATTGTTCACCCGTTTCCGAACCCGGCAAAACCTGGAATATGCCACTGCTGATGTACGATTTCTTGGGGAAACGGAGCTGCGTTACAACCCTGACGGGCGCAAAAAGCCCCGGGTTATCGGAGAGAAAAATGTATGTGAAAATTAATTTGGATGTGACAATTCATTGTTCCATTAAGTCATAAAACACTAGAAATGTCATTCCGCGCTGGAGTCAGACATTTTAACTAAAACTACCGGAGTTTGCTGACCGGAAAATGATATTATTTAAATTGCACGAATAAAATGATCATTACCAACGCAGGCCATGCCTCTTCCCCAATCCCTCTTCGACTTGGCAGTGTTGAGCTTCTTTTTTTGCTTCTTGGAGCCCCCGGGAGCGATCACATCGTCGGGCGACCTCCGGCAATCCGGACAGTACCAATCCTCGTTTGTTATGGATTTCAGCGGCGGATTCAGGCAGGTCATGTGGTAGCCGTTGTCGCATTCGTCGCAGAGAACAATCTGAAATAAAATCAATAAATGTGTCAGATTGACGAAGCTATAATTTTCACTTTCCGACATTAAATTTAGGGTATCCTTTTTGAACACATTGCACCAGAACAGTCAGTGACCACCGAGCTGCGAAGCACTTGTATCAAGCTTATATACCTGTATACATTTCTGTAAATTAGTGCGGTTTTCAGCTAGTCGAATAAAAAATGGATGCTCCACACAGAACAGCATTTTACTAGTGTGTCTTTTACTACCGCACTACAAAAAAAATCTCTTTCGGTACGCCGAAAGGCAGAGGTAGATTTCAAAGGATCAAAGTAGGCAAACTCCAATTGTACGAACTTGTATCAAGCATTGCGCAATCCACTTCCCGTGCGGCACCGCAACCCGCCAATGAGCCTGGACTGATTTTGCCCATTAACAAACTTGACCGAGATTTTGTGCCCTTAAATTTTATGTATCAATTTGAAAGTGGTGTAAAATTACGGCAGTTATCGTGTCCACAAGAAAGTTCCATAGATAGATAGATATATAAACTTTAAAACTGAGGGTGGTTTTAGGCTCTAGGGGATGTGAAACGCGAAGATATGTCGACATTTTCTGGAAGTCATGACATGGTACCCATTGCAATAGGCAGCTTTCCTCATGAAATCTACCTAATAGGTACGACAAACAATATATTAACTGTACATACTCTTTCTGGGTCCTGTTTTCCAGCGCAGGCATAGCATCCACAGTACTTGCACTCCGACTCTTCATCGTCTTTGCATCTGTTGCAATTTAATGGGCCGATTCCTAGAACATAACGATACATATATGTTGTTTATTTTTGTGTATATACTAAAATTAAGTAAAATATTAGGGTTAGTTATGCTAGCGCTATATTTTTTTGTCACAATGCCAACCTTCTAATAATCTATTGATTAAACAGTGCGATCGTTTCTACATGGAAACTAACACTTTTTTTGTTTCATTTTAAAAGTAAATTTTAAGCGTCGAATTAGAATGTTGAACGAACGAAGATTTTATCAAATTTCACATAAAAATGATTTACAAAATAGGAAATACAAAAATAAATACAAACACCATATACCCTAACTACTGGTTACAGGACCAAATGAGTTAGTGTGACAATAGTCACACGGCCAATTGACGACAATTAAATATCTTCCAATAAGATATTCCATGCTTACACCACACACACCACATATGCACCCCAACTACTGTCCATAATTAAACAAGGAACTTACCGGGACAGTAGTCAGGGTCGCAGTCGCTATCGTCACTGCCAAAAAGTGCGCGGGATACGTCACTTTCCGAGTCGTCAAACTCTTCATCAGAGGTGGCCTCCTCTGACAAAACACCTAAAATTAACGCCATGGTCAGAAAGAAAATTGCAGTCAGTAGTAGTTTTATGAGAAAATGCTATACATAGAGCCTATTTTGATACAAGCCAAATATATGAGTGTTTAGGTACATTCTTAAGTATTATATATTCTTAGATTTGAGGTTTATACAATAGACACCATCCGCCTTATACATATAACCGCGTTAGTTCACCGCTAAAATGACTATATTAATGTTACTATAATTTTAGAAAAATGTTACTATATATTAGAAATTTCACAGAGAAATCAAAATTATTTCGAAGTAATCTATATGAGGTTTCTATCCCATTTGCACACCCTTGTTAAGAGTCTCCGCCACATGTAATAGCATATTTTTTATTCCACTCTCATTTCATTTCAGCATCCAACAGTAGGGCTCTTGAGCTTAGCGTACTAAGACCTTCATTTCATTATTTGACATTCCAGAAAACAGTAAGGTATACGTATAAAACAGTATAGTTCACTTCTTGACCTTAGAGATGGAAGGATTTGACAGGTCTCCAGATATTAATCTGTACATCATAGAGTGGTGCTGTTGTAATGTGCGGTCGGAATTAATTTCTAGTAGTCCTTAGCTCTTTGGTGAAGCCTCGGTGAAATGTAACTACTCACTTTTCTCCATTGTTGTCATCATCATTTTGTTGTACTCGTCGGTTCTGTCTCTGAGCGGCACCACTTTCTCTATTCTGAACGTCGGCTGAAGTAGCGTCACGCGCGTACCGTCTTGCGGTATCCGCTCCTGTCCCAGGTACAGAGTGCCGATGAGTTCGGTGTTCTTACGGCCGTTCTTGATTTCCCAAATGCTGTAATCGTACCTGAAAAAAAAACATTTTTTATTTACTAAGCTTAGGTTTGCTTATTTCAAACATTTTTTTTTTGCAAATGATAAGGAATATCTTAAAGGAGTTCTCACTTTAGTTTGTTAGGTGTCTAGTTTAACAAACTGAACACCGACGATGAGATATCTCGTCGTTGCTGTATAAGCAGTTGCCGTGAAGACGTCATCGGTTTACTGCATTTCTAATAATATTTAAAAGCGCGGCATGT
Source organism: Neomicropteryx cornuta (assembly GCA_020383195.1). NCBI lineage: Eukaryota > Metazoa > Arthropoda > Insecta > Lepidoptera > Micropterigidae > Neomicropteryx > Neomicropteryx cornuta. The sequence goes on from JAHKQU010000024.1 coordinate 9,841,003, forward strand.
AGCGTATAGCTGAATTCATGAAAGGCATAGATTAATCATCTTTTTTTTTCACTTTTGTTGGTTTTTGACGTTTGATTGTATATGTGAAAAGTGCGCTAGTTTAATAGTTTTTATAAAACGAAAAGTCGTGAGTTCGAATCCGCACATGGTCATACCATTTTTAACGCTTCATACCACCATCATAGGACAGGCACATTTGGCCTAGTTGAGTAGGACCCAAAATAATTGTATATGACCTAGGTCATAGCAATTATTTTTAAAAAAATCGCTTGTTCGGCATAAGCGAACGGTCGCTCAAGATAGTTTGGCGACCCAAACGAGCGTGTTGCTTAAACAGGTTTGTTGGAGGCTCAAATCAGGATCTGATAGTAGTTTAATTAGTGGTATAGCCATAGTTAATATGATTATATCTGCAGACAGATTACTGAGTATGCTTTCTTACCAAAATCCTCTTTCGCGCGGCTCGTCAATATTGAAGTTGACGAGTACGGTCATTCCGTTTTTGAGTTCCTCCGTTGGAATTTCCGCTCTGGCACGAGGGCGGATTTGACTCGGTGTGCAGAACTGATGCTCATCGTCACTGCAATTTAAATTATTTGTATCATATTATGTACTACATACAGACGCTTATCTACCTATCTTACGAACCCAGTAATCCTATGATTAAAGTAATTCAATTAGTGAAACCATTAAAGTTATCTCCGGGATTCCATCTACGGAATCATGTAGGTTATGTTTTCAATATTTTAGCAATTTATGGTATTTTTGTACAAGAAGCCATATGCGACTTTTACCATAACGAAAAAACGGCCGCTACACATAAATCGATTAATTCTCAAGACACTCGTCAGCATAAATTTGTAAAATCCGTCAGACCTCGGACAACGAAGCATAAAATACCAGTTTATATATGGGTTTACTACTCTTCAATAACCTTCCTAAAAGAGTTAAAGAAATAAATGATTACAGTAAATTTAATAAAAACTCTAAAGGAGTACCTAGTCAATAAAACATTGTACTCCTATTCAGAGCCGTTTTCACCAATCTTAGGTTTCCCTAACTAAGGAACTCTTAAGCATAGGTTATTCTTAGGCAAACATTTGACGTATCTCAATTTAAGGGACTCTTAGCCCTAAGTGAGGTTTGGGGAAAACGGCTCTCAGAGTTTGCTATTTATAATAATATATTTAAGTTTTTGCTATTCATACAAAATATCTAAGATCGTTTGTGTTAATGTAGTATTTAGGTGATATTATGTTAATATTATCTCTGTAGTATTAGAGAATAGTAAATAGAAATCTTTTTCTAGATTTATGAATTAATACAGTAGGATCTTAATAATCCGGATGACACGGTAATCCCGACGGCTGTCAGTGAGTGGCTGAATTCTATTACCTAGGTAAGTCGGCCTGTGAATTCCCCAGTCGCGAGCTTTCTAACTCTAAATGCGTAGGTAGTGCACAACAGCGGAGAGTGATTTGCAAAAAACTTGATCAAACCATCAAAAAACCATCTAATTTAAAAATTTGGTTAAAAAAAAATAATACAGACCGATAAACTTTTACTTTTTTTTTTTAATTAGCTTGAGTGATTTTATAAACGTGCCTTTAATTCGTTAATTTTAATTTGCACATTTCGGTCCGGATGCCTTGATTATCCGGTCGTTCTTGTTTTGTATTCATCCGGATTATCAAGGTCCTACTGTATTCACTTATCCGTAGATTTCTACGTTCATGTTGTTGAACGGACAGTATAATATCACTCAGAGCTAACGTACTTCATATTAAACTATAAATTTATAAAATGTCATTTCCTCCATCTATATTTATTGAGAAGCAGTTCATTGGAATAAGTAATATATTTATAAAATTATAAAAATATAAAAATAAAATACAGTTTACTTACTCTTCTAACTCAACTTCATACAGTATTCCATTATCATCATTATTTTTCATCCCTTCATCTGTACAGCTTTCTACAGCATCCATACTCGCAGTATCAGAAGTATCATCCATAGTCCCGTTTGGGTTTTTAGAGGCGGAGTCGATACCATTAGAAATAAGCCCATTCGTAGATGAACTACCATTGGTGTCATTTTTATTTGCAGACTTTGGAGTCTTGTTAAAGTAATTGGTAATCTCAGCTCTCTTCGGAGTAGTAGCCGGGGATTTAGCAGACGAAGTCGTCGACTTTCGACCCTTCGGTGTTTTCGCCTGCTCATCGGCAGAATCGGTTTTACGGCCCTTGGGCGTTTTTATCGCAGCCTCCGTGGGTTTTTCGTCCACTTTCGACGTAGAAGCAACGTCATCTTCAAGCATTTTCAAGTGTTTCGATTCGTTTGCATTGCCGTTAGGCGTTTTGTCATCGGGTGACGTACGATCGCTGTTAGCCGGTTCGTTGACTTTTTCATTGGGTTTAAAAGGCGCTTTCGGGTCGCGGACTATTCGGCAAATTTTACCCTCAAACCAGGCGCCGTTTTCGAGATCCTGAGCGTCAACATACTCTCCTATTCGGTACAAACAGCTTTCAGCATCTGAAATGAATATTGCTGTAGAAACGTGGATTGGCAACAATGACTAAAATATGACATATAAAAGTAAATTATCGTTCAGATATGGATATATCAGATCGTTCACTCTCAAATCAAACACATGTGTTTATAAACCCGATTTAAGTGACTTTAGATTAATTAGTCAAACGTATACGGAGTAATTTAAATAATTATTGTAATTTAAATTACTATTGTCCTTGTTGATTGTTGATCTAAAAATGTAAAATCTCAAAAAAAAAGTTATAAATTTAAATTTTCTCATTTCTTTTTCTGACTTAAATTAAACCGTACTACATGCTCCAAAAATTAAAGGAAGCACTTTTTGTGAACCGAGTCGTAGAAACATGGAATCACCTGCCGTCAGAAGTGATAACATCTACTATAGCAAATATGTTTAAAAACACAAACTCTGCTTATTTCCCCGCTAAAAAAAAAATCACTACTAATTTACACACAAAGTTTAGCACAGATATAGACACAATCGTCTATTGGCAGCATGTCTGTAATACGTTTTTTGATAAACACCCCTTTAAGTCTTTGAGAATGGTCTTGGTACACCCTATATAGGTTATTCCGTACTGAGAATTTTACACGCCAACATTCGTTAAAAAATAACTAATATTCAAGTAAAATTGTATCGAATGTGCGTCCTTTTAGAGTTTCTAGCAATCACAACTGTGTTTTTGCAAGGATATTTACAATGTATAAATTAATTAATGATTGTATGCGTGTTGCAAGTAGCACTGAAAATGTGCTATTTTATGGTATGCATATTTTATATCTATTAATTATTAATTAACCCATTAAGGTTGGGCGACGTCATTACACGTCGAGCCCATAGGCATTCTTATAGCGCTCATTCGCTGGTCGATGTCTATGCACGTCGGCGCTCCGTCATTCATTCAAAAATTGCCGCTTAATTATCTGTTATCCGATTGCTTTACTGTCTATGCCATTCGATTCGCAAATAACCAATGACTGGCTAAATACTGATAAAAATTTATAATCATCACTAAATACTCTATGAAAATTATTTAGTAACACGGCGGCTTAATTAATTTTTCATTTGGGATTTTTTTTAACAACTGTACCTTTTTTGAACAAGTTATACATCGTAGTTTATAAATCTAACAAATATTTAAAAGTGGTAAATAGTTAATAAAAGTTCACAAAATAGTGAAAAGTTGGGTATCCAATGTGAAAAATCAATACAAGCAGCTTTATTTATTAAAAAAAAAGTTTAAGACAAAGTTTAAGACAGAGTGATATTTTCTAATAGAGATTTTCATAATGAACCAGATGACATCAAATTTGTGGCAATTGGACGTCCCGGGCCACCAAAGCAGAGTTTTTTTCACAATGGTGAGTTTTCATAGAATTAAATCACTACGTACGCGGTTGGAGCGCGTAAAATTTTTGGTTGGAATAATGGAAAATAATAGAAACGGGTTAATGGAAATACAATACAAAATAAGTCGAGGGTAGTTAACGTTCAATGTTTTCTAATTTTGAATCACGCGAGCTTTAAAAAAGGAAAATAACTTCCTGTACAGTCTGGGCGCATTCACCTTCGTAAACTATAGATTTCTCCTCATCGTCGTTCTTCGTATTTGTGCTCTCCGCGTCCGATGTGTCGACGCTTTCCATTTTGGCCACTTTTGGCATTAGTTGTACAACATCGTTCAGTTTGATAGTGTAATCGTGGAAGGTATAGCCGTCTTCGAGCTAAAAAAAGAATTTAAATATTAGTTTCATGGTCAAAAGGAAAACAAACCGAAATTGTGAAATTTTAAAATACCTTCATGGTAAGTTTTTAGTTTTGCGGGGTGGGGGGAGGGAAGTAAAAAAGACTGGGGAACAGCTGGAAAACATAGGAAGGTACTAATGTAAAGGTAATTAATAAAATATTATTATTTATAAAAAAGTTGATCAGTATGAAAGTATAGAATGACCCAATTAAAGGATGTGCATGAGAAAAAGTTCAGCCTGTATATAAATAGAAATCAGATATCAATATAGTAAAAAATAAAATTATTTTTCCGTCAAATTTAAATATGTATTTGTTTTAGGTAATAATAATTCACACAATTGTATTATTTTCTCATTAAGCATATGGTTACAGTAAATATAAGATAAACTTCCCCTTCCTAGAGTAAGCATGTGATTTACGTAACTAAGAAAAATATAATTCTCTATTAAGTTTACTAAACTCATTAGGATTGCATAAATCAGTTATTTCTAAGGATGCACTGAACATTGGCATATTTTATAATTAACATTTATTTAAAATATGGAATTAAAAAAATGAATAATCAATCTTTTACTTTATTACAGTGCTGATTACAAACAGAAATGATCGGAATTGCTCTTTTGATTAAAGAATATTTAAAATTTAAATAAAAAAATAATACAAATTTAATTTACACAGACAGAGGAGAGAGTTGGTTAAATTAATAACACAAAATTAGTATTAATTGTAGTTTTAATAGAGGCAAGTTGTTATGCCGCCTTTGTGGCCTATTCAGTAATTCAGCAGTGGGCGCCTCTTTTTCTCTTTATTGCTGAATAATTTCATCGTATTTACGATTAGTGACTAGCTGGCCGGCAACATTGCCCACAATCGTTTTCTCACTTTTGCCTCTTTGATTGACAGAGAGAGAGAGAGAGCGCATCTCTATAGTTCAATCGCAACCAGGGATGAAATTGTCTTTAGTTCACACCAAAATTTATCAGGCATTTTATCAACATCCTTTATTGTTAAGAGATCGTTGAGTTCAATTTTGTTAAAAAAAATATCTTTGATGAAATGAGCTTTATCATGTGTGCTTTTAAGACACTGAATTTTGCGGTCATTGCCGTGTCACAAAAAATGCATTTTAATTTATAAATAAATGTCAGAAGTAGAAATCAACCAGCCATGAAATTCGAAAATATTTTTGCCCAATCTTTACGATATTTTTGTTGGCAATGTTTATGTTTATTGAACAATGCCACATTTATAGTATTGCTTTCCTTATCCATGTTAAATGAAAAGAATCGAACCAGGCGTGAATGAGATAGAGCTGCGAAATTCAAACGTTTTGACAGACGCTCGGTCGGCCATTGCGTCGCCGGAATATTATGTCAAATTATGTGGATAATAATGTAATTGATAAAAATGTAAATTATAGTGCATTGGGGTATGATAATGATATTGCTATCGTACATGATAGGCAATGATTTATCGTACAAATACAATAATAATAGTACGGATGGCATCGGTGATCGCAACGCTAATTCAACAATGTACAAGATTTGCATTCGAGATGAAATGTGTAGGGATAGAGTAAGCGGCGCCTTTAGATTTGTGCCATTCTGTGTGAAAAGGGCCTACAGTTTCATTTAAAGTTGTATTCACTGTCTAAAACCCGGAAACAGATCTACCTTCCGATACAAACAAAAATGGCGACCACAGAAATATTAAATTTGGAAAGCGAGAATCTTTTGGGTCAAAATGCAGACAAATAAAATTAAAATAGAAGTCTGGCGTGAAAAAAAATACAATATATTCATTCAACCATGTCAATTAAATAAATTGGTCTATGATTTGAATATGTGTATAAATTATACTGAACTAGACATATTTCACATTCTAAAATGGCGGTCTCGATTTGATTTTATAAGAAGTAGGGAATATAGGTAAAAACAAAATGAAAATATCATAATAAAGGTTGCCTTAAGCCAAACAAACAAAGAATGTGATTATACCTAGGTGAAACGCGAAAAAAACAAAACAAGTCAACAAAAATAATTAGGTTATTGTGAAGTTACGAGATTGCTATCTTACCACTTTCCCTCCATAGAAAAGCCTCTGTAGGTCTGGTTCAATGTCGAATTTCTTTTCCACTAATTTTCTAAATTCTTCGATCTTCGTGAGTTTCGAATCAAAAACGATTATTGCCTCCGGCTTTCCAGGCAATCTAACTCGAACGTGCATTTTTCTAAATTATTTTGGTATGATATGTTGGTAATCACTTTCAAACAGCTTTTGCTCCTTTTTAAATTAAGATTCAGAATCTTATTCCGCGCCCAATTGTAAATAAACTGACACATATATATTTGATGAGCTTGGTCCCACGTCGTTCTTTGTAAGAGTTGAGAGTGTTCTACGCGACCGTGAAGATTTGGCGCGAAAACGGATATTGACATAACTGCCAAAGTAAGTCTGCTGTCGCTCATCTTGATTTTTCTTCTTTTTTCGTATTAGATTTAATGGTATATTTTATTACTAATAATACCGCACAACAGGTGTCAGCTTCCATTCTAAATAGTTAACTAAAATCTTTGATGCATTGAACGATTCTAACTTTTAAACTATTTTTCTGATACAGTAGATTGCAATAACACCGCTTATTTGTTGGCAGGCGAGGATCGTGGCCGGAATTATAGGAAATTTGAAAATTAGAACTCTAATATACTCTAATACGCCTAATTTATGCTATTGATTTAATATAGAATACCCTGGAGTGCCTAAAAAATAACAATTTACTACGATTAAAATGCGTAACTTATATGGTGGAATTCATAAAACAAGTATTTCACTTCGCTAGGGGCGTGTTGAGAAACGCACTTCTCTATTCACTATTTATACCCTCCACCCTTTTTACTTGAAACATCATATCGAATTTAATAGGTATACCTAACATATTATTATTTAAAGAGCAGGGAGAGAAAATATTTGTGTTACTAAGAAAGTTTCACAAATATTTTTTCAGTGTACTTTAAATTACTCTCCATTTGATGAAAAAACTACTTTTTAAAATTTTATATATATTTTTATTTAACTCATTGGGTTTAAATAATGTTGATAATGCTATTACAGCACTGTCAAAGACTCTCTCTTAGGTGAGAAAGGGTTTATATTTTTCAGCTACACACTTTTCTTTGTGTAGGCATCGCTTTAAAATTACCATAAACTTGCATAAATATTGCTTTACCTATATAATTAAAATAAACTTGATTGATTATTTGTTTTTTGCGTTTCTTGTTGAATTCAAAAAAAAAAAATAAAACTAATGCCAAACATTTATGTTGAAAATTAAAATGATTTCATATTATTGATTCCATTTATATTCATCTCTTCTCTAATAAATGGAGGTAGTAAATTTTGGGAACTGAATAGTTTATATTACAACCCTAAAATAATTTAATTTAAAATAATATATTCTAGGGAAACATACAGCGTAACTTAGTTTATAATACAGTAAATACATAGTTATAAATTTGGCCAATTACATGAATCCATGAATAAAAAATTAATTTAACAATGCAATCATGGCACTCCGAACTTTTGAGTTAAATAGTAATAAAATAGACGATGGACAAGGCAAGAGGTCATGTTCTAATAAATTTGTTTTCAAATCAACATATTAACCCTTTTAAGACATTTACCTTCACTAGACGAAACGATAGAAAGATTAATTCACTATGAAAAAACTGAAAGGATCTCGCTCAACTTTTTCTAGTAAAATAAATTACAATAAACATGGTTCCACGGAATAATAAATTAATAATTGAATTTCTTCTTCAAATGATTTACCTAATACCAATAATCATGTAATTCGGTTCAATACCAGGTAGCATAAATCATGCCTTTGTTATATATCTATATATATAAAACAAATTGGGATTAGTTACACCATTTATAACTCAAGAACGGCTGAACCGATTTTTATGATCTTTGATTTGTTGGATTTGCCTCCGCTCCGAATAGCATATTAACTATTATTACATTGAAAAATTCACGTTTTTTTTATAAAGGAAAGAAAAGAAAAATCAATTTCTTATACATTTCGTATGGAATGGCTTTGTATTCTGTGGAATTTGTTTTTCTAACGGTAACGGTTCACTTTGTGAGGTTATCACATTTATCATTGCGCGCGTCGATAATTGCTTCATTATGTAATTTACTTTGATTTTTGTATATTTATTGAAACTAATTCATTTTGAGTATTCTTAGTAAAAAACTAAATTTAATCTAGCTAATAAGTAAACACAACATTTATTGGTCCTGGAGGTGGTACGAAGTTCGCCGGGTCAGCTTGTATTATATAAATAAATCCATTCTTAATTTATTTTTAGTGTTCCAATAATACGGATTTTGACTGACATTACAAAAATGACGATAGAATGCAGTCTAAAAAATAAAAAAAGAAGAAGATAGAAAACGTTATGAGGACAGACGACGGCTAAACTGACTGACGGCTGTCATTCTTCGTTCAAGTGCGTTCGCTTATTCGCTAGCTCGTTGAATCATTTGGAAAATAACATGTGATTTGTTATCGCAGACTTCATGTAAGTCGCGCGTACGTTTTAAGATGGCAAATCATAAATCAGGACAGCAAATGAAGAAGAAAACCCAAGTTTCATTTGTGATTCGCGATCCGGAGGAGAAACGCCATAAGGCCGGCGTGAGTTCCCTGCAGCTCGACCCCGTTCAGGGGCGGCTGTACTCGGCCGGCCGCGACAGCATCATAAGAGTATGGCGAACGTCATCGAGTACCCAGGATCGCTACGTCCAGAGCATGGAACACCACACGGACTGGGTGAACGACATTATTCTGTGTTGCGGCGGCAAGAATCTAATAAGCGCTTCGAGCGATACGACCGTGAAAGTGTGGAACGCGCACAAGGGCTTTTGTATGTCTACGTTGCGAACTCACAAGGACTACGTGCGCACTTTAGCTTACGCAAAAGACAAAGAACAGGTGGCCAGTGCTGGCTTGGATAAGTCAATCTTCCTTTGGGATGTGAACACGCTGACAGCCCTGACCGCTAGCAATAATACCGTCACCACATCTAGCCTCTCTGGAAACAAAGAGTCTATCTATAGTCTTGCTATGAATCCCGCCGGAACGGTCATTGTGAGTGGGTCTACTGAGAAAGTGTTAAGGGTATGGGATCCACGAACATGTAATAAATTAACGAAGCTAAAAGGACATGCGGATAATGTTAAGGCTCTAGTATTAAGTAAGGACGGCACGCAGTGTATTTCGGGTAGTTCGGACGGTTTAATCAAACTGTGGTCGATCCAGCAGCAGAGGTGTATACAGACGTATCGCGTTCACACCGAGGCTGTCTGGGCATTGTTGACGAGTGATAACTTCACGCATATCATAAGCGGCGGCCGTGATAAGTTGGTTATTATGACGGAGATTCGAAATCCGGACAACTTTGTAATAGTGTGCAAGGAGAGCGCTCCGATCCTCAAACTGTGTTTCTCGGCTGATAACCAAAGTGTATGGGTTTGCACGTCCGAGTCGGACATCCGGTGCTGGCGACTGCCGCCGTCAAATTTGACTGGAAATGAAAATTCCAGTAATTGCAACGCCAACAGTTCTAATTTGTTCGCGACGAGTCCGATCGCGCAGATACAGGGTGGACCGGCGATTCGTAACTTCACCGTTCTAAACGACAAACGTCACATTCTTACGAAGGACACGGACAACAAAGTAGCCGTCTACGACGTGCTGAAGGCTGTCAAAGTGGAGGATCTCGGCGAGGTCGATTACGAGGAGGAGGAGAAGCGCCGTTTCAAGATGGTGTTCGTACCAAATTGGTTTGACGTCGACCTGAAAACCGGAATGCTGACGATTCACTTGGGGCAGGACAAAATCGACTGCCTTGGCGCGTGGGTTAGCTCGAAGGAGGCAGGATTGACTATAGAGCAGGATCAGAAAGTTAACTTTGGTTGCTTGCTACTCCAGGCACTCCTCGAACGCTGGAATCATCCCCAGAGATCCATAGATTATGATACGGGAATGAAAGTCGAGGGAAATACATATTTTTCAGTGCCCCTGCACACGCCTCTCATATTCAGCGAAGTCGGTGGACGTACTCTTTATAGGTAATGATTTTATGTATATATTTTTTCATGATATATACAGTACACTCTCACTAATCTGCTGTATCCTAATCCGACAAACCCAGTTATCCACTGTTTTTAAGGCTCAATGTAGTTTCTCAATAGTGCTCTATAATCCGACATTTTAAATCCTGTAATCCGGCTCGACACCTTCAATCACTATTGGATTGTGTTTTCACCTGCAGTTCATCATTTGACCTCACACAAATGTTTCTAAACCACTTGTGGTTACGACTACAAGTTTTGTGAAAATACCAAAGTCTGTACAGAAACTTAAACATAAAACGTTATATTTATCCAAATAGATTGATGTCTTATTGATATTACCTTTTTCACTTTGCATCTTTCAGGGGGTTAATTTATATCGACAATCAAACATCAATCAGCAAAAAATATTGAAAAAATGTGAGATTTTACGAGAAAAATGAATTTAAAACTTAATCAAAATCGTTTTAATGTTTGATAATGCTGCAGTGCGCTATTTTACAGCACAGCACCCTTCGGACTTATAACTGTGCAGGGCACATTTAAAATAACGGGTTTTTATATTTTTAAATATTTATTTTTCTAGAATCATTTTTTTTTGTGAGACCCCCTCAAAAATGTAAAGTGAATAAAAATATATCCCGTATAATTTAGATATGCTCACAATTTTATTTCTTTTTTTGTTATTACGAACGTGTTTTTAGTAGTAAGTACCTGTAGCACGGTGGTATGTGCGGCAAACTTGCTGAAATTGTGAGTTTTCAGTTTGATTCTCAGTGGTTTTTCTGCTCTGATTTTAGATTAAGCTTTGGTTCAAATGCTGTAGGTACCTGTTTGCCAAATAAAATTTGTATTTTTTTTTCACGCTGTGTGTTTACAATCACGGATTATTTTTTTTAAGAATTGCTATAACCTAGGTCATATATTCATAAGGTCGTAAGGACATATGTTCGTAAGGTCACAGGTTTGAATTAGGTACAAACGTAGTGTTGTTACTCTCTTTTTTGTAGATATGGAGGAAAAAAATAATAATACTGAGATATAGTTTTATTTCATAATAATTATGTAGGCTTAATTAGACCACTGGTACTACTTTGTCTAAAAGTTAAATACGAGGTAAAAGTATGAATACAAGGCATAGTTAATGTCATAAAGTCAATTCATGATTTTCTGATGCGCTATTTTGTTTGAAAATATCTCAAGTCTCATCGAACATATCTAAACTAAACAACCGTTAGATGAAATAGGACGATTTATACGGGAAGAGCCGCCTTAAGTAAAGGTTCTCATATTACTGTCCTAATGTTGCAGGCTAGCCGTTGGAGATGCTGGCGGGGACACGGAGCGCAACCTTCTGACGGACACAGTGCCACAGTGGGTCGTGGAAGTAGCCTTCGATATGGGCTCACCCAAACTAATCAAGCTGCCCTTCTACCTCCTGCCGCACTCGAGCTGTCAGAATAAGCAGGATCGACAGAAGAAGGTAAGTTTCATCGACCTACACTGACCCATGAGCGTTCGCCGTGTGTAAATACTTTCGTCGTCGTAACTCGACTCTAACTTCAATCCTTTTTATTTTCACTTAACACACTCAGCGCTGATGACAAGATATCTTCTCATTGGTGTATACGGCAGTTGCCCTGTGCGCTTAATCATCAATTTTTTTTTCATTTTATTTCGGTTTTGACGTTTGATTGTTTATGTAAAAACTGCGCTAGTGAATTGAAAGTGTTTTTGAATTTGACGGTAAATAATTCAAGTTTTATTTACAAAAGCAATATCAATTTAATATTAAAATAAAAACAATCATTTTCATAGTTTTGTACATATTATTTGCCAAATATAAAAAATTATAACTTAAACTAGAAAACAGGTGGCGGCCCCCGTGTGGGTTATTCCGTTCGGTAATCGAACTTCGTTGATCGGGCGGCAACATGCTTTCCGCACGTTTTACGTACGGAGCGGAATGTGTTTGTAAAAGGGCTTATTTTCATACCACCATAATTTTCAGAAAACACTAAAAAATTGCAGCAGGTAAAAAATATGCGGTAAAAAATATGTATATTTTTCTATTTAAATTTTATGTTATTACTTTGCAATTTATTATTTAACACTTTTTTTTACTACTTTATTAACATAGATATTACACATTTAAGTTTGGAAATAAGCCGTTTTGGTTGAGCTTTCCTGGAAATAAACCTATTTTGATTGAACGAACCTATACTAAATTGAATACATTTCCGATTACTAAAATGATTATTTATTTATTAATTTCTGAGAAATACATTATACATAAAGGCAGTTACATAAAAAAATACATTAATCTACAACTTAAGCCGACTACAGGCATCTCCAATTTAATTTAATATATTTAAGTGTGTACTATCATTTTATGTTTAAATGGACGAGTAACATAATTGGTATTCATATATGTTTAAGCACTAATGGTTGCAGTGGTTCAAGATAACAAAAATAATTAGGTATACAGTTTTAAAAAAATATGTGTTATAATTTAAGAATGTAAGAGGGCGCGGAATATAAGAGTGTTAACGTGTTTGCATATAGAGTGGTGTATGTATATGTTCTGGTGACGAAAATACTAATAAGTACTTAATATTATTTATGCTCTGTGAGAGTTTCTGTGATGTGTATAAAGTCACCTTTATTCAAATAAAAATGACTATATTGTTATAATTGTGGTTGTCTGTTTTTCTAATACAGTTTATTACTGAATATTTATTAAGTCATCATATTGTAACGGCCATTATGGAAAACATGTAAAAGTTTGATTATTTTGTAATTTATTGAATCTATTGAGAACATACTTAGTAAAAGTTAGGTTAGGATTAATGAAAGTTATTATTTGTGAGAGCCTGATTGCGTATATTATAATGTAAAAAAAAGTTGTTGCAAGTGATCATTGACAATATTTTAAGCATTTTTACATGATTTTTTATTGTCTCTAATGTTATCATAAGTTTGGTAAATTCGTATTCTGCAAAACACAAAAAAAAAGTAAAGGTCTCTGAAATATAGAAATGAAAGAAGACTTTCGAAAGGGTTTACCAGAATTATTCTATGCCGCTGCCACGAGTTGCTAACGTAAGCATTTTGCACACCTGTGAAATTGCCAGAGGTACACTTCTCATACCCAGTTTAACTGGAAATTTTCTTTTGACGGCAAAGGCAACTAGGCTTAATTAGTGTGCAAATTCCTAATTGAAAGTCACAAGCATTTGCTTTGTTTGGAAAAATGCTAAGTTGCATTTCACGTGTTGTGACGTCAAATCAGACCGTCTTGAGACGAGTTATAATTTCCTTTCTCACCGTTTAGTTTCCATAATCGACGAAAGTACTTTTCAGTCTTCGATTATGACCTAGTCCTCCCTAGGTAGTCAAACTAACATACAAGTCTTTACTTTGTATCGAGTCGAAGCTATTACCGGTCATTTATTAATTTCTATTTGCATTCCTAGTCAGAAATTGGTTAAGATAAGTGTGTGAAACTCAATAAACTACTTGGTGACTACCTGATCTAAACTCTATCTATATCCTCACCTTATCCTTGAGATGATTGCTGGTGATGGCTTTCATCTCAATTTGCCGTTAAACCTAGTTTCAGAGCTTAATTCCGAAGACAATTAGCCCATTGTCATTTCGGATATAACTATGTTTTATACGGATGTGATTTTTGTTGAATTATGCCATTATACCTTCCAGGATAGATTGGTTGCAAACGACTTCATACAATGCCGTAAGGTTGCTGAACATGTACTGGAGAAAATATTAGGTAGCGGCGACAATGCCAGTACCGGGACGGCATCCAACGCGAATCCCGCCAAAACGAACGGCGATACAACCGAAGCCGTCGAGGAGAGGATAGAGCTTCTCTGCTGTGATCAGGTAAGTTCATCGATTCATCAATAAGTAATATACAAAACTAGACATAAAAGGGCCACATATGATCAAATTAATTACCATATTTGTTTAATCAGCTGTATTAAACAAATTAGTTTGTTTTTACAGCTTAAGATATCTGTCTCTTCCAATTCATTCAGATATTAGGCAATCGGATGTAAACTGCCTAAAATCACAGAAACTTGGTGTCACATTAATTTTAAATTAAATAGGCGCAGATTAAACATATGAGAGACCTTCAAACCCGATAGATCACATTTAATTGAGAACTTTAGGATCTAACAACCAGGTTTCTATTTCCCTGGCCAGAAATGGTGTACTGCCAAACCAGATACCATGGCATCTGTACACATCTGTGCATCTGTACTTGGCTCACAAAAGGTCTAACTAGGAAATGAAGATTTTGAGTTTTTGTTCATTATATCATTTTTTCTAATATGTAAAAATTAACAGTTCTACAGTATTATGCACGGAGAACAAATACAATAGTTAATTTAAAGCAAATGACAAAGAATTCATTATCAGCTCTCCTGGAAAGTTATTTAAAGTTAAAAGTAAAGTTCCTATCGTGAGTTGAGGTACGATATGATGCACAAAAGTCCAACTGTGGTCATTAGGCGGACGCAACCTGATTATTACCTGGGTTGATATAGAATGAAAAAAAATGATTTCTACTTTGTCTAAAAGTTAACACACTCACCACCGATAACGGGATATCCCCTAAACACCATATACGACAGGTGCCGTTTCTGGGTAAAACCGTTACCTTCTCAATGCATTTCTATTAATATTTAAAAGGTGGCATGTCGCGTATACCTGAATTCATGAAACGCTAATTGTCAATTTTTTTTCATTTTAGTTCGGTTTTTACGATTGTTTATATGAAAAATGCGCAAGTGAATTGGAAGTATTTTTGATGGATTTGGCGGTAAATAATTCGAGTTTTATTCACAAAAGCTATGTCAATATAATCACACAAGATTTATTGATTCTGAGGCGGTACGAAGTGCGCCGGGTCAACTTGTATTAAATATAAAAAAACAACAATTTTATAATTTTGTACACATTATTTGCCAATTATAAAAAATTATACCTTAAACTAAAAAACGGGTGTTTGTTCCGCTGGGATATTCCGTTCGGTCAACGAACTTTGCTGATCGGGCGGCAACGTGTGGTCTGCGCATTTGACGTACGGAGCTGAATGTGTTAAGAGCCTCAAAAAGATGTTATTTTTCTATGTTTTATCAAAATTTAGACGTAAATATCTTATTGACTGAAAATACAAGAATCAAGAAAATAAAACTTTAGCGGAGATTTTTAAAATTCAAATTTACAATGTTTTTAATTCTGTTGTTCAAGATTATCCTATAACAATGAGTCGATTTATCATTTTTACTGTTTTTGTAAAAAAAATATTTTTTTTTAATTTATGAAAATATTGTATTATGGTTGTGTTTTTGCATATATCTTAGTCGTAAGTTATATTTTGTACCGATTAGATCTTATCTTACTAGATTTTATCTGTAAATGTTTGTAATATAGTAAAGTTTAATCGATATTTAATTGTAAGCTCTCTGACCAATTGTGGAGTACCTAATTTGTAATAACTGTCAATTTACAACCTCGTAATAAATAATTTGAATTAATATTTCGCCGAAGCATAAATCCCAGTAAAAGCTGTTGTGTGAGCAGCAACTGATGAAAGTTATGACTATTCCTAACACCCCTATAAAGCTATGTGATTATTGTCTGCCCAATGAAAACATTTTTTATTTAATTTCAAGGTGTTGGATCCAAATATGGACCTTCGGACGGTGAAGCAGTTCATCTGGAAGTCCACCAACGAGTTCACACTGCACTACAAGACGCTGAAATAGCGGAAGAGCAGATAGCACACTGTGACAGCTTTCCTGCGCTTAGTACTGTAATTTATTGGGCGTCTGTGTAAATACTAGATATAATCCGATCAGTGAGGAACGAGGCATTTGGAGGTTTCATGGACACAGATGGAAAAAGCATCATCGAAGATGATTTTAGTAGGACGAAAGACCAGACTCCCTCATGAACATTTTTTCATGGGGAAGTCATGAACAAATGTTCAAGGAGGAGTCATCATTTGTTCGCTTAAGACACAAGATGGGTTGATTCCGTGTCATTGCAGAACGGGTCCGTATGTAATCTGATATAATGCGAGTCATGATCAATACGGATTTTGTTAACGCACGGACAGCCATTTTGACCAAATTCACTTTAAATATTTCTTCATCCATTACGTTTATAATATCTTAACGCATTCGAATTTTTGGTTAGGTGATTTGTCTGTGGATTTGTAGGTTAAGTTGTCAACAAAGAAAGTGTTACATTACTTCGGGATGTTATCGTAGCACAACAATGCCTGTTTGTCGTTTGATATGCAAACAGAGTGGTTAAATCAAATCAGCGTAATTTGTATGGCTCATGTATGTATTTCTCATTATATTTTAGTATTTCTCTGACTTGCGAACCCAGAAATGGGAGTAGTGAAACGTCATGTTATTTTATGATGCAGGACTCGCGACGAGTGTGTACGTATGAAATATAAACGTAAGCACGAAATCAAGGCGCTCAATAATCGCTACAGAGACCTTGTAAATTTTTTTTTTTTGATGGAGAAACCGTAAGGAATATGTGGAAAGTTTTGTTTTTTGTAATCTTCGTGAAATTTACTTCTGTGAGGTAAGATTTTTCTAAAAATAGCCGCTGTTAATAAAATAATCACACTCGAAAAATAACGTTTTAAATGCCCAATAATTTTGAAGTGGATCATTTTTATCTTGAATCTATTGCTATACATTCAAGATAAATGTGAAGATCCATTTTGAAGAAAAATCAGCTTTGGTGGCCCGGGACGTCCAATTGCCACAAATTTGGTGCCATCTGATTCACTATGAATTTCTTTATTAGAAAATATCACTCTGGTCACTATCTGTCTTAAACTTTTTTTTTAATAAAAACAAGCTGCTTTTCACAAGTATCGACTTTTCACGTTGGATACCCAACTTTTCACAATTTTGTGATCTTTTATTAACTATTTGTCACTTTTAAATATTTGTTAGATTTACAAACTACGATGTATAACTTGTTCAAAAAAGGTACAGTCGTTAAAAAAAAAAGCTGCTTTTATCGACCTTTCACATTGGATACCCAACTTTTCACAATTTTGTGAACTTTTATTAACTATTTGTCACTTTTAAATATTTGTTAGATTTACAAACTACGATGTATAACTTGTTCAAAAAAGGTACAGTCGTTAAAAAAAAAAGCTGCTTTTATCGACCTTTCACGTTGGATACCCAACTTTTCACCATTTTTGATAACCTTTCTTAACTATTCGCCACTTTTACACTTTTAAATATTTGATAGATGTATAAACTATACATTACTATATGTATAACTTGTTCAAAAAAGGTACAGTTAAAAAAAAAAATCCAAATGATTATTCATTCATTACGCCACATATATACACCCGTATTCATAAACACCGCTATGCGGCGGCAGTGCGTATGCGCTCGCACAGCTGAGAAATCGCAATTCATAGGCAGCGCATAGCATTCGTCGTCGCTATGCAACCGCTTCTCGACCACTGGGAACTGTCTGACTCGAACGTCGTGCGTATTACACATTTGCGGCTTGACCAATAGCGGGTCGTGAATCTTGCAATGCTATCGCACTGCCAAGGACTCGCTAAGTGGCGTTTATGAATCCGGATATTGATGGTTCTGCATCGCACTGCGTTCGTTCGACGCTTTGCAGTGCGACAGCACATGCAGTGCGTAAGCGGATTTTATGAATACGGGCCGTAGTAATGATGATTATAGTTTTTATCAGTATTTTGCCAGTCATTGGTTATTTGCGAATCGAATGGCATAGACAGTAGAACAATCGGATGAACAGATACTTAAGCGGCAATTTTCGAATGAATGATGGCGCCTTGACGTTGTATACAAGTTGTATGGGCCGAGTTATGGCGAGTCGCACCTTAATCACAATTCTTTCTTTTTTCCAAATTCTTCTGTCGCTGCTTCTGTGAAGCGGTAATGTCAAAACAATGTTGCTTGCCTTCTTGCCTTTATTCCCATCGAGACAGCGGACATTATGTCCCACGGATTAATACCGGCTCAACTTGGGAAACGTTGTTTTATTGTTGTTTAGGGTTTGATAAGTTTTTGTTTCGTAGAATGGGCAGGTGTTGTTTCCAGGTAAAACCGTTACCGCCTTAATGCATTTCTAGTAATATTTAAATGCGTGAAATGTTGCGTATACCTGAATTCATAAAAGCCATAGACTAATCGTCGATATTTTTGTTCGGTTTTGATGTTTGATTGTTTGTGTGAAAAGTGCGCTAGTGAATTGAAAGTGCTTTTGACGGATTTGGCGGTAAATAATTCGAGTTTTATTCACAAAAGCTGTCAATATAATATTAAATATAATTTTTTTGTACATCTTATTTGCCAATTATAAGAAATTGTAACCTAAACTAAAAAACGGGTGTTAGTCCCGTGTGGGATATTCTGTTCGGTCAACGTACTTTGTCGATCGGGCGGCAACGCGTGTCCGCACGTTTGACCTACAGAACTGAATGTGTTAACACCTGAAACTATTCTGCAAATGAAAGACCATCGTCTTCTGATGAAGAACATTTTCTATTTTTTTTTTCTTTGACGGATCTTAACAACGATGTACGATTTGTTTTCCATGACACTACACCACAATACTACTTATGATAGTTTATTTTTACGGTTAAAGTAAGAGTGCGTTGTACGAAAGTCTGTGTGCGAAGTGGAATATATTTCATTAGAAATATATTTAAAATTTATGATCCATTTATAACAAAAGCCAAAAATATTCTTCCACTTTTTGCCAAATTGTAGTGAAAGTATGCTAAGAAAACTTGATGTCCGTTCTAAGCAGAAATATTGGGCATTAACCTGCTCTATTTGTATTGATTATACAGAGTGTTCCAAGACCATTCCCGAAGACTTAAGGGGGTGTTTATGTTCCCTGTTACATGTAAGAAAGTGTATAAAAAAATGCGAATTTTTTTGCTTGCTAGCGCGCGGCACGGCTCCGCTAGCAACCGAACTTATGACGAGCGATTTCATATTATCACGTAAAGTTTACAAGTATTTACTCTGAAACCATAATGAATTTTGATATGAGGTCAAAAAAAATCATGTTATAATCGCGGGGCCAATAAACTGGATTTTTTATCGGGAATGGTCTTAGAACACGGTGTAATAATAAACGGTGCGGTGGTTTTAGGTGGCTCAACCTCATACAATTAGTGAACGCCCAGAAACAAGTCGAGATGTGGACGGTGCTATTTTTCCAATGTCAAAGTTAATTTCATTAGATTATCATTCATTAATATTTCGACGTCAGATAGGCGAGGCGCAAACCGCAACTTTAGTTTTTTACAAATGTATACAGTTTAGAAACGATAATTTTGCCAAGTCACAGAGAGCGCTGGTGACATCTACTTAATTACAGAGTTTATTGACATCGATCTTTAAAATGATGATATTGAGTGCTTTTCCAGTGAATTACGACGTTTGTTACTTTGGGCGGCATTTGCATTGTATTTTCATTACTAAATAGTGATTGATAATCTATTCTTAGGAGTTTAGCAATCTATAAACCACTAAGTATACTATATGGTATAAGCTATTTGAAATTAATGACTGTAAAATATACTCTCTATTTTGTCCTCGAAAACTTCCAAAATGATTACTAACTCTGTAATAGAATTAGAATTACTTCTTCAGCGGTGGTTCCTTTGCAATGTTTGTATTTTTTATATTTTTTCAATGCCTGATCGCGTTTTTCCTCTAACCTTAGGAAAACCGGGAAACCGGGATAATTTACCTATTCAGTTTCCTGCTATTTCATAGTAATATTTTTAGGACGGTCAGAAGCATCAAAGAGTCACTACAAGTTTATTTATTTATTTAACAGGTTTCTCCGTGTACACATCACAATTAAAGTAAAAAATTAAACTACTAAAACAAAAACAAAAAACATTAACAATAAAAAAACAAAATATAACTAGAACCAATCATGAACAAACTATGTTAAAAAATTAAAATAATGCCTCCAGGCAAACAATAACGAATAAATAATTAGACTGCTCTCCCGATTGGACTATACTTGTATACGCCGGTACGACACGTTAACCGCCTAAATAACGCGTGCTTCCGCGCTCTAGTAAAACGGTCCAGAACAAAGAAACCAATATCTCTGAGTCTCTCGATCCTCGATAAAACCGCGAATAACTTTATAAAAATAAAACAACGTACGGACTTGCCGCCTAAACTCGAGTGTGTTAAAGCCTAACATCCCTAATACAAATGCTGATGGATACGTATTAGGAAAACTTTCAGGATAATATCCATACCTACGGAGATAGAGGTATCTGAGGAACCTCCTATGAAAATTTTCATATAGCGGAACCCTTTGAATGTGTTGTGTGTGCTCACGGCAGCGTCCAAACGAACACAATGGCGAGGTCCACCGAGCTGTTTTCGTTTACGGCAAGAAATATTTCGTTAATAGGTAAATCACATTCACTATCTCAATAATGGGTAGAATTTACAAGTATTTTAATATTCAGGATAAAATGTGCGTATCTGTTTGAAATTTGCATTTCTTTCCTATTTTTTTGATTTTTTAACACACTCGGTGCCAATTTTTTTACACACGGATTTTTTAACACACTCGTGAAAGGCATTGACCAGCCATTGTTTTCATTTTTCATTTTAGTTCGACTTTGATATTTAATTTTTTATGTAAAACGTGCGTTTATGCGAAATACGAGTTTTATTTACAAAAGCTAATATTAAATATAAACAAGAATGGCTTTGACACCTGTAAAAGTAAAAATTAAAGTCTACCTGTTTAGTTATAATTTTTCTTAATTTTGAAAAAAATAAAATATTTGTGAAAGTATAAAGAAAAGTAGACGTTCTACTATTTAATGGTATTTCACTGGTCGTATCTGGTTGAGCGCGAATATTTTATAACCCACGTTTTATGAATACATACAGGATGTTCCGAGACCATTCCGGAAGACCAGCGCAGATGACTCGAAATCGTCTTATTGCATTTCTATTTATATTT
Organism: Neomicropteryx cornuta; assembly: GCA_020383195.1. Classification (NCBI taxonomy): domain Eukaryota; kingdom Metazoa; phylum Arthropoda; class Insecta; order Lepidoptera; family Micropterigidae; genus Neomicropteryx; species Neomicropteryx cornuta. The sequence continues at coordinate 9,862,515 of JAHKQU010000024.1, forward strand.
TAAACGGTGGAGTGTCGCTTATACCTGAATTCATGAAAAGCATAGAATGTCGACATAGCTGTACCCATGGGTTTTTCGTTCGGAGCGGAATGCGGGTGTTTATGTTCTATTATGAGTAAGAAATTGTATCGAAATGCGAAAATAATTCATCCCGTAAATACCTTTCGCGTCAGTCAGCTGTCGTGAGTATTACAAGAACCGTATGATATCACGTAAAGTTTACATTTTTCTTCTTTTTGTAAACCATGACGTATGTTGATATACCGTCTTTACAAGTAATACTTGAAATCGCATTTCTGTATTAAAAACCTGTATTTAAAATTTGGAGGTGTGCTCTGAATGTATGTAATATGGTCACAGCAAATATTTGTATTTTTTCTGTCTGGTTTTTACAAAATTAAATATTTTTTTTTAAAAATTTGTAAGAACTTACTTTACAGGCCAAGAACTTATGGTTATCACCCTGCGACTTTAAAGTGATAAAATATTGCAATGTGATATAAACTTTATTGTTTTTATAATTAAAAAATGTTTAAACAAATAAAAAACATTTAACGATGTATTGACATTGATTAATCTTATATAGATTTATGTATATCTGATTGGATGTTTCAACTCGATAAGTAAAAATTTCAGGAACTTTTTTTTGCAAAGATCTAATGTTACCTCAAAGACGCCACGTCACTTTTTTTTACCGTTGCCGTAGTTGCCGAGTACTGCAGTGACCCATTTCCTAAACTCGACCATAACTTTACGCTCTAGGAAATGCTAGTATTAGTTGGTAATGACGAAGATTCCCTTTTGTTTGACCTGTTTAGACCTAACTTTGGTCTCACATGATTTTGAGAGTAAAATCGTTTTTCAAAAACAATATTTTTAAAAAACTTCACTTCAATTATTGATTATGTTATAGCGTTTTTTAGGCGCCGAAATTATTTACGAAACAGTGTGCCATCTGCCACTCGGCAAAATTAGCTTTTCTAAATTGAACATTTGTGGTTTATGCGGTTTGCGTCTAGGATTAAAATTAGCGCCATCTACGCCCCGGAATCATTTCTTGGGCGCCTACTTAAGTATGAGCTGTCTAAAAACCACTATAATTAAATTAATCTCGTACATTAGTGACAGATGTATGGGATATCCGGAGATATTGCTGGTTATAATGTAAAAAGGCCCTAAGAGCCGAACGTCGCCCGCGATTTAAACGTCACGACCCAAAGAGGTGAAGTCTTGGGTTTGCTAGTCGATCGATTGATAAGTTATGATTTTTTCATTATTCTAGAGTTATTCATAAATTGGTCCCGAAAAACGGAGCTCTGCGTCTGTTATTTTCCCTCCGGCCCGATATACGAATTTCTGCTGTTGCGCGAAGGAGGGATGCATTGTACGAATTACTCTTAAGGATTTTAAGTGTGTATAATGTATTATATTAAAACGTCTGTTAATAACGATTATTTTAACAGGTTGCAACTATTTGTAAGATTCTTTTAGGTATAAGTCTTAATAGTAGGGACGCCGAGCGTCAAATTTTTAATTATCTGTCCGACACTTTTAATTTAATACAATTTCGTAAAGGCTGTTGATATGATTAAATGATTTTATGATATTATTACATTGTTTTTTATTTATGTGGTTTGCGTGCTGGCTTGTTGGCTGAAAAGGTTTTTAGGGTAAGGCACATACCTAAATACTAAGTATTTTACAGGTTTTCGAAGACGTTAGGAGAGTTATCCACAAGAGGTGATCTAGTTTATTAAAAGTTTCGCAACGCTATCTTAACATACTGTCTACCAATCCACATATTTGTTTGTTCCAGGATGCCTGGAGGTATTATTTTAATTTTTAACGTTTTATTTAAAATAACGTATTTTTATAAATCGTTTCGTTAACGCGTCGTCGCACCATGACGCTTTGGAACTTGACTGTACCACGAGTTTCCCTAGTTTAAATAGTGAAAATAGATGCGGAATTCTCGGAAATCGTGTAATCTGCGCCTCGACGCATGCAAGAACATTCACGCTTGCTTGACCGTATTTCCTAATAGGTTAAATATATTTATTTATTTATTAAAAGAATTATAAACAGCGAAATTAAACAAGTTTACAGGTAATATACTTTTACATAACATATGCCGACAAGTATAATTCCCAGATTGTAAGTCATGAAATAGTGTGAGAGAAGTGTGAATAATTGTGTGATATGTGAGCGTGTGAATGAAGTAAGGTAGGAGAGTGAAAAGTGGAATGTTAGGATGAGTGACAAGCGTACGTCGCAAAGTTATATAAATATTTAATGATTTCAGGAAGAAAAGATGGCACATAGTTCTAAATAATATCACTTAAATTGTTTAATAAGGTCCTGAATTCTATTACGCACGGCAAACTGTGCGTAACTTGAATTACATTTATTAAGCATCATTGTTTCCCTATTTACTCCAATCACGTGTGTCACTGATCTGACCTAACCTAAACCCTCGGTTGCGTGACTTTAATGTAGCATTGTTTATTTTCTTTTCATCCAACGAAAAATAGCGGTGACTACGGTACGATTTAATACTTCCATAAAACGTGCGGTAATTAACTTCTTTATTAGGTAGATTTCTTTAGTAAACCTACCTATTACAATGGGTACCTACCATGTTACGACTTCTGGATAATGTCGACATATCTTCGCGTTTCACATCCCCTAGAACCCATCTTATCTATATCACTTTCTTGCGGACACGATAACTGCCGTAATTTTACACCAATCACTTTCAAATTGATACATAAAATTTGAGGGCACAAAATCTCGGTTCAGTTTGTAAATGGACAAAATCAGAATGGGGGGGGGGGGTACATTATAAATCAATACATTTTTTTTACCAAGATATACTTATGCTATTCAATTACTTTATGTAATGACTCCTCAGTAAATTTTCTACTTTTCTCTAGGAGCCGTGACCAAATCAAATCAAAATTCAAATTCAATGTCGCTGTCGTGACCTTTATTTCATATATATTAATAAGCAGTTTACATGTCCTGGAAGAGTCTGCCGACTCGTCTACCAGATACTCACTAGTCTATACTTTATCTAGCAACATGTTACTTAATTATTATTTTTTTATTACACACCTTAACCTATAGTTAAAAACATTACATTAACAAGAAGAATGAATTAAAGAATATAAGTATAATTTTAGATCTTTTTTTACATCATTATTTTTTTTAATTTCTAAAGGTAAGGTAAAGGTAATAACGGGTGTTTTTTTTAGAGGTGTGGTTTTCAATCTGGCACTACTTTTTTCGTAGTTGGTGTTTTTGACAGCTGTCACTTGATTTATGCTCAGTTTAGTTTGCCATTTCATAATGAATAGACTTACTCCTGAACAACGTGGCGTGGCCTCCAAGATCGTGCGATTTAACACCGCTGGACTATTTTTTGTGGGGTTATGTGAAGTCGCTTGTCTACGCAGATAAGCCGGACACGATTAACGCCTTGGAAGAGAATATTCGGCGCGTTATTGCTGACATACGGCCCAACTTGCTGCAAAAAGTGGTTGAAAATTGGGCCTCTCGGCTGGAATTTGTTCGAGTCAGCCGCGGCGGCCACTTACCCGAAATCATTTTTAAAACATAATGGCAAACCCTTATCTTTATAATAAAACTAAATTCTTAGCCATAACATCAAATTATATGCGTTTTATCTCTTCTTGAAAACCACGCCTCTAAAACATCCTATATATTAGTACTCACCTACTTTGAAACGGCTACGCGAATGGAGGATTTTATTTCCGCTAAGATAATACGACCTCAGGATACTTATCTAAATACGTCTAGAACGATTGAAAGTGACAGTTTTATTGTCACCAGCATCGGTAATGAAGTACTAAACTGTAAGGGACTGTGTCCGGTTGCACAGTCGAGGGTTTGGGTCATTTTTTTTACCTCGCCGACAATGCTGAACTCGCTTTTGAGGTTTTTTGATTCCTACGCTGACGAATGGCATATTTTAATTTTCGATTTATGTACCCGTATTTTGTTTTCGTCGAATTTTCTGCCGTGCGACCGAATTTATGGATAAATTCGACCAAAAATAAAAAAAATGTTATGTCGTTAGGTTTATACCGCCAAAACCCGAATCGAATATCGATTTTTAATGCATGAATTAATTAACTTTACCTCCGTTCAGGTTGCAACGACACGTTTAACCTGTTACTTGTTACCTGTTACTTTGATAACGACATCATTAAAATATGTTCGCAATAAAGAGTATTAAATAACATTTTTCATACATAAAAAAAATAGTCTGCGCTGTTAAGTGTTCGATAGATCACTCGGAACGAAGTTGCCATTAAAAAAAAACCCAAAATCAATTAAAAACCTGTTTCCAACGGACTTCAATGATCATATTGTATGTATCATAAATTGTGTGTATCTAGTTTTATATACAGAATGAACTTTTTCTCGTCACATCCTTTTACGGGTTTATTCTACACTTTTGTTTGACATTTTTTCCAAATTATTACATATTTTCTTCGGTACAAAATAATAGGTTCGACGTTTGGTTTTCCGCGCCGTGCCGTGTCGCGACACATTTAAGGCGCCACCAGTCCCTATAACGTGTTTTGTAACGTATTTTGGTGCATTTTGTTGAAGTTATTCCCAACAAATGGCTAAAACTAAAAATACCACAATATTCTACATATATTCATTTAGTCCTTTGCTTAAAAAAAAAACGAAATACACCTTATTATAGTAATGAAAATAAATAAATAAGAAAGTGTTGTTTTTTTCTTGCAACGATTTTCTTTTAAGTTGTGTAAGTGACGCGAATCTAATTTTTCTTTCTAAAGATAGACAATATAATAATCTAGGACATTACTTAAAAAAAAACATTTTTTTCAAATGATAATAATTATTTAAATACAAAAAACATGTTTCATCGATTCCAAATGAGTCGGCGAGTATATCCGTCTCTTTTCTACACGTCAATGTTCGATTAAAGCCTACTCTTTCTAATCTCAAGGACAAACGCGTCCCGGGGCGCCTTAACTACTGGTAGTTTGAAGTCTAGAAGAATCGCGTAAAAGGATATTCATGAGAAAAAGTTCAACCTGTATACAGGTTGAACTTAAAGTCGGCAGTGTCATTATGGGCATAAAACTGAACAATTTTCATATAGCAAACAAAAAAAAAAAAACCATGTAAAAATATAAATATTCTATTGAACATTTGGTTCAATGTTGTGTTCCTGACCTATCCAATTGACCTACAATACAATATTTGCGCGCGGGAAACTACCCGTCGTTCATGTCGTCTATACGTTCGTAGGGAGTCACTCGGTTTCTGGATTTTATTAGGTAACCATACTTTAAAATATTTTTAGGACTCTTCCTTTAGCCATTTTAGATGAGTTTTTTTTTTGCTTCATTTACAAAGTTGTACAAAAATTGTTTAATTTCATAAACACTCCTTAAATATCCTTAAATACAAAGGATACAAAATCAGACCAGGGCAGCGGGAATGGGGGGGGGGGGTCTAAAAAGTGAAATTTTGCTATAACTTTCTTAATATAATAAGATATCGAACCTCTTTATTTTTTTATGATTCCTTAGATAAAAGCCTAAAACTTATTACCAACAACCATTAGTCATAGGAGTGGAAAATTTGAGGTTTTAAAAAATTCAAAATAATCCTTGGGGTGAAAAAAATTGGTTTTTTAAAATTCAAAAAATCATACCTCTCTTAATATGCACAATATCAAATCCTTTAAAAATGTTAATTATGGGCCTATAATTTCCCTACAACTTTTATTTGAAACAATTTTTGATATGAGCAACCCTTACGGCGCAGTATGAAGAGGGATTCAGTATACGCACTCTCGCTGCGCAAGCGTAATTACTGCGCGGCGGGGTGGGTTGAGGTGAGAGGTGAGGTGGTTGTTTGATACGAGTTCGCCTATCGACTACTTTGATCTCGTGAAATCTACCTCCGCCTCCGGCTTGCTGAAAGGGATTTTTGGATCATGCTAATGTCGACCTTAAATCCTTTAAGTGAAAGTGTTGATCGATAGTTGCCGCGGCGTGCGAGTGATGTCGCGTCGAAATATATTGTGCCAAAATTTAGTGACTTTTAATTATCTCTAAAACTAGAATAAAATTTCAAAGGTGGCTTTGCTAACTAGTTGGACTGTCATTTTATCCACAATTTATACAAATTTTCGGGTAAATTGTATGCTGCATTAGCGAACTAGAAGGAATAAATAAAAGTGAACACATTTTTTATTAAATTTATATTTCAAAAACGAAAATAAATTTCAAAAATTGGTCTCCAAAAAGTATAAGATAAGGGTTCAGTGTTTAATATGCTATAAACCACTCCTCTAAATACTTAGTGGTTGAGGAGTGGTGCATCACCACAAATGTGGATTTTTTGAAGATTTTCCGCCGCTAGCTTGTCGCAATGTTTTGCCACACACTTGTCGCAATGTCGCCACACACTTGTCGCAATGTGTCGCCACACACTTGTCACAATGTTTCGCCACACACTTGTTGCAATTGTCGCCACACACATGTCGCAATGTTTCGCCACACACTTGTCGCGATATGTCGCCACACACTTGTCGCGATGTGTCGTCACATACTTAGCACAATGTTTCGCCACACACTTGTCGCGATGTGTCGCCACATACTTGTCGCAATTGTCGCCACACACGTGTCGTATTGTGTCGCCACATACTTGTCGCAATTGTCGCCACACACGTGTCGCATTGTGTCGCCACATACTTGTCGCAATTGTCGCCACACACGTGTCGCATTGTTTCGCCACACACTTGTCACGATGTGTCGTCACATACTTATCGCGATGTGTCGCCACACACTTGTCGCAATGTTTCGCCACACACTTGTCGCAATGTGTCGCCACACACTTGTCCCAATTGTCGCCACACACTTGTCGCAATGTGTCGCCACACACTTGTCCCAATTGTCGCCACACACTTGTCACGATGTTTCGCCAGACACTTGTCGCAATGCGTCTATCGAATAATGATTTAGCGTCGCGGGCTATGCACCATTCTAAAGTATCACAGATCCAGCCTACACCAGCCAATGGTTAACATTCCAGCTGATGGCGTGCGGAGGGGTCCTCTTCGCAGCGACGGGCGCGGCCGTGGCGGTCGTGGGTTACCTGTACCGGAGGCTGACGTTCGTGCCGCCGCTGCCGAAACTGCTTCTTGACAAATGGTGGGGACCTGGTTTAAGGAGACAGACTGACCAATCCATCAGGCCTTTCATTGTCAATTTTAGCGAAGAGGTATGTTAAAGCGCGTGTACACGCTGTGATCAGCGATTACAATAATATTATTAATTTATTGGCTTTTAAATTTTACAAATGTTTTATAGCTCTCGTACTAAGAAAGTCTTTAATAAAGATTTAAAGTGCACTGAAATTATTAAGACTTTACCCTTTTTTATTTATTTAATTTTAAAAGAAATCTACAGATTTAAATAGTAATTTACATTAACATATGAAGAGAGAAAAAAACTTAATACGACATAAATCTAAACAAAGATTCCTACATTATGCTACTTAGATGATAATGTAATTAATAACATCTAAATAAAACATTTAAGAACGAAACTGGAGAAAAAGGCTGTTTAAAAAAACCTTAGATATACATTTTTTAATTTATTTATAACATCATTTTTTTTAAATTGAAATTTAGTTTGCTTTATGCAATCATGACAATTAATAAATTCATTAAACAAGAGGGAGATTCGAGGAGTAGGGAGTGAAGATTGGAGAGAAGAGGAACAAATTGGCGCCTTAAATACATTTAAATTACTTTTGTTTTCATTAAACAGAGACAGAATGGCCGGACAGGAGATTTTGTTCAAAAAGAGGGTATTTAAAAATGAAAGTTCGATTACAACGCGGCGCTCGCTCAAAGATTGTAATTGATAAATTGATAACGCATCTAATTGATTAGAGAATTCGACAACTCGGTAGAGATTTGACAGCGCCAATTCAGGTGCCTGAGAAAGTTATGTTGAATATTATCTATTCTGCTTATATACACTTTATGTGAGGGACTCCAAATGACAGAAGAGTATTCATTTTGTAAATCTACTCATTTTTGTATTAATTATTAAATTGGAGACGAAGAAATTGTTTTATTGGTTTGATCATTATATTTTTTTAATTATTGACTGTTTTGACTTTTATAATTCAGCTTTTCATCACTTTTATTATTTATAAACTATTAATTTCAAAATATGAACCTAGTAAATGTAAAACCTCCATAATTCTAGAAATTAAGATTTGAGTATTTTTTGTATAATACTGGTAAACATTTTTGATGTTCGTTTACTAATAAACATAAAATATTGCTTTAACTATGCGTTATAATTATGCAACAGTTTTATGTGCGTTTTGTAATACTTGCAATGAGTTATTTTAACCGTTGTAATAGCGTAATTTTAAGAAAAAACTTTTACGATTTGTGGTTAATTAATATCGTATATGCGAAATTCGGTAGATATTAATTATATAGGTGAAATTTTTCTCATGTTTTCATGGGGTCATTCTATACTTTAAACTGACAAAGACTTTTATTTTACAAATGTTTTAACGTGTTAAAAAACGTAAGTAAAAAACAGCAGAAAATAAAATGTTATTAAGGCGCCCCGGGACGCATTTGTCCTTGAGATTTGAAAGAGTAGGCTTTATTCGAACATTGACGTGTAGAAAAGAGACGGAGATACTCGCCGACCGCGAATTCGTTACATTTGGAATCGATGAAACATGTTTTTTGTATTTAAATAATTATTATCATTTGAAAAAAATGTTTTTTTTTAAGTAATGTCCTAGATTATTATATTGTCTATCTTTAGAAAGAAAAAATAGGTTCGCGTCACTTACACAACTTGAAAGAAAATCGTTGCAAAAAAAAAACAACACTTTCTTATTTATTTATTTTCATTACTATAATAAGGTGTATTTCGTTTTTTTTAAGCAAAGTACTAAATTAATATATGTAGAATATTGTGGTATTTTTAGTTTTAGCCATTTGTTGGGAATAACTTCAACAAAATGCACCAAAATACGTTACAAAACACGTTTTAGGGACTGGTGGCGCCTTAAGTAGCGTTTAAACGCACTCACTCGTTGCGACCGGTGCCGGTATGATAATAATAAACAATTTTTCAGTTTGTTTCCTACCTTGCTCAAACCACCGAGAAGAAATATGCTTTTTGTATGAAAACACAAAACATTGCATTTGATTAGTGAATCCTCAATTTTAAAGTATAAACGCGGCGCTAAAAAATTAAATGTAAAAGGTTTGATGGATTGAAAAGGGGTCAATTGATTTTTTATTGTTTACTAAAAACACTAAGAAGTTTATTGTTTTATTTTTTATTTGAACTCGCTTGTATCTTTTTCTTGAAAAGTTTGATTTATATATGTAAATCAGACCTTTAGTAAATAGGACGTTCTAGTTGATTCTTATTTCTTTAATCGAAATTTTCCATTAAATTTCCATTAGTTATATAAATTTAAATATTAGGTATGTGTTTCTTTCAGGTAATCTCCGATCTACGTTCCAGATTATCGAGAACAATCCTGACCGAGCCACTAGAAAGCGTGGGTTTCGCGTACGGAACAAACACCAAGTATCTGGAGGGATTTCTGGATTTCTGGGCGAAAGAATACGATTTTAAGGAGAGGGAGTCATATCTGAACACGTATCCCCAATTCAAGACCGTTATACAGGGTCTGGATATGCACTACATACGCGTCAAACCTAAGGCCAGTGACACACTATTCAATAACTTTAGTTCGCCTCGATAAAATAGATCGCGATTGTAACATAGTATAGCTTATACGCCGTTCATCTTCAGACAGCCCTGCAGGGCTAGTCTCAAAACGTCTCGCTCGCTAATCGCGACACATCCCTCGCACTACAGAGAAGTGTTTTTCTATCCATATTAGATTTATAATAATTACGCTATAGTTTGTATTAACCGACAACTAAATATCGAATAGTTTTTTTTTTAGCGTTAAAAAAAATCCATTCAAAATATTTTCTCGTAATGTAATGTTTATGCCCAATGTATATATATATATGTATATATCACTATAAGATATGTTTCTATACTATATGTAGTATAACACTATTTTTATATTGAATATTTATTTATTTATATCGAATATTTATTTACCTATATATTTAATAATTGTTTAATCATTTATTTGTTATTTTTTAATTGTTTCATTTATTTATTTTATTTTTTCATGTATTAAGTATTCTTGAGTAAACATTTAAATTGTATTCATGTGTGTGTGGGTGTGTTGGCAACGCAATTGGACTCTACAACTCGACAAACGTATTCCGTAAAAAAAATCACCAAATTTATTAACGTAGTGCGGTCTACGACTTTGAAAAATCAGCTTGCGGGTGCACCACTTGAAGTTTAGACTTCTTTGCGGCCGTTGTACTTATTGGGATGGGATGTTGGTCGAGAAACCGCGTCACGCGTTAGGAGTAATTTTTACGTTTGTCGAGTTGTAGAGTCCAATTGCTTTATTTACGAAATATGTTTGTCGCGTTGTATTGAGTATTCAGTATATTTATTTCAAAAAACAACTATACAGTTGTGTACGAAAGGCAGAAATGAGTAACATAAAACAATATAACAATAACAAGATACAAACTTTCTTTCTCAAATTGTAACGCAGCCATCGTCTCTTTAGGTACCGTCAAACGTGGAGGTCGTCCCAATAGTGCTGCTCCACGGCTGGCCAGGTTCTGTGACGGAGTACCTGAAAGTGATCCATCATCTCACCGAGCCCAGGGCAGATAGGGACTTCGTCTTCGAAGCGATCGTGCCCAGTCTTCCAGGATTCGCATACTCGCAGGCGAGTAAAATTATCATTTCGGTTAGCGCCACCCACAAAAAGTGAACAGCCACCTATTTTCCCATCAAATTTTATCGAATGAACGGTTATAGATGGATTAGGTTAGGCTTGATGGATGGGAAGGTTCACAGCTGAGAGTAAATGGCAATCAACAAGAAAACAAATATATTGCCTCTTGCATTTCTTACCCTGACACTTAACCACAGTTGTGATAATGGAAAAAAGGTTGCCAGTAACAAAAACTGGGGAAATTGGAGAATGGTAATTTTGCAATATATAATAATCATAAAATAGTAAAAATTTATAGAATAAATACTAATATGATAGAGTATTAATTTAAACAACTTAATTTATAGGGTAACGTCGGAACAAAATGCAATTGCATCGTTGCTAATGTAAGGGTTCGAAAGACCAGTATTGAGTGTCGGTAAATTAAAATCTGGTCGCTTTCTGCGTTTTATAATGCGGAACTTGCGAATATTTCCTATTTAATTTTTGACCCTGAAGCATTTAGTGGCCAGGAAGCAGACAGAAGTTAGAAGTGGGGAAGTACTTGAAGCTCCAAGCATGGTCCTCGGTTAGGTCGAAAGGACCATTCCGTCGGAGTACCATTAGAGAGTGGAATCATCTCAACTGCAGACTCTTCAAACCTTTCCCAGCTAAGAAAACGGATAAAACATTTGTCTTTCAAATAACTCCAAAGTATTTGTAATTTTTAAATAAATAATTGAACATTCAGGTCGAGGAATTTGAATTTGTAATGATGGTAATTGTAATATTTCCGCAGGCTCCGGCTAAGAAGAGGATGGGTTCGTCGGAGATGGCCATTGTAATAAGGAATCTCATGCGTCGCCTGGGTTTCTCCCGGTTTTATGTCCACGGCGGAGATTGGGGATCGATGGTCGGGTCGTATATTGCCGTGTTCTTCCCGAAGGTCGGTTTAGTTATAAATATTGATTATACTTCTTCATCCCGTTCATCCCGTAAATACTGTTGGTATACAGATCGCTCAACTAAAAAGAATGTATTTTATATAAATATAAAACGGCTCCATCTGAATCTCTTAGCTAAGAATCAAAACAAATACGACTTAAGCCTTAAGTCGAACTTAAGTCAGTGTTAAAATACCGCTGCTAGGAGCGATTTCAGTACATTTTATATTTTCTAACTAATTAAAATTGACTAGATTTGCATATTTTGAAAATCTTCAATTCAAGCAAATCCTAGTAATCCTACAGCTGACAACATAACCTCAAACTGTCAGATGACGCGTCATATGTCAAAAGTGACGCGACAGTGGCGACAGATATTGTATACACAAACCATAGCGGCGAGTAGCGAACTAATCACGACAAACAAAGTAACTGAAATACACAATTCAATTTAGGTCATGCTTAAAGGTTAAGTTGATCCTAACTAAGAACGACTTTAAAAGCAAGGACTGAAATTTCGGCCCTTAGTCGCCTACAGTTTGCAAGCCGATGAGCTGTCTAAAAAACACTATTTATTTACTTTTAGCCTAGACGTAAACCACATAAAAGAATAAATGTTTACAATTATAAAAGCTTATCCAGACGATTCACAGATGGCGCTTTGTGTAATGTTCAATATAAACTTATCGAATTCACGGCCATCTACCGTTAAAATTAAAAACTGTGTGATATTTTTTCAATAAATTATTTAAGGCGCCCCGGGACGCATTTGTCCCTGAGATTTGAAAGAGTAGGCTTTATTCGAACATTGACGTGTAGAAAAGAGACGGATATACTCGCCGACTCATTTTGAATCGATGAAACATGTTTTTTGTATTTAAATAATTATTATCATTTGAAAAAAATGGTTTTTTTTATGTAATGTCCTAGATTATTATATTGTCTATATTTAGAAAGAAAAATTAGGTTCGCGTCACTTACACAACTTAAAAGAAAATCGTTGCAAGAAAAAAACAACACTTTCTTATTTATTTATTTTCATTACTATAATAAGGTGTATTTCGTTTTTTTTTTAAGCAAAGTACTAAATTAATATATGTAGAATATTGTGGTATTTTTAGTTTTAGCCATTTGTTGGGAATAACTTCAACAAAATGCACCAAAATACGTTGCAAAACACGTTTTAGGGACTGGTGGCGCCTTAATGGAATGTTTGAGACTTGATGCTACATCTACATATTGATTTAGTAATTAAAAAGTGCTCTCCAACTTTTTTTTAGTAGGTGAGTCTACACCGAATGCGTTGTTCACTCTAGTAAGGGGGGATTTTTTTGGGGGGATTTGCTCTCAGAATGTTAAGGTTTTTGTACCAGGGAAATACTTATAATTGGCTAATGTTTTATAATTATCAGAGAAAATAAAACCTATTTCTAAATTTAGCATTTTTAAAAAAGAGATTAAGACTTCTAGGAAAAAATATATATATAGTTTTGAAGAGTTTTAATTAATCTCTTTTCAGTTTTAATTATATTTATGTAAATTTTGTTTTTTTGTATTTCCTGTATATACTTTATTAGATCTCTTTAAATATTTATATCTCTGGTTTGTTAAATTAAATTTGTTTTATTTTGTTTCTTAAAAATCTTTTTGTGTAGTTTTATTTTAGTGTATTCATTGCCTATTTTTTTCTATCTCCATTGATGTAAATTAATAACTTTCATGTCATTCCCATGTACATTTTTGTATATATTGGAAATTAAATCTTATCTTATCTTATCTTATAAAAATGTTTTTATTGTAATAATTGTATGTTTAGCTGTAAGTTTTTTGTAGTCTAAAAATAAATAAACTGCAGATTTTGAACTGATTCTTGACCCTTTTAAATCCGCATTTGAAGAAAGAAGAAACGTCCAAAGAAGAGATGGCAGTACCCAGTGCATCAGGGACGAATTGGTGAACGCGTATGAAATGGGAGGATTCAACGAATAATAGGGCAGAATGGGAAAGCGAAACTAAGCAAGGCGGTACTTTTGGTTTTTTACTAAAAAAATAAGTTAACTTAGATTATTTGATACTTTTTTAGTGAAAATACCGCCCTGTTTATTTTCGCATTCTCATTCCGCCGTTCCATTCCAATTGCGTTCACTAATCCGTCCCTGATGCACCGGGTACTGTCATCTCTTCCTTGGACTTCTTGCTGACATTGCCAGTTCAGAATAGATGGTATTAGAACCGGTTTTGACGGATGCTTCTCTCGCAGGAAGTGCTCGGATATCATTGCACGCTCGCGCCCATCAGGCTGGGCGTGGGGACGATCAAGATGTTACTGGGCAGCCTGTACCCCCCGCTGCTGGTGGAAAAGGCCTACCAGGACAGGATATACCCATTGAAGGATCGCGCCAGGTTCGCCATCGAAGAAACGGGATACATGCACTTGCAGGCCACGAAACCGGATTCAGTCGGTGAGCCAATCTCCATTCAAGAGTTGTGACTCACTTATTTGTAGATAAAGAAGAGAAATATTACCACCATATAATATCAACTGCTTCTATGCATTGCTTAGCACTAGTAAATTATTTAACCAGAACCTGACGTCTTACAGCTAGGCCCTACAGGCGTCATTAAAGACATCTTCTCCACAGGCGTCTGTGGTACCAACTTGTGATGGGTATCTTCATTTACTATCTCTACTTGTGCCCGCGGCACTTTTAGCCTATTAGCTGTGCGCTTTGGATAGTCATAGAGGCGAAAGTGGGTTGCGGCTTCACCCCCCCCCCTTAAAACCCCCCTTTACTTTCCTATTTCCTGAATTTGTGATATATTTAATACTAGCTTCTCCCAAATTGATTGTTTTTCAATAACTTTGTGCCTAACAATAACAACTAGATTAAGTTAAGCGGTGTGGTTGGCAATTTTGTTTATTTTACAGGAGTAGCCCTTCGGGACTCGCCCGCCGGCCTGGCCGCGTACTGCTTGGAGAAGTTCTCCGTTGGAACCAACCCCGCCTGGAGCGCGCTGCCGGACGGGGGCCTGACGGACAAGTACTCCTCGGTGGACCTAATCGACAACCTGATGCTGTACTGGACCACAGGATCTATAACCAGCTCCATGAGGATATACGCCGAGTCCTTTGGCAGGGATATGGTGCTTCTGAGGTAATATTTCACCATCATTAATAAAGTCACCAGAGGGTTTAAAAATCTTTGATTGGGTCATAATTGGCCTTACAGACGACACAATTTGTCGGATTCAACTTCCAACGAAACCGATAAATTGTAACGTCTGCAAGTTACTTGTCCAACTTAATTATTATTTGTAACAAACATTTTCGGTTGGGTGGGCTGGTCATCCAACTTGATCCAACTGTCTGATAAATTGTAACGTGTGAAGGTTTTCCTATTTTTTCCTTAATTTATTATAGGTATAGCAGGATCTATGAAGATGTCCTCTCTGCTAATTTTATTTGTATCGTTTTAGGCACCCTGTCACGGTACCGTCAGCGGTGGTCAACTTCAGGCACGAGATAATATACTTCCCCGAGTCGTTGGTGCGCGAGCGCTTTCCCAACTTGGTGCAGTTCACGCACCACGACTTCGGCGGACACTTCTCGGCCTTCGAGCATCCGAAGGAACTGTCCGAGGACATATGGGGCGCAGTGGACAAGATGAGGAGAACGAAATGAAGGGGCTTAAAATGACGGTTTTATTTTTTTTGTTATGGCCTACAAATTGTTGCCTGCGACAAGAAGCCTTTTTCGATAGACGGAAAGGTGTAAACCAGGGATTCCCAAACTATTTTGGGCAAGATACTCCTTTTCCAAAATGAACTGAGTGATACCTCAGACCCCAAATACTTTAAAAATACTTTGTTAAAATACCGATGTTTCCGAGTTATTCTGCTACTCGGGGCGGAGACAAATCCAACAAATCAAAGATCATAAAAATCCGTCAGTTCTTGAGTTATAAATGGTGTGACTAACCCGACTTTGTTTTATTTATGAGTTATGCCGCGAGATATGTGTATTTAAATAATTAATGACGAAAAAAAACGCGTCATCGCAAGTACGGGTGCCTTTTTGAAAAGCTTTTTCACGTTACTATAACAATAGATTTTTATCGTCTCAAACCTAAACGACCAGTCTTTGTGCCATATCATACTGAAATAATGATCCAACAGTGACTGCGCGTTTATATAGTAGGTATAAAGTACCCAGAAAGCCCCCCGGCGACGACAGACGTGATCCGTTTGACAAATGGCGACAATCTGTGGTACCTACTCTACGTTGTCTATACATGGCGTTCCAAGACCATTCCCGAAGATTTAAGATGGCGTTTGCATTCCTAATTACGCCTAAGAAATTGTATAAAAAAATGCGAATAAAATGAATGCCTAAATGTATGCATTTTATCAAAGCGCTACCGTGAATTTCTTTTTTGTGGTGCAGCGCGACGAATTTTGATATGAGGTCAAAACAAAACATGTTTGAAATCGCAGGGTCAATTAGTGGGATTTTTTGGAACTTGGAACTGGTCTTGGAACACGCCAAAGATATTCGACTGCTGGCAGTCAACACATTTAGAACCTTAATAAGTGAATGGTGGCAGTGGTACTAAACGCTCACTTATGTATTTCTGATAAATTGTTATCTCGAAGTCGGCAATTGCCGAGGGTAAATTCCTTTAAAGTCTTATAATCCCTAATTCTCAATAATTATTGTATTGTTGTCATGTGTATATTACGTAAAGGAGTCATTAAAAACTTTGCTGTGTATGTTTAACACAAAACAATTACACACAACACAACGCAACATACACATAACACAACACAACATACACATAACACATATATGAGTCGTAGAGAATCAAAAGCAGCAATGCTAAAATTATCATTTAAGGAATTTGTATTGATTTAGAAAATAATAATCTAAATAATAATAAAACGCGTTTAAAATATTAGGTTGGAATCAAAACACGCAATCTGCAGCCATGTTAGAATTACTTATATTACTGATATTAAATTATTATTAAGAACTACAACTCTGTGTTTTATTGAGACATCATTAGCAACATGTTGCAAACAAAATACTTGTACGCTCTGCAAGAAACTTATCTGTAGATAAAGAGACATGTTGTTGCGTCTACAGTTCGATTCTGGTTATAGTTATTTGTACGCAAAAACGAACGTGTTTTGTACCCTTGACGGACTATTTGGTTACCTGTACTAAAGTTTTTAGTAGGGTCAACCAACGTTTCGGTAGGGAAACAAAATGACGGCATAGGCGGGAAGCGCGAGGTGTGTTTGCAAATCTACTACAGATCGTTTAGTGACGCAACAAAACAGTTTTATAATGCGTTTCGGTAGGGAAACAAAATGGCGGCATAGGCGGGAAGCGCGAGGTGTGTTTGCAAATCTACTACAGATCGTTTAGTGACGCAACAAAACAGTTTTATAATGCGTTTCGGTAGGGAAACAAAATGGCGGCATAGGCGGGAAGCGCGAGGTGTGTTTGCAAATCTACTACAGATCGTTTAGTGACGCAACAAAACAGTTTTATAATGCGTTTCGGTAGGGAAACAAAATGGCGGCATAGGCGGGAAGCGCGAGGTGTGTTTGCTAGTCTTAATTAGCAAGTAGCCACAACAAATTAACTCAGAGTTCGTTATTTCTTCCAGTGCAATTTGCAAGACTCAGTTTCAAAAACATATAGATTCTAGTTCAAATCACAAAGCTTCTAGTTCGGCACTGTCAATCCCCATGTGGCAGAGAAATAAATAAATATGGTTGTAAAGTTACCCGTATTGCAGTATCTCTTCTGTACTGCATGTGTCAAATTATAACACCGACGTTGGCTCATCAATGTATTGAAAAAGATCGTTCTAATAACTACATGGAGTGTTCTTTCGTGTAAAACATATCCGGCGAAGCGTTATTCAGAAGTCCCTGCAAACATCCGAACTACAATACAACTTTTTCAGCGAATCGTTCGCCGATTTCGGATTACAACAACTGAAAAGTTTCAGCGACGAAAGTTCGCTCCGCGCTTCAGGAAACTCTCCACCTCGCGACGGGGCAAGCCACTCAACTCAACTCAACTTTGGATCATTTCAAAGTTTGCTTTTATAGAGAAAAGTAAAAAAAAAAAAATGCTGGCGCGAACGAAATGCTGAGTGACTTCTTTACCTGAAAATATGGGCAGGTTTCTGTATTTATTACTTGAATATTACAGAGTTTAATATGATAATTAGAGAAAAACTGTTTTAAACGAATGAGATAGAACGAATTAAAAAAGGTTAAATTACATATGATTTTAGGTCACAAAAGTGAAACCTATTCAACAGCATATTGGAGCAGAGGAACGCGAACTTCAAATACATAATTATTTTTCTAAAATTCCCTAAAAAAAAATTAGTTTAACATGAGATTTCCCATAGAGAAAATATTTTTAAACATAACTTTTTTATTATTTCGAATTTTAAAGTCCGGCCCTGTCACGACTTAGTATTTTTTTATGTAGATTCGATTAAGACTTTAAAATTCTAAAATCGGCGGTGAAATCGTTGAGATCTGACATCACAAACATTTCACTATTGGAGTCGCTCCATGGGAACTAAGTTTTTTGTTTTAAATATTTTAACGTCTAGTGTAAGGTAGTTAATATCGAAAAAACTGGCCAATTATAAATATAACACTCCAACAGCCGTTCTCTCATATTATTTTGAAATTTGAATATGATCGCGCTCTGATTTTTGTATCCTATTGAATTCTCATGTTTCATTAATTAGTATGAAAAATTCGTTGACTTTAATGTTAAATATCGTATTATCCGACCGGCACACAAAAATTCAACTCTTTCGCATTTGTACTTTTCGAGTTGAAAGATGCAACGGACAGACGGACAGACGGCCAGAGATAATAGATAGAATGAATAGAATATATAGAAGCTAGAAACAGTTATAAAGGGTGGGGTTTTAGGTAAAAATTGGATTTGTAAGGATTTGGATACAGGAGAGTGAAATTGTACCCGGTTAAGTGCACCGTAATTAGCACCGGGAATTCGGAATATTGGATCAGGTTGGAATGCTATTTTGCTATCTCTATATAGTTTATTTTCCATTTCTATCCGTGGTTTTGCCTTTATTTATTTATTACAGCTAGCATAATTTATTTACAATACCGTCGGAGATAGTGGACAGTACTGTTTCTCTGGATTTCTTTGATCTGATGTGTGAGATTAAAAAACAGTCATCAAATATAGGTCAAATACCTTTACAACTCAATTATACAGTTATATAAATAATACGCACACCAATTTACACTTTTACATCTATTTCATAGATAAGTCACTCATAAAATCATCTCATCCCACCATAAACCTTCATCCTAATTACACATCCATCTATTTTTTGTTAAAAAATCATCCTTTTCCCATTTCATCTAATTAGATGGTCATATATTTGACAAAATTTTACACTAAAGAGGACAAATACATTTTTATGAAACTCAGCGCTGGGTTTAAACCGACATCCTGCGCTCTCAAGTACAGGACCTCTTTAGAACCTTTACAAATATTATGCTATCCAACACTTTATCAAAAACTTTTCCGAATTTTTCATTATTATCCAAAATTGTGTCATTTATTTTTTCAGGCGATTAGCCACTATTAAAAAAATAATCATCAAATGCATGTGCATAGATAAAAGATTAGTGTCGCTTTAGAGCATTTGTACTTGTGCAAATCTTCAATCGATACTACACGTGTATCGCAGATAGAACTGCGGAACTATTACTATCCCGTAGAGTTTCGATATACTTAGTCCTTATTATGTTCACAAACCGAAGAACACTTACAGATAATTGCAAACGAAGCCACGGAGTGGATTCCCTCTGCGACATTCCCATCTGGCCAAATGCAATCGAACACAGAGCGTTAGTACCGGGAATATGTAGTCAGCAATACTGAAATATTGAAAAAAAATATTACATAAATCACATAGCACCAAAATAAAAAGATTGATTGATAAAACATCTAACTGAACAGCAACCACTTGACAGATTGGTAAATACTCGATATACGGAAAATATTAGACATATTTATTAGAATATTAGGTATATTAGATATATTATAATATTTTATGTATAATTATCGTTTTAATTAAAATATTTTAGGAAATACCTGTATGTACACACATAAACCCCTTATTTATTAATCTGAACGTTCCACTGTGTGCCTCTTGCACATTTTATTAATTTACTTTTTCTTATGAAAAGTTTCTTATTTTTAGATTATAAATTGTCAGCTGAAGATAAATATTTGACAGACAGATTACATCACCTTAGAACAGTGGTGCATGCTATAAAGGTGATGTAAAATATAATGCATTGTTTCTGTAATTAATAATAAATTATTACATAATGATTTTCGAAAAAAAAACCACTTAAAATACCAACATCGGGGTTATTAAGAATTTAAAGCAAATATTAGTTGACGATTAATTAAAAAAATATCACGAAACAAAATTCGTTAGTAGCAATTCAAAATAGTGGCAGAATGTTTATTTTATATTACAAAAATAACCAAATTTTAAATAAAATAATCACGAAATGGTAATTAATGATTATTCGCGGATTAAGCGGCGTTATATTGCTGTTTTTATTTATTTTAAATACAATATACATAATCAGACAATATAAAACTGTGAAATCGAAATACATAGTGCGTTATGAAACACTAATGCACCAGGAATTGAACCTCGGATATATGGGGCAGTATGCTGGGCCATTTCGTGCACCTTTTAAGACGCAGAATTTAAAACCCAAACTGAATTTTATCTTTGATTTTGATGCTTGATTTTTAAACTAGGAAAATTTTAATTCAATTCAGTTTATTATTATTTGCGTCATTGCACATAGCAGATTTTATAAGCATGTTTTGTGATACTATAAGTACTTATTTCTAACAATAAAATCTTCTGAATGGGCGTCCTTCCCCCTTTTGGATGGTATATTTTAATAAATCTACCCACCGCGCTGAAGAAATATTATTATAAACGTGTTTTAATATTAAATATACATTTTTTTATAATATCATCAACGTGGTTACATAAATAAAAAATTTATATCTTAAATATTTAAAATTGTTGTAGACTAAGTTACATGTATGTGACTCTAATAGCGAAATGTTTGTGATGTCAGATCTCAGTGATTGCACCACCGATTTTACAATTTTAAAGTTTCAATCGAATTCACATGACAAATACTAGATCGCGAATGAGTCGGAATTTTAAAATTAGATATGATAAAAAAGTTATGTTTAAAAATATTTCCTCTATGGGAAATCGCATGTCCGCAGTCTCTTTACATTGAGAGTGACAGTGAAGGGGAGGGGAGGGGGATATTGCCCCAGTTCCCCCTTTCTGGATGTTTCTCTGTGTTCGGAGGTCATTACGACGCGTTGGCAATCCCGCGCGGCAAGCGCCCGCCTTTGTGTTTATCCAGACAAATAGGAAAGTGAAAGAAGGGACCGCATCAAAACGGAAAGATGGGAAGCGGCGAGCGTGCGTCGCGCTGATAAAGGAACGGGACGCCTATTCACGCGACGGACGGGAGGAAGCAGGACGCGAGACAATTGAAGGGAAAGTGGGATTTTGTAATTACGACGATTCGCGAAGCGAGCTTTTTCTAGCGCAACTGCACTCAGATTGACTCGCAGAGACGCACTCAATTTTTCAACTTACACTAAGGGCCGAAATTTCGTGTCTTACTTAAGTTTAACCTAAATTTTAAGTTAGACTTAACCGATAAACATCGTATATCGACTCACTCTTAGCGTTAAGTTGAACATAAAAGTCCGCCTTAGCTAAGAATCAAAACAACTACAACTTAAGCCTTAAGTCAAACTTAAGTCAGTGTTAAAATACGCTGCTAGGAGCGATGCGAGTGTATTGCCATCTGTGGTTTTCGTCTCGTACTTGATTTTATATTCTCTAACTAATTAAAATTGACTGGATTTGCATATTTTGAACATCTTCAATTCAAGCAAATCCTAGAAATCCTACAGCTGACAACATAACCTCAAACTGTCAGATGACGCGTCATATGTCAAAAGTGATGCGACAGTGGCGACAGATATTGTATACTCAAACCATAGCGGCGAGTAGCGAACTAATCGCGAGTGCGAAAACATATTCTTAACAAAGTCGAACTTAAAAAGTAACTGAAATACACAATTCAATTTACATAAGTCATGCTTAAAAGTTAAGTTGATCCTAACTAAGAAAGACTTTAAGCAAGGACTGAAATTTCTGCCCTAAGGAAACATTAACGAAAACGTTAACTATATCGAGTGTTGGGCGGGATTTCCCTTTGAATTTTTCAAACCATGCTCAGGTGAACAGAATAAACTTTGAAGGCGTTATTTATTATTGTTATTCGTTTATACAGGGTGTCTCAAGACCATTCATTACTTAAGAGGGTGTTTATATTCCCTATTACGTGTAAGAAATTGTTTTAAAAAAAAACGAAATTAATTCATACTCAAATTGATCCATTTTATCTAAGTGCCGCGTAAAATTCCTTTTTGTATTTTGCACGTTCGTTTGCTCGCTCGCGCTCGGCCGAGCGCTGAAGTCAGTGCGCTCAGCTGTCACGTTTCTTCTATATAGGATGCTCCAAAACCATTCCCGGATACTTCAGGGGGTGTTTATGTTCCCTAATTCAGTTAAGAAATTGTATAAAAAATGCGAAAATAATTCATTCTATTTAATTTTTGCTCGCCAGCGGACGTACCTACTCATGACGAGAACGATTTAATATTATCACGTTAAGTTTACATTTTTTTTCCTCGGAAACCATGACGAATTTTGATACGACGTCAAAACAGAACATATTTAAAATCGCAGGGCAAATTACTTAGCTAGATTTTTTATTGGGAATGGACTTACGACACGGTGGATAGCTTTTTTTTTATTTTAAATATTTACTTATTTCATTCGAAACATTACTACATATTTACATTTAATACTTTTGTGATTGGTGATTTTTTTATTTTACTATTCAAACTACGCAATTTTTGTTTTACATTTTTTCTCAATTTTGATATATTTTAACTAGCTAACTAGGAGTAAAGGTAGTAGATTTTTTAAATATCATTTTACCTACTTTTTTTGACCTGTAGAGCTAAAGTTGTCTAGTTTTAAGCTTAGAATAAACCCTTAAACTCTGTATAGGTAATATTAAAAGGAATCTCATCATGGTGTTGTCGGGTAGAATGGTTAGATGAACAATGAAATAAAGCAGTTAAGGTAAGACGCACTTTAAAAAAAACATATTAGATATTATAATGTGATTTCTAATGGTGGGTGAAATATGTTAGTTTTGTAATATAAATATGTAAACATACACACACATAATTACATCTACGGGGAAATGATCCGCTCATGCTTTCTCGCTCCAACTCGTATTAGAAGAAAGAGATTGACGCAAAACGGATGTCTTTAATTTTCCTGTCACGAATGAATATCCGTCTCTGTCATTTGCATATGACTTCTATATTTCCTCCCTCTCTTGCACTCGTAAGAAGTCACATCCGCTAACTTGATTTTGTTCTAAAAAAATAATGAAACAAGATTAAACGTTCAATCCGCTATTTATTTAATTATTTAGTAGAAAAATCAAAAGTTTTATAAATTTACATAATGTTCAACAAAATATACAATATATGCAATTTATAAAATTAAAATAGATTTTATACATAAATTTTTGTTATAAAAATTATGCTATTACTTTTAAATACATTTTAAAAACCATAAATAAGTTATAAATGTTTTAAACTTTCGAATTAATTCCATTTAATCTTTCTTGAAATCTTTCATGAATCTATTAATGTTTGCTTGCAGCTTATGACAATCTTCTAGTGAATTAATTTTTATATAAACTTTCAGATCATCCCTAAACAGCCAAAAATCCCTTTCGATACGCCGGAAAGTTATAGCAAAATTTCAAATTTTGAAAAACCCCCCTATTCCCGCCCCCTGGCCAGATTTTGCCCGTTAGCGAACTTGACCGAGATTTTGTGCCCTTCAATTTTATGTATCTATTTGAAAGTGATTGGTGTAAAATTACGGCAGTTATTGTGTCCACAAAAAAATGTTATAGATAGATAGATATATAAATTTATGTATAAAACCTAAATCTATCTAAAAGGAAGTATTTAAAGAAACCTACAATGTCATTAAAAAGACTCGAGTAGCAGGCATTAAGAACATTAGGATAAGTTGGTTAAAAATGTCGTCCTTAAATTGATTAAAACTTCATTAAAAGTGCTGCGACAAGGTTTTAGTCTTTAAGACGGTCAGTAGGAAATTGTTAGTTTTTATTTAATTATAGTTTCATAATATAGAAATTAAAAAAACAGACTTTTCTATGTTTTAGATCATTTATTTGCCTTTTTAGCTTATTAGATTTTTTAGCAGTGTGGGGGTCACAAGGTCGCATGTCGTCCACACCCAGTTTCTGACATCAGCAGCGCGATGTCACGCCACATCGCACCACGCCAGGCGTCCTCAGTCAGCAGATCGAGTATGACGTCAACCGGCCGCACCTAATGCGTCACAGCTGAGGTAGAGGGTTTCCCCTCCGGCGTAGGTCGACCAGGCCTCGGCGCCTATTCCATCCAAGTCTCACGCCGCCAATACCTGCTCGCCGGTTGGCCGTGTGCGCGTATTATGGAGTCAGATATTAAATTAAGTAACGAAGTTATATTGTAATGGTCGAATCATAATAAACTAATTAACCTCATCTCATCGTATCATTATGGCCGTTACATTCGGGTAACTCCGACATTGAATTACGCAACCTTCCGTTACAGCAGTTACAAATTTTATTAAATTTCTTAGAAATAGAATTGAATTTTAAAAATCTGCCTTTACTATGTTGAAGATATAAGACCAAGGTATTTAAACATATTTTTATATGATTAAATATCCAATGATTACCAAATGAAAAAAGGGTCTAAATGCATCGAAATTAATATTTATCATATAACTTCGCTTTAATATCATAGGTTATAGAGTCAATTTAAGGGATATGTTACACGTTATGTGCGGATAAGTGCAGTGATATAACATTGAATAGCGTATTTAAAAACTATATAATAAGTATTACTCGCAAATAAATACACATAGTTCCGTTTATAAATTACTATTTGCCAAGCACTATGTTTTCGTATAGAACTTGAATCTTCCCTAAGTAAACGCACAGAACGCTCTCTATGCCGTCATACTATAGCTGATGGTATACAAAAGTGTACCACAGAAGCAATTGACAACATTGTAAATAAATATATATTAATATTTCAATATTGGCTAAATGGTCACACAATATATCAAACATAACTTTTGTTATTAAGAGGACTCAGCCCATTCAATAACCATACAAAGTAGAGTTCAGATTCCCTTATTTGTAGTACTAATTTGTCTAATAAACCAGTTGTTAGGCACGCCGGGGTGGCCACGAACTATTCTGTTCTTTAGCATTCACTCGTTTATTGTTATATTTGTTTTGTAAGCACTGCAAAGAACGAATGCACACGAGGTTACAAAAATAAACTAAAGCCAAAAAAGGTAACTAAAAATGAAGTTTTGTGAACTTCGATCACGCCCTGAGATGGTTCACTATTACTGGTGAACTGGAGCAGCTAAGTCATTGGTAGTGTAATTTTTGATATTATTGTTTTTTAACAATATCCCTTTGGAATTAAAAAAACTGTAAATCGAACAAGACCTCAAAAAATAAATTAAAAATGTGTTTCTTTGAAATTAGTCAAATTTAAATGACATGAAAATGCGAAACGGAAGGTTTATTACTCTTTTTCTAAATAAGAGTAGACTCTTTTTTTCTGTTTTCTTTCATCGTTTCTTTGTGCCTCGACATAAGGTAAAGTATTTTCACTTATTGTAATATATTTTCACATATAAAAATGAAAGACGATTAAACACTTGCATATACAATCCATCTTTCACACACGGTATCCAGCAGATAAGCCCCGGGGTTAGCTGGAACATAAAAAAAAAAGAGAAATAAATAAAATAAAAATTGTTTGTTTGTTTCCTGTAAAGCTATGTAATATAAATGAATAAAATAAAAGTAGCTCGAAACCCACAAGTCGTTGACCGCTGCCGCCCAAACATAAAGAGCCGCTATCAGTTGTCGGGTAGGACATTGTCGACGATTTATTTGAGGTTTTTATTTGAGGGCAGCCGCGCCGACCCTTAATACTTCAGCCGACTTGAAATCACAAAAGACGCCCGCCCCGCCCCGCCCCGCCCCACTCCTGAAAAACAAACATCGGAATGAACGGGACGATATAACGACATTTTGCCATTTTGTACAGAATTATTGTTTTCAGGCGCTGCAGAGGCTTGAGGGGGCCTTAGGAAGTGCCACCTCCTGCCGCAGAAAATATGTGTTTCATATGTGCAGAACGTTTAGATAATCCCAAATATTTTAATTTATTTTTAGGGGTTCCTTAACACGCCGAAGAAAAATCCATGAAAACGTTATTTTTTGGAGCGGAGTTCCCATGAATCGACTCCAATAGCGAAATGTTTGTGATGTCAGATCTCAATGATTTGATAACCGACTTTAAAATTTTAAAGTTTTAATAAAATCCACATAAAAAATAATACCACTTAAAATTCGAAATAATAAAAAAGTAGGACAATACTATGTTAAGTTTTTTCGAAGAAGAATTTTAGAAAAAGAATTATTTATTTGAAGTTTGCATTTCTCCGCTCCAATATGCTGTTAGCGTAGGCTATCATAGCGTAGCGTAGCGTAGGCGTATCATAGGATTGATTTTTTTAAAATACGTAAACATGTTTTTAAGTAAGTTTTATAATCTCTCTAATAATTAAATGATATTTTATAATATAAAATACACAACAAAATATTAAATGTTGTAATGTAAATATTAAAATATGAAAAAAAATAAGTTGAATGTTTGTATACAAGACTAGATGCCCGTTATTAACAACCCCGATTTTATAATCGGGGTTGTTAATAACAACCCCGATCGGGGTTAGAATATAAAAACCCCGAATATTTTATAATCGGGGTTAGATATAAAAAAAATCACTATATTCTTGAAAACGTTAAAAATTTCCACACACAAATAATGGGTTTCGATAAAACTGGAAACCTTGAATCTTTTTCAAATTTTACAGTAGATTTAAATTAAAAAACCTAGATATGCCATGAAAATCTTTCATTTCATGCCGGGGTGTTTGAAAGGTTCAGGGTTGATGGAGGTGAAATAATGTAGACGTCTCCGATGCTCTGGATCCTTTTAATTCCTCCGCGACATTACATACATTTACATATGTCCCAATAGGGGAACATTTGTAAACCTTAAGGCTAAATAACAAATATAAAACAACGGAATAATAGGAAATAACAATTATTAAAATATAAATCAGATACGAAAATGTCGTCGATGCGTGCAATGACCGTTCTAATGCGCGCCTGCGCAGATGCCGACCAATCCGATGCGCCCGGCGGCGATGGTACGTCACCGGCCAAAACGACGCTGCCAGCCGCAGTCCGAATATGTAGCTCCGCTATAATTTTATAAATTTATATGAAAAGGAATAAATAAATCTGAATAAATTTAAAGTTTTACAAAGTACAAAGTTTTACAAAAATGTAATAACTATTTTTAGGTGATTTTTAAGTGGTTTTTGACGGCCGCTTTGCGATTTGAAGCTCCAAATTTTTGCTTTTAACCTAAGGGAAATTCCACCTGTCCCTAAAAGATATTTTTTGAACCACCTCTACGCCAGACAGAATGACAGATTTAATTCATGTCAAATACAAATAGATCATAAATTAAAAATCATGTCTACCCTACGGAATAGCCGAATTGTGAGCTAATAAATTAGATAGCAGCTGTCAGACGGGCCTTCATTGCCAGACAATAACTCAAATAATCGTCCCCATAAATGGGGAGTCCGACCGGGTATGCGTCGCTTTTTGCAAGCTTTCGTTTAGCTTGCAATGTTGATCTTTTTAGGTCAAATCTTGTAAGCTGAATTAGAACCACATCCTCTTATCCCACGGAGTTAATATTTGACATGTTGGTTTAGTTTCGATGACAATGCATTTTTATGGTAAAAATGTTATGAATCTACACTCAGAAATGGCTCCAAACGAAGAAACTCGTCAACGGCACAGACACGCCATTTTGTATTAGCACTTAAATAAAAGCTTGTTTTTAAAAATATCTTTTACTATTATGCTATTTGTACTAAACAACCAGTCAAAAATAAAACGTCAAAAGGTTGACAGAACAATTTAATTTAATGTTTTAGATGTAAAACAGCTTTACATGTAACAAATTGTAGTGAATAAAGTCACCTCGGGTGAATCCATATCTAAGGCACACAGGAAAAGCACGAGGTTATAAGTGCATGTATTACAAAGACTAGAACGGCTACTTTTACCCGAAGATATTTTACATACTTATAACTTAAAATATTTTATTATAGATGTTTAATGTCGTAAGACCTAACCTAGTCTTATATTTAAATAGCTTAATTACGACGGTGGGCTTATTTTTATGGGTTAAAATGCTCGTAAAACAGTCAAAACTATTACTCACAAAGATTTTATAATAAAAATCATAAGTACACTAAGCATAAATAATAACACAACACAAATTAATTATACCATTTATTCGTAATTACGCACAAATATTCCTATAAATCCATTGTATTTTGTATAGTTTCAATAGTACAAAAGTATCACAAAAAAAAGTATAGTACATAAAATAAAAATCCCATTAGCATCTACAAAATCGAATATACAATGATGTACTACCCTAATAGTGAGGTAGAAATCAGATTATCTAGCTGGTTAGTACTCCATGGACAGTAAATATTATTGTTAAATGGTTGATATGGAATGACTTATTATGGAATGTCTTTAGATTCCAAGGTAGACTTGTTTTTAATGTAAGATTTTTTTCGTTTGATAAAATCACATAACAATTAACATCTCCCAATTAACGTGCTAAACACACATATTTTCACGCACTCACAACTAATTAACTATTAACGTTTTATCTATAATACATACATTTTTTTTTTCATTCCTTTGATTTAAATTATGTGAGTAAAAATGTTCATGGCATCATTAAATTGTTGTTTTTTCATTCGTGTTCACGTTAATATGCTGTATTTTATCCTTATAAAATAAAATAAATATAAAAAAATTATTGCTAATCTGCAATTTTTAAAAACGAAAGGCCCAAATCCCCGTAGCAACAACGCAACGACGAGATGTTGATCGCAATAACTTAGCCAGTGAGGCTCCTTCAGCACGGCCTCGTACATTCTGTCGAATAGTCTGACGTCAACGTTTTCGAATTTTGATGACGTCATCAGAGAAATGCGGGTTCTATGAATACGTATGTGTTTGGCGTGCAGGGTTCACACGCCGTTTGTATTAGTTGAATCTTTCATAGATTGCACATTTTCCCATAATACTCATTCATTTTTTATATTTATTTAACATTCAATGGAAAAGTTCAAAAATACAGGATGTTTTTAGAATAAATACTTTCCCAAGACCAATCCCACAAACTTTAGGGGTGTTTAAGTTCCCTATTAAGAGTAAGAAAATATGTAACAAAATGTAATCACCAAATTTATTATTTTTGTAATAAAATTGGTGTAAATCGATCTTATCAATCGATAAATCAATATTATCTGTCGACCAATAGCATCCCTCTTACAACCCCAGAGAAGGGGAAAGGAGTTACCCCTTCTTCTTAGACCGACCTCTGTTCGACCAGTGGCATCTGACAGCGATCATTTAGCTCCGCCCTAATGGGGCGTTTCGAACAACGCGGCAGGTCATTAACCTCGATCTTCACTGACCGCGGCCTAATGACCCAGTGACGTAGTTGTCCGAGGGAGGAGCCATTGAAAAATACCTGCTTTAGATGATTTAGAATAGAAATTTCAACATTTTTTTTCTCGAGTACCATAATGAATGTTGATATAGTTTCTTAACAAATAACACTAGGAATAACCTGTTAGCTGTTTTTTTTATTGGGATTGACATTGGGCCATCCTGTATACCATAGTAAAAAGTGTTTATCATAGTAAAAAGGAGCGCAGAAAGCTAAAATTTATCTATAATATGTGTTACAAATACATTAAATTTAATAAATAAAACGTTCATACTACTGACAGCTGATTGACTAAATGAGTTTAAAGCTGTGAATTTTGTGTGATTTCAATAAATCCTTTTTCAATAGTCTGTCAATGTCAAGCAAAAATCAGTATTAATGCCATCTTATACTTCTATGAAAGTCAAGTTTCATTTTTGCATGAAAAAATTAAAATTGAAAATGAATTGTATCAAAAAATAAATACGAAAAACAAAAAATATATGAAATGATTATAGAGGGAAACTCAAAGTATTATTGAACCTCAATAATGGTCAAACTAAAGAATTTCGACCACTGCGCGTCCGCTAGTCAAACATTAATCTGTTAGTAGTAGCCATGTGATTAGACTATACTCGTTTGAAGCCGCCATGTCACCTCCTTTAATCTGGCCGGCGACCGTGTATGCGGGTCGCGCTAACGAAATGATGTCGGGTAGGCAAATTTTCAATTACGGTCCGATTGGAAACTTGATTAGTACGTCGCCGGTTTGCGTCCGCGCTATCTCCGAGCCAGGACGCAAACCTCGATGCAATCGTACATTTCGGATAACCTAAGGCCGCAAACTAGATGCTAAATTCATTTGTAATTCGTTTAAACCCAACTTAAGGATAAATATTAATTTCGATTCATTTGATAACCATTGGATATTTAATCACAAAAAAAATATATTTAGATACCTTGATATTATGTCATCAACTTAGTAAAGGCAGATTTTTTAAATTATTTCTATTTCTTAGTTATTTTTTTAGTTGAATTGCTCTTTTATAAAATGCATTAGAGCCTCAGTAAAAATAGTAATTGAAAGGCAAATGAAGGTTATAAAATATAGAAAAGTTGGCTTTTATTATTTTTATATTTTGAATCTGTAATTTAAAGCTAAAAACCTAACGCCCTATAAAGCACCGAATTTAAAGGTCGATTGTTAATGCTTCGCCTTAAGAGGGCTCAACTCGGTAATTTCTTTATATATACAAACGCTGTATTTTATTTATTTATTTATTTTATAAAGTAAACATACAGAGAGTAATCGTAAACATTCTTACATATTATACACAGGTTAATATATTTTATAACACTCGATGCTCTCCAATTTCATGTTTACAAAACATGCATGTGTGTAATCTTAAGTTAGTTATACATACAAAATTTGGTACATTTGATTTTAATTATAACATTAGAATTTGAGAGAGAGAAAAAAAGAATTAAGATAATAACAAGTAGGTGCCATTTAAGAGATATAAATTAATATTGTTGTGACTCTTTTATCGTTTAAGATTACTCTAAAGATTCTAGACACTGTCTAGACGTTTTAAATAACTGTGAAAAAGGCGAATCATGCGTATATTTAAGTTTTTGTTTCACTTTCAATATCTTAGTTTCGTTTTTAAATGTTTTATTTGGTTGACCTTTATTAATTATATTAATTATCTTAGCAGTATTCTAGGACTTAGGCCCAATTCGCTGTCTTTTTTTTAACGGGAATGGTCTTGGGACATACATATCAATTTAATGAATAAATATCACCCAGATTGTCGAGTAAAATTACTGAGGAATATGACCCCCAGCCTAATTTATATGCGCCTGGGGGAGGGCGGTACTTTATTGCCTCTAAATGTGCCAAGTTGCCTGTGTGCCTATAACTCTCTATACGATATATCTATCTCAATTATATAGCTGTATAGGTACATGAAGATATAACTTCACCACATTCAAAATCTCAGTCCGCGCTGACGAAACAAAAGTAAGCGTAAAAAATGCTGGCCAAAGGGTTTATTATCTGAGAACATGGTAACAGCGGTTGTGAACATTTTTTTTGTAAAAGAATGTTTTAATTATCATGGTACACTTTCAGAACGTAAATAATCATCGAAAACTAAACTAATGTGATCATGAATTAGCTTTTCAGGTAATTTTTTAGTATAGTACAAAAAATGTTTTATTTATTTAATTATTATTCATTGAAAATATAATATTTCAACTATTACGTAGTATAAATATGACTATGTAACATACAATTATTATTAAATATCTTAATTAAGGCGACAAGCCTTAAACTGTACAAATGTTTCCTACCTCCCTAACTAGACGAATATGTTTTAAGGAAAGCAGTTTGGTTTTGTTTGTATAATGTGCCGATCCTGATATCCGATTGATGCGTTAATAACATCGAAAGTCTTTAAAAATATAACATAAGAAAAAATAATAATTACCTATATATATATCCAATACACAAAAATAAAGACAATATATATATAAAATCAGGTAAAACATAATTATTATACACAGATATATAAGCTAAAATAGGACTAAATTTATACTAAATGATGTAACGCATTTTACAGCACCCTTAAACCCTTGGTAGCCCCCTTTACTACACTAAGTAGTATTTAAAAAGGAAAATAAGGTATTATAATAACATAAATTGTGTTATTATTAATTGTATTACTTGCAAAATTTGATATAAGACATTTTCCTAATACCTTTTTAATGATAATCGATCGCCTTACCTCTTTTCTTAAATTGTATGCTTTGGAACCGAGATAGGAGTGACTTCTCTGTCTAAAGTTAGTTCTTATTTTAGGAATGTCGAGAACTTTATTGCTTACTAATAATACAAATATGCAAAAAAATGTATTTTTTAAAAATAATGTTGGCCTGAAATAATAGTCGTTTATCCTGTGCAGTCTCTAGAAATGTGTAACAGTTTTGATTCATAACCGTCACTTGTCAGAATTTGTGTTTTTGACAGTTGTCAATGCGAGGTTTATTTAAAAAAGATTATGCTTGCCCACTGCACATAATCGAAAGTGTAACTGTACAATGGGCTTATGAAGCGGGATAAATTCAAAATATTTGAATAAATTAACCTTAATTTCATACAAAAAAAATATATTTGTATAGTTTTTCATTTGTTTTTCTCTGTGTATATTCCAAAGAAAGGAAGAAATGAATAAATGTGGAAATGTGCATCTGCGAGAAATTAGTCTTAAACAATGTATCTAACTACAATTTGTCTATACCTAAATATTTATTTTTTACAAAACATCTTTACATTTCCTCAAAACGACGGTGCCGTTTCTGTAGGTGAAAAAAACATTATATATTATAAAACAAAAGTTTTAATAGGTAAAGATAAATAAGAGAGACTCCTAGATGAATTGTTGACATTATTATAGCCCCCCAAGATTTTTTCAGATCTGATCATGAGCGAGAGGCCACTGAAAAATAACTGTTTTCCAAGATCATTGTCAATGTTTAATTAAAAAAAATAGATAATAATAATAAGTAGGTACCTGTATGAGCGTATTACGAAGATCCTCTGCTGAGAGGGCAAGGGAAACTCTAGGGGGTCGTTGATTTTATAGGATGTACCCATTAGAAAACAGTTTGTATAGTTATCCGGCTCGAAGGACCAATTTCTGAGCAAATACGGTGTGGCAGTTTTCGCTCCAACGGTTTGCGACCCCTGCGCCCGCACCAAGGAGCGACATGGCGGCGCTATCGTCAAGCGGGTACAAGAGTATAGCTCTGTCTCGCTTTATTGAAAGCGCTTGTGAGACAAGCGAGAATACAAATCGTCCCTTTGGCTCGGCAGAAACAACCGAGTCAAACGCACCACTAGAAGCATCCTAGCTTTGCCGCCGTGGAAAATGTTGGATTAACGCCCTTGGGTTTATGGTTTATTTGCCTATGGTCCATTTTGTTTATGCAATTGCATAAGTTTTATTTGGTCCTATCAAAAAAGTTTACTTACATAAGTCTTAGACCCTTATCTAAGAAATAAAATAAATTAGATATCTTATATACTAAGAAAGTTACAGTAAAATTCACTTCTTCGAAATAACACTCATTCTCGCCTGGTCTTATTTTGCCTATACACGACCTTGACCGAGATTTTATGACCTTAAATTTTATGTATCAATTTGAAAGTGATTTTGTATTTTTTCCTCCAAATATTGATCAATTTTCGAGGATGAAAATTTCGTTGGTGTTGAAAATAGGTGCTTGAATGCGTATACAAAATTTCGTGTCTGTGCCATTGACCCATGAGGAGTTCCTTCCTCTGGAGCCATTCCTGGATCTAGTAACAGGTCACGCCTACCATAAAAATGCACTGTCATCAGAACTGAACCAAAATGCCAAGTTTCAACTCCGTAGGATAAGAGGAAGTGATTTTAATCCAGCTCTCAAGTTTTGACCAACCAACAAACATTGGCTAAATAAAAATCTTGAAATAGTACTTGAAAAATTAAGGGGACATTTGTATTCAATTATCTTAAAATAAAGTTAAATATTCCACATAATTAAGGCGCGTGACGATGGCAATAGACGTGTCGAGTTGATTGTTCCCCCCTCAAGAGCGCACTAGAGAAAACTGCTTTCCAGCGTTTTACCGGCGTGGCTCGCGCCTTAAGGGCCCCATGCCGGGGGACTTTTAATTATCCGCGCGATCGGCGCTTTTATGCATTGTTCCCACTTTTTAAATTATCAATTGAAAACGATTTATCCATAACACAATTTTAGCAAATATACAATGTGTATTTTGTACAATGTGTAAAAAAAAAATAAGAAAAAAGATTCATATTTATTTATTTATCTTTATTTGGAAAATAAAACAGTTACGTAACGTATTTATTATTGATCAACGCCTTTTTAGTTACCGTATTTCATTTTAGCAATTCGTATAGGTGTGAAATTTCGCCCCCCCGCCCTAATTGAAAAACGGCCATCTTATAGTTTTTCGACCTACCTTTTGCATCTTGCTTTATAAATAATTAGGTATTTTTTAGGGTTCAAATTCTGTCATTTTAGGGGGTTGGCCTATATTGACAACTAAACCGGACTCATAAAAGAAAAATAAGAAAAAAAGATTCATATTTATTTATTTATCTTTATTTGGAAAATAAAACAGTTACGTAACGTGTTTATTATTGATCAACACCCTTTTAATTACCGTATTTCATTTTAGCAATTCGTAAAGGTGTGAAATTTCGCCCCCTGCCCTAATTGAAAAACGGTCATCTTATAGTTTTTCGACCTACCTTTTGCATCTTGCTTTATAAATAATTAGGTATTTTTTAGGGTTCAAATTCTGTCATTTTAGGGGGTTGGCCTATATTGA
This sequence comes from Neomicropteryx cornuta, assembly GCA_020383195.1. Lineage (NCBI taxonomy): Eukaryota > Metazoa > Arthropoda > Insecta > Lepidoptera > Micropterigidae > Neomicropteryx > Neomicropteryx cornuta. The sequence continues at coordinate 9,897,700 of JAHKQU010000024.1, forward strand.
CAACTAAACCGGACTCATAAAAGAAAAATAAGAAAAAAAGATTCATATTTATTTATTTATCTTTATTTGGAAAATAAAACAGTTACGTAACGTGTTTATTATTGATCAACACCCTTTTAATTACCGTATTTCATTTTAGCAATTCGTAAAGGTGTGAAATTTCGCCCCCTGCCCTAATTGAAAAACGGCCATCTTATAGTTTTTCGACCTACCTTTTGCATCTTGCTTTATAAATAATTAGGTATTTTTTAGGGTTCAAATTCTGTCATTTTAGGGGGTTGGCCTATATTGACAACTAAACCGGACTCATAAAAGAAAAATAAGAAAAAAAGATTCATATTTATTTATTTATCTTTATTTGGAAAATAAAACAGTTACGTAACGTGTTTATTATTGATCAACACCCTTTTAATTACCGTATTTCATTTTAGCATTCGTAAAGGTGTGAAATTTCACCCCTCCGCCCTAATTGAAAAACGGTCATCTTATAGTTTTTCGACCATACCTACCTTTTGCATTATAAATAATTAGGTATTTTTTAGGGTTCAAATTCAAATTCAAATTCTGTCATTTTAGGGGGTTGGCCTATATTGACAACTAAACCGGATTCATAAAAGAAAAATAAGAAAAAAAGATTAATATTTATTTATTTATCTTTATTTGGAAAATAAAACAATTACGTGACGTATTTATTATTGATCAACACCTTTTTAGTTACCGTATTTCATTTTAGCAATTCGTATAGGTGTGAAATTTCACCCCCCCGCCCTAATTGAAAAACGGTCATCTTATAGTTTTTCGACCTACCTTTTGCATCTTGCATTATAAATAATTAGGTATTTTTTAGGGTTCAAATTCAAATTCAAATTCTGTCATTTTAGGGGGTTGGCCTATATTGACAACTAAACCGGACTTAAAAACATAAGAAAAAAAGATTCATATCATAAGATTCATAAAGGTGGGTGAGTGAACAAACAAAGTCGTTAACAATAGTTACTATCAAACAAGTAAGCGATATAATATAATAATGCGGGCGCTGCCGCGCTCAAGCTCCGACGGCGCTCTGTCGGGTCGACGTCGTGTTGCGCGCGCGCAGCTACCGAACGCTACAATTTAAGATACTGGGAATTTACTTAGGTTGGTTTTAAACCCTCTGCCGTAAACTATCAGCCCACAACTGATAATGAATTTCACCAGCGCTTATTGAAGTTTTAATCGTGCTTTAAGTGGTGGAATTTTTGCTAACATACACTGAGTTGAATGCACTATCAATCATGAGGCCTAAGTATTTAGAAGTGTGAAACATCTCTATATAGGGTGTCCCAAGATCATTCCCGTTAAAAAAAAAACAGGAATTGGTCCTTCGATTTCTAGTTTTATTTGTTGAGAAATTATATCGAAATTCATAATACTTTCAGAGAAATACAACGTTAAAGTTTCTATTGTAAATCGTGTAGCTAAACAGCTATTATTCAATGGCTCCTCCCTCGGATAACTACGTCACTGGGTCACTGGGCCGCGGTCAGTCAAGATCGAGGGTAATGACCTGCCGCGTTGTTCGAAACGCCCTATTAGGGCGGAGCTAAATGATTGCTGTCGGATGTCACTGGTCGAACAGAGGTCGGTCTAAGAAGAAGGGGTAACTCCTTTCCCCTTTTCTGGGGTTGTAAGAGGGATGCTATAGGTAGACACATTATATTGATTTATTGATTGAAAAACATCGATTTAGATCAATTTTATTACAAAAATAATAAATTTGGCGATGGGATTGGTTTTGGGACATCCTGTATATTAAAAAAATAAATCGAGGAACGTTATCTCGTAGCAGATTATGTCATCAGAAGAATATCGTCGCCTCATCCGGGAACAAGGGAACTTAAGGAAGGTAAAATTTATGACTTTATCGAACGGGTGTGACTCTGTTATATCGGATAAAACTATCGAGGAGTTAAAAGCGGACTTTCATTGTATGAAACTAGCCGGTGAGGTTGGCGCAAAGCGCGACTGAAACTTATATACCGTTCACGGTATATAAGCAACCACTGCAATCACGCGCCATGCAATCTGTGAACATTCAGGTGTGAAGGGTTCAGGAATGTTCATAATATTTTTTTATTTATACATTAATACCTGAAGGCATAGGCAAAGTTGATATGAAAATCTATAAGTGTTACAAATATAACAAATTAAATAAAATAAAATGTTCATACTACTGACAGCTGAGAGAATTTCGAGGTGTGAATTTTGTGTGGTCTGTCAATGTCAGGCAAAAATAATTATTAATACGATCTTATACTTATTATAAAGGTCAAGCCTCATTTTTACGCGAAAAAATTAAAACCGACAATGAGTTGTATCAAAAAAAAAAATTTGTGTTTTTTTTAAATCTTACTAACAGTAAATGTTATATTTCGTAAGTATTGCAGGGCATTAGTGCAAACAACACACGCTAATGACGTTAAAAAATATATATTTTTCAGGAATTTAGTAGTATACTCACGATTTTGTTCAAAGGGGGTATTTGAAAATGAAAGGTCGATTTTTACTCTACTTACCCATATTACGCCACTATACACCGTTTCTCAATACCATTTCCGATAAAAATCCAGCAAATTGGCCCTGCGATTTATAGTATTATTTGTTAGGAAAGTATTTCACAATTGATTGTACTTTTCCGAGAAAAAAAAAATGTTAACTTTACGTCATATTATAGACATCCCATGTCGCAAAACCAATTATGGACAGAATTATCTACAGAATGTGTTCAACCTTAAATTTTAAATACACAAAAAATTATATATTTAATTACTACCTAGTGTCGCTCAAAAATCTTATCAAAAACCAAACGTTATCTTGAAATTTCCCTTTCAGAGGGAGGGGGGGGGGGGGGAGAGCCCCTCTCTCTTCGTTTCTCTTGCATTTTTAAGGTTAAACACTGATTGTATAACTCACTCGGTGGAAATATTTAATTGGTTTTATTTTATATTTGTAAGGTGGTAACATTGTTTTAACTTTTATTATTTTATACCGCCTGTATATTTTTTCTTTTATGTAACTGTCTTATTTCCTAAATAAAGATAAATAAATAAAAAAATAATGTCTTTGTTGTGAGCGCTCAGCTGTCGCCGTACGCCGTAACGGTTTCAAGGCCATTATCGATCGGCGCGCTACATCGGATTTCGCGGGCTGACCGAATTTACACCATCTTTTAAAAAGTTTAATAAGTTGAGAGATTATTTTTGATATAATTTTTTACTTATAATAGGTTACACACAATTCTTGACGGTGCCGTCTTGGGACTACTTGCATGCATCTAATATGAAGGCGTTCATAGAAATCCCTTCATCGTTCGAAACCCATAATATTTCCTAAGAAATGAAATCTGAGTAAACAATTGCGTCTAGGTAAACAAATTGGAATGCAGAAATAACAATGGAGGTGTTCAAACAGACGGTTTGTTTTATTTTTCAGCAACAATTATCGTATATATAAACCGCGATCACCGGGATCGTGCACACTCCTGAATACGCCTGAAAATGTTTGCAAAGTTGTCATTCATTTTTGCAGCCCTGGCTGTTTTCGCACAGGTAAAATAATGATATTAATTCTTAGTATATCATATAAAAACTAATAAAATATATGCAATATTTTATAAAATATTTATCTATTTAACAATATACGTGCTATATCATATCCAACATTTGGTACTAAACATATGTTTCAAAATTTACATATTTTATAAGAATATTAAAATATTTTATTCATTTATTATTGATGAAATTAGAATATTTTAGGAAAAACCTATACACACATAAACCCTTATGAATTAATATGAATATTCCACAGTACAGTGTCCCTCTTATATCTACAGAGACACATTTTATTATTTTATTTTTTTGTATTGAAAAGTTTGTTTTTTTAATTTTATAAATTATCAGCTGAAGATCCATGTTTATAACAGATTGCATCACCTTAGAAGAGCAGTCCACGGGTGATGTAAAATGTAATGTTATCTGTAAAACAAAAATAATAAATAAATTAAAATATGGCCTAATACTATATATATTTTTAATGGTAGATTATTGTTCAAAATTATTTAATAGCTTCATTATACAGGATGCCCCAAGGTCAATCCCAATAAAAAAAAAACAGCTAATAGTCCTACGATTCCTAGTATTATTTGTTAGGAAACTATATCAAAATTCATTATGGTATTCGAGAAAAAAAATGTTGAAGTTTCTATTCTCAATCATGTAACCCAGATATTTTTCAATGGCTCCACCCTCCGATAACTACGTCACTGGGTCACTAGGCCGCGGTCAGTCAAGATCGAGTCAAAACGCCCTATTGGGGCGGATCTAAATGTTCGCTGTCAGATGCCACTGGTCGAACAGAGGTCGGTCTAAGAAGAAGGGGTAACTCCTTTCCCCTTCTCTGCGGTTGTAAGAGGGATGCTATTGGTCGACAGATAATATTGATTTATCGATTGATAAGATCGATTTACACCAATTTTATTACAAAAATAATAAATTTGGTGATGAATATTTTTCGCATTTTGTTACATAGTTTCTTACTCTTAATAGGGAACTTAAACACCCCCTAAAGTTTGTGGGATTGATCTTGGGCCACCCTGTATAGAAATTAAACAAAACAATCTTTTTTATTTTTTAGACCCTTCATTTTTCTTTCAAGTACTATTTTTTCTAAGGCTCTTCTGCCTTTTATAAGAGAGAAATTTAACTAAAAAATAACTATTAACTGTTTATCATTTATTAAATTTCTCAGAAATAGAATTTAATTTAAAAAATCTGCCTTTACTATGTTGAAGACATTAGATCGAGTTATCTAAAAATATTGTTTATGATTAAATATCCTATGGTTATCAAATGCCAGCTATAGGAAAAAGGTTCTAAATTAATCGAAATTAATATTTATCCTTTGGTTTCACCTTAAAATGTGTATATTTTTTTACAGTCATGCACGACGCAAGGACTTCTATCTTCCGGTATAAACCTTCAGGGATCAGCATCTCTCGACGGCCTTGGTCAACTAGGCGGTGGCCTAAGCCTGCCGCAGGATGGAGTAAGGGCCATTGGCACCAGCGCCGAAGAACTTGGGAGTCAAATCGACCTTAGCGTTGGCAACATCGCGTCGGCTGCTAACGATTTGGGAAATGTTGTTGCGGAACAGGTTGTTATACTTGAATCAAATTTATGATTTAAAGCAGTGTCACCCTAGCGGATATCATATATTTATTAACAGTAAATTGATGTGACTTATCAGGTATCCGATTTATCGGTACAATCTTTGCGTCGAGTTTTCATTTTTAAATACCATCTTTATGAATAAAATCGACTTCCGGCCATTAGTGCCATCAAATTTTGTGATGTGATCATTTTGTGATTCAATTCTTTGTGCAGCTCCTTCGTATCCTGGAACATCTCCACGCCGGCGCTGATGCCGCAGCCAAGAAGGCTTCCGACAGAGTCGAAGCCGCCATGGCATCCGCTTCAGCTAGCGTCGACGCGGCGGTAGGAAAAGCTAAAGCACTCGGACAAGGGGTCGCTCCTTGTCTTGAGGTAAGGTTATTAATTATTCGTCTTTCGTTAATCGGTGCATTAGGATATTAGATTTTAGAATCTAGAATATTAAATTATAGGTTATAAATATATGTAGTGCAATATTTTGAATAGCTTTTAATATATTTTGACATGTAATTTCTTTATTAGGAAAACCAAAGAACAATCGAAATGCTAAATAACTTCTACACACGATTTAACAGCATATTGTGCTATTCAGGTGATGCACAAAACTAATCCATTGCACGTGATTACAAATTACAATAATAAGCAATGTATTTATTGTGTAAGGACTGTTTGTTGTAATATGTAAGAGTGCATGCAAATGACGATATAAATAAATAAAATAAATTCATAGTCATACATTCGTTCATTTAGAACTATTTATAGTTCGTACGTGTGAATGTATATGTCTTTAAGGGATGTCATGTTTATCAGCAGGCAGGTTGGCACCAAATAAAGAGATAGTAACATGTTAAATTCTGGTATACAATACACGTTGTTTTTCAATTTTTCGTTGATTTTAACAATTGAGTCGAATAAAATCAAAAGCAGCAATCTGCAGTAAATGTGTTTAGTGGCAATTTTCTGATGTTTTTGAATGCTGTTTTTCAAACTGAGTCTTGCAAATTACTGTTTTTGGTTCCAACATGTTGCTAATGATGTCACAGTAAAACACAGGTAATTTAATATCAGTAAAATAAGTAATTCTAACATGGCTGCAGATTGCTCGTGTTGATTACAACCTAATATTTTAAACGCGTTTTATAGGGTCAGATTGCTGTTTTAGATTAGTATTTCTTGCTTCAATTTGTAGTAAAGATGGAGAAGTTTCAAAATCGATACAATATCCTATAATGCTAATTGTGGCAGATTACTTCTTTTGATTCTATACGACTTGATTGATACTTTCAGGCCCGAGTGAACCTGAAGAAAATTCAGAACCTCGCCGTTGACCTCATAGCCGGCTGCGTCGGCGAGCGCGTCGCGGCCGCGCGCGACATACTGCGCCGCGCGGCCGAAGGCACCCTCGCCGCCGTCGCCGAAGGCGCCAGCCTGCGCGCGCGCGTCGACGCCCAGTGCGGGGCGGGCGGCGCGGGCGTCGCCTCTGCCGGCGCACTGCGCTGCGCGTCCAGCATCGTTCCGCAAGCGCTGGCGAGGATCGCCCTCGACACGAAGGATGTTCTATTACAGGTTGGAAATTCTAGGATAAATAATAATTTCGATTCATTTAGACCAGCGGTTCCCAAAGTGGTTTTCCCCATTGCCAGGGGGGACAGGAAGCAAATAATGATTCCACTATACAAAAAAGCCGTGTGGGAATCCTGGGGGAGTGGGCACACGAGGAATAAAAAATACTGGGCTAGGAATCCAAGGGGAAAATAAGTTTGGGAAACATTGATTGATTCTATGGTAACCATTTGATATGTAATTATAAAAAAAAAAATGTTCAGATAGCTTGTCTTCAACATCAACGCATATTTTAAAGCAGATTTTTCAACTCAATTCTATTTCTGAAAAATTTATTTTATTAAGGAAATAAGACAGGATTATTAAGGAAAAATATACAGGCGATATAAAATAATAAAAAGATAAAACAATGAAATAAATGGTACTAGCATACAAGTACAAAACACAACCAATTAAATATTTCCACCGAGTGAGTATACAATCAGTGTTTAACCTAAAAAAATTCAAGAGAGGTGAAGAGAGGGGGAGGGAGAGGAAAGGCAAATTTCAAGATTTGGTTTTTGATAAGTTTCTTGAACGCCTTTAGGTTATTATGAAATATATCAATTTCTGAGTATTTTAAATTTAAGGTTGAACATATTCTATGGATGGGTTCATTTTGCCTATAATTGGTTCTACCGCGTGGGATATCTAACAAATCGTTTGTTCTTGTCACACGTGACGTGACGTGTCTTTAGTTGAATTGCTCTCTTATTAAAAGAGATTAGTGCCTTAGGAAAAATAGTAATTAAAAGGTAAATGAACTCTCTAAAACATAGAAAAATTGTTTTAATCATTTCTATATTATGAAGCTGTGATGAAATAAAAACCAACAATTGCTTACTGACCGCGCAGAGAGTATAACCCTATAAAAAAAACCCAAATGTGGTATTAATTTTTGGCAGTATTATATTTCTTCGTAGGAGATTTTAAGATATTAAGGATTACGTTTTTAATAAAGATTTGTCAGATATCAAAGACATTGTAGTCAAAAGTTGAGGAGGAATTTCCGATTTGCAGGTGAGCAGAGCTCAGGCCCTCGTACTGACCCTCAAGGTGGAACTCGAAAGCTGTGTCGCTTCCAAGGCGGCCGACGCTATCCTGGCCGCTGGGAGAGTAGCTCTGGAAGTCGGCAAATGCGCTCAAGCGAACCTGGCGAACGACGGCAGCGTGGAGACGAGCGATCCAGGCCACACCGACGTAGATGCTGGACTGTCTGTAAGCCTAAATGTTGGCTCTGATGATGAGACACTATGAGGCTTCTCTGAAGGATTATCGACTATACATTCTTCTCACAATACTTTTATAAGAAAATACATTTTAATCTGTTTCAGCGATTATTTTTTGTTTTTATATTCCGTGACTAAAACTGACTGAAACTGAAGTGGGAAAATATTTAGGCGGTATCGACACTGCAAAATCACGTCAAAATGCAGTGCTGAGTTTATTGGGGATTCAATAGCTTGTTGACAACTATTTGTTTATCTTTATTAGGGATATAAAAACAGTTACATCCAAAAAATATGTTTTTTTGGAGTGAAAGGCTTGGTGAAAATAACACAAATAAAAAAAAAAAATTAAAAATGAGTATAAAATAAAAGCAATTAAATATATCCACCGAAACTATAAAAAAATAGTCTTTATACTGAGAGTAGAAAGAGATGAATGAAAGGGGAGGGAGAGAAAAAGGGAATTTTATGTTAAGGTATATTTTACAACGACAACATCAATTGCTGGACATTTTTGTTCGAATTAAAATATAAATTAGAAGGTATTAAAACGAAAAGAGTAATAAAAAGTATTATTGTCTTATTTCGATCTGACAAATCCACACCTTAAATTTTGCAAAATGTTTCTGTACCAATCTGTAAAGACAAATAATTGGGAATCTATATGTAAGACTTGGCATGGTTAAAGTTTATGTGGAGAAGGAGTGCAGAAAGGTAAATTATATCTATAATATTTATTACAAATACATTAAATTTAATAAAATAAAACGTTCATACAAAATCGACAGCTGATTGACAGTTTCGAGCTGTGAGTGTTGTGTAATTTGAAATGTTCCTCTTTCAATAGTCTGTCAATGTCGAGCAAAATAGTTATTAATGCCATCTTATACTTCTATGAAATACAAATCTCATTATTACATGAAAAAATTAAAACTAACAATGAATTGTACCAAAAAATAAATACAAATGCAAGCTGTAATTGTGTTTTTTCAACTATTACTAACATTCAATTTTAAATTTCATAGGTATTTATTTATTTTAGTAATGAAGGAAAAACAACAGGTACGAGAGATGAGATGAAATCCTAAATAAATTTATTATTTAGTTATGCTTGCATCCTTACAAGTTTTCACATATAAAATGATTTCTTTTATATCTAATGCTAATAAGTGATATAAATTTTCTGACATTGAGGACATGATTGAGTGCTTACAATTGCAAGCATAACTAACGCAGTGCTACTTTAAATACACAAAAATAAAAATTGTAGCAATGGAAGTGGCAATGGAAGTTAATTAAGATTAACGATGAAGAGAGCCGAGTTCAGGATGCTGTGTTTTGAAAAGACTTTATAAGAGTAAATACAGATTTCTTCAAAACTGTGGCCTTCGAGAAAACATCCACCTCTAGGAGCAATTTGTTGAATGTTTGACAATATCTGTCAAGCGGTGCTCTAAAACCTGCGTTGGATCTGTGCGATATAGGCTCAGGAGTAATTGTCAACGGGAGAGTCCCGGCGGTACATGGAAGTTGATCTGTTCAAGTAATTGAGGACAGTCGAAGTAATTATTACATATTTTGAACAGTACAGTCGTATCTAACAGTATGCGTCGATTCTTTAAACTTAACCAGTGATGTTTTTTCAATAGATGAGTGTATCCTAAAGGTTGTTCACGGATTCTATACTGTTGTGGGGGTCACAAGGTCGCATGTCGTCCACACCAAGTTTCTGACATAAGCAGCGCGCGATGTCATGCCACATCGCAACACGCCAGGCGTCCCCAGTCAGCAGATCGAGTATTACGTCAACCGGCCGCACCTAATGCGTCACAGCTGTGGTAGAGGGTTTCCCCTCCGGCGTAGGTTATAAGAGCGGAGGTCGAACATACCTCGGGGCCTATTCCATCCGAGTCGCACGCCGCCAACACCTGCTCGACGGGTGGTCGTCACGCGCGTATCATGGAGTCAGATATTAAACTAAGTAACGAAGTTATATTAAACTAATTATATAAACTAATTAACCTCATCACATCGTATCATTATGGCCGTTACACTGTAATGATTTAAAAAACTTTTTCTGAATCATTTCTATATCATAGGAGTATTTTTCGTAAAAAGGGTTCCATAAAATGCAAGCATATTCTAATTGAGATCTTACGAGAGAATTGTACAATAATACATATGATTCTGGTTGCTTGATTTTTTTTTTGATATACTTAATATTAATCCTAACATTTTATTTGCTTTGTTTATAATGTTTTCAATATGAGTATTAAGATGAAGTTTAGAGTCGAGTTGAACACCAAGATCACGAATGCTATCTCCTGTGTTGAGTGGTATACCATTAATATTGTAAATGTGCCTAAAAACGTTTTTATTTTTAGTAAACGTAATGTGCTTACATTTATTCACATTGAAGAAAAATCTGTCAAGATCCTCTTGCAGGCCCAAACAGTCTTGTAGTATTTTTAGATCATCGCCATATAAAAGGAAAAACAATTTTTAAAACATGATATTATGTCGTTAATGTACAAAATGAATAGTAGTGGTCCAAGAATCGACCCTTGAGGCACCCCTGATGTAATATTGTGACCATTTAATATAAGCACCTGACTTCTGTTGGTTACATAGGACATCAATGCCATCTTAGTAGGTTGCCTCTGATACCATTATAGTAAAGTTTAGAGAGAAGTATTTTATGGTCCACTTTATCAAATGCTTTTTTGAAATCTGTATACACAGAATCAACTTGCAGGGAATTAAGAAAAACAATACATGCTAATGACGTATTTGTACATGCTCGCAGCTGAGGTAATAAAATAAAATTTAAAAAAAATATACAATGATTATGGAGGTATACTCACCTCATTATAGAGGTGTAAGAACCTTAATAACGCTAAAACTTAAAAAAGATTACGGTCGAATTTCGACCACTGTGCAACCGCCGGTTTTATATTATTATGCTGAATTTCTGCAACGGATTCCGGACTAAAGAGATAAAAGCCGGCTGGCAGTGCAGTTTTCACCGGGGACGTCCGTATTGTTTGCGAACGGAAACTGACTGATACGGAAAAGGCGGAAAGCGGGTACGCTTCCTCGCTCCATGATAAATATTTAAATTGAATTTCGAACGTTTCGAGCGAGTTTAAATATGACAGGATCTGAAGAATGCTGGCTTCTGCGCGCGCCGTGCGTTGCGCGCGGTCGACCGGCTTACCGGAAAAGGCTTTGTAGCGTGGCAATGTCATACGCACATCACTCATAGACAACACATTGTCTATGGTCAGCGCTCGGTCGCGGTTCGGTCGAAGCGCGAACAGTCTCAATAAACTCGCCGCTCGCGCACTACGCCTGCCTATTACTTTACCTTCCACGACACATATGTAACTAACATATCAATAAATTAATCTTTGCAATGGTACATTGGTGACCCCGACGTTTAGGGCCTAAATACAGGATGTCCTAAAATGACCAAGCAAAATTGCTTATTGCTACATTGAGAAAATTCGTTTTGTTTATCTGAACTCCGGTACATATAAACAAACTGGGTGGAGAAACAAAATGTGTGATTTTGTTCATGAAGTTTTGAGTTATTTTAAAGTTGTCTTACGTTCAATACTTTAAAGTCACTAAATAGTTTTTTTTTCGGAGAAGTAATGCAACCTTTTGTTGATCAAACTTATAAGCGATTTTTGCGCATTAATCAAATGGATCAAGATTAGATATGGCCCCATCAGTATAGATTAAGTATATTAAATATTTTTAAGTATATGTTTTTGTAAAATATTTCTAATATTTTTAAATACATGTATAAGTTTCCATATCCGTTCAAAAGTAGTATTATTTGTTTCTGTCGTTTCAGACAGTTATCTATATTTGCGTTAGACTTCCTTTTGTGGTCCCTAGGCCTCTGAGATAAATCTTTAGCGTGTTATACTGAGATGCTGTTGCTCTGGACCGCGGACGATCGTCGAGAGAATGAAAATGCATACAGTTTCTTTTTTCACGGAGTCCGTTTTCCCATTCGTTCGGACAACGCTTAAGCCGGCTCTGCACAATCTCGCATTGTCTTAAGCTTCATAGCTGAGGCATTACACCTCCTAAAGTGAAATACGAAAGATGGGGCAAATTTGGTAGGGCAAGTGATGACAGTAACGTGAAAATTCCACGTATGGTAATATGGGCATGACTTTCGAAAAATTTCGACATATCTTCGCGTTTCACAATCCCCTAGAACCCAAATCCACCCTAAGTTTAAAGGTTATATAAGTTTATTACGGGTTTTTTTTCGAAAAAGTGTAATTTTACTATAAATTTCTTACTATATAAGATATCGAATTCATTTAAATTTTATATTATTTCTTAGATAAGGGCCTAAAACTTATCATTAAAAAACTTTTTTTTTAGATTTATTTTATCGGAGTTCAAAATTGTAATTTATACAAGTTTACCTATTTATGAGATGCCATATATTATTATAATTTGTTTTTCTTACAAATAGACACATTTGTCATATTTCTGTATAGGTGGATTGACGGTTTGACATTCTTAGTTGTAGCATAATTTAACACTGCCTTCCTTAGTACAGAATAGTCTAGTAAAGAAGGCAGGGCACAAAATGTAGCAGTGCTAATCGCTCCCGGTGCATTTATAATATTCATTTGTAACTGTGATATCTTTTACTACATTTCGATTTTTTTGTCAAATTAAATATGTCTCAATAAATAAAATAAATAAATAAATACATGAAAACCCCCCGTGTATTCTAGACCTTAAAGCGGATATGTTCGGATCGATGCTGACACATTCACAGGATGTCACTGTGTAAAAAAAAAATAGTTATACTGGCCACTGAATGTGTTAACGCAGTTAAAAGTTATGCGTGTCAAGTTTATTATTATCAAAGTAAATAAAAGAGCGTTTCATTTAATATATATTTTTTATTTTTTATAAATTTTATTAGTTTCTATAACTACTTCTTCTGTTTCTACGTCTATACTTTATGTTATTTTATGTATGTTTTTGGATATGGGTTTATTTGCCCCTGTGTAACGTGTCCTTTGCAGAACTATAGTACTTTTAAATCCAATTATAGTTCATCCTCAAGTCCCATACTGTAGATAAAGTTAAGTATCTTTTTGGGTGCGATGGTTCTAATCTCTTCTGGCTTGAGGAGGTGGTTGCCTAGAAGCTGATATCTTTTGTAGATGTGGTGTAACGGGGTTTCTGGGCTCTCTTGGCAGATTCTACACCTGTCGTCGGTTGATAGGCCCAATTTGTGCAGGTGTTTATCTAGCTTGCAACGGCCTGTTAAGGCTCTGGTTAGGATCCTAACTTCAATAGCCCAGAGAGTCTTTTTTGTGAGAATCCTACTATGAGTTCTTTGGCTTGCCTTTGCCAGTGTGTGGTTGGCTTTATTTTCTAGCCCACATTTTTAGCAGGCTGCTGGTCGTATTTTTTGCTATCCCACATGCCGGTTCTATACTTTACTTCCTAACGTAATAATTGCACACCCATTACCGCGATGCGTTTCTGTTTTTTTTAATTTCCCGCGCGCATCTCAGTGCAGCGTGCAGCATCCTTTAATCTGACAAAATGCACGCTTCGAGGGACCGACTCCCGTATTGGATGCGGGAATGTTGCCAGCTGGAGATTAAGATTGTGCAGCACCAACAGTCACGCGAGGATAGTTCACGTTAAGGGGCTTTTGAGGAGAAGCATTTCAAAGCTCTCTGAAGAACGTTGTCTGCGCACGGATTCAGTAGATTTTATTTTATTTTATTCAGGTAACATACAGTTGTGTGCGGACAGTAAGGGAATAGGTAAGAGCTTGGTCCCCTCTCCGCTCAATTTGAAATTCACTCTGCTCGACCAAAGAATCAGTCATAGAACCGCAAAAAAGAGTTTTAACTCAAAGTTGTTGAGTTAAAACTTGTGTCTGTTAACAGTTTACAAAGCGTTAAAATATTGTCTGTTTCGACGTAAAAAAGATTACGGTAGTGTAGCGACACTACAGTTTCAGATTTTTTTTTGTGTACTAAATCTATCATGCACTCGCAACCCACCAAAGCGAGTACCTAGCTCAATGGCGCGGAGAAGAGGAGTGCAGCGTTTCGTTACTCATTCAGTCACATGATACAAGTAACTCTACCGTATGTACGATAGTTCCACATCAAAAACTTCACTTATCGCCCTGCAGTGAAATCTACATTCGACAATGTTTTCGCTAGCTGTGTTTTATTTTTAAAAACCTATCTGTTAAACCCGGGTTTAAGCTAGGTTCTGCAGACTCATACCTGCGACACTTGGGATGAGTCGCTTCGTGGCTTATCTTTAGGCCCTGCGATAATGTCCAATATGAAAACATGATTTTCCAGGCAACTTTATATACTCGTATATATTTTTTAACACTCTACATTAGAAATATTACGATCATTTTAAAAAAAAAACCCTTTCTGCACGAAAGGAGGACCTAGATTTGACTGGATCAATGTAGGGGATAGAGTATACTAGATAATCCTCCCTCCCTCTTTATGCTGTGTCGTAAGGGTTGCTCATATCAACAAATCTTTCAAACATTAAGTGTAGGGAAGTTATAAGCAAAATTATAAGGGAGGTATGGTTTTTTGAATTTTGAAAAATCAAGAACAATGGTTGATGCCACCAAAAAAGTTTCGTACTATAAGTTTTAGGCTCTTATGAGAAATAATATAAAATTTAAATCAATTAGATATCTTATATAGTAAGAAAGTTATAGCAAAATTTCACTTTTTCGGAAAACCCCCCCTGGTTAGATTTTGTGCCCTTAAATTTTATGTATCAATTTGAAAGTGATTGGTGTAAAATTATGAACTTTTGTTTGGGTGCTAGGGGGTATGAAACCCGAAGATATATCGAAATTTTCGAAAGTCATGACATAGTACCCATTAAAATAGGTAGCTTTCTTAATGAAATCTACCTTAAAACAGGCAAATCGGTTTAGCCGTTCTCGATTTATGCGCTCACCAACGGACAGCATTTTATTTTTATTTGTATAGAGGAAACGTGACAGCTGAGCGCACTGACTTTCGCCGAATGAGCGTGTCGCGTCTGATTCATTCACTGCATAGGAAAATTGTGTGAGGTGTTCAAGAGGTTCAAGTTCGAATCTATGTGCACAGGCTGGACTCAGTTTCGCCTCTGGTCTAAGCCGCATCCAACTTTACGAGACTTGTAAGTGAAACTTTGGTTTAAGTTTGCGTCGGTTAGCGTGGGGAAGTGATAACACCCTCTCCCCCCCCGCCCCCCCCCCCGAAGCTTGAACCGAACGACGGGATACTCCGACCGATTGGATGTCCTCAAACGTTAACTCTCCCGATTTTGCGGTTCGCGGGAGAGACGTAAGCTTTGAGCAACTTTGCCAATTTGGGGAATTCCCCTTGAGAATGCTCGTGAGACGCTAAGACAATCATTATTGAATTTACCAATCAATATAATATACAGGGAAATATAATGTGAATAGCGGCGAATGCATGTATTTCAAAAATCTAAAAATTAACAAGGAGAACTGCCTTCTTCGGTGGTGATTTGGCACTGAAGAAGGCAGCATCTCCCGCCGAAACGTCTGGAATTCACTTGGTAAGAAGCTCTGCGTATTTTTCTACCATGTGTATCAATAGTGGGTTATTTATAAAAATGCATGCTTAAAATAAAGTCCGAATAATAAATATTTCAACTTTACAAGAGTAAATGTATCTCGATATTTTTTCTGTACCTGTTCAATATCTGGGAATATTGACATCAGTCATTTCATAGTACGAAGACTTCTTGCCCACACTGTTTCAAAAATTACTCATTATGAAGACCTCCAACGAAGGTATATAAAGTATAAGATATGACCAAACTGACTACCCTGGGCAATACCGCACCAAGTTATTGCATTAGTCGCGAGCATAAGCAATAATAAAGTGTGGACAAAGAAAGATGAAGTCATTTAGTAACTTGATGATGTCCCGTAAGTTTTTTTAAAACATACTATTCTTTCAAAATAATATATGTTAAAAAAAAACAATATATATATATATATATATATATATATATATATATATATAGCTGTATTTAGGAGTGCTAGTGCGAGTGGAATTTAATTTAATTTTACTCTTTACATGTATCTCTGTACTTTAGGGAAAACCTATCATCAGTAAATTTTACAAACAACTCTGTATGTACCATTCTTTTTTTCATATATTGTACTGTTGGTTTTCCGAAGAAACGATAAATAAATAGATAAATAAACAGGCATTTCATAGCCGGATGATAATTGATGACTTCTTACCTCGTAGTTTATCTAAATAAAAATACTCATTATTACGACTTCCAACGAAGATATATCAAGATTCAAATATGACCAAATTGACTACCCTGTGCGACATCGCAACAAAATGATTGCATTCATCGCGAGCCTACATTGAGTTTAATTAATGGCTCTCATTCTCGGCGTATCCACAAACCTGAGATTACGCCCCAGATATCATCCACGTCGCGAAAGGGACGGCACATATTGCCGTCGCACGCCAGCGACGTGCCTCGTTAGACCCGTAATGAGTTTGTTTAGTGGATGTACCGGCGATGTTCGTCCTCATGTCAGATGCCGTTAACCGCAGCCTATGTTATGTAGGGCGGGCGGTGGGCGGGAGGCTTGGGCGGGCGGGGGTCGGGATGGGACATTCATTAAAACTTTCGCCCGCCCGCTCGCAGCGAGCGGCTCTTTGGGAAATTCATAAGCAAAACGTCATTAGTGGTTGGCAAATATTTGCAAATACAGGCAAACACATATTAGAGTGGGCGTAATTTGGTTCAGTTTATTTATAAACATCGTCGACGATTATCGCGTTTTTGTGCGATGCTCTGGGCTTTCAAACCCAATTGTGTATATATTCAAACCCAATTAGGCTGCGCCCTCTATGCAAAGGGTTCCGTAATTTGCCTATACTCATCACTATACCTACTTACCACCTACATATTTCTAATCACTGAAAATTTGACATGTGCCATTTACTTGCATATAGTATAATTTTTCATGTTCCTAAATGTAACGCAATTTATTTATTTATTTCATAGATGTACAAAACGCCAATATTTAAATCATAATTATATTGTATTTGTAAGTATTTATAAAGAAACGACCAGTAAATTACCCAATTATACAATATAAAAGAAACAATTTTTGTTTTCTAATAAAGTATTTGTATAAAAAGTGTGTGTAGTGTGGTAGGAGTGTGAAAGGTTTATAAGGGTTCAAAGTAGGTATAGGTGTTTGTGAAGAAAGGTGTTGTGAAAAGTGAGGTTGTGTGAGTATGAGGACTTATGTGTGCCAGTGAGAGATAATAATGATTGTGGATGTTAAATAGTTTCCCTGATCTGTTTAATAAATAAATCCCAATTTAAATGAAATGCGTTAACATTACTAAAGTTGATATTATATGTTTATAATTTTGTGAATCACAGGCATGTGGGCAAGAATACTCAAAATGCTCGGTTACGGATACACACATACACACCCTCTTATACACACACACATACACACACGCACGCATCCTTAGTGTCCGTTGAAATGTGGATCTCGACGATATTACATTAATTTAAACTTCAAAAGTAAAAAATTCTCCCACATCTCTAAAATGTGCCTATGGCACCATAACTCGCAAATGGATGACCCGATTTTAATTATTTTAAAGGTGACTTGATCGAGAGTGTCCTTAGCTATGATTCAAGGAAATCTGTTGAGCCGTTTGCAGGTGAGAATGTTTTTTTAAATTTTAATAATTTATATTTTAGTTTCGCAGTCCTACGAACTACACATATATGTCATTGTGCGAATAATAAAAATCAACGAAGACCCAGAGTTGTTTTTACATACTTTTAGGGCGTTGATCTATCTTTTTTTTCTAATAAATCTTTTTTTAGTAAATTTATATAATTTTTTAATTGGGGCACTGTAGTTGTGACTGCCTATTTTGTTTCGATTTTGTTTAGTACAGTAAATATATACCTACCCACATTCTCAAAACGGCAACGTAGATATAATTTACATACTATTATACTCGTATTATAATATTACGATATCGCAGCACAGGTGTGGTAAAGGCAAGTTTACACGCATTGATAAAGTGGTAGGATATATTAATTAAAATGGCGTTTTATCATTAATAATATTAAGAGGTCGGTCTTCGCTAAGAACCTTCAAACAAACGCTGTTCCCTGTTTATAATTTTACTAAAATTTGTTATAAAATTATTGATGATTGCGGTGTGAATTTCGTTTTGGTTCGGAGCTGTTAGTGACAAAATGTGTCAAACTGAATTCAAAACCAAGTTTGCTCTTCATCAACGGAATACGCGAAGAACCAGCCAGTGTGAGAAAACACAACCTAACTCACATTTTTTTTCTTAAAATGAAACAGCTCATCAAATTCTGTGTTTGCCAGGAAATGTTTTTTTTTTAATAAATATTTGTAATGTTTAACAAGCGTCGGTTTAAAATATACTTAAATTGTGGCATAACCATGTGAGCAAATAGCTATGTAGAAACAAACACGAATGGCTGTGATACATTTAGTAGTTGTAAATTATTTACCCAGAACCTGAGGTCTTACAGCTAGGCCCTATAGGCGTCATTAGCTGCATCTTTCCCTCAGATTACTAGCGCGTGTGATGGATTGCTTCATTTACTATCTTCACTTGAGCCTTTAGCCCATTTGATGCACATTTTGGATGGCTATAGAGTGGGCTATATTTTAGGTCTGAGTATATTTAAATAAAAAACATAAAATGGTATAATGACATTCTTTCAATTCATCATTAATTTGAACACTATTTTAGTTGTATTTTTTTGTAAATGTCTATGCACGGCTAGTAATGACACCCCTTTTTTTAATGACTGATTTTTTTTTACCAAATTGTTTTTATTTTCCACAAATCGGTAAAAGTTTCGAAACGCTGTCTTAAAATACTATAGGTACCTAAATCATGGACAAAATTCCTAGTGTAGTTCAATATTTAATTAGTTACCTAATGTTTATATATAATATATATATATATAATCAAAGCTTAAATGGGTAAATTTAATGTGCCTTTTTTCGTATTCTAGTTTAAATTTAAAATCGTTTTTTTATTTATTTAAATTGGTTTAGTATATGGTAATATTATTCTAGTTTACTTCTATCTTTATTCAGTTGGGCTACCCTAGTTTAGGAATCTATAGGTAGTTCAATTTATATAGTATTTACGGCGTTACCCGTATTGTATTCAATTTCAATTGGGTAACTATAGTAAATAAATATATAAATAAATACGGATATAATATTTCAGTTATAACATTTATAATATGGCACTGAACATTCTTTTACGTGTTTCTATTTGCGCTTATAGATGAATTTGTATTAACTGGCCAGTAAAAAATATAACGCACACAGCCGAGCTGTCATATTTTTTAAATTCGTATACGATATTTGAGCTCTGTGTCAATTTATCACAGTTATCGTTGTTGGCTTCAATGTTATTTATCTATATTATTCGAAAAGCCTTAAACTTTTTGAAACTTAGAAAATTCATAAGTACTTGAGTACATAACTTTACAAATTTAGCAATTGCCTTTTTTTTAAGAATAAATTCTTAAATTCACTAGTCATAACGCCTGTATCGAAGTGATCGATATTAGACGCACTTGTAACGCCAGATGTAAGATCTCTTGTTAACGTGTGGTAAGGATAAGGTGAGGATAGAGATGAGAGTTCAGATCAGGTTCACCAAGTAGTTTATTGAGGTTCAAACTTATCCTAACCAATTTCTGACTCAGTAGGAATGCAAATAGAAATTAATAAATGACCGGTAACAGCTCATATATACTCAATAAGGGTACCTAGTAGGACTTCAGTGGTTTTATTCCTAATTTATCGATTCTCGAAAACTCTGTCCGTCTAAACGCGCCTTTATTCCATGTCATAATATCAAAATACAGCCATATGTTCTTGTGCACATAGGGCCGAGACGCACTGGGTATAGCTGAAGATATTACGGGAGTCTCGCACCATATGGTGACGGAGTCTCATCTCGTTACTGCGGTGAACGCTCGTGTCATTAAAGGCACAACCTGCGACGCGAATAAAGTCTTTACTACCCGCCCTAATATTAAAATAAATAATTGTATAATATTTTATTATCCAAGCTTGTGCTTGGATAAGAAACTTATATTTAACTAAAGGGATTCTAGAAAAGTTTAGTATACAGGATGATCTTGAACGCATACTTTGACCGGTTGCCAATCAAATGAGACGGAACATAAGCGAACGAAATAGGTCGCTGGAATTAAATAGATTAGTGGACTTCCGTATCGTGACTTTCGGACGATGGTCGTCTGCAAGCGCTTTTACTTTACTTCACTTTCATAGAAGCCGAAAAGCCGGGCTTGCCTGGATTTTTAACGCAAAAGCCCCAAATTTAACATATTTGGGGTTAAATCTAACATTTTATTATTTAAATTATAAACAGGAGGCTCCCACTACTCCCCCTTCTATCCCACCCCGCAATAGGGCTTGCCCACTGTACTAATGCAGGGCATTATACAGGATGTGTAATGTGTATAATAAATTTTCTAATAATAATAATGAGATTAATATAATTAGTTGTAATTTGAGTGAGTTTAAGCGTCAAATTTTAATTTCAATTGTTTAATTTGTCCTCTTTGCCTATGTCCCTTTTGTTAAAAAGTAGATGTTAAATATTTTGTTTTGTTTTGTTTAGTTTTTTATTACTGTTGTTGCACATTAATTATATTTTTTTATTTAAGGTTAGAATTGCAGTTTGAAATGTATATTTTTGTTATGTATACAGGGTGATTTTAAATTTAGGGCACTCATTTTAGGAGGTTGATCTATATAAAAACTAAACAAGTCTCACGAAAAAAAAAACTTACTTAAGTAATTATGTTATACTTCGAAGAGCTGCGCGCTTGGGGTCACTGACCTTCCTCACACCATGCGTTCTATTTCGATTTCTATTTCTATTTCGTTCTATTACGATTTCTATTTAATTTCGAATTCGTTTTTTTTACAATATTTTTTGCGTATTAATGTTTGATTATCGTTATAAATCCTAAAAAGAGTGACCTAAAATTAAAAACATTCCGTATAATAACTATTTATTCGCGAAATAAATATTGGGAAAGTACGGGCACGTCACCAATAAGTACAGTCAGGAAAATAAAACTTTTTTGTGTTTTTAAATATTGTTGCACACTTTTCCGGCTTACGGAAATACCAGCATAGTTTTTGCTATCGATTTACTTATGAAAAAACTCCGCCCTGCAATACGCTTTTGCGATTCAATAGGTCGACCATTATTATTCGCAAGCGATATTGCTGACTCCAATATCCGCCCTATCTTCTGGGCGCTAGGGCGGACGAAACAGTTGACTCTGCTGAATCAGCCAACGATATGTCTCTTTATTACAGTCCTAGAATAGAAATGACCTGGACCGGGGTTTGACTTTGCAATTTATGTTCAGATAAAGTGAAACTCCATACTTACGGACTAATGCATTTTTTATTTACTCTGGTCAGCATTGAAATGCTTAGTATATTATTTATAAAATAATTTGAAAAATAAAAAAAAGATAAAAATCTGTACTTAGGTACTCCAATTGCTTTATTTAGGAAATATGTTTGTCGAGTTGTAGAGTCCAATTACTTTATTTACGAATTATGTTTGTCGAGCTGTAGAGTCCAATTGCGTTATTTACGAAATACGTTTGTCGCGTTGTAGAGTCCCTTACGAAATTTGAAGTTAGTTGTCTGTGTTTTTTGAAGTTATACTTCTTTGCGTTGTACTCATTGGGATGGGATGTTGGTCGAGAAACCGCGTCACGCGTTAGGAGTAAAATCCGTAGAGTGCTTTTTTATACGTTCTCTACCAAAGATATCTCAAGAGTCTCGGTGGGTCAGTGGTTAACGCACTCGTCTCCCACGCTAGAGTCCCTGGTTCGATCCGAAAGTATACGAATTATACGAAAGTATACGAACTTAATAATGATAATATATAGGTGTATAATATAATAATGAATTGACTTATAATAATATATTGAATAACAGAGAAAAATGTCTTATATTTCATTTATATATCCTATCTGTGTGTGTGAGTGGGTGTGTGCGAATGGCCAAAGAAGTATAATTATTTCCACCGTCTGGTCCGACGCAGAACTAATTTTTTTAATATGTTTATGCCCAACGTATTTATATATAACACTACTTTATGTTGATATTTATTTATATTTTTAAAGAGTATATTAAGTGTTTAACGGGTAAGACACTTAAGTTGCATTGATTTGTGTGTATCTGTGCTTAAAGTTAATTTTTATTATATTTCACAGGGTTTTGCAAACTCACGCTGTTACTCTTTATAAATGACCTCTCTTAGAACAGGTAACTTTTACCTGGTTAGGAAGGTAATAGACCTTATTAATTCGGTCAAAATGACTAGTATCCTGGTACTCGAATTTATATATTTGGATATTGTATTTTTTTTATAATATTAGCGTAAAACTGAGCATTATGTTGCCGATACTTAATTTTATTAAAAAAAAATAAATGAATGTATTATAATTGGGATTGTATCTAATTGGTTTGTTAGGAGATTGATTAAGGCCTTTAATATCGTTTGTTGAACTGAAACTTCTGTACACGCAGCGAAGTGACTTGTAACGAAACGCTGCACCGTTGAGCTAGATCTGGCGCTGGAAAGGCATCACTGGCAGTCACTAAAAAAGACGGCGTGCCAAAAAAGATACGAATAATCGAATATGGGTGTCCTTGACATTTTACCCCCAAGATTTTTCCAGATCCGCCCCTGTGCTCGAGTGTACACTAATTGCACTAGCAACGACTACCTAAAGGTCGCGCATACAAAGCCAATAAGCCTAATATTTTGTTCGCGGGTTTCAATCATTCGGCGGCGCCCTGTAATGGTTCTTTGGGCGGCAAAACGCCTTGCATAAATAATGCAATCGTTCCTTAAAGCAATGATCTGACTTTCAAATGGACCCGCCGACGAGGCCTAGAGGAGAACAAAAGGTCGGATTGTTATCCCGTCCCTTTCTTTCCTTTACTTTCCATACATAATTCATGATTGGCCGTTCGCTTGTTCGACAAACGAATGGTTTTCCTGCGCGGTAACGGGGGGGGGGGGGGGCGAGGTTATGCAGGGCCGCACTGCAACACAATAAATCCATATATATACATATTTCAATTATACAAATGCGTGTACTTCTACTATAGGATGGTGGTCCACTTCTTCGACTCTGACAAGTTCAACATGCATATAGTACACGGCAAATACAAAATGAAATGTTGTTTATACCTGCATTTAAAATGTTTATGGTAAACGAGCGTTTCAATTCATTATACCATTCTTTTTTAATAATTTGGCAAGATCTTTAATTAAAAGTAATATTAAATCTAAAAAAAATTAAATATAAAGTTAGAAATACTTGCTATAAAATCTCACAAAAACACTCTCTTTAATTGTTTGTAGATAAATTGACTTAGCGTATTAATTATTATTTTAAAATGTATTATAAGTATACTTATTTTTGGTTTGTAATATACTACTAAGGTATAAAAATGTATCTGAATATGTATATTGTAAAGGACGTTTAAAATACAGAAATAATAATCTGAACATATTTCACAATTAATAATATTTGTATTTTAGACACCTGGTTTCCAGCAGATAAGCTTTGAGCTTGGCTGGTATATAAAAGGAAGGAATTGTAAATATGATGAATAAACTAAATAAAATAAATAAACGTGCTTCATATAGTACATATTACAAATATATTACATGTCAATTTTTAGTATTTATTATTTTTATTCGTATACCCTAAGGAAAAAACCCATAAATAAATACATATACAATTGAAGATAAAAATGCAAATATACCTAATAAAACACAAATTTATATGTCGCTGGCCGATAACATAATTATGATTTTTTACAAAGCGCCTAGACGGATAAAACAAAACAAAACAGTATTTTGGAAAAAAATGGTTATCTCATAAGTAAACCTGTTTTAAAAAAACTTTAATCATATATTTAATATAACAAACAATAAATAAAACCGCGTGACAGAGTAATCATTATACAGCCCATCTCGTTTATTTTTTCCTTTAAATTTCTAATAAAATAAAATAAAATATTGGTACAATGTGCACAAAATAATATATATTTATACCTAACGATTAATTAAAAGTTAGGCTAGCAGAATTTAAAAAAAAAGATTAACAATTGATTATTTTACGTCCCTGTTTCGGTCCTGTCCGGTGTGCGGGAGAGTAATGCGAAAGAAAAAGATACTTCCGGCGATGGCGGATAATCGTGACTTCCGCTCCAGCACCGCGGTTTATTCCCTTTGTCCCCTTCCTCCTCCTGCACCTTTCACGGTCTTCAGCAACTCTTAAGGAAAGGTCTGTGTCTATGGTTTATTAATTTTATCAGAAAAAGTACAATTATTAAACTTAAAGTTACACATTTATTTGTTTTTTATCTTCTATACATTCATGTATAAGAACTTACAATCCCCGTCCTTCTTTTTGTGTGTAGAATGAAGCTCTTCATAAACAACCATAGCCGTCTAAATCACATCGGAGGCTGGTCGAATAATATAGATATAAATCGCGCGAACAATAAAAATACATATAAAATTATCACTAACATAACATGCACCACCAGAAACGTTGTATATCAGCTTCTATATAAGTTTTGTGATGCGTTCTATGTTGGTGAGACTACGACGCCATTAAACATTAGAATTAATAATCATAGATTATCCTGTACCAAATTACTTTCCGCTTTACCCGTTCCAATTCACGCGAGAACTCACGGCAGGGATTCCGAAGCTTGCTTTAATGTAAAAGTTTTGAAGTCTTTGCGAAATTGAAAAATCGAAATTGAAAATATTGTTCTTTTTTAAATTATTTGATAAAGTGCTGGATAGCATAATATTTATAAAGGTTCTAAAGAGGTCCTGTATTAATTAAAATTATTGTTTACATTAAACTATTTAATGTTAATAATTAAAAAAATTTTCAATATTGTCAAAGATTGTGTCATTTATCTTTTCATGCGATTTGCCGCTATTAAAAAACAATCATCAAATATAAGTCAAATAACTATACAACTCAATTATACAATTATATAATTAATACGCACACTAATTATGTGCTTTAATTTTACACTTTTATATTTTCATTATTTTTATTTTTATCAACTTCATACATAAATCATCTCATTTCACCATCATCCTTCATCGTAATCACAAATCCATTATTTTTATATTTTTTGTTAAAATATCATCCTTTCCTTATTTCATCTAATTAGATGGTTACATAATATTTGACAATATTTTACACTAAAGAGGACAGGTGAGAGTTAAAAATGCATTTTTATGAAACTCAGCGCTGGGTTTAAACCGACATCCTGCGCTCTCAAGTACAGGACCTCTTTAGAACCTTATAAATATTATGCTATCCAGCACTTTATCAAAAAATTTAAAAAATGTTCAAAATTTTTCAATGTTGTCAAAGATTGTGTCATTTATCTTTTCAGGCGATTTGCCGTTATTAAAAAACAATCATCATTATATATATATATACTATCTTATCATTATAAATACATCTGAAAAATGTAAATAATGTTTAATCTTTTTTATTTTATTTAGACGATATTATTAATTATACCTATATATCTTTAGGTAGCATTAATGTAGGGAACTTTTCTTTTTATACTCTCAACTCACATAATCTATGAAAATATTACTTAAGGTAGTAATATTTCCACAGTAATCCACACACAGTACATATTGTTTTAGTTTGATTTTTTAATTTGTTTTTTTCAACCATATTTGTATTTAGTACATTTTTTTTGGCCATGTAAATGTAGTATTGGGGAAATATCTTATTATATCGTACTTTCATAAATAAATTAATAAATAAATATTTATTTTAGCTTATTTTAATAAGAGAGTATTAATTTATTATTATTTTCACATATGTTGAATTAAAAAAATATATGTTTTTTTCGCATATGAATGACGTGCAATACCAACCACAGAAGAATAAAATGATAACTAATGATTAAAATCAACGATCTTTTAAAACATATAGATACGCAACAGAGGGTGAAAAACGAAGTACGCCACTTTGCGTCGAGTACACTCCTCGCGTATCGGACGTCTCGCTCGCTCGCATATGTCATCGCGAGAAAGTCGGGTGTCGGGTTTTCACAAATACAAGATTATATTTTAAGGCTCCCCGGGACGCATTTCTGCTTGAGATTAGAAAGAGTAGGCTTTATTCGAACATTGACGTGTAGAAAAGAGGCGGATATACTCGCCGACCGCGAATTCGTTACATTTGGAGTCGATGAAACATGTTTTTTGTATTTAAATAATTATTATCATTTGAAAAAAGTGTTTTTTTTATAAGTGATGTCCTAGATTATTATATTGTCTATCTTTAGAAAGAAAAATTAGGTTCGCGCCACTTACACAACTTAAAAGAAAATCGTTGCAAGAAAAAAACAATACTTTCTTATTTATTTATTTTCATTATTATAATAAGGTGTATTTCATTTTTTTTTAAGCAAAGGACTAAATTAATATATGTAGAATATTGTGGTATTTTTAGTTTTAGCCATTTGTTGGGAATAACTTCAACAAAATGCACCAAAATACGTTACAAAACACGTTTTAGGGACTGGTGGCGCCTTAAAAGAACGTTATTTAAAATGCACCATTTTATGGGATAAATTAAATTACTTGACCTTAATTTGCTGTTATAAGAATTAAACTAAATTCTTTCTATTTTAGATGCAAAATTTACTAAATATTAAATACCAAGACCATTTCGATAAAAAATCCTGGGAATGGGTTAAATGATTTTTGGTATTATTTGTCTAGACGCTGTTTAAAAAAATCATCACGGTTACTGAGAAAAAAAAAAGTAAACTTTAAGTTAAAATAGTAAAAGTATCATGTAATAATGTCTTTGCCGTAAGCACGACATTGAAATTCATGCACAGATCGAATTTACAC
The DNA here is from genome assembly GCA_020383195.1 of Neomicropteryx cornuta. Lineage (NCBI taxonomy): Eukaryota > Metazoa > Arthropoda > Insecta > Lepidoptera > Micropterigidae > Neomicropteryx > Neomicropteryx cornuta. Next base: position 9,924,859 of record JAHKQU010000024.1, read on the forward strand.
CACCTGTTAAAGAATATAATAATTTGGTCAATTTTTTTTCGAATTTTCTTATATATCATTTCTTACTCATAATAGGATACCCAAACCCTCTGAAGACCTGCAGGCCTAGTCAATGAGATAGTGCTTACCGTTTGGATTCATTTTCGAGTGCTGTTCTAATACAAACACAACCTACTCAACTAGGCCAAATACGCCTGTCCTAGAGTCAGGGGAGATGGCGGTAATGACTCGTTTGAAGTGGTATGACCGTGTGCGGATTCGAACCCGCGACTTTGGGCCAATAGACCCACGCCTTAACCACTAGACTACCACGATATCCGTGCATACTCTCGACCAGTTAAAAAAAAAGTCCGTCAGGCGCGTCTAAAACTTTTCATTGACTCCCACTCCATAACCCTTTGCGAGAAAGGGACGCACTGTCAGCTCTCTCGCCCGATGCCCCGGGACTGTTTAGTTGGCAACTTTAACGAGTTAGTCGGATGTTCGAGCGATTTAAGCCTCTGCGTGTCATGGTCCGTAAAGCACAGATTGCTCTGTCAGAGGACGAATTTAAAACTTCACGTTTATATGATACTTCCTTCTACTTCTGCTGAAGCAATTAGGTGGGAATTCAACAGCAGGGATACTTATATTATATTTTTCTATTCATGGAATGGTATTTTGACAGCATAGTGTCCCAAAACCCAAGGTTCAAACGAAATGAGGCGATAGCGGGGTCATCCCCAGACAGTCGTTTAAAATAATAATTACATGTTAGGGACTGTTTATGTTGCCTATTAGATGCACACACGCAACCACACACCCTCACATATACAACCACACACCCTCACATATACAACCACACACCCTCACTAACACTTATACACCGTACACATCACACATACGCCTTCTAAAATAGCGTTAAGCTCAACAAAGTTTTAAATATTTTCGTACACAGGCCTAAGCTTTAATTGGCCTTATTATTAACCCCTTGGGAAAATGTATATGCTACTATTTCGCTGTATGTTTACCTGTTTATAAATAAATAAATAAATAAAATATATTACGTGTAAGAAATATATTACATGCCCAAATTTATTATCTTTATGAAAGCGCTGGTGTAAATTCCCTTTTGCTCTTTTTTCGCTTGCTTGCGCTCGGCACAACCGGACTATCAACTACATTTTTTTATCGGTAATGGTCTTGGAACAGGTTGTATTTATTTATTTATTTGTTGCGACATAATTCATTTGACAAAGAAATATAATTGTAGTAGTACAAATCACAGTTACAAATGAATATTATAAATGCACCGGGAGCGATTAGCACTGCTACATTTTGTGCCCTGCCCTCTTTACTAGACTATGTCTGTACTAAGGAAGGCAGTGTTGTATTGTGCTACAGCTAAGAATACATACATACACAGGGAATTAACCATATAAGTCGATTGTATATCTACTAGATCCATCGCGCAATACCAACTGAGAGACGAGCAGTCGCTTATATTAGCAGTAGCGTGTATAATTACCAGCTGGGCGATGTCCCGCCCAACGGCATCACTCTGGTAGAAAGTTTAAGGCGCCCCGGGACGCATTTGTCCTTGAGATTAGAAAGAGTAGGCTTTATTCGAACATTGACGAGTAGAAAAGAGACGGATATACTCGCCGAGCGCGAATTCGTTACATTTGGAATCGATGAAACATGTTTTTTGTATTTTAATAATTATTATCATTTGAAAAAAATGTTTTTTTTTAAGTAATGTCCTAGATTATTATATTGTCTATCTTTAGAAAGAAAAATTAGGTTCGCGTCACTTACACAACTTAAAAGAAAGTCGTTGCAAGAAAAAAACAACACTTTCATATTTATTTATTTTCATCACTATAATAAGGTGTATTTCGTTTTTTTTAAGCATAGGAATAAATTAATATATGTAGAATATTGTGGTATTTTTAGTTTTAGCCATTTGTTGGAAATAACTTCAACAAAATGCGTCAAAATACGTTACAAAACACGTTTTAGGGACTGGTGGCGCCTTAACATTTTGACCGTGTCACGTGACCCGAATAGGTACTTCCGAACCCAAAACATCCCTCCGTGTTGCTCTCATTACTATCAAATTTCTTAATTGCTAAAGTTTGTCCGTCCGCAGTCGCCACAGCGCCCTCTATCCATCTCTTTCTCGCTCCAGCTAATTCTGACTCTACTTTACGTACTTTCATTTAGGCGTACGACACAGCTTGTAAGAATTACTAACGCATTACATTCAATAATTTTACTGACATTATGCGTTTTAAACGCCGTTAAATTATAAATTAGACAATATTTCGTTGGCATTCCATACACTCTTAATATATAACAAACAAATAATGCTTACATAATAAATACATTATATAATTTGTAATCACGTGCAATGGATTACTTTTGTGCATCACCTTAATAGCACAATCTCCTGTTCTAAGGAGACACCAATCATTTGAAGAAGTAGTTTAGCATTTTGAACTCCTTAAAAAACCTATAAATATATAATATAAATAAAGTAAATAAGCTATAGATACATAAATATACATAAATACTACAAACATGCAAATGTTTTATTATTTAAATACATTGAATTTTTAACTTCCTTTTAAATTATAAAATTTTGGCGTTAATCAAAATATTTTTGATTAAAAGTTGTCTTCATATTAGGTACATTGGACATAAACTTATTGGAGTATTTATTAAATTACACTATATATATTCATTAGGTTATTGAACTATATTTATAGATAAACGTGAATACCACCAAACGTAGCATAAGCGAATTGCGTAAACAGTTTAATTAAATTAATATATTGTTTAATTAAATTGATTAAATTAGCTTTGTGCAATGGCGTGCGGTCCAAGTTTCAATTGCTGTTGCGTTAGTGTTGAAATCTGTATGATTTCGACTTTTAAATGTTTCAGTTGATCGATTATCGGTGCGGTGAATTTTGAGTATTAAATAAGAATTGGTAAAAAAACTTTTAAGTTAAACGGTTTTTAAACGGTTTTATTAAACGGTTTTATTATTTTTGTTCATGTTGTTCCCACGATTAAGGGGCATTTTGACGGTCGACACTTATATGTTATGTTATTTCTTGTATGCAATCCGCCATTTTGTATCGACGGCCATCTTAGATTTATAATGTTATTGATTTTATTATATTGTATTGTCATCTAAATTGAATGTGTGTACCAAATTTCAGATCAATCTGACAACGGGAAGGTGCTTAAATTTCAATTTTTAATTTTGACCCAAACAAATAAATTCCGTACGGGTCGAGCTAAATAAAACCGTTTAAAAACAGAAAAACGCTGAAAATTCCTGAAATAAAACAAGCGGACAAACTCCTGAAATATACACAAAGGATACGAATCTTAAATAATGTTAGAAAGTACGTAATAAACTACGTGATTCCCTGAATGCTGCCTCGCGACTATGTTTGTCTCACGTGATAAAAGAATTCCTTTGACCTGAATACATATTGAGTGTGCATTATCTAAGAAGAAAAGGAAAGAATAAACAAGACATTTGTACAGTCGTAATTATAAATAGTAAAAATAATGTTACTCATATTTTAATAAGGTAGTTAAATATTGCATTATTCAGGAGCTAGCTTGGTTGCTACTGATTGCGAGGCAAAATTAACTAACAAAACTAATAAAAATATTTAAACATTAGAGTTTGCCATTTTTTTATTGGAATATGAAATATTATATATATAAACTCGATATAAAAATGTCTGCTAAATTTAAGGGTAGGTATTTATGCTAATAAAGTTATTTTCTTTGGTTTGTAGCTCTTTAGTATGAAATATTGCCAAGATTCTTTATGAAGATATTTTATGAAGCATAATTTATGTTTACGATAAACTATTTTGGATAAATAATATGATTCTTACATACTAAGTATAACTACTGTGCGAATTACAATTACAGTACTCTAGTATTTAAAATATATTTATTCAAATATTGTAAATAAGGCATTTTATTTATTCAAGTTATGTACCATAATATCAACACGTTTATAAATAGTATTTAAGAATAAACCATCTATGTATGCAATAAATATTCAAATAACTAGCAGTAGACATTTTGATAATTCAATAAAATGCAATTATACTGGCCATACTTGATTTCCTAAAGACGCAAATTATTTTTTTAAATGTACAGATTATCCTATTAGAAGAAGTTAATCGTAAAATTTAGTGGTGAACCGTTTTTGTTTAAAAATATCGTTTATCATCAAGCTTAGCTAAATTGAATAATTTATGGCCATGACCAACACAGGCAACAGCTTTTCGGGAAGAGCGCCATTAACTAGTTTAATAGGTAAATGCATATTTTTTTATTATTATTATTTGTAAGTTGATGCTGCATATATCTCTCAATTAAAATGTTATTACAAGCTTTTATTTAGCTTGCAATGTTTAATAAATTAATTTTGGTCAAATTAAATTTGGTCAAATTTTGCAATCTGAATTAGAACCACTTCCTTTTATCCTAATGGAGTTAAAATTTGATATGTTGGCACAGTTCCGATGACAATGGATTTTTATGGTAAGCATGACCTGATTCATCACCCAGGAATTGCTCCAGATGAAGGAACTCCTCAACTGTAAGCAGCACAGACACGACATTTTGTATACGCATTTAAAAGCTTGTTTTTATTTTTTTTACTCTTAATTTATATTAAATATTCCGATGCTATTTTTTTTTTAATGATCGACTAATAACCGAATTTATTTATTTAGTATTTATTAAAGGTCCGATATATAATAAAAAATATTATGTAGTAGTTTGTCATCATTTATTGATTTTCAAGTGAAGAAAAATTGTATAGTTTGTGTGGATTGGTAAATCCCTAACTAGGTTAATACCTGTATCGAGGTGTTACCTATTGGAAATATATTAAATGCTTAATTTATATTAAATTAGTAACAACGGTATAAGCGCCTGCTTCCAAATCCAGAGGAACCGGGTTCGAATTCCCAGCGGGTCAAATTCGGCCGGGTCATTTTTCGCAGTTGAAATATCCAATGTTCTATTTTTAATAGGTTCAGTTTCATTTTTCATACCATCAGTCATGAAAACAAACATTAATCATTACCATTCGTATAAGTCAATTGATAAACTGTATCCCATCTCCCTCCAGCAGGACAGATATTGCATGGAGTTAGAGCGAGACGGCGAACACAACCTGCTGACGGCTGAAAGTTGGAAATAATGAGTTAATCTCCAAGCGTAGAGTATAGTATAGTATATTCCGAGGGGCGAAGTTTGGCAATCAAATGCGGATTTGAATTCGAAAAACGGGATCCGTACTCCGATAGCGAACTCAGTGAATTTAATGAGTAAAATTTTTAACGATCGTCGAGTTTTGTATGAAACGCGCGTTGCGGAAATCGCACTCATCTCGGTTAGTAACGCGAGTGCCCGGTGGCGTACAATCGGGAAAATAACGAAATTAATTTAGTTACTTACAGGGTTAGCTTAGGTTTTCTTACAGTTACTTACAGTCTATCGATGCAATCTGACGCAACTGCGCTCGCTTTTGCTTTACAATATTTTATGATATATGACGTTAGCGGGCCGAATTAAATTCAGTTTTTTTTTATTAAGAATGCTCAACAATAAATTAAGTTCAATAAATGTATTTTAATTATCGATGCGCGCACAATGACAAATCTGTTAAACTGACAAAGTGAACATCTTCGAAGGCAAAGTACCGTTTGTAAATAGAATTCCACAGAAAACATAGCCGTTCCATACCAAAATGTATGAGAAAATGAATTTCTCTATAAATATTTCTTCGTGTATTTTTCCAAATTTTAATAGTTATTCTGCTATTCGGGGCGGAGACAAATTCAACTAATCGAATATTATAAAAATCGGTCCAGCCGTTCTTGAGTTATAAATGGTGTAATTAACCCGACTTTGTTCTATGTAATATTCAATTATAGTAAAATTGTTTAATATATTTCTTAAATAGCGTATTTAGATGATTCCTCACGCCGTTGCCGTAGCCGTTTGCCTTAAGTTTACATTACTTATATAAAAGTCTGACAGTATATTGACATTTGGTAAATTCCAATTCCTTTTAATATTTTAAATATTGAAAATTTTCAAACAAATGATGATGAAGGATTATGGTGAGATGAGATGATTTTATGTGTGACATGTATGAAGTTGATGAAAATAAAAATAATAGATGTGTAAAGAGTGTAAAATTAAAGCACATAATTAGTGTGCTTATTATTTATATAATTGAGTTGTTAAAAGCTAACATCAAATATAAATATATATATTTGAACGTATCTGTCATATATTTCCTGACGACGCCGATTTGCGAAAGTTAATAATATTTTATATCTAATCTATAATATATATATATATATTTATTATAATACTGTATTTAGATCACCGTACCGTAATAATCATCTAAATAGGGTATTTAAGCAATACATTATACAATTTTACTATTTTTTTTTTTTTAAATCTTTATTATTTTTTTTTACAAAACACCTTTACATTTCCCCACAAAGACAGTGCCTTTTCTGTGGGTGGGTGGTTATTATAATATATATTTCATCATTATTGTTTCCTTTTTGAATATTTTTTTTACTACTTTAATGAAAGTTTGACCGTATTTCATAAGCGCACAGATGGATAGGTGAGAGTGAAACACGTCGTGTTATTGAAATTTAAGAGAACCATCGTAGAAAGGTAGAAATCGCATTTTGAAAATATAGTCTTAAGGCGAAAATTAATGCACATATCGTACACCATACTAACATGATTGCACCACGGTTAAGTGCATCTTGTATAAATATTGTGCACCCGGACGAAGCCGGCACCGAGTATTCGTTCATCTATATTCCGCTTTTGGTTACGCAATTACGAACTGTGTAAAGTCGACCCGCAGAGACCGCAAATTGAAATGTGAATATTTAATAGCGGATATCCGCCTTAAGTACAGGCAGGTAAGTTATTTCGTATGTTTATCGTAATGCTAACTATATTTTTTGTTTACTTTCATTAATATGAATAATAAATTAAGATCACCCCGAATTTATTTTATTTTTTTTAAAGGTGGTGTAAATTCCGCGCTCGTAAAAAAGACATTACCATATGATTGTTTAACTATATTCACGTAAAGTTTACATTTATTTTTCTCGGTAGCCATGATGAATTTTAACATAGTTTCTTAACAAACAATACTCCAACCAATCAGCTGGATTGTCTCTTTTTAGGTAGATTTCTTAAGGAATGCTACCTATTGCAATGGGTACCATTTCATGACTTCTGGAAAATTTCGACATATCTTCGCGTTTCACATCTCCTAGAACCTAAAGCCACCCTCAGTTTAAAAGTTTATTTATTTATTTATTTATTCTTTATTGAAAAATCCACAGTATTACATTTTATAATTACAAACAAAACTTATTACTAATATATAAAACCAATTAAGGATTTCAGTCATTTTACATGTTAAGATTAGCATAAAAATTTGAACAGTGTTCTTAAAATATATATATAGATTATTAATATTATATACGTATACAGTATTTTTTTTTTTTTTTTTGAAGTGTTATGTGTAATTTGTGAGTGATGTTTGTGGTAGTTGTGAGAGTGTGACATTTGTATGTATATATTAAAATAAAGTAATAAATTAAGTATGGTTTTAGTATGTATAAAAATAATTTAAGGTGATTAAAATATAGTATGTATGTATATTCTATATGCATTGTATTGTACATTTACAGTACTTATATGTTACAATTAACCATTAACAACACAATAATCTAACAATACTATTTATATATCTATCTATCTATATTACTTTTTTGTGGACACGATAACTGCCGTAATTTTACATCAATCACTTTCAAATTGATACATAAAATTTAAGGGAACTAAATTTCGGTCAAGTTCGTTAATGGCGAAAATCAGCCCAGGGGGTGGTTTTTTCGAAAAAGTTATTTTTTGTTGTAACTTTCTTCCTATATAAGATATTGAATTAATTTAAATATTATATTATTCCTTAGATAAGGCCTAAACTTATCTAAGTAAACTTTTTTGTTAGCATCTACCATTGGTTTTAGGGGTGGGAAAATTTGATTTTTCAAAATTAAAAAAAAACACATTTCCCTTAATAGGAATCAAATCAGTACAAAACGTTAATTGCAGGCCTATAATTTCCCTGCAACTTTTGTTTGAAACAGTTTTTGATACGAGCAACCCTTACGGTGCAGTATAAAGAGGGCTTCAGTATACGAACTCTCGCTGCGCAAGGGTACGGCGGATTGCGCGGCAGCTCGCGCAATGTTTGATACAAGTTGGAGTTCGCCTATTGATTGGGGTACTTTGATCCGGTGAAACCTACCTCAGCCTTTCGGCGTGCCAAATGGATTTTTTAAATTTTATTTATGTCATCGAATGTACTTTGATGTTAGGTAATCCTTAATCAGTTTGCTTTGACCTGGGTTATTATTTGCAATATTCAATTTCTTAGAATAATTTGATGAGCATCCAATGTTGAATGAATGTTGTTTTCTTGCATTGGGCGTTCCAACCCGGGACCTCTGGATTTAGAAGCAGACGCTAATGCCACTGCTCCACCAGGCTAAGACTATTAATAACTAAACATCAGTTACTATGTGATTGAAAACCAGCCTCTCCTTCCCCAATTATTTAGTTTCTTAGTTCTTAAATCCCAACTTCAAAGTAATTAATTCCGATGCTTGCTCGCGAGCGTTACTGTTAGCAAATCACTATTCACCCGCTACGACAAAATCTCCGGGTCCCGGTATAAATGTTTACACATTTATAACAATTTTTAGTATTTTCTTATACATGTGTCAAGACCATTTCCGTTAAAAAATCCAGCTAATTGGCCCTGCGATTTCTAGTACTATTTGTTAAGCCACTAATAAAAAAAATTACCATGGTTACTAAGAAAAAAAATGTATGCTTTACGGGAATATAGTAAAAGGATCATGTAATAATGTCTTTGTGTGAGCACTCAGCTGTCGCCGTACGCCGTAACGGTGTCGATCGGCGCAGTATTAGCATTCGCGCGCTGACCGAATTTACACTATCTGTTAAAAATATAATATATTTGCGAGTGTTTCTCTTTTCGCGTTTTTTTTATTATTTCTTACTCAAAATTGGTTGCCCAAACCTCTTCTTGAGTCTTCGAGATTGGTCTTGGGACACTGTTTCTAAAAAAATAGACAGCTCAAATTTCAAATACGAAGATGTTACTAATTATGCATTTCTCCTTATGCCGGGGGGTTGTAAGGTCCAGGGTCGTGGAAGTGAAATAATGTCCGATGCTCTGGATCCTTTTAATTCCTCCGCGACATTAAATGTGTCCCAATAGGGGAACATTTCAATATTTGTAAACCTTAACACTAAATAACAAATGTAAAACAACGACGAATAGGAAATATCGTCGGCGCAAAATGCGCGCGGTTGCCGTTCCAATGCGCGCCTGCGCAGATGCCGACCAATCCGATGCGCCCGGCGGATGATGAGGATGTAGCGGGGCGATATGTAGCCCCGCTACATCCTCATCATTTTCAAGATGTACTTAAGTATCTGATGAGTGAAACTCATGCTATCCTAACATCAATCGAATAGTTACATTAATTACTAGTACTTATGTCTAATCGCCGTGATGAAATATGTACGCGGGCCTGATCGTTTTCCCCGGTTGTTTATAAGATTAGAGAGGACGATTATTAACCAACGAAACACGTTTACATTTTCATATATTGTATATTATATTATTCAAGTATAAGATCCTCTTTAAATAAATCATAATTATTTATAATAAGTAAATTATATTTTATAATACATATATTGTAGAATAAGTCGCTTGGCAGTGGCTTCTCAAATTTAGGATATCTTCAGATCGTTTAAAGCACGGAGTATTAAAGAATGAATTTTCGGCTGCAGGGGTTGACTTAGTGGAACGTCCGTTTGGTCCCAATTTCTATATTCAAGGCATCCAGGTGTATATTTTTTTAAAAATAAATAAATAAAACTCTCATGCTGCACTGGAATGTTCCTCAAGGTAGAGCAAAATGTATGACTTGGAATTAATCGTTTCCGTAATAAAAGCTTATAGCCAGGTAATTTAAAAATATTTATATTTCTGCGGAATTAAATAAGATTGAACTTACGATTGAACAAAAAAAAAAATGATAAGATAAATCTGAGGGCGTCTGTGGTAAGGATATGACTCGAGGTTTAGAATTCCTAAACGGTTTTCCAGTCGTCCCAAATCGGCTGCCCGGCGCAAACTGAAAAATAAAACAAATACCAGCATTATCCGCGCAGGCTGATCCGCCGTCCGGAACAGCGAGACGAAATAAATGCGGATACATTCCCGGATATCCCGTTAGGAAAGACATGTTTCGCTCGGGGGGGCATTTACGGGGAAACAGGATTGTTTTTCCGGTCCCGTTGGCAAACGCGAAAATCGCCGGAAAAGCGAATGACGGCGAAACACGAAAGGGGCGGACAGAGTACTTCCGCCGGGCGGACGAATAATGCCCTCTGAGGTCACGCCTAGTACGAGAAACGAATGACCTATCTGTTTAACTTACACAATACGACTCGATTGTATTAATGACTGATTTTTAGGATAATAATCGATTATTTCAAGTTTTTGATTTGGACGTAGTGTTTTCAAATGAATGACTAACATAATACGACTCTATTGTATTAATTTTTTAAGAAATAATTTATCGATTGTGTCCACAATGTAATTTCAAACATAACGATTTGGGCGTAGTTATTTTAAACTAATGACTAGCATAATATGACTCGATTGTATTATTGACTGATTTTTAGGGAATGAATCGATGGTTTTCACGGTGTAATTTCACACATAATTCTGTAGTTATTTTAGGTCGTAACAGATATAAATTAGGTTACATAAAAAAAACCACTTCAAATTTATTTATTTAATTTTAAAGAAATCTACAATGTTGATGGTTTATATGATGAAGGTTATACAAGGACATTTAGTGAAATTAAATACACCCTATATACATTCTCATATTTCCTCCGTCCCCTGTGCATATCAATTGTGCAGAAACTATTCCCCGCGAAAAATACGTACTAATCTCAGTATCATAACTCATAATATATTGCCATTAAATGACAGTTGACTTATTAATCACTATTTGGCCCATTAAAATAAAAGCGACATATCTCTCCAACTCATTAATTTGCGGTCTGCGTGATTGAGAGGTGAAAATATGCACCGATCCTGCTTTTCGCTTGCGCAGTTTCTCTCTCCAGTAACAAACGTGACGTGACGTGACCACTACGTTATAGTTCATTCAATTTAAGGCGAATCATATTGAGAGTCGATCTTTAAATTCAGTGCTTTATTTTTTAAAGGGCGTCAGGTTTTACTCTTTGCGTAAGCAATTATTAGTTTTTATTTAATTATAGCTTCATAATATAGAAATTAAAAAAACAAACTCTATTCTTCATTTAACTTTCAACCACTATTTTTCATAAGGATCTGATGTCTTTGATAAGAGAGCAAATCGTCTAAAAAAGAACTATTAGCACTTTAGCATTTATTAAATTTCTCAGAAATGGAATTAAATTTTAAGAATCTGCCTTTACTATGTTGAAGATATAAGATGAAGGTATTTAAAGATATTTTTTTTATGATTAAATATCCAATAACTTCAGCCATAAAAAAAGGGAATAAATAAATCGAAATTAAAATTTATCCTATGGTTTTGCCTTAAGTTCATATTTATATGCAAAATCTTTTTACATAATAAAATAAAATAAATAAATAACAAAAAACATTTCTAAAACGTTGACCCAGTTCGAAATTTCACACTTGTTGGCAACGCCAATTTGCATGTCAAGAGTACGTCAAACAAAGTGGTTTACGGTTGTAAATTCCTACACCTGTGTCAATGCATGTATTTAATACTACCGATTCAACGTAATAAGGCAGTGGCGGTGCTTAATAATAAGCAAATATTATTTTAAGCAATTGATTTAAAAGCTGAACAAAATATTTTTAAAATATTTATATCGATTATCATAATATTTCGTTGCGATCCACACAATTAAATGGAAACTGTTTAATTGAAAGTATTTTTCGAACGAATGCCATCTATCGTGCGAAAATGGCGATTTGGCGACCATGACAGGAATCGTGACTGTTGTTAAATACTAGAAATTGCATATAAACCGTGTCCCAAGACCATATTCAATAAAAAAAAACACCCAATTGGTCGTGCGATTTCTAATGTTATTTGTTGAGAAAGTATATCAAAATTCATCATGGTTGCCGAGAAAAAAATGTAAACTTTACCTGAAAACAGTAAAATGATCATGTAATAATGTCTTTGTTGTGGGCGCACAGCTGCCATTATCGATCGGCGTGGCAACGGAATTCACGCGCTGACTGAATTGACTGAATTAAAACATATAATAATTTGGGGATTTTTACACAATCCCTTAAGATTCCGGAAAAGGTCTTGGGACATCCTGTATATAACAGCATATGTTTATTGATCTTTTTTTCGGTTTTGTAGAGAAGAAGGCGCTGTGACGTCATAGATAGCGACTTGACGGCGACCGGTGTTAACTGTTGATAGCTGCATTGCACGAACTTCATTCGATAAACTGTTTTGGCTTGTAGAAATTGATATATTTTCATTAAAAAATTATTGATCACATGCATATAATACCAAATAATTGATTTTGGTTTAGTATTTATACTATTTATTATTATTATTTATTATTTTGTATATAAACAATACATTTTACATCACCTTTATAGCGTTTACTGCTGTTCTAAGGTGATGTAATCAGTTATAGAAACATAACTCCTCAGCTGACAATTCATAAACTAAAAAAGACAACATTTTTAAAACAAAAATAAATAAAATAACAAAATGTTCAACTGAAAATTTAACTTTAAATTTACCGGCTGCAGCGTACATTCCAGCACAAACGCGGAACCATGTGAAATCGTCGACTGAAATCCACTGAAATCCAACCAGGTCGCACGCTCGCGTCTTCAGTTTTCAGAACACCATTGTGTAAAAATGAGCAAAGAAGGGGTTCTCACGGATTGCAAGAAGTGAGACACTTCAGAAATATCGTTCACACATTCTGGTTTCCTGACTCAAGTGTAGCTATGTATGGATGTGTGTGGATTTTTTATAAAAGATTTTCTTAACAAGTGTGCATATTACATAAATAATAGTAAATCCCTCCTCCCCCCCGCAGAATGTTGCTCGAACAAGTCACACGAACATTGCACGCCACTGTAATAATGACGTAGGTAAACGAACCGCGCGAATGTACGCATGTCTATATATATATAGGTGTTTTTTTTAGAGGCGTGGTTTTCAATCTGGCACTACTTTTTTCGTAGTTGGTGTTTTTGACAGCTGTCACTTGATTTATGCTCAGTTTGGTTTGCCATTTCATAATGAATAGACTTACTCCTGAACAACGTTTGCAAATAGTGCAAATTTAGAAAAAATCACTCTATTTTTTTTTAAATCACTCTAAAATAAAGTAAAAATCGCGTCGTGGGCCTGTGGCGTGGCCTCCAAGATCGTGCGATTTAACACCGCTGGACTATTTTTTGTGGGGTTATGTGAAGTCACTTGTCTACGCAGATAAGCCGGACACGATTAACGCCTTGGAAGAGAATATTCGGCGCGTTATTGCTGACATACGGCCCAACTTGCTGCAAAAAGTGGTTGAAAATTGGGCCTCTCGGCTGGAATTTGTTCGAGTCAGCCGCGGCGGCCACTTACCCGAAATCATTTGTAAAACATAATGGCAAACCCTTATCTTTATAATAAAACTAAATTCTTAGCCATAACATCAAATTATATGCGATTTATCTCTTCTTGAAAACCACGCCTCTAAAATCATCACTCTATATATTTACCTATATGTATCTATAGGTTATTTACTTTATTTATATTATATATTTATAGGTTTTTTAATGAGTTCAACATGCTAATATATCTCATCATCCTATATATATCTCAGCGTCACCTTTTGAAGATCTTTGTATCTGCGTTTGTTAAAACCTACCATGTTCCAGCCGGCTTGTATAGCCAATTCGTAAAACGCTCACGTGCACAGGAGGACGTGTGGATTACATATCAGGATTTAGAGTAAGGATCTTTTTGCTCGCGCGCCTAACTCAATTTAGAGATTACCATCTTTCCTGGGCGGGGGACGGAAACAAATAGAAGTCAGCCTAGCGTGATGAGAATACCGCCAAATATTCTATTTTTTTGTTGATCTACAACAGAAACAATACAGTTCTAAGTGAGTTATACAATACAAATTACCATTAAGATATACAAATTAACATTTTTTTTTATCGGATACAGTTATTATTGTCTTCTAATAAATTATTATAATTGCTGTGGGGAGAGAATTAAACCATTTACCCCCTCCCCCCTCCCACCCCTGGGACCCGTGACTGGTTAAGACACCTTTCAGTCTTGTGTCGCCTTGTTGGTTGTTAAAATGACCATATTTCTTTTTCATAGATGTTCAAATATAAGCTTACTCTAAAAAATACAAGCAACTCGAAAGCAAAATTATACCTACAGCTTATGCCTGTGAACTTTGTAGGTTAAGTGATTTATGGTGGTTGAAATTCACATTTAGAATTTCGTGAAACTTCCGACATGTGTGTTCGGATGTGTGTATCGTCAGCCGAATATATTTTCGCGTGTGTGCTGACAATAAAACTCACTGACACTGAGGCTTCGCACACCCTACGCGAAATGCACAAAACTGATATTTTTATGATTTATAATTAAATCAATTCAAGTGCTCTTGATTCTATGGTTCATAGTGTTCTGCGCATATAGAAAATTTTATTTCTCTAGCTTATAATTTCATTTATTTATAACGGGTGGCGCAAAAGTCATACCCCACTTTTTGCAAATGGCGTCTTGTGTCATCGCGACTTTAATATTTGTGATGGCTATTTGTTTGAACTATTGACCCAAAGGTCGCGGGTTCGAATCGGCACACGGTCATATCATTATTAACGCTAAATTACCACCCAATCTTTGTAAAACTGAAATCATAGTTTAATATTTATTACCTTTGTTTATTGTATTTTGTGTATGACTTGACATTAGTTTATATCCTAAAAAATAATAAGTTATTTATAAAATGATTTATTAAATTCTTTTCTATAGATAATCATGTTTAAAAGGGTTGATACGAATGAAAAATGAAATTTATCGGTAAAGATTTAATGTTTGAGCGGAGAGATGATAAAAAGTCGTTCGACAACAATTTTGGGTGTTTTTTTTTTAAAACTATGCATAAAAATCATATGGTTTTACTATGTCTGAAGTGAAACCTTTCTGTACATATGTTTAAAAACAAATTATACTATTTTTATATTCTCTTTATTACTTAAAATAATTGTGAAAAAAACCTTTTTTCCGAAAAGACCATTGAAATATCTGCGGTATTGAACACTTTATTCAGTTATGTTGAGCTTTATCTCAAGTCTCGTCTCAGTTTAGTTTACACTAACTGTAATTGTTATCAGGCCTTTTTTTATTGATTTAAAAAAAATATTCATTATCATATATTATAGAGATGACCACCATTGATGATTATTTTACTCTAATCATAATATCAACAGTCATTTTGATATTTTGCCGTTAAAAAAATAACGAGTATTACGAGTATTTTTTTTAAGAAACTGTATTAATAGTTACCGAGAAAAAATAATATAAACTTTACGCGAAAAAAATAAAAGGATCATGTAATAATGTCTTTATTGTAAGCGCTCAGCTGTCACCGTACGCCGTAGAGGTGTCACGGCCATTTTTCACGGACTGACTAATATAACACAATTAGTTAAAAATATAATAAATTAGGGTTTTTTTTATCGCATTTTTTCATATCATTTGTTACTTACAATATGTTACAAAGCCCTAAAGTCTTCAGAAATGGTCTTGGGACACCCTCTATAAATGGAAATAAAAATAACAAAAATCATCAATCCGAGTACGCCTGCTTTTGTACAGGGTCTTAGATTGACTGCGTGTATTTCGTGAAATATCGTCTACGAGATATTTCAGCTTGGGTCGGGCTAAAGTTTCAGCTTTCAGCCGTACAAGGTGCATCATTAGAGTTTCAGTAACAAGATGGCGTATCACGTGTCTGCGCTCTGCGCTTCAGTGTTTCGTCGCTAACCGAACTGAAAATATCCGAGTCTAGGACATTTCAGCGCCAAGAGATGGTTCTATCTGATTGTAAAAAGTGTTATTTTTGCGTGTAGCAAATCGAGCTGTACCACCGTGTGGTGTTGCATACAGAGGGTGTTCGATATATAGTATATATATCATAAGGGAGGTGATAGAAGGGGTCATTTGCAGTAAAATCTCCATTTGACAAGACATTTATTTGGCAAGACAAAAGAAAAAAATGAAATATATTTAACCGAATGTATTGTTTGAAGGAACACACAACGAGTGTAAAAATTACGACCATGAGCAGTGTTTCTTTCAGTCAAAATGCTCCTAATTTAAGAGGTTCGGTTTGGGGAAAAAATAAATAAAAAAAAGTAATATTCATTATCAATTCACGTCAATTATTAATATTTTATTGAAGATAGGATGCTATCAGGCTACAAAATAATGGAAAGATACAACTGAAATTAACTAAAGTTTTCGAAGGTTTGTATTTTTATTTACAGAAATCTTATTCTTATTGCATACAAATCAACAACTTTTTCCATAAACTGGAACTGGACCCTCGATGCTGGTCATCTACTAATGCGACTCCCTCCCTGGACAAGTACCTGGAAGAAACACTCAACATGAGACGAACAACGACGGTGAGACAAACGCTGAAGGAATTTTAACCAAGTCAACTCTCTACCAAAATTCACCTCAAGTCTCAAATAGTGGAATACCGAATTATTTAACTCAATTATGTTGGGGTCACCGCGTCGGGGTCACCAATATTCCCCTATTGCCGTGTTGGAAGTTTAACGGGAGGGTAAAGTGAGTCCTTTTGAAACGAATGCGTACGAATAAGGGTATATAATATAAAAATGTATATATTATATAATGTAAAAAAGAGTATATAATATAATATTTCTTTTTCTCTATGATGCATAATTTTATTATGATTTAGTGGTATGATTTCGCAATTAGTGGTATCTCAGAATCTTCACCGTGTCCATCTAACTAGTTGCTAATGATAACCATTTTACCATTACTTTAACTATTACACAGCAGATGCCATAAACATTTAATATTGACTCACAAACTAACTTTTGGTTATTGTTGTCGATTCGTGAATTCGTGATATCTTAATATTTATTTATCATAGCGGAGCGAAGCGTAGCTCCCATCCATGGATCCATGGATCGACTCCAATAGCGAAATGTTTGTGATGTCAGATCTCAATGATTTCACCGCCGATTTTAAAATTTTAAAGTTTTAATCGAATCTACATGAAAAATACTAGGTTGCTACAGGGCTGGAATTTTAAAATACGAAATAATAAAAAAGTTATTTATATTTTTTCTATTGGAAATTCCATGTTAATTTTTTTCGCGCGCTTTTAGAAAAGGAATTATTTATTTGAAGTTTGCATTTATTCGCTCCAATATACTGCTAGCATAGGTATCACCTTTGCGACTGCATCTATTTTTTGACACAATCATATTTCTATAAGCATAAGATTTCTAGTTTTGGAGTAAACTACGGTAAAATTATACATTTTTACCAAACTATAAATCATTCTGCAATGTTGAATGGGCGCAAATCACATTTAGAAATGTTCTCGGGTTCAGAACGTAGCAGGCGAAGTGAGTTCGCTACGCGAACTTCTGTCTCATTTAAATTCCGGCGTCTTGCTTCGTTACGGCGTCGCGGCGTCTCTTTCTATCCGCCTGAATATATCCATGTCTGTACGAAATTGCTTTTCTTGAAGCTTAGAAAATTATACCAGATCGGACCGAGGACAGAATTTTTAATGACCCAAATTTGACAGCATTAATTTAGTGTCTAAGAATAATTGTTCACGTGTTATGTGGAAACCTCAGATTGAACAGTCTACAAAGAGAGTTAAAAAACTCATTGGTAGATATTTTCGATATATGAGTGGACTGTAGGTTTGGATTATATCTAACCAGAAAGGAATTAGGTTACACGGAATACACCAAACTACAAATAGATTCACCAACCTTTTGTTCACAGGCGCACTGATGAGTTCGGATGCTGCAACCGGTGTTGGTGAGTTTCAGTGGTGTAGTTCTGCACTCGCGACACGGTATATGGGCCGACAAGTACTTGTAGCGCTGCGTGAGAGCAAAGGGGTTCATACGACCGCACCGTACAATTGATGAAACGACTCTGTTGGTTTGGTGCGGAAGAGCGAGACGGGGGAATATTTGTGGGTAGGAAAGAGACAGACTTCCTTGCCACGAAGAGTAAATTACTTAGTTTGAACGCATTGTAATAATGGCTCAAACACTCATTTAGCCATTCAAATGCCTACGAAATATTTTATACAGCACTATTTTACACTACAATAAGAATGTTATGTCAGCCAATACTTTGTTATGAAATCATTGGTTGGGGTAATTGTAGCAAAAAAGTTGTCCCACTCCGACCGCGTCATTTCAGAAGCCATTTGTATGTTTCACTTAAACATGGATCATGCAATTAAACACAAAGATCTGCACACTCATGATACTAGAAAAAAGGAAAATTCTGTTCAACCAATAGCAGCTCGTACGGTCAAATTTCAAAACACTTATAGCTACGTAGGCCTTAAATATTATAACATGCTACCAGAGGCGCTAAAAAAAAATAGAAAAAAAAAATATAGATTTAAGGGATTTGAAAATACCTAGACATAGGTTTACATAAAATTTAGCTCCATAAGCCCGTTTTAGTGAAGTGTAATTTAATTAAATCTGGTTTTCTTTTAAGAGCTATGTCCTAATTGTTGTATTAATCTTTGTTTGTATCATACATGGATGATCATATAAGCATGTTTTCCATAAAAATAAATAAATAAATATTATGTATCGTTATTATTATGATCGTTGATGCCACACCACTATATTAACTTCGAAATATTATTGTACCTAAATGTCATTCCTATATGCATTTATTTTGTGTTTATGGAATAAAATCATTTGAATTTGAATTCATGAGCATCCAGAGTTCAGTTCAATGCCGTCATCAACGGCGTTTATTTCAACATAGTTATTTTATTACAATCAAAATAAGCAAGGACCCATTAGTCAGAGACTGTCGACAGGTCCTTTTAATAAGTTTCTTAACTAATAATACATAATTAAAAGGTATAAATAAGTACATGAAATTTTAGACAAGGTAGATTTAACATAACAAGAATGGAACATGAATAACAAAAACAATAGAAATAATATAAAACCTAACATGACACATAGCACAGATGTTATTTTCAACTTTTTATTTTAGTAGCACATATTCTATCCTAATAATTATTTTACATGTGTTTCTAAGAGGTATTTTT
This sequence comes from Neomicropteryx cornuta, assembly GCA_020383195.1. Taxonomy (NCBI): domain Eukaryota; kingdom Metazoa; phylum Arthropoda; class Insecta; order Lepidoptera; family Micropterigidae; genus Neomicropteryx; species Neomicropteryx cornuta. The sequence goes on from JAHKQU010000024.1 coordinate 9,944,440, forward strand.
TAAATTTACTTTTAAATAGTGCTAACGTAGCACTCTCTTTAATATCGCCAGGCAATTTATTGTATAAAGTGGGGACCGCCACGCATGATTGCCGCTTGCCATATAAGTTCTTAAATTTAGGGACAGAAAGCATTTTTTTGCTTACTTGTCTTGTTTTATGCTCGTGTTTTACCGGGATTTTAAGAGCACTATCAGCATGGTAATAAAGGGCAATTTTGTATTTCCACAATGAGAAAACAGACAACAGGTTAGAGTGTCTAAAGATATTTTTATAGTTTTCCCGGATGCGATTTTTTGTTTCCCAGTTTAACGACAATTTTATGATACGTATTTGTAGGTCTTCAATGTCCTGGATGTATGTATGAAATGAGTTCCCCCAAATGTGCAGTCCATACATAATTATGGGCTCTGCTAAGGCCCGATAAAGGTCCTTTAAAAAGACCTGCGGGGTTCTCCGTGTGATAATTCAGGGAAAAAATATTGGCAAATCGTAGTGCTGGCAGGCGAAGGAATCTGCGGAAGTGGTTTAGCCAGACGACGGAATCTCTTTTAAGAGCCCTTCTGTCAATAAGACTATTAATCCAACACGATTCGCTAAACGGATTCGGTTCCAGAAAAAGAAGATTAATGAACTAAGAAGCAAACCTATTTCTAATTATTAACGTATTATATTTTGAGTAATAACTATATTATAGAGCAATCAGAAATAATTAACATTTATTATTTATAAAGATAACGCAAAAAAAAGATAACGCATCTCTACCAATGGATACAAAATGGATAAGAGTTTACAAATTTAATAAAAACGTTTGAAGATTATTCTCATCTTATTATAATAATCGATGACTAGATTATGCGTATTCAAAGCCGGTGTACCCCCGATGCCCAATCGTTCTGGGACACAAAAAAAAAAGTGGTAAAAAAATCATCGTAGGAGAAAAAAGAAGGAAAAAGGTTACCTCATGATAAAAATGCATATATTTTGCGTATTGTTTACCGATCATCTATTATTTTTCGTAAGAATTTACAAACAATTTAGTATTAACATACTAATTTAAAATTTTCTGAAGGGGTGAATATATTTTTGCTCACTTTTGCTTGAATGTAATATTTTCATTGTTTTTTCAATATGACCCAGCAAGATTTTTTAATATATAAGGGTTTTATATTTTCTATGACCCTTTGTGGGCATATTATACCTAACCTAAATTCTCCTCCATAAGAGCCTTGTGTTATTCCAACAGGGATGATGTAATATGCTTTTCACATTAAAGAAAATCCATCCCCAATGCTTGGTACTACGTGAAGTAATCACATTAGGATGATCGATATAGGGGGATGTGTTATTGGCTGTTTTAACGCTATGCTTAGGTCGGTAGGCTTAAAAATATTCAATTTTATGTCATCAATCAATGTTGTTATAATAGCACGCGATAACAGTTTTAAAAAAAAACAGTTTTAAAAATTTATAATTAAAAATCAGATAAATTAAATTATATCAAGAGATGTTTAGGGTTTTGGTTAAAATATTCAGTTAAGAGTGAAAGATATTGCTGTACTTCTACGTATATAATGCTCGTGTATTTATTTATTTATTTAGTTTATTCAACAAATTTACAATTCCTTCCTTTTATGTACCAGCCAAGCCCAAAGCTTATCTACTGGAAACCAGGTGTGTAAAATACAGATATTATTAATTGTGAAATATGTTCAGATTATTTTTCCTGTATTTTAAACGTCCTTTACAATATACATATTCAGATACATTTTTATATCTTAGTAGTATATTAAAAACCAAAAATAAGTATACTTATAATACATTTTAAAATAATAATTAACAATTATCTACAAGCAATTAAAGAGAGTGTTTTTGTGAGATTTTATAGCAATAATTTCTAACTTTATATTTAATTTTTTTTGGATTTAATATTACTTTTAATTAAAGATCTTGGCAAATTATTAATAAAGAATGGTATAATGAATTGCAACGCTCGTTTACCATAAACATTTTAAATGCAGGTATAAACAACATTTCATTTTGTATTTGCCGTGTACTATATGTGTGTTGAACTTGTCAGAGTCGAAGAAGTGGACCACCATCCTATATATAAACATCACGTTTGCCGAGAGAATGTTAAATATTTAAATAAACCGAGATAATCACTCAAATATTTTAATTATTTTTTTTTTAAAACAATTATTTTTATTTTTCTAAACTGTATTTTTTTTATTTTTCTAAAAATGTTTTAAAAGTATTGCCATAAGTATAAGGCGAAGGAATGTATTAGGTTATTCGTTCGTGGTGGTATTGTGAAATACGACCTTTGTGTATTTTCGGTTGACCCATAACTACGTGTTAGAGTGACGTGTATCTGGTGAAATACCATTATAGTATAGTATGAAATACGATCCCCTTCCTGGCTTTGCTTAACGAAGACAAACCTGTCAGAACTGCAGCAACCTCAACCTACTACAAGTGCTACAAACTAACCTTTTGCCATGAAACTACACATTTTGACGTAGCAACGAAGAGATTTCAGCTTAACATACAAAGGCAGGAAATAAAATAACGAGAGGAGGCCACAAGCGATGCTCGCATTACTTGAAGTGGTTTTCCTCTTCGCGCGGGCGGGAAACACTCCTGAAATTGGTCATGAAAGTTTCAGCCGCGGCGCGTAAGTGTTACCTGCAGGTGCTCATGCCTCCTGAAAGTGCTTACGGACGTACTCGCCACGCCCACACACCTGAAAACTTTATAAGATAATGTGTGTGTGGCCTTACACGAATAAAAAGCGTTTCGCGGGAACCAAATCATTTTACTTTCTACACCAATGTAGCGTATTGTGGCCGTGAAAAATCATCAATGAGATTAACGGCATGGTTGTGCAATACAAACTAAGGTGGTATATAATTATTCTTATTAAATATGATTTGTTTAAATGTAGTTATACTATACCATGATCAATAAGTAATACAGATGTTTAAATAAATAAATATATAAAAAAAAATGGGTAAACATGTATGTTTCGTTGCGGTTTGCGTCTAGGCTATAGGTCAACGAAATATTCATAATAAAATAGTTCGTTGGCAAAAATAGCGTCATCTATATCTTGGAATCATTTTTTGGGTACCCACTAATTGTATGAGAGCTCTACGAATCTAAAACCACTTATCAATGATATTACGTTGGCTGTTTAATAGAAAATCATTCAAAAATATGAAAGTTTCTCTAAGCAAAATGGACTTGACAGCTGACATAATTTATTTATTTAATATATTTTAGGGAAACATACAGAGTAACTTAGTTTATTGATCAGTAAATACATAGTTATTCATTTGGCCAATTACACGAATCCACTGTTTAACAATTGAATTGAAAGGTAGGAACACTCAGAACTGATTACATAAAATAATAAATAAATGAGAAATGTAAATAAAATAAATTAGTTTTTGCATATTTACACTGATAAAAATATGTATTCATTAGAATATGGGGTTTGTTAGAATAATTGACACTCTACGGATTTTACTCCTAACGCGTGACGCGGTTTCTCGACCAACATCCCATCCCAATGAGTACAACGGGCGCAAAGAAGTATAACTTCTAAAAATAAAATTTAGTGTTCAAATAGATAGTAAATCGTGAAGTAACCAAAACGTAGGTATGCCTAACGCCTGGTTTCTATGCTGGTTTCTATGCATAGGGGATAGGTCGGATGGCTTGGAGATGCTGTGGGGGGGTGGGTTATTATCCCCTACCGCGCCCTCCTCCCCGCTAGGTGGCGACACTGATTACTGCATTCTGCGTCGCTCCGATTTAATTTGAATAATTTAAATGTCAAACGACAAGATGGCCGACTCGCGCGGGATATTCCTACCACCGCCGTACGATTATATAAACAGGACAGAGATTATAACGTCCTTAAGGAAAATGTCTTTTGCTTTATCGTACGACATCAAATTCAAATTCAAATTTAATATGGCGAACTTTATTTCGGATATCTCAAACATGCAGTTTACATGTTCTAGAAGAGTCTATCAAATACTCACTACTTCGACATAATATTTAGCAACATTTTAGGTATTGCAATGGGCACAATGTCAACGGCCACGGAAGCAACAAGGTGAACTTTGTCCCAATCACAAACTGATCAACTTCTGTTTTGCAAGTTTTTCAATGTGCCAAAAAAAGTAAGTGGAAAACAGTAGAAAAAAAAATGCTATTAGTGTTTGAACGCATAGTTACTCCTCCTGACTGCGGCGGCCGGCGCACTGCGGCCGAACCAAGTGTTAACTGGGATATAATTTATTTTGTATGAATAAAAATATGTCAAAATTAAGAAAACTTGTAGAACGAAACATATTCAGTTTGGTGTGTAGAATAATCGCATAAAATAGTGTGCATGTGGCATAATTCACCCAGTATAAATTAATCTACCATCCATACCTTCTGGAAAATTTCGAGATATCTTCGCGTTTCACATCCCCTAGAACCCAAAACCACCCTCAGTTTTAAAGTTTATGTATCTATCTATCTATATCACTTTTTTTGGACACGATACAGCCATAATGTTACACCAATCACTTTCAAATTAATAGATAAAATTTAAGGGCACAAAATCTCGGTCATCTCGGTAAATCGTTAATGGGCAAAATAAGACCAGGGAGAGAGGGGGTTGATTTTATTTTATTTCTTATATGAAGGCCTAAAACTTATAAGTGTAAACTTTGCTGATAACACCAACCATTAGTCCAAGGGGTGGGAAAAGTAGTTCAAAATTCAAAATTCAAAAAAATCATACCTCCCTTAATCCATTCAAAATGTTAATTGTGGGCCTGTAATTTCTTTACAACTTTTCTATGAAATAATTTTTGATATGTGCATTCCTTGCGGCATAAAGAGGGATTATATATATGCACTCTCGCTGCGCAAGTGCGGCAGCTCGCGCAATGTTTGATACAAGTTCGTACAATTAGAGTTCACCCTACTTTGATCTGGTGAAATCTACCTCCGCTTTCCGGTATGCCAAAAGGGATTTTTCAATTCCTAAAGGTACCTTATTATATAATCGTATAAGCACAACTTTAGTACGCCTTTCTCTAGTATTTCTGATGATAGGCAGGGTAAATATTTATGTGAAAAAAAGTTTTCAGGTGAGAAGACTCCATAACTATTTTAAAATTAAACATTTGAGATAATGTGAACATCTTGCAGAATTTAAAAAGCCCTCCAATGTCGTTTGTTTAGTTGTTTTCACTTTGTTGTGTACAATTATTTTAAGTATTCGAGTCTGTAGTGAATTTATTTTACCTAAATAGGTTTTATACCCTCTGCCTTAAACTATCAGCCCATAACTGATAATGGAGTCCACCAGCTCTTTGTAAACTGTTAACGATAGAGATCATAATATACACAACATTGGCGTAATAAACTATGATCACAGAATACATACATTTGCCTAGAGACATTAACCAAAAACTATCCTAGAAGTGAAATTAGTCCCTTATGAAGTTCTGCACTAAATACCAGTAGGTTGATTAAAGTAGTTATTCAATTTCAAATCCAATTAGGGACACTAATGTAAATTAACGTCAATCTATTATGAACGTAACATAATAACGTACCTACGTAAATGAATTACGTTGCCAACCGCCCGCCCTACGTCCGTCCGTATGAAGATAAAGCGCCCGCCCAGAGTAGATAACAGCTCATCGCGTTCGAGTCTGGTAAAGCTGTTTTGCAGTTTTCTAGCTAGTTATAATTAGCTATACCTAATAATCACTATTATATTATTTTTCATAATTATATTTGAGTAATCTTTTTATTTTCTGCGCGAACTTGAGCTTTTGATAGTTTCAATAAAGAACGTTTTTGAAACACAATTTTCTCGTATTTTAGAAAAATAAATAAATTGTACCCTATAGCATATCATATAATATAACTGCTTCACACATTGTTCGGTAGTAGTAAATTACTTAAACGGGACTTATAGGCACTTGTGGTGGGTTACTTCATTTTCTGCCTCCATTAGTATCTGCGGCACTTTTAGCTCCTTCGATCGATTTGAGATAAGTTAGTATTAAATAATTCACTAATTCAGTAAATATTCTGACCTAAAAAATAACCCACTGACGCCTCTACGGCCATCTAAACCGCAAATTGAATAGGCTAAAAGTGCCGCAGGCACGAGTGGAGATGGAAAATGAAGCAATCCATCACAAGTTGGTACCGCAGGAGCTTGTAATCTGGAGGGCAGACACCGCTGATGACGCCTGTAGGGCCTAGCTGTAAAACTACCAAACAATGTATAGAAGCAGTTGATATTATATGATAGCTACAGGTTGTCATATTTATTCTTGTTTAATCATAGATAATTATTATGAGGTTAAACGATATCCCCGGTATTATTTTTCTGATATAACTATAAATAATCAAATCAATAGTTTTTATTTATTTATTCTTTATTGAAAAAACCACAGTATTATTTTTTATAATTACAAACAAAACTTATTACTAGTATACAAAACCAATTATGGAATTCGGACATTTTACATATTAACTATAGCATAAAAAATTTGGAACTGTGTTCTTAAAATATACAGGATGTCCCAAGGTTAATACCAATAAAAAAAAAAACAGCTAATAGGTCTTACGATTCTTAGTGTTATTTGTTAAGAAACTATATCATAATTCATTATGGTATTCGAGATAAAAAAATGTTGAAGTTTCTATTCTAAATCATGTAAAACAGATATTTCTCAATGGCTCCTCCCTCGGATAACTACGCCACTGGGTCACTAGGCCGCGGTTAGTCAAGATCTAAGTTAATGACCTGCCGCGTTGTTCGAAACGCCTAAATGATCGCTGTCAGATGCCACTGGTCGAACAGAGGTCTGTCTAAGAAGAAGGGGTAACTCCTTTCCCCTTCTCTGGGGTTGTAAGAGGGATGCTATTGGTCGACAGATTATATTGATTTATTGATTGATAAGATCGATTTACACCAATTTTATTACAAAAATAATAAATTTGGTGATGAAAATTTTTCGCATTTTGTTACATAATTTCTTACTCTTAATAGGGAACTTAAACACCCACTGAAGTTTGTAGGATTGGTCCTGGGACACCCTCTATATAGAGTATAGATACGTATACAGTAGATTTTTTTGATGTGTTATGTGTAATTTGTGTGTGATGTTTGTGGTAGGTGTGAGAAAGTGTGATTTGTATGTATATCTTAAAATAAAGTAATAAATTAAGTATGGTTTTAGTATGTATAAAAATAATTTATGATGAAGGTAATATAAATATAATATGTTTATATTCTATATGTAATTGCAATTACAAGTACTTATATGTTACAATTAACTATTAACAACATAACAATCTAACAGTACAATTAGGTTTTATTTGTCTTTACTATAAACGATATTGGAAATCTCTTATTTGAATGATAATAAGGAGGTATTCAATAGTTTATACGGAGAAATGACCCGGTTGCGACCATTTTAATTTCAGTCTTGCGGAACCCCCTGCTATTGAAACGTGAAACCTCTCCCTGATTGTAGCGCTCCGTTACCAGCATGGCTAATGAGATAACGTTGCCATCCGCTGCCGCGATGCGATGGTGGTAACACGGTTTGCAGCTTATGATTTACGGTCGCCATCATGTTTCCGGCTCGAACTGAAAATTTAAACGTCACTGCTTCATTCGGGTGCCGTCGTCAACATTCGGAGTTATATGTAGACCAACTTAACTATTGTTGGGAGAATGATTATACCAAATTTCTATTAAATGAATCATTTATTAAGGTTTACAATCATTTTGACAATATGGTGTAGCAATTAAGAATAATGGAACAGTAAACAGTTTTGTGCTAAAAAAGGCAGTATGCCCTCAAGTTTTAAATGATGCTCGTTACGCAGGTTACTTTTTTCGTTTCCAAAGAAATATAGTTTACTTTTTTATATGAATATATTGTTTTTCCTTGATTGAATAAATAAATAAATACATTAGGTACTGTACTAACACTTTATATACTTACCAGATTATTTATCTCATAAAAAAAAGAATCATTTACTTTTCGGCCTTCAAATTCGTTGAGTTATTTTTATAGGGCGTCAGGTTTTACTCATTGCGCGGTCAGTAAGCAATTGTTGGTTTTTATTTAATTACAGCTTCATAATATAGAAATTGAAAAATACATTTTTATACGTTTTTTAGACCCTACATTTGGCTTTCGATGACTATTTTTCTCAAGGCTCTAATGCCTTTTATAAGAAAGCAATTCAACTAAAAATTAACTATTTGCAGTTTAGCATTAATTAAATTTCTCAGAAATAGAACCGAATTTTAAAAATCTGCTTTCACTATGTTAAAGATCAAGATAACTAAACATATTTTTTTATGATTAAATATCGAAAGGTTACCAAATGCTAGCAATAGAAAAAAAGGGTATAAATGAAACGAAATTATTATTTGTTCTTTGACTTGCCTTATTGGGGTATAGGGTTTAATTTCTCGTTGGTGTTTCGTATATCATCTATCATCTCTATCACTCGCCGAAAGTGCACTTCTTTTTCTACGGTTTCGTTATTAAATGTTTTATTTAGACGATGTTATTAATTATATTATCATCTAAGCTTAGCTTAGTGTAGGAATCTGTGTCTAGATGTATTTAGTATTAACTTTTTTTCTCTCTTCGTATGTTAATGTAATGTGTAGATTTCTTTTAAAATAAAATAAATAAAATACCTATTTGATCTTATGTTCATTTCATATTTGATCCGCGCACACATACAATTGTATTAATTTGTAATTTTAATGTAAATTGTTATGGTTTCATTAATAAACGTAAATTGAAATATCATTAATCATGATGATGTATTCCAAACATGATCGTTAATTTTTAAATCATTATCACTCGGGTCTAGCCTAATGAGACTTTTGCCAAATAATATTTCTTGTATTGTATGTATTGAATACAGTCGTAATTCGCATTAATCATTCCCGGATTCTCGCCAGGAATAAACACAGTACGGGGTGTTGCCAAACAAACACTGGGCTTAAGTCAAGTTGCTATATGTTATGTGATGGTGCCGTATTCGTAAATTATCCGCCCGCAATTCGCATCTGCTGTTTCGTTGGTAGACTGCCATGAGATTCGCGAAATTAAATATTACCTCGCAGCTCGGATTACTATAATAACAACATTAAACCTACTTAGCGAAATCCCGCGGTGTAATAAGCCGCGACCAGGACTCGTTTATTGCCAGTTTCGAGTTACGATATGCCACTGATAAAGGAATAAATCTCTTTCTACGGGAATATAATCCTATCCCAACTAGACGTGCTCATTATAAGGCGACACCTTATTAATAGCCGTGTTACTGAAACTGGTGAAGTCGCTTTGCTTGTTCTATGACGCGGAAATCTCGTTACAAGTGACCACCATGACAAAGTAGCACGGCGACGAATTGAGCTACAAATCACGAGGTTATTTTTTCAGGCGTTTAAGTATTAGGCTATTTTGAAATCGCCTCAGTTATATGTTTATCGTATTAACGCCCGCTGCTAATCTCAACTCCCGTTCTAATCGCATGTCACAATCCAATTGTAGCGGTCGAAATTGGATACATAAAAAAACTGACTCTAAAAATAATTGCTAGACATGGAAGCATACTCTACTGCCCAGCGAGGGCAGGACTTATAAGGCGGAGGATCAGTGAAGACTCTGCGGTGGATCGGAGACGACTGATTTTGCCAAGTATCTACTTCGGTCAAGAAAACTTATCGTGAGAAAGGAATTTCTTGAGCACCTCACTGTTTGTCTCTAATGGCGTCAGACTGTAATCAATGCATTTTTGAGACAATGAACTCCTGAGATGTGAAGTGTAAGAATTGTCGGCTGCCTTTTGACCAGCCGCTGATTAAATTTCTATGAAAATTAAATGTGTGCGAATTGTATATTTGGTACTCTCGAACGACAATTGATTTGTAACTGGAATCTTGTGGCAGTCGGCACACATTCTTGTACGCCGTGAATAATGAAGAAAATACGAACAAATAAATAACTATTTCTGTAATCATTGAGAATTTAAATTGAAAACATTAATTTGAAAGTACGTACTATGATTTATATTAGATGTTATTGTAGAAATATTGCAATTTATCTATAAAAAATGTTATATTTCGGGTTACAATATTATTTACAGTAAACTCATAGGTTACACTGTAACTTCAAATAAACCTAAGTTCAGAGAGACGGTTGTAAGACGGGTATAACACGTTGTTTTCCTAAATTACTTTATTTATAGGATTTTCTCTTTAAAGTAAATGACAATATCGCAAAAGAATCTACTGCCGTCAACTGTCATCTGACAACTCAGCAAGCAAATATCGGGTTATGAGTATTGTATGGTTATTACAAAGATTTTAAATAAACAAAAGACAAATATTGTAAATAATAAAATATAAAAAAAAACAGCGTTTGTGTGGTTACCCCACTCGCGTTAGAGGCAAAATTACTATTAGGAAGTTGATTAAATTTGTCCTATAAATATAATCCCACTCTCAAAATTATCACCCAATACTGGACATTCAACAGTCAAGCGTCTTTCCGAGTTTAGCCGAATGAGCGTGTCGCAACTAGCTTTATTCACTGCATAAGAAAAATTGTATAAGGTAAGAAGAATTCGTATTTATAATAAGCATAGATGTACGTATGCAAATGTCACCAAACATCCCATGTTATGTGACGCGTGATATGAAACGTGGCTTGCCATGAAATTTGCAATCATGATGCATGCTGATTGCGTCTGCGGTTTGCGTTCCGCATAACTATGTAACCCTAGTTACGACTATGTATGTGGAGAAAGCGAAGCATCGCCATATTACACAGAAATATTTACTTGCACGCGTTTGCATACAGCAACTCACTAACTGCGTGCATAGCTAACACGAAAGCGTAGCATTGTGACACACTTCACGCACAGGGCCGCCCGTGGGTAGGGCTCCAAGATTTCAAAAGCATTTTTTTGTGTTTATAAAATTGTAATATAGCATATAATATATACCTTAATTTCACTTTTCATTGCTTTTTTCCTCCAGCATTTAATGCACTTAAAAGTTAGCCTTAAGTACAGGCCATGTCTCTGTGAATTTCGAGTCTATTCTGTTAACCTAAACTTGCGTCTTTCGCTACGATATGAAGGGGTTAGGGGAAAAACCGCTTTTGTCACACAATGAACAAACTGAGATATTGCTAATTAAAGGTTAAAATCTTAAGAAACTAGTATTAATTAAATCCAAATAAATGTGAAAACCCTTTTATATTGAGAATATGTTTATTGGTCATGTATTTTCAGCTTATTTACTTCCGACATTCGAGCGAAAGCCTTCCTTTTTGTACTAGACTTTCACACAATATTAGTACGTCATACTCTTAGATATTTTTCGTTAAAATCTCACAATTCAAGTAAATCGTATGTGGGACCTGTATAGATATTTTAAAAACAGGATAAAAACATACAAAAGTGTACATAGGAATGACATATTATTTACAACAATACGGGAACAAAAATACATGCTGTAGATAGCAAATTTTCTGAAAAAAAAATAAGAACATGTTACCTCGCCATAGTTCTGTTACAGGGGATACTCGATGCAAAGTAAAGGCTTGTATTTTAGTTTGTCGCGATGGAGACTGAAAGTTCCGCCATCGTTTATGAAAACTAAACCGTGAGAAGGGATTTTTAACTCGTCTCATGACGGTCTGATTTGACGTCACAGCGTGTGAAATGCAACTAAGCATTTTTTCAAACAAAGCAAATGCTCGTGAGATTAAGTTTAGCTGTCTTTGACGTAGATAGAAAACATCCAGTTAAACTGGGCATGGGAAATGTAGATCTGGCAATATCGCAGGTGTGCAAAATGCGTAAACTTATAATTAAATTTAATTACAATAAATTAAATTACAACGACTTGGCAAGTAGGAAGATCTATTATTATGCATTGCATCTTTTTAGCTGCAACATAAATGAAACGATCTTTAGATGACAACCTGGATTTCCGTTCGCAGAATTCATCTGCGCAGCGTCAGGCGGCATTTGTCAAGATGTCTAGTGTAGTGTCAGACGGCTGAATCTGAAATCATGAATATATAAACAGAAGGCATTTTGTTTTCATGCTATGTAAATAAGATAAGAAGATGTGAAAAGAACACTCCAAGTATCATCGCGGAATGGATTTTATTACGTTAGGGACGCAAAAAATAAACATTATTTTTCTTGTGTGTTATTTATTATAAGTATTATGATCAATATATATAATTGTATAATTGAGTTGTTATTTCACTTATATTTGATGATTGTTTTTTAATAGCGGCAAATCGCCTGAAAGATAAATGACACAATCTTTACCAATATTGAAAAATTTTTGAAAAAGTTTTTAATTCTAAGAGGTCCTGTACTTGAGAGCGCAGGATTTCGGTTTAAACCCAGCGCTGAGTTTTATAAAAATGATTTTTTAACTCTCACCTATTTATACACAACCTAAGCATATTTTGAATCTTTATTATTACAATAGAAAAAACCTTTCGCATGCCGGAAGGCAAAGGTAGATTTCACCGGATCAAAGCGGTGAAACATTTTGGTTATCCATTACCGTAAGGGTTGCTCATAAAAAAAAATTGGGTCTGCGTCGGACCAGACGGTGGAAGTTATACTTCTTTAGCCATTCGCACACACCCACTCACACACACAGGCATACAGGATATATAAATGAAATATGAGACATTTTTCTCTGTTATTCAATATATTTCTCTTCAATATATTATTATAAGCCACTTCATGGTTATACTAGTCACCTATACATTATCATTATTAAGTTAATATATTCGTATACTTTCGTATAATTTGTGAAAAAAAAAACCGGAGATCGAACCAGGGACTCTAGCGTGGGAGACGAGTGCGTTAATCACTGACCCACCGGATTTTACTCCTAACGCGTGACGCGGTTTCTAGACCAACATCCCATCCAACATTTTAGGTCCTTATCTAAGGAATAATACTAAATTTAAATGAACTCGATATCTTACATACTAAGGATGTTATAGCAAAATTTAACTTTTTATAAAAAACCGACCGAGATTATATGCACTTAAATTTTATTTATTAATTTGAAAGCGATTTTTCTAAAATTACAGCAGTTATCGTGTCCACAAGAAAGTGGTATAGATAGATATATATACTTAGATATAATGTATGGAGGGTAGATTAATTTATACTGGGTGAATTATGCCACATTCGCTCGCAGCGCGCCGGCCGCCGCAGTCAGGAGGAGTAACTATGCGTTCAAACACTAATAGCATTTTGTTTTCTACTGTTTTTCACTTACTTTTTTTGGCACATTGAAAAACTTCCAGAACAGAAGTTGATCAGTTTGTGATTGAGACAAAGTTCCCCTTGTTGCTTCCGTGGCCGTTGACGGGAGGTTGTATAATTTTATCTACCTTAAGGAACATTCCAGTGCAGTTTGAGAGTTCTAGGCGAGACTCAAATGACACGAATAAAAAGAGAAGCGAATGTGAGGCATCACTCACAAGTAGTCTTTATTATGTTATAATAAAAAATATGATGATTTATTAGTATAAACTTTGTATTTGATACATTTAATAAATCTATGATTTATTTAAAGAGAATCTTACACTTAATAAAATAAAATATAATATATCTATGTATGAAAATCAGTGATATGACTTTCGTCTCACGCGGACTCCTTACCTGTTTAACTTACCTAAATGTAACTCAAGTTACGCACAGAATTCCGTGCTTAATAGAATTCAGGTTGCCTGTAAAAAAAAAACAAGCATTGATTTATTCCATCTTAGCTGTAACCAGTTTATTAAGGCTGACTGTGATATATTGTTTAGAACTATATACCACCTTTTATTTCTGAAGTCATTAAATACCTATATTACTTATGAGATGTGCGTTTGTCACTTATTCTTACATATTAGCTTTCTATTCCACTCTACTACATACTTCATTCAATCACAGTTATTCCCAGTTCTCTCACACACTCATTTCAGGACTTTTTAAATGTGTATTAAAAAGTTTGCTAATATGGGATTATACTTGTTGGCCAAATGTTACGTATAATATTAATTTTAATCGTGTTTATAATTCTATTTAATAAATAAATTAAATATAAATATAAATAAAAAATACGCACCGCCGCCCAACATAAAATTTCACACTATCTGTTGAAATTTTTATTTTATGCCTGCATTATATTGATGGAATTAAAAAAAAACACAATTAAAGGGTGGATTGCAATATGAGATAATTACGCGATGAATTTTAAAAAGGTATTACTGAGGGGGGTGGGGGCGGGATAGAATCGAAAGCCAATAGCGTTTTAAGTCTATGGGAACCATCTGGTAAATCCTGCTGGCGGTATAAAAGTAATTCTACCAGGATAAACGCTCGTAAAGATACACCTAAAAAAAAAAACAAATCTTTTACTTCAAAATTGGTACCATTTCAAACGGTTTCTAATAAAAAGATCTGGAGGTCCATTATGAGGCGCCGTAGGCACCAAACGATGAATGAAATAAATACTCAAAACGACGTTTTACATTAAAGTTTAAAAAAATACACTTTTTTAAAATGCATTCAATAGTAATAATACAGATACTTGAACTATGCACATTTGAGGTTATCATTTCACCCCCTTCGAGGATCATCAGCCATACTGTGACATCCTGTATAAGCAACCCCAAAAATGGTCCAAGGATTACACGTTTGCAACGTAAGGACGCTTTCCGGTGCAAGAAGGTCCCGCCGCGCCGCGCCGCAGTCGCCCGGCGCGAGATTTAATCTCGAATTGATTTATCCGCTGTGGCTTCCTTGTCCTCAATCGCGTTACGGCCTTTGTTCCACTTCAGATGAAACAGATGCTGTGCCGTGGACCAAACGTCGCGTCTCCTAGGCGACCAACGTACGATAGATTTTCTTCACATACGATTACAAATTGTTTGTGTAATTGTATAAAAACAGTCGTTTTTATTCGTTAATTTCATAAACCTATGCACTTTTTGTTGGTACTATATTATAAAAATGTTGGTAATTTTACTGATTTTTAAATGTATTATTTTTGTAGAAAAATATTGTTTAATTTAATATCTTTATTTTATTATTATTCATAAATAGGTTTGTGGATTAATATTGCTAGGATCGACAGATAAAAAATCCCTTTCACCACGCCGGAAGGCTGTTGTCAATTATCGATGGGTAACTACGACAAAAAATATTGCTGTCACTAATTATAACCATTTTTTTTATTATGCGATAAGCAATGTAGAGTACGATATTTTGAAATCCATAATCGAACAATCGCACTCGCCGAACGTCTCTCCCTGGTCCATCTGTACGGACGTCCGCAGCAGGGATGCTGCGAGATCTCTCAGTTCGCGATGCGAGTCGAGGCCGACACGCCGCCCCCGCGGTGGTACACTCGTGCACAAGTTCGGGGATGAAAACGACGAACTTTATCGTGACTTTGCCGAGCGTTTCGCGGAAAACTCTACATTTTAATGTACTAACAGTGATTAACAGTGTTAAATATAGAACAAGCATTTTAACTTGATAAAGTAGGCTACCAAAAGTTTTATATTATTAAAAATAAGCTCAAGTATGTGTTACAAATTCTATAAATAAATAAAGAACAAACATTAAAAAAGGTGGACCTAAGATATAGCCTTGAAGAACACCAATGTGTATAATAAAACCAAATATTGTGTGGAAATGTGGATTGTAGCAAAAGTGTTAAAATATAAAATATAACCTAATAAGTGACAATGTGGGAAATACAGTTCCTACTTTATTTAGTTTATTTTATAATAGCAGGTGAGTGTTTTTTTTTTGTTAATTTATATTAAATTTTACAACACGATTGATGGCAATAAAAATACTATCATCAAATTTAATTTAGTTTAAATATCATATAATAAGTAAATTCTTTTCTCAGAAATATACAGGCTGTTCAAAATTAAATTCAAATCGTTTTAATGTTTGAGAGGGCGGTTAAACGCATGATGCGAGATCGGTCAGTGTTCAAAAATCAAAGTTTCAATACTCAGCGAAATCAAAGTTTTTTAATACTATCATTACTTTTGTATGACTTTTTTTTTCTCGTGAAACCGGTTTAGTAATCGATATAGATCAACCACCTAAAAGGAGTTTCCTAAATTTAAAAACACTATAAATATATAAAAAATACAATATTTTATTTAAAATGCATCTTAAAAATACTTTTTCTAATAATTTAATACTATCGGAAATACACACATATATTAGTCGCCTATTTGATTCTTAAATATTTAATAATTAAGAAATACTTACAAGATCAAATAAATCTTTACGAGATTATAAGCCGGTAATATAACATTTATTATAATAAATAAAAAAAAATGTAACACCATTTAAAGCGTAAAGATACGTCTATATTATTTGATGTTTAAGGTTATTTTAAATTATATTAATTTATGAGCGTATTAAATTTACTGAGTAATAAAATATTTGTACAGCCCTTAACCATCTAATTAAGCCTTGCGTATAATTAACAATAGTCTCTCTACCTACGCATAGAAAATACGGCATTAAACATATACACTAACACTTTTATTAGGCTATTAATTTCGTAGGTATACTGAGTTAAAACAGCCTATTACACGCATACATACATAGACTCTTTTAATGATAGGTAGGGGTGTGCTAAGTCAGCACGTTCGCATACAAGTACTGTATTACTATAAGCAATCATTTTTTTTTGTACGGGTAACCGTTCAATCATACTTAGACGTCATTAGGATAGCATAGAAATATATTATCATTATTGTTGAATATGGCGGCGGTGGCGATATTTTAAATTAAATAAATTAATATCAAGTAAACGCATTACGTAATTTCCAGCGAAATAAGTGATTTTTATTATCTTATTACTACGTTTGGTGGTATCTACGCTCATCTATAAATATAATTTAATAGTGTAATAAAGAATAAAGAATAAAAGGTGTAACCGTTTGGTTACACCTTTTTAATCTAAATCTCAAAAAGGAATATAGATCTCATCCCATCCCATCTTCTCTCATAAATAATCTCCCTCCAGGGGTTAATACAAATATAAATCACAGACAAAAACCATTAAAAAATTAAAATTTAAATAGGCATTTCTTACACTATAGTTTATTGGTTTATATATTTACCCATACTTTTTTATATAATTTTACATTATTAACAAACATATGCTTTAAAAAAGACATAGTGACAGATATGTTATGTAAAACGTAGAGTCACTAATTTATTTTATTTGAAGTTTCTAAAGTTTTATCTTGACATTATCTTTGTATTGCTTGAAAGCAATTTCAAACGCTAAGAAAATTATAAAAATGTTGTATATAAAATAATATTACAAATTATATATATTTGTCAAATTTAATAAAATATGTAAGAACTGAATTATAAAGGTCACAACACAAATAAATAATACGAAAATAAAACGTTTATATACAAATTAATAAAATGTGTGCATTATGTATATATTTAAAAACATTCTTTTATTATTTAAGAGATACGAAAAGTAAATTCTGAAAAAAAATCACACACATCACCAACACTACCAAATATTTGTTTTAATTTTATTATAATAATGCGTTAACCTCTTACCAACACGTTATGAATAAGGACGAAAAAAAAACCATAAAAATCTTTTTAACATACCATATATTTTTTCAATTAAGATAACTGAATGTTTGAAACTAAGCTTATAAATAAAACTAAATTAATAAATGCATATGCTAGGCTAGAGTTCCTAGCTCTTCGTTCTGTCATACTCATTTAAACTACATTCATTAAGAGACAGTCTACTCCCAACATGTCATTTTATCTTCATTTTTGAACCACTCTAGTTGCGTAATTTCTTATTTTGGATAACAATAACAAAAATAAAAAAAAACTTATTTTAAGGTCAGCTTTAGGCGTGCGTAGACGCGTAGACTCGCGCGGATTACTCACGCTAATAGCACTATTAGTACCTGGGTGTAGAATCATGTTTACCATAAAAATGTTTACCATAAAAATGTTTGGAATCATGTTTACCATCGCAACTGAGCCAACATGTCAAATTTTAACTGCGTAGGATAAGAGAAAATTATCCTAATTCAGCTTGCAAGATTTTACCTAAACCGACCTTCAAACATTTCAAGTAAAGTAAACGCTTGTAATATTAAGGCTGTTTCTAATAATAAAGACTAATTAAAAAAAAAAAATGTATTTTCACGTATTTTTTTCCTAGGTATATGAGCACGTTTGACATATAATTTTACTAAATGTTGGTGTAACATTAAGGCGAAGTTAAAGGATAAATATTATTTCAATTGATTTAGACCCTTTTTCTTATGTTTTCAACATGGTAAAGGCAGATTTTTATAATTCAATTCTATTTCTGAGAAATTTAATAAATGGTAAACTGCTAATAGTTCTTTTTTTGTTGAATTACTCTCTTATTAAAGACGTTACAGCCTTAGAAAAAATAGTAATCTAAAGGCGAATGAAGGGTCTTAAAGATAGAAAAGTATGTTTTTCTAATTTCTATATTAGGACGCTGTAATTAAATAAAAACCAACCACCCGCTTTGACCGCGCGAAGAGTAAAACCTGACGCCCTGTAAAAATAAAATACCAAATTTTAAGACCGATTTTCTATATGGTTTGCTCTAAAAATCAAGCAAGGTGTGTGTCAAAAATGAGATTAAAATAGTTTCTAAGAGTGGACTTCTCCTTAAAATAAAGTGTTAGAAATCTGAAATTTACCGTACCGTCTGAACGTACCGTTTTGTCATTAAATTTACACTGGATGATGTTTCAGCGGCCTGCGGTCTTCATAATGAAGGTTGTAAAATGGGTAATAAATTCAACGGTAGAATTTGTTTCGGTGTAGAATCGTTTTTTAAGGACACCCATGTGTTTATTATGTCAGCTACGAAGCGAATTTATAATGTTGTAACGGAACCCACCGAGTGGGTCCCGTGGGATAATAGTAATAACTCGAGGGATTGTTAGAAGGTTTATTACTTGATCCTCTTACTACATAAATACTCCGATATACAATATAATGCTTGACTTCATGATGTGCGGACGCGAACCAGGACGAGTAGGTACTGGCGACGCGCGAACTCGGGCGAAAAGGCGCTCCACTAGCGAGCGACCTCCGTTCTTATAGACTGTCGTCTTGCGTCGGAGGGGAAACCCTCCTCCTCAGCCCTGGTGCGTTCGGTCGACGTCACTCTCGGTCGATGGACTTCATACCTGGCGTCAGATGAGGTCGTCAGCGGTAACCTGTGAGCTCGTGACTCCCACAATGTCAGGCTATTGAAAATAAGACAGAAATATATACAGTGTGAAGTAGGCAATGGGTGATGGTAGGTAGTCCATAGTTCGCGCGCGTGTACGAACACGCGCTGCTAAATGATGAAGCAGAGGCCAGCACGTCTCGGCACGGGGCCGGAAGACAAGGGCATTGTTCGCGGCATACGGCACGAAGCTATTCGGCCACGTGCCGGTTGGCGACAGGTATATAAACAGTCACGGTTTTATTGCTACTTTTGGAGTCGTGTATGTAAGCTAGTTTCAATACGACATACAATAAATATCGCTACTTTACACATACACTATATCTAAATTATTAACTACGGCCCTTAAACCCCGAAAGGGTTGTTATAGTATACTCACACGTGAGCGAGAAAAGTGTAAAGAGGCTTGACACAAACTTTTTGACGATAAATTATTTAGATTTTCGAACACCGACTGAGTCGCTGTATAATAATGTGCGCAATGACAATTCGATACAGGAAGAGAGATAGCAACATTTTCAATCTGTGCAGCGCCGTCTCTTCCCATCCTGAGAGAGGGGCGGGCTGATGAAAATCACCGCGCGTCGAAGTTCTTGCCCCTTAAGCCGAATTTACACGTGCGACGAAGTTCTTCCCTTCGGAAAAGTACGCTTAGTTTCACTGATATAAAATGAAAATATATTTATTTTAATTTTACTTTAAAAAGCATCACTTAATTATGCAGATATTCAAAAGATTATGTTCATGGTGGTATTAAGACATAGTAATTTAAAAACAATATATATAATATTAGAGAAATATGCTTTGAATCAAGCGATCGACAAGGCATGGCGGTTAATTAATATTAAATTTCGCTTTAAAGTTACTTACAAAGCTCACAAAGAAAAAAAGACGTTTTATTATTAATTATTTTTTAAAACCTGTAAATGATTGATGATTTATTTAAAAATATTGATGTTATGTTAATTAAGTTGGTATATTCCAAGAGGCGAACAAGATTGCTAGACAAGCCTTGGAAAAAATGAGGCATTTGCATATATATTTATTTATTTATTGTGACATAATTAATTTGTCAAAGAAATAGAATTGTAGTAGTACAAATCACAGTTACAAATGAATATTATGCACAGGAAGCGATTAGCACTGCTACATTTTGTGCCCTAGCTTCTTACTAGACTAAGGAAGGCAGTGTTATATAGACTGCTTACTCTAATAAAGGAAACAGCTGAGGCAGAATTTACATAATTCCTATGAATATCTATTTTACACACTACCAGACCTCAAACGACTAGAGGTAGGAATCGAAGCGACCCATACTAGGCGCAGTAATTGCTTAAGTTTCTCTAATAACAGTATATTTATAAAAACAATTTATTTATTTATATCATCATTTACATGCACTCTTATATATAACAGCAAAATAGTGTTTCCAAAATAAATACATTGCTTGTACGTACATTATTGTTATTGGCAATCAATTGCAATAGTTTTATGCATCACCTTAATAGCACAATGTGCTGTTCAGAGGAGACGCCAGTCGTTTATAGATGTAGTTTAGCATTTTAACGCAAGCTGCGAGACTTCTCAATAAATCTATAAATATATAATATTATTATGATATTATAAATAAAGTAAATAACCTATAGATAAATATATAAAAGTAAATACAAATATACATAAATATTACATACAAGAAACACTACAATACAATAGAAACACTAAACTAAACTATAGTTTACAAGAATGCCTCTTACATTATTTATGATTGTTTAAATAGCAATTCAGAATTTTAACACCCTTTTCAAGTAACCATTTAGTTAATACACCAGATTAAGTTTTTATACTTGTAGAATGATTTATTTCTATGATTATTAAATTATAAAATTTTGGTGCTAAAAAGCTAAAATATTTTTGATCAAAAGTACACTTTAGGTACACTAGGACAAACCCTTTTTGAAGGATCTAGTTATTCTTTCATCTTCAGTTCGCATTTGCATTTGTCGTAATATATAATTGATGCTTTTATAAAAAGCTGACCAATTGAAAGAATATTCACCCATCATTAAACACTATGAATATATTTTTAAAATGCATGCCTAAAGTCTATTTTAATTATCAGGTAGTAAATATAATTAAAATAACTAACAAATGACTAGTAAGGTAATTGTATAGTAAAACTTTCGTCCCTTCGTACTAAACAGCGCGTGAGTGTCGGCTTTATGATCGTGCTGCATAACTTTTGACTTGCGGTGACATTAATCTGCCCGCCATCTTCTCCCGGGACCGACAGAGACGGCGCTATACATAACAAGGGCGCGTCGTCCGCACCGCTCGCACCCGCGGGCGCTCCGTCGACGCGGGCTCTCGTTATCACTTTAATGAGATTGTTTGTGAAGATTTTCGGGCGATATTGCTCCTTATGTTATGGAGCTAAGCGACAATACGCCCACGACGAGGGTTGTCAATGAACTAATGATTTTACTAAAACCATAATTAACATATGAAATCAAAAAAATCTTTTCGGTACGCCGGAGAGATAGAGAGGAGAGAGAGATCAAAACATTTCGGTCATCCCCTACCAATTTTTCCCACCCAGGACCAATGGTTTGTGCTATCTTACTTGGATAAGTTTTATACCCTTATCTAAGTAATAATACAAAATTTAAATGAATTCGATATCTTATACAGTAAGAAAGTTTCAATAATTAAAGCAAAATTTCACTTTTTCAAAAAAAAAACCCCCTTATTGGCCGAGATTTTGTGCTCCAAAATTTTATGTATCAATTTGAATCAAATTTTATGCTTTTTTACAATACAAATTGTGTGCAAAGTTTTGTAATTTATCAATAAAATCATAAAATTAGCATTGTTTGCGCTTCTATAAAAAAATGTTTGAGGATGTGTAAACATCAATGTTTATATGTGAATGCATTGCAATAAAACTGTGTTTCCTAGCACTGGTTGGTCCGTCGCGTATTCCGTTCGTAAGGGGCAAACTCGATTTTGAATCTACACATTTTGTGACTGATAGAAATCGTCGCTGACGGATGTAACCTAAATGAAAATCATTCCACTTAGGTTTTAGTTTTATTTTCAAAAAAGCCATTCATTGAAAAAAACAGAATGAATTTAACGAACAGCTGTTTTGAATCAGAGTGTGAAGTTAATATGTGGAACAAAAAACACTGAACACTCATCCGACAACGCCCGCGAACGCCCACGACCCTAGCACAGGCAAATTTAGCCGAGCCGAGTAGGACCCGCAATAATTGTGTTGCGACTACAGAAGAGAGTAGGTGTTAGAGGCGAGGCGAACTCAGGCTTAAGGCGGCGCGTGGACGATCGACCTCCGGTCTTATAGCCTGCCAGGTGTGACGGCTAGGTCCCTCCGCCTCTATCGAACGGCGTTACTTTCGGTCGACGGATGATGCGTCAGCGGAACCAGGTGAACGTGTCTTGATCTACGTTTCAGGATGTTGATATTTTCAATAATTATCTACTCTCTCTCAAAATTATATTTTTAATTTTTCTTCATTACTTTAAGTACTAGTTAACTTTAACTTAACTTAATTAATCAACCTTAAATATTATTTTCCTAGTTTACCCACTGTACCTAATTTTATTACTAATATTATTTTTTAATATCACTATTGCGTGTATAACATACTTTAAAGAAACCCTATAATTGAAACATAGTTTTTTAATTAAGTGTGTATGTAATGCCTAATAAATTTTAATATTCTTTGTTCTGTTGGATTTCCTAATGAACGAAAAACAAAAAAATAAAAATAACAACAGTTATCAGTTATAAATCTTAAGATATCCGCTTTAAAGTCAAAGTCAATGTGAATCAAATAATAATAAATAAATAAAATAAAATAATTTGGCGACAGTCCGTTCTCGAAAGCAGTTGTTTTTTCTCATTTTTGACACACTCCGTATGTTTCATTTTCGTCGGAGAGAAAAATATCTTTGACGGTGTTTTTGTTAGATAAATTACAAAGGAAAACATTAATTTAATGCTATAGTTATTACAGGCCAATCGTCTCTTTCATAGAACACAAATCTATAAAAAAAATCGTAAAATTAAATTAAAATACTCAATAAACTGTGTTATACCCATAGAGAATCACCTCGTTACACAAAAAATCACAAAAATTCTCAGCTGGAAACTCATTCTTTCAATCAGCTGTCAGTAGTATAAATGTTGTATTCTATTTAATTTAATGTATTTGTAACACATATTATAGATACATTTTAGCTTTCTGCACTACCTTTTCATACTTTAACTATGCCAAATTTCACACTCCTCCGTGGGCGTAATATGCTTAAAAAGGGGTGCAAAGTTTTTAAAGGTTATTAAAAACCACAAACGTGGGTATAGGTTTATTAAAAATGAAATTAATATTAATCTAATGCTTATAATACCCGGGATAACTTCCGGTATTTGTAAGTATTATATTACACTTCAAAAAAAATGTTTATGCATTCATAAACAATTGAACGTGGTACAATCCATATTTCAATACCTGGGCGTGTACCGACTCGTATTGTATTTATGAAGAACGAACTTTCCTGAAGCCAGATTTCATCCTGAAATCATTTCCAACTGTGGAGTTGGAATTACGGGAAGTTTTCGAGGCGTAGGTATATACGCCAAACCGCAAATTACTGAAACCTCTCATTTCGCAGCTTCCGGACGAGGCAACCTGACTCCCAACGAAACATGCGCAATGCGTTAATGCTGTAGTAATTGTATTGTAGTAGAATTTATTTATGGAGTTTCTTTTGAAAGTATTGGTATAGTTAAACAGTTATCTGTTGAAATTATCATTTTGTATCGATTTTGAAACATCTTCATTTCTACCACAAAATGAAGCAAGAAATAAATATCGAAAATTGCAATCAGACCATATAAAACGTGTTTAAAATATTGGGTTGGCATTAGAATTACTTACCTACACCTCTGTATTTTATTAGCAAGATGTTAGGAACAAAAAAAGCAGTTTTTAAAACACAGTTTCAAACACAGAGTTAAAATAGCAAAAAAAAAAATATATCCCAGAATAATGGGTTAAACGTTTGGTTTTCCACGCCGTGCCGTGCACTAGGTCCGTCCCCCATACGCCTTGCGAGAGTAGGAGGACTATGCGTTTAAATGATTTTAGGATTTTTTCTATTGCTTATTTTGTCTACTTTTTTCGACACACTGAAAAAGTTATCCAGTTTGAAGTGTAGAATAATCACGTGCATGAGAAAAAGTTAATTCTGTGTGCGAAAAAATGATTTTCGGAAATGATCGCATATCCCGTCATCTTTTCGCTAATTTACTTACTCTATTCGGCCGACCTACTACTAACGGGTCATGCCTTTATAAAAGTTAACGTATCGAACGACATTTTTGTGTGAGTAAGGTTGCAGTACACCGCACTGAAGATGAATATGGTTGGAATGTCTACATAATGCAGACGGATTAACTTTCCGTATAACTAACTTCACTGCCAATTAATTGTTAAGTGTAGGTATTCGTATTATTAACTATTTGTATATTTGTATTGTTCATAGGGATACAAATTACAGGATGCTCCAAGACCATTTCCGACGACTTAAGGGGGAGGGGAAAAAAAAACGAAAAAAAAAGAAGATAGTGTGGATAAATAAAGAAGGAAGGAGGTGGAAGGGGTAGTGTAGGAGGATGAGAGATGGGAGTAGGAGGGTGGGGGGTTCGTAAGCAATAGAATATCCTACTCGCCTCTGGCATTCTCTGAAAAAAATGTTGTTTCTCTGTCATAGAATGTCCTAGGGGTTTTGTTTACCGAAAATTTGTACAAATATAACGGGATATTTCTCTTGGTACGTTTCGTATTTCGATGCAAAATTTCAATCACTTATAAATATAAATATTTCTACATATATTATAAACACAAAATAAAAGTAAATTAATATAAATAAGTAAATATACGAAAACTCTACTACCAGAAACCACTACTTTAGGAAATTCCTCCTTTTTTCTGTGTGTATTTCTACTTTCAGAAGTTTTGACAGTAGAAATTAATAAATATACCGTAATAGCTTCGACTCGATTCAAAGTGAAAACTTGTCTGTTAGTTGACTACCTAGGAAGGTGCCTAGTCGGGGAGCGCGGTGAGTAAAGACTGAAAGTACAGTCTTCGATTATGAAAACTAAACCTTGTGATAGAAATTTATAGTTCGTCTCGGGATGGTTTCCGAATGACGTCACGACGTGTGAAATGCAACTTAGCAATTTTCCAAACAAAGCAAACGCTCGTGACTTTCAATAAAGATAAAATTTAGGTTACTTACGGTAATATCCTGGAGGTGATTCAGAGGAGGTTCCTTAGATACCTTTATCTCCGTAGGTATGGATATTATCCAGAAATGTTTCCTAATACGTATCCATCAGCATTCGTATTAGGGATGTTAGGCTTTAACACACTCGAGTTTAGGCGACAAATCCATACGTTGTGTTATTTTTATAAGGTTATTCGCGGTTTCATCGAGAATCCCGTAATACTCGGTGATATTGGTCTCTTTGTTCCGGACCGTCGTACTAGAGCGCGGAAGCACACGTTATTTAAGCGGTTAGCGTGTCGTACCGACGTATACAAGTATAGTCCGATTGGGAGAGCAGTCGAATTATTAAATTCCATTTCCGTGGAGATTGATATTTTTGTCTGTTCGCCCCATGGGATTAAAAATCTGCTTTCTATTACGCCGTTGTAGGATCGGCGTGAATTATTTATGTGTTAATGTTTGCCTGGAGGCATTATTTTAATTTTTTAGTTGAGTATGTTTCATGCTATTGTTTTTTGTTTTTAATGCTTTTCGTTTTTCTTTTGGTAATTTAATTTGTTTTACTGTAATTATAATGTACATGGGGAAACCTGTTAAATAAATAAATAAATAAATAAATAAAAAAAATAAAATTTATTAATCTTTTATGTATACTTAAGTTTATATCAAATACACATGCATGTTTTGTGAATATTAAATTGGAGACTATCGAGTGCGGTTATAAATTATTGTGGTTACTCTGTGTACTGTTTACTTTATAAAATAAATAAATAAAATAATAGAACTGTAACCGTTAAAACCATTATTACTTCGGATATAAATACTTTAAAAATGATTTATTTTGGAGTAAACTCCGGTGAGATTATTTAACCAACAATATGCATTAAAAATGCTGGGAGTTCACATTGATTTCTGTGAATAATCCACTTTTTGTTCAAAAAGGCACGGAATTAAATTCTCCGTACATTTTTTATGCGAAAAAGTTAAGTTTATTTGGCTGATTGTGTTCGTTCAAGTTTCTTTAGAATGGTATATTTCCGAATGTATATTTTAACTTATATATATTTATTTATTTATAAGCTTATATATTATTATATATTCACGTATAAGAAGCTACTATCCACGTACTTTGGCTATTTGTCCGTCCATTGCAATTTTCAACTCGAAAAGTACAAATGAGAGAAAGATGATTTTTTATGTGTAGATTGATACACAAGAAAAATAACTATAGTCATTTAATCACATCGAGAGCTAGTCGGATACAATAGATAGTCAACCACATTTTTCGTAAATACTTATTTATTTATTTATCAAACAGGTTTCCCCATGTTATCAGTAAAAAAATAAACTATTAAAAGAAAAAAAAAACAAAACATAACCAGAACTAATAAGGAAAAATACAATGTAAAAATTAAAAATAACGCTCCCAGGCGTATAATACAAATAATTCATGTTGACCTAACAAAGGTGCAGGTGTAGAAAGCATATTTTCAATGCTATTGGGCGAACAGGCAAAGATATCAATCTCCGCGGAAATGGAATTTAATAATTCGACTGCTCTCCCAATTGGACTGAAGATTGACACTTGACATATCGATACAGTGCAGCGATAGCGAATTTATGGCAGCTGGGACATATTATTTATTAGTGGCCAGTATAAATTAAGGCACCTCGGGACGCATTTGTCCTTGTGATTTAAAAGAGTAGGCTTTATTCGAACATTGACGTGTAGAAAAGAGACGGATATACTCGCCGAGCGCGAATTCGTTACATTTGGAATCGATGAAACATGTTTTTTGTATTTTAATAATTATTATCATTTGAAAAAAATGTTTTTTTTTTAAGTAATGTCCTAGATTATTATATTGTCTATCTTTAGAAAGAAAAATTAGGTTCGCGTCACTTACACAACTTAAAAGAAAATCGTTGCAAGAAAAAAACAACACTTTCTTATTTATTTATTTTCATCACTATAACAAGGTATAAAATTAGGTATTTATCATGTCGATAAGCAGACAATATAGATGGATAGGTATATAAACTTATACATAAACTGAGGGTGGTTTTGGGTTCCAGGGGATGTGAAACATGAAGATATGTTGAAATTTTTTAAAAGTCATACAAGAATAGATAGCTTTCCTAATGAAATCTTCATAGAACTGCTTGATGGAAGTCGATCTTCTGATTGACACCCAGCTCCCGGACTATTTGTCTGTTCTGTTTCGCTCACACGTTTCGGTTGGCTATCTCGCTGTATCGCTCTCTTGACATGTGCGCACTTATAGCTAATATCGTGCTAAATATAGTAAGCCCAAACCTCAAAAAAGGCACACTCCTCATTTCGTTGGGGCGAAAAATTCAATTCAGATATTCAGAATTAAGTGTATTTGTTAAGTATTTAATTTATTTATTTCAGAAAACAACAGCTAATACAAAAAATTAAAATTACAAATAAAAGACAATCAAAACTTAATAAAGTAGAAAACATACATCCAGGAACGAGGTTCCCCAACCCCTCCTACGCGAGTAGGAGGGGTTGGGGAATTAACTTAATTACCAAAATACGAAATATAGCATAAGTCTTTAAAAATAATGTATTTTACATAAACATATACTAGTCTAGGGTTAGAAGGCTCTAACTCTACCGAATTCTGGGAAGGTAGTGTTGAATATATCGATGGCATTCAACATGCTGTTGTAAAGCTTACATGTTCGATGTTTATATATGTGAATTCTGTGCATAATTCAACCGTGACGGGGGTCCATAAGGATTGTCAGGGGGTCCCTGACAGGTAGAAAAAAAGGATTCCACTATACAAAAAAACCTATCACAGTGTGGGAATCCTGGGGGAGGGGGTCCACGAAGGATAAAAAATACTGGGCTAGGGGTCCACTGGGAAATTAGGTTTGGGAATCATTAGTCTAGATGGAACCCTGAAATCTATGAGCCCCAAAAAGATTCGAGTAGTCGATATGACTATAGACAGTTTTACATAAAAGCAATATTTGGCGCATTGAGCATAGTAAGGAAATTTCAAATAAACAAATTTTGATTGCACTCAATGCGGTCAAGGTAGGTATGACCAAAAAAAAACAAGTTTTACGCTAAGGTAGACCTAAATCTTACGTCACTGGATTTTTACGTCTGTAAGATTGAGTAGGTACGCCATCCTTATAACATTATAAAGGATGGTGGTGGTTCTGCCCGTGTGTCTAAAACATAAAATCCATTTTATGATCATCCACGTAGGCTAAAATAGAGCGATGGGAAAAAATGTAACATCCAATTCCCCTTCGGCGAAAAAGGACTTCTACCGGGCTAAGAGTTAGCAACGCGTTGTCTTAGACTGTTGTTAACCGAACGAACGTTGTTGGTTTGGGATGGTGTAGATACGTTATCTACCATCTGTTATTTATTTAATTACAGCTTCATAATATAGAAATTAAAAAAACAAACTTTTCTAAGTTAAGACCCTTCATTTGCCTTTAAATTACTATTTTTCCTAAGGCTCTAATGCCTTTTATAAGAGAGCAATTCAACTAAAAAAGAATTATTAGTAGTTTAGCATTAACTAAATTTCACAGAAATAGCATTGATTTTTAAAAATCTGCCTTAACTATGTTAAAGATATAAGATCAAGGTATCTAAACATATTTTTTTTATAATTAAATATCCAATGGTTACCAAATGCCAACATTAGAAAAGAGGGTCTAAAAATCGACATTAATATTCATCCTTTGGCCTCGCCTTAAGGCGCAGGTGAGGGTTTTTTTAAATCTCTATAATTAAACTGTAATTAAATAAAAACCAACAATTGCTTACTGACCCGCCTTTCAAGGTCAACTGTCAATATGCTTAGCCCTAATATCGCAAAAACGTTGCTATATATATAGCCAGCGAGAAGAGAGGGAGCTTTTGCCACGACTTCCTACGGGCATAAAATAAATCTCGGTATGTAATCTCCACAGCATCCTCGGGGGAATATCGCTACGGAAGCATATTACAAATCACTTATGGGAAATCATGCTTAGAGCTTCTCCAGTCTTTGTCTAACCCGAGGGTTGTGTTATGTCTTCATCGTAGATGAGGGTATTTTTTTTTTATCGAAGGCACGCCCTCAAATCCTGGCTAAATATTTGAGGGGGTAGGTCAAACGCGTATCTCATCAAAACAAATAAATTAAAATCATTAGCTTAAACCTTAATTATCTTCAGAAATATAATTGCTAAATTGACTTGATTTAAAGTTTAAAAATTCAAAAGTTCAGTAAATTAAAACGTTTAGTAAATACTGGGTAGTCGCGAAGGTGTAACCTATGCTAGCAGCATATTGGAGCGTAGTAGTAGTAGTTTTCAAGTAGATTCGATCAAAACTTTAAAATTCTAAAATCGGTGCTGAAATATTTGAGATCCTAACATCACAAACAATTCGCTATTGAACTCGACCCACAGAAGCTATACGCTTCGCTACGCTCCGATAGAACTAATAGCCAAATAATTATTTATTTATTTCAGAAAACAACAGCTAACACAATAATAAAGTTACAACCAAAAACAATCAAAACATAAAGCCAATGAGAGTTTCCTCCAAACTTAATAAAATAGAAAAATACCTTCCGCAAAGGGGTTGGGGAATTTACATAATTACCAGAATACGAAATATAGCATACCACTTTAAAAGTAATAGATTTTACATATACACATACTACTCTAGGGTTAGAGCTAGAGTAGACACTCGGGAAGGTAGTGTTGAATATATCGATGGCACTCGATTGGCGAGTAGGTCCCTGGTTCGATCCCCGGCTGGGATTTTTTTTTCACAAATTATACGAAAGTATACGAATATACGAACTTAATAATGATAATGTATAGGAGCATGGTATAATCATGAAGTGACTTATAATAATATATTGAATAACAGAGGAAAATGTCTTGTATTTAATTTATATATCCTGTGTGTGTGTGTGTGTGTGTGTGTGTGAGTGGGTGTGTGCGAATGGCCAAAGAAGTATTACTTCCATCGTCTGGTCCGACGCAGACGCAATTTTTTTGATCTATATAACCCCCCAAAAGGCATCAGTTAATATAAATACAACCTGTATAGAAATAGCGACTCGTACGCGTTTATTTGCTTCAGTGCGGGTAGGCGGCGAGCGAAATCGTTTTGTTTGGCATCATATCAAAACATTCTGTCGTCGGCAATGCGTTCCTTTAATTTATGATCGCCGTCATGCTCTTCAATACAATGGCTTTGTACCGTTCAACGTTATGTGAAATACGCCGCGTCAGGTTGTATTGTGCGCTATGCGGGTATTTGAATTGCCGCGTGCGCTAACGACGAACGCAATAAGATGCACGATTAATTTAAAGGGGGTGATGGAAGGGGGGGGGGGGGAGGGGCATTTGTACCCTGCCACTGTCGCACGGCTAGGGAAATTTGATCAAAAGTTTGAGTGGCAATTTGGCACTTGCCTGTTCGATACATTTTTTTCCTTTAACCACACGCACCACCAGAACATATCAAATACCCATTTTAACTATGTCTATTTATACAGACTGATTGACAAATTCTATAATTGATGACCAGATTGTGGCTGATCTGATCATAGTGAACCAAAAAAAGCGTGCCCCGGAGAAGTATCAAAACACCCCAGAAGGGGAGGTCAAACACAAAACACACTAAATGAGATGTGCATCACTCACACCTCCCTCACCCACTAAAATCTGTAGGTTCCCTGAAGGGACACCCATTTCCCGACACGAATCCCACCACCGTTTCTATTTCACGAACTATTTAAAAGCAAACATAGTCTGCCTTGGAACAGGTGTGGCGTGGCTAATTTGGTGAATTATATGTTATCATCATCGGCGCTACAGTGTAATGCGAGCTTTGGCCTCCTTAAATATATTCCTCCATTTTGCTTTGCCTTTCACTTTTTACGCCAATCTTTAATTCTGGTACCATCCGTGCCTTCCAGCACGTTTACGTCTGTCTTGGTTTTTGTCGAGTAAACTTTTAGGCGGATTTCCATCATTCATTTGCTCCACGTGTCCACGTGTCCCGACCGACTCTAATTAATTTGCCTTTAATTGGATCTCGTCGTGTATTTTGTAAGGATCCATATTAGGTCGGATCCTCTAAACTCTATTTTCTGAACTCAGAAGATTGGCGAAGAATGTTTTGTTCAAACGTGACTAAGGTTTTTTCATTAAAATGTAGGACCGTTTGGGTTGCAAAACCGTAGTTAATAATGCAGTGCTGGTGATGTAGTGAACTTTATTATTGGTGATGACATCTACTATTAACTATGTTACATATGTGAGCTAACTCCATAATAGTAGAAGATTGATTTTGACACATTCATTGTACACGAGGTGACTCAGAGATTCGCTTGATGAATAGTTCGGTCGCCAAAGATTCTTAGCGTTACCCATGGTGCACTGCGGGGAAGTGGTCTACTCATTACACCCAACTTATCTCACGCAAACCATCTTGAAAGATTGGACCAAACCTCACTTTAGACAATTTTAACATGGCCGACGCATGGAAAAGTGAATGGTTTAAAATAAATCCGGAAAAGTATGAGTACATTTAAGACCCAACTAAATGCGTTTCAGGTTTTAACCTTCCCAGAAAATCTTGGTGCACTCTGAACCGCCTAAGAACAGGCAACAGACATGCTTTAAAAGTAAGGACATGCTTTTTAAATGGAAGATGTCAGAAAGCAGATGCGATTGTGGATACGATAATCAAACCGTTCAACATATCATCAGTGATACCACAGTGATCAGTGAGCCCACTTCGACGCTTTAAAGGACCTGCACAAGATTAAACAATCTCACACCAAATGCTATCGACTGGATATATTCTTTGGGCATAAACCTATAGTCGCAATTTCTGGTTTTTATTAGACTTTTCAGACTATTATGTTTAATATTTTAATATTTATCTTTAACTTCTGACATTTGCGACCAGAAATTGCGACCAGAATCACTATGATTCTGGTCGCGTCGCTGGTTATGGAACTCTATCGACTTCGAGCGGCGTACTGCTTATAGTATACCTGTCACGGCAACGTCGAAGGGATGCTAAGCACATGCGTGCGAACTTTGTACGTCCATGAATCTGAGGCATATGTGAATATTTGACAGATGAGTGTTTTGTATAGCCTAATTTTGGTTTTCCCTGTCAATATTCAGGATTAAAATTGGCTTAGTATACTTTAAAATGTTACGGGCAAAGCCCACAGGGTTTGCAGAGTCGGCGTTGCCCGGGAAATGTTTGATTAACAAACATGGCTCGGTTTAATATTGACAATGTTGAAAATTTACTCAAGAGTTAAGTTAAATGAGCAGCGTTACAATTTGAGTTATTCTCTGCCTAGGAAAAAAATATTGTAGGATTTGCGTCTATAAAAGGTTTGACTGACGTGACGTTATTTGCTCACATTGTGTATTCAAACAGGTCACTTGAAACGACGAGGATATATTTTTCTAAACCAAATTTCGCTTATGAAGCCAGTAAAAACATAGGTTTGAGCACGCTTTAATTGAGACTAGCTATGCTAAATCATAATATTTACGGGTTGTTTTTTCAACAAATTTTATATGTATGTTTTGTTATATTTTTTACGTTTTCGCATCGGCCAAAAAAAAAAAACATAACAGCCGGATTATAATTTTACTAGACAAACTCTCGGTTGAAATGAATTAATAGTGAAAAAACGTCTACAAAATTTCGTGACTCTGCTGTTGACCGTTGAGGAGTTCCTTCGCCTGGGTGTAGAATCAGGAACCAACACTTACTTTACTTTTACTGGCCTATATTTGTTCCAGATGCCCGCCAGATTAGCACCGAAGGTGCCAGGCGCCATCGGAGCCCTTCTGCTTTGGTGTCCATCACGCAGCACTTCGAGGACAGGATCCTGTCTCCCGGCGGCGACGTGTCCATGCAGTGCACTACGCACAGCAACTTTCCGTCCAACATCGTTTGGAAACAAGATGGTAGCGTCGTCACTCCTAACACCAATCAGAGGTAATCTTGACTGCCGAGTAGCTTAAATATGACGAAGGTTCATTAAGTTTGAGTAGGTATTCAATGGCTAAGCCATTAATGTATGGATTTGCAAAAGATGTCGCAAAAGTTGCGCGTGTCTAACGAACCACTGACGTCAAAAGGCCGAGGAGCGTGTTGTAATTAGGTTGTACGCGCCGACTAGTCGACTCGAGTTGCAACGTTCATGAGATTCAGCGTTTTCCAGTGATCGCCTTGACGGCAGTACAGTACACGTATCCTGAGTAATGATTTTCCAACAACCAGGGATGATTTTCCAGCGATTATGTAACGAACAATAATCACTGTAACATCGCACCAATTTTCATCCTAATCGCATCCAATTGCGCCTGTCTAAATAGACACACGCAACTTTTTCCGAGTTCAAAAATTAAGATATAAATTAAATGATATAATAATTAATTAATTATTAACATGACTAATATTATGCAACTTTTCAGATCCCTTTTGTATATAGATTAAAGAAATAAATTCGACAGCCCTGTCTATTGCCTATATCTAAAATAAATGATTTGACTGTGTCAGGATGCACGCTCGGAGGATTGAGGTGATTGCGTTCCCAATACAGCTCTGTTTGTGACAGCGGGGTTTTACTCAGAAACTCAGAAATGAACGCGTGTGACTGTCTCAACTACCCGTTTGTTTCTGTTTCACTAAAACTGGTTAGATGCCATGTGTACGACGGTTTTTGAGTTATTCAATGGTTTTGTACCGCCGGGCAAAAGTTAATTCAGTTTTCTGAAGGGTCACCCAGTTTTGGAATTAACGTCTAGACGTTAGACTTTATTCACATCAAAATCAAGCGATGAAGTAAATCATATGCTACTTTATACTGTACATATGTAACATTTGTTTGATATCTAATAAACTCCTTCCGTAATCCATCTTTCCTACATACCCCAAATTTTCTATACTTAAATGCTTTCTGAGATTACAATTTTTTTAATAACTTTACTTTTCATCCTTTAAGTAATCAACTAGTATTATTGTTCATCAAATTTAGACAAATAAATAAAAGAACTTTCTTTTTAACGCCTTATTGAGAGAA
The DNA here is from genome assembly GCA_020383195.1 of Neomicropteryx cornuta. NCBI lineage: Eukaryota > Metazoa > Arthropoda > Insecta > Lepidoptera > Micropterigidae > Neomicropteryx > Neomicropteryx cornuta. The sequence continues at coordinate 9,979,286 of JAHKQU010000024.1, forward strand.
TTTCATTATCAACAAATTAAACTCAATGACTCGTGAGACTACTCACAACCATAACACCAGGAATAAAATAAATTTAAATTTAGTAAAACTAGTTCTTATTTGGGTCTTAAATTCTACAACAAACTACCCGAGAACCTTAGAGAAATATCTGAAGGCTATTAAGTTATATTTATTGAATTAGAATATATATAATATTAATGAATTTTGATTCTTATCCTTCTATTTGTATTCAAATAAGTATGAATGTACAAATTCGCAAATTTAAAATTGAAATATTCCGAAAACATTGTAAAAATTGTCATGGAAATAAATATCTTGTATCTTTAGTTTTGTGGGGGTCACAAGGTCGTCCACACCCAGTTTCTAACATCAGCAGAGCGATGTCACGCCACATCGCGCCACTCGAGGCGTCCCCGGTCAGCAGATCGAGTATGACGTTAGCCGGCCGCATCGAATGCGTCACAGCTGAGGTAGAGGGTCCCCCCTCCGGCGTAGGTTATAAGAACGGAGGTCGACGCTTCCACGATGCCTATTCCATTCGAGTCGCACGCCGCCAACACCCGCTCGCCGGTTGGTGGTCACGCGCGCCGTACGAGCGTATCATGGAGTCAGATAGTTATATTGTAATGGTCGAATCATAATAAACGAATTAACCTCATCTCATCGTATCATTATGGCCGTTACATTCTGGTGACCCCGACATTGAATTACGCAACCTTCCGTTACAGTTTAATAAAACGTAGGATTTTAATTTGTCCTTTAATAATATGATTATGTTCTTAAAACGATTCACGATATAATTAATAATAATATTGATTCCTTACTCGACATTATGTTTTCAACAGATATACTTTAGGTCAAGTCATGATCGACAACGGAGTTATAGGACAATTGAACATTACGAGAGTCAGAGTGGAAGACGGAGGACTATATACTTGTGAAGCTGTCAGCATTAATAATATGACCATATTACATTCTGCCAGACTTAATGTTTATGGTAAGGAATCACTTAATTTATATTCTTTATAATTTAATATATAAATAGGTATATATTCTGATTATTAAAGTGAATACAACTTTTAAACCAAACGAAAACAAATAATACAAAGTAAACTGGGAAAATACTATCTTCTCTGTCTTGCGCGAGCTTTTAAATCGTTCTGTTTCATCTAACGCAAAAACACTCTGTTGGTTATTGTTGTAAAACAAAATCAATCTATGTCTAAAAACTTACCGGAATTTCTATCTTTATAAAATAAACTATGTTTCCGTAGTTTTATTTTGTCGATTCTTGTATTCAGACTATAAGATATATACGTCTAAACATTTGGTAAGATGTATTGAAAAATACAGACTTTTTCAGGATCTTATGTAGACAAAATAAAAATTCATGTTATTAATTCCATAGAAGCCTAGGATATTTAAGAGATAAAACGATAGCTAGTATTATTTCTTTTCTAGATCTTCAAATAAGAGTCATAACTCTACAGCGTTTGTATGGAGAAATAACCGGGTTGAGTCCCCTTAAACTAACAGTTACATTTGGTTTTAAAACTACGTAGGTATAGAAAACACTTGACTCGAGATATATGTAATTTATAATTAAAGAGTCAAAATAAGAATAGAATTTCTACTGATTTTCACACGGTCTTCACGGTACTTCAGCGAATAGAAGCGTTCGCTCTTGTAAACAATTGTTAGAATTTAATAATTTGAATTAGAAATACTCTGAACGCCTTGACACTAGGTTCATTCGAAACGACAAAGTTATTGATTGGTGGGAAATATAGTGCGGGAAAATGTCTTTAGTTTCAGCGACAGCTGGGTTCCAGTGTGCGAATTGTCCATTTAGCATTTTCACAAAATTGCATATATGCAAGCTGGCATTTGGAATGAGCCTCCGTATAACTATGCTTCCTTTTAAATTCAGCATTTTCATATCTCCACTGTAGCATTAAAGACAAAGTGTAAGACGACACGATGACAAATATTTGCCAGCTGATAGATTATCAAATGTCGCCTGGGAGCGATGTTTTTAATTATCTGATAGTTACTTTGTATTTTGTTGATTAGTTGTGATCATTTTTTGTTATTTATTTTTATTGTTTTATGAATTAAACGCGCGTACATAAGGAAAACCTGTTAAAAAGATTTACGTAGTGTATGGTGATATTATTAACATTTCATTATAATCACCATCCTTTTTCATTTTTCAGCGTTATTATCCTTTTTCTCATCATTATCATTTTCACCAATAATATCATTTTTCTTAGCCTCATCATTTTTACAGTTATCATTAACATTTGTTTTAGCACCATCATTATTATCCTATTAATTACCACCCAATAATTTATGGTCATTATGATGGATCGGCATTATATCAGTATTGTTTTCGTTTGTAGCTAAATACATATAAATTAATAGAATGTAAGGGGTATTTTACAGTGTATGATTGACATATTTGTCTATGAATTCATCATTAACCTAGTACGATAGTCTGGTTTAGAATTTATATTACTTTTTTCACATTTGCACATTTTTAGGTCCGCCGTATATTAGACCCGCTGGTCCAGTGAAAGTTATTTCCGGTGAAGATGTCGATATCGGTTGTCCATATTACGGATTTCCCATAAGGTACATATATTTATTTCTAACAATAAACACGATCACTTCATATTTCAAATCATTTTTTTTTTGTTTACCCTAACAATTAATACAAGCTTTTATAATATTCGCACAGACCAGATAGGCCATATTTTGAGTTTTTTTTACAAGTAGGTGGTTATTAAAACCTACTAAATAATGGTGGCTGATTTTTATCACGTTTGCACTGCATTATAATAAAAGAGAGTTATTTGGTAGTTATTATCGACAAACCACTGTTTTTTTTAACTGAACATTTAAATAAAAAAAAAAAACAAATATAACCATGTATATTGCAAGTAATCGGTAAAGTGATGTATTTAAAGTAATTTGCATATAATGACTACACCGAGTCTAAGTATGAAATTGAATGAAAAATAGTGAAATAATTTATTGTCCAATTTTATCGAATGTTTGTGATGTCAGATCTCAACGATTTCACCACCGATTTTAGAATTTTAAAGTTCTAATCGAATCTACATGAGAAATACCAGGTAGCGACGGACTGGAATTTTAAAATACGAAATAATAAAAAAGTTATGTTTAAAGATATTTTCTCTATGGGAAATCCCATTTTAAATTTTAGAAAAGGAATTATTTATTTGTGGTTTGCATTTTGAAGTGGCATAGGTTTCACCTTTGCGAGTGCGGTTACATAGTTAAACCTGCGAACGTTACAACGGTCTCCAGTTTTGTTACGGCGGCGTCTTCTGTACACGTTCTTCTGTATTTAGCTCCTAACATGTTTGCTAAAAAAGCAGTTTCATCACACTGTGGTAAAAAGTGTACAGGTGTACCCGGACCATTCCAGATAAAAAATCAACTAATTGGCCCTGCGGTTTCAGACATGATTTGCTAAGACGACATCAAAATTCGTCAAGGTTTTCGGGAAAAAAAAGTAAACGTTTTCATAAACGCGCCAGCTGATCGTCAAGACAAGAAATCGATCTCGTTTTGCCACGGTTATGGCTATTAATAAAACTAATTTGGGAGCGAAATATCTTCTTATTTTTTTCATAAAATTGTTCATAATAAGGAACGTAAATACCCCTCACCCCTTAAGGTGTAAATATAGGGTGATGATTTTAGAGGCGTGGTTTTCAAGAAGAGATAAAACGCATATAATTTGATGTTATGGCTAAGAATTTAGTTTTATTATAAAGATAAGGGTTTGCCATTATGTTTTAAAAATGATTTCGGGTAAGTGGCCGCCGCGGCTGACTCGAACAAATTCCAGCCGAGAGGCCCAATTTTCAACCACTTTTTGCAGCAAGTTGGGCCGTATGTCAGCAATAACGCGCCGAATATTCTCTTCCAAGGCGTTAATCGTGTCCGGCTTATCCGCGTAGACAAGCGACTTCACATAACCCCACAAAAAATAGTCCAGCGGTGTTAAATCGCACGATCTTGGAGGCCACGCCACGTTGTTCAGGAGTAAGTCTATTCATTATGAAATGGCAAACCAAACTGAGCATAAATCAAGTGACAGCTATCAAAAACACCAACTACGAAGAAAGTAGTGCCAGATTGAAAACCACGCCTCTAAAAAAAACATATATATATATATTTTTTTTAAATAATCGCTATGACCTAGGTTTTATATATATATTTAGGGGCCTACTCAACTAGGTCAAATAAACCCTGTGCTGAGTCAGAGGAGATGGTGGTAATAATGGTAGGACCATGTGCGGATTGGAACCCGAGACCTTTGGGTCAATAGTCCAACGCCTTAACCACTAGACTACCACGATCTGAAATCTTACATACAAAAACTCCATTTCCTGTTGTTGATATATTTTTTTTTTATTTTGGACGTCGAGAGTTTCCACGATTGACGTCAATGATTACTTTTACGTCAATGATTACGCCAACGTATTACTTTTAACCGGTTCTGATTTAGTAAAAATGTGCAAATGTTACAGTGACATAACATGGGAACTGAACGGTAAATCACTATCTTCAGAACAGTACACCAGGTCTAAAGCGAGGTTCAGAAGAACCAATGGCCATATTGAACACTCGATAGGTAATGATAAGTATCCATCGAAGGGCAAGCATTTAGAAGAGAATCACAAACGAAACAAACGAAAACCGGCCTTTAACGAAGAAGGAATTCTGAGGATCGAGAATGTAGACGTTCAGCATAACGGTGCCGTATACACGTGCATTGTCAGGAGTCCGTCGGGCGAGATGGCGCGGAGAGGCATCGAAATCCAGGTGATGGAACCGCCTGTCCTGGAGGATATGCTATTTCCACCCAACCTGCAGGAGGGACAGATCGCGCAGGTCGTCTGCAGTTTGAGGAGCGGCGATACTCCTGTATTTTTCGCGTGGTACAAAGATGGCAATCCAGTGTCTACTAATCTGAAGGTATGCGTCGTGAATAATGTAATATCTAAAATAGTAAAAATACTTTTTTAAAGACAAGTTTCCATTTAAATACATTCTGTATACAATAAATAGGTAAAAAGAACTTCTTGTACCAACATATTGATCGCAATGACCATTCTTCTACATATTGAGCAATAATAACATGGGTTTAGTTATAATTTGTGATGTGAGTGTACTAGCGGATTTATTACTCTATCCTCTCGTTACATAAATAGTTTGATATTCGAAAGGCGGCGCGTGGACGATAGATCTTCAGTCTTATAGCCTGCCAGGTGTGACGGCGGTTAGACGGCCTCAGTAGTAACGCTATCGAACGGCGTTACTTTCGGTCGACGGACTTTGAACCGGGCGTCTGATGATGTCATCAGCGGAACCCAGGTGAATGTGTCGTGTGCACTCGTGACCCCTGTATTTGACCTTGTGTATACACAGTTCTTTTCTTTCCAAGATATATAAAATGCGCCATATATATAAAAAAAGTCTTTGATCCATTTCCGCGTTCAAAGTTTTTTTAAGCATAGGCCACGAGATGTTCTGGTTACTAAACTTAGCAATGTTACTGGAACTAGCTCCTAGTAATTATAAGTAATCACTCGACCACCCGACCGATCGACCAATATTTGAGCATTGCAATGACTTATTTTATTTATTATACAGGGTGTTTAGTAAGTCGACGTCCAAACGCTAAGTCGACATTCATATTAAGAAGGTACGAATGAATTCGGTTTCTTCATAACTTTACCCACTCATGATCAATTATGCGTAAGTCATATCTTCTAAGATAGTCTGATTGTCTTTTATTTCAATAATAATTGGAAATGTTTTTTTAAATCAAACATATAAACTTGGTCAGTAATTTTTTTTTTAAATCAAGTGCCAAAGTCATGAACTAGTATTCCGAGTTTTCATGTATTTATTTATTTCAAAAAGTTTTGGTATTGTGAAAAAACAGTTTAAATTGGTGCTTATTTATCACGTATTCAAGACAATTGTTAAAACTCCTAACACATAAAAAAAAAAACCGTCTATCATATGTTCAATGAGGCACAGATGGAAATCTGATGAAAAGTCTCTGAAAAGATATTGAGATTAAGGTTTCTGAACCTTAATCTTAATATTAATTTATTCATACCTCCATAATGTGAAATGTAGCCCTAAATAGTAAATACCCTCTATAAGCCTGTTAGGATTGGATGTCGACTTACTGAACATCCCATCCTGATATAGATAGATCTCATCCTGTAATCGTAGATATTGTAACAACCAAAATACACAGAGGGTCTATTTAAATGATAACACAGAAAATATCCCTAAATCAGAAAATAGACTTTATTGCGAATATTCTGCAACTTCCAAGTAATAAATTATATATAAAAATCGACGAGATGACAGGACAATGCTTCAACCCATCATTTTCTCTTTTCCCTCCTCCCCACTTTTGTTTTTAGATCTTTCACATCCCAACATTATCTTTTTATTTCAAAAGGCATATCGAACTTTCTTAATAGCTTCTATATCCGTTTCGGTTATCTGGAAAACCATCACAAGCTTCTTATATATAGCCTGATAAAGTTAATAAGGAAACAATTTAAATTAAATTCAAATAAACCCTTTTTGATTATTGTGCCATAAAATTAAAATATAAGTAAATAATTTAATACAATACTTATTATGTTCAAAAGGTTGAAGAAAGAAGTTCAGACCTATTCAGCGTGCTGGTAATCAGAAAAGTGGCCCTCGAACACTGTGGATCCTATACGTGCGTGGCTACCAATCACGCTGCCAAAGTTAACAAGTCAGCCGAGCTTTTTATCAAAGGTAAGTCTGTAAAAAAAAAATAGTTTTTTATTAATAAACATTTATTTACACAGTATGATAATTTTACCTTTTTCGTACCTACAGTTGCTCCAAAATGGCTGCACGAACCGCAAAATATTTCATTTCTGCAGGGTTCCGTAGGGTCCGTACCGTGCACGGCCAACGGATATCCTCAACCTCAAGTGCATTGGATGAAGAAAAACTGTAAGTATAGCAATATTATTTTTCTAATAACAGACAAGTTATTGCTGATTCAGTGATATCATTTGAGATCAGTGATATCGAACACAAGTGAATTTTTTGGCAGTCGATTCAAGTAACCAACAAAGTTCAGCCGAATTATTTTAGTAGTTAATTTTAAATACCAGATCAAAAAGAATCTCGACGTCTTTGTCGGCGACACACGTGTACCAAGTAGGAACGTGGGAAAGATGGAGGAATACAATTCCACCAGTCGAGCTGGACTCCATCCCGTCACAGGACAGTTCTTCAGTAGACTCCGCCGCGGCCACTGGACACCCCACCAGTGGACTACTAAAAGAATTATAATTGTTAACGTTTATTTGACAGCATTTTGAATACTGCTCAATGGATTCGATTGGGGTTTTCATTGTTCGATAGCTCAATTCTTCGGCAGGTTATATTCCATAAGTAATGCAATAAACTCATAAAACTACTAATCAGGACCAAGATATGCTACTATCGATTTTTTATCAAGCGTTATATTCTAAATTCATTACGGCTTGGGTTTTATTCTAATACTAACCTACGATCGATATTAAACTATTAGGACCGGTTTAGTTATCGATATAAATCGACCTCCTATTTGGGGTGTAAATTTAATAACAGCCCTACAAATTAACCAACATTTGCTGAACGGATATGGTACTAGAAGGAGAAATGAATAAGATTTCTCGGTTGCAGATCTGAGCGGCATCTGGCAGCCGGTGCTGGACCTAGTTGGAAGGGGATATCTTAGTTTACCGAATGGATCGCTGGTCATCGATGCTGTCTCTCCAGAGGATGAAGGATTCTATTCCTGTCGGGTGGAAAATGGTGTTGGGTCTCCGCTCAGTAAGACTATATGGATGAACGTCAATGGTAAGTGTTCTTAAGTACAGGCAAGTGCAAAATAACCACTCAATGTTTTGTTGTCACCTACCACATAGCGTGTCCTATGCGCTTCACACAAAATTTTCGCGATACAACTACGAAAAGGACTGTCCCTAATCGCATCGTCCATTGAGGTGCAAAGGGAGCTGCGCTAGGTTACTAAGAACATTTAAAAGTAAATCATTTAAATCTTGTTGGAACTGCGTAAGAGAATCCGGCCCATGAATCCAGATGATAAAAATGTCGAGATCGGTCAACGACCCGGCGCGGCGCGGCCTCGCGAGTGGACGAACTTATGACAAAACGAATTCATATTATCTATCAGATATATTTTTTTTTATTTGAAATCATGACGATTTGTCAATAATTTTGCTAAATTGCATAGTTATTAATACGCACATTATAGAAAACAAAATGTGCGATTGCCTGGATGTAGGTCAGCGTTCGTTTGCGAATTTGCAGTATGGAATTCCTAATTTGTTTTATACATCAATTATTTAACTCAAATTAAATTCCAAATTATGTATGTCAGTTGCTAACTTATGAATATCAATCTCCCTGCCCAATTAACGCAGCTGTCAACGCACTATTTAGGTAATAAATGTCAGTTGCTTAGTTGCTAACTGTCCAGATTGTGCATCGGCTCGTTTAGCGTTTAGCTCGCAACAGATCTGGACTAAACTCAATGATATATTTCAAACATATAGATACGGTATGCCATACAAATCGTCCTTGTTAAAACCCGACACCGGTAGATTCCCCCCGCCCGTTCCGCGCGCCGCAACACTCCACCGTGCTGGATCGCGATGACATATGCGAGCAAGTGAGACGTATGATACACGAGGAGTGTACTCGACGCAAAGTGGCGTACTTAACCGTGGTGCGTCTTTCACCCTTAATTGACCTACCTATGTGTTTTAAAAGATCACCGGTTTCACTCAATACTCATTTAAAATCACACAAATCTTTAACTATTGACAGTAATTAACACACTCTATATTTGAGAACAAAAACGTGGCTAATCTAATAATGAAGCAAAACAGCGTACTCAGCTAAACTCAGCCAAACCCACCAAACTCAGCTAGCGTCCCTTTGAGATTACTGTGACTACCCCGGGGCTGTGTAGTGTGGAAATCCGCATTAAGATAACGCTTTATTGTCGAGTTTCACTCTCCTAAGGGTGTTCGCATATAAATGTTTACACATAAAATAAATAATATTTTTTTACAGTTCCCGTGAATTTCGATCCGACCACCGCGAATGTCACATCAAGGCTGGGCCACCCTGTAAACCTCGTCTGCCAAGCGTACGGCGACTCTCCGATTCACATAACTTGGACCCACAATGGGTCACCCATTAGCAAAATGTCACATAGGTGGGTTGACGTACGAGAAATTCCCCTTGTGGGGTTCCGTACATTTGTATATATTTTACATTTGTAACCTCGACACTAAGCGGATATGTTTATAATAATGATATTTTGAACCCCCGACGTAAACAGAGGGGGTGTAGTTATTTATTTTTTCTTTGAAAGGTGACTTGATTGAGAGTGTTGTTAGCTAATATGATTCAGCCGTTTGTGTGTTGGAGGTTTTTAAAATTTTTCATAACTAAACCTTGTAGCGTGCCTATGTTGCCGCACGCACATCACTAAATACCCCAACCATTGTCTATGGTCGGCGCGCGGCCGAATAATTTCAGTCTCAACAAATACACCGCTTCAGCACTACGCTTGCTTGTTGTTTCGTCCCGTCGCGACCTCTACAGTGGAATAATACCGGGTGTGGTTCGGAGAGCCGCACTTCCACGTTCAATCATTTACAACATATTTAATAATATAACCTAATCATTTAGAACCGGTACACTGGTGACCCCGACGTGAGTATGTTAACCTCCTCGTTGCACAACGAGGAGGTTAACATACTGAAATTTGCGACTTTATCAGGGTAATATTAATTCTCTCAGATCGACATTTTAGGTAGATTTCATTAGGAACGCTACCCATTGCAATGGGTACCTTGTACTTTAGGAAAATTTCGACATACCTTAGCGTTTCACATCCCCTAGAACTCAAAACCACCCTCAGATTAAAAGTTTACATATTTATCTATATTTATTGTTGCTTTTTAAGTCATTTTTTTACTACTTTAATGAAAGTTTGACCGTATTTCATAAGCGCACAGATGGATAGGTAAGAGTGAAAAACTTTCATAAAATACAGGCCTGTATTTAAACCAGCGTGCATTACCTCAAGCGATGCAACTATCTGTGCGTTAGATATTAATTTTTCTTTAAACATTCTGGCTATATAATTTGTTTGGAAATTTTAAATCTGTAAAAATATCACAAAGCATTTGAATTTTCCAAATGTCAATACTGTCAGACTTTTATATAAGTAATATAAACTCACGGCGAGCGCCTATTATAACGTAAGAAATCATCTAAATACGGTATTTAAGCATTACATTATACAATTTTCCTATATATAACATAAAATACATACACATTACATTCCACACTTCAATGTACTCACAGATTAATACACACTTATCACTTATAAATGTAGATGCTAGTTCGTTCTATCCTGTAGTCGGCTTAAGTTGTTAATTAATGTATTTTTTATGTAGGTAACTGTGTTTATTTATAGCTGTAAGCATTTCTTGAATTAAATAAATACATTTAAAAATAAAAAAAAAAAGATAATATACTAGATGTATTTTATAATTTCTGAAATACGTATACCTTAAAAAACATTTTTTTTTGCGTTTGAATTTTTCAGGATAAAAATAATTGAATCGCCGAATGAGCGAAGTTCAACGAGCAATGCGGTCGTGCAATACAGCGATGTCGTGGACTCGGGATTATACCAATGCAAAGCGTCAAATCCTCACGGTACCGCCATCTATAGCATTCATCTGCATATTCAAGGTAAATATTATATATTATTAGGTAAAAATACGGCATAAATACAGTGAAAAAAGAAATATATATATATATATTACAGAATAAACTTTAATAGTGAAGTAGGTGTGGGTGTGGAAGGAGCGAGGGTGTGAAAATTAAGGCGAGGCATACGACAGTCGATCTTAATTTCTATAGGGCGTCAGGTTTTACTCTGCGCGGTCAGTAAGCAATTGTTGTTTTTTATTTAATTACAGCTTCATAATAAAGAAATTAAAAAAACAAACTTTTCTGTGTTATGGACCCTTCTTTTGCCTTTCAATTACTATTTTTCCTAAGGCTCTAATATCTTTGATAAGAGAGCAATTTGACTAAAAAAGAAATATTAGCAGTTTATTATTTGTTAAATTTCTCAGAAATAGAATTGAATTTTAAAAATCTGCCTTCACTATGTTGATGACATAAGTTCAAGGTATCTAATCATATTTTCTTATGATTAAATATCCAATGGTTACCAAATGCCAGCTATATAAAAAAAGGGTATACTTGAATCTAAATTAATATTAAACCTACATATTACATTCACAAATTGTGCTGGGGGTTCATAGATGTTTGTACTGCCTTTAAAAATACCGATTTGCTCACAATACATATTACTATCCTATCAATTTCATTTTTGTATGTATATAAGACGATAAATAATGGATTTTTTGCTGAATTAGTATTGCAGGTAATATTTAGTTAGTATTATTTTGGAGGTTGGTTCAAACATAAAAACGATTTCGATTGAAATCGTTTTTCTTGTCAACGAGAAACATTTTTCCAATATTTTTTACTAATTAATTCTGCAAATTTTAATAATAACACTGCAATTTAAGCTATTCGTAGTAATCATATAAAAAATATATTATTTTATTTACTTTTCTCAGTATATATTGCTTAGTAATTGATAATGGCTTCAAACTAAAAAAAATCTGTACCTACTTAAGTACTTCATATCGTATATTTCATATTTTAATATGTTTATGTTATGAATATTTATTTATATATTTAAAAAGTATAGTGTTTAACGGTTAGAAACCTAAGTTGCATTAATTTGTATTTATTGTTAGTGTGTGACGGACACTAATGATAATTAATTCATTCATGAAATAAAAGGGAGATTCGAGGTAAAGGATAGTGAAGAGCATTATTCGAGGAATAATGGTAACACTATGTTAGCTGTACATTTACAATACAAATAAATAAATAAAAACATTTGTATATCTTTTGCAGAACCGCCTTCGCCGCCGAGTGATCTGATTGTCGATTCTGTAGGGAGCAGAAGTACACGTCTCTCATGGAGCGCTCCGTCACAGAAACACTATATATTTTCTGTACAGTACATCCAACAGAAACATTACGTCGTATCTTGGGAGAATCCCCTCACCGTGAATGTTACAACGTAATAATTTTATGACATTTTAAATACTAAAACAATTAATTATGAAATACTCTAAAGACCATTTCTAAGACTTAATCCCCTATATAGAGTTGAGTAAAACTGAAAATGTTCAGACAGTTTTGTTAGACAATTAAGATCTATCACAGTGGCATCAATAAGATTTCTAAAATTCTTTTAAAAAATCCAAAGGGTTGAAATGTTTTCCAGTTCCGTAATATGTCCAGTGATTTCGATTGCCTTTTTATAGGAAAGTATTTTTTTCTGATAAGACTTATACAAGGTTGGATAAATAAATGTTTAGGGTTATCAGAATGCTGATGTTTGATAACGTCGATATGTGCATATTATGATGGCTAATATTAGATGACTTAGTGGAAATGTGTTCGCTTTGACGTTTTAGAAAGTACGAAAATTCAAGGCAATTTGTCGATCTGAACGACCTGCAGCCATCAATGACATACTCGGCCAGGGTATCCGCTGGGAACAGTGAAGAGAGGAGTGCTTTCAGTACTCCCATATCGTTCACCACTCCCGAAGAAGGTAGGCGGTCTACTTTACCATTTTAACACCTAAAGCCATCGTACCTGCAGTTCGAGTATATTCTGATAAAAATATTAATCTCACAGAGCCCAGCTTACCACCAACCCTCATCCTGGTTGATCAGACCACAAATCCGGGAGAGTTGAAAGTTTCCTGGCTGCCACCCCCCAAGGAATCGTGGAATGGGGATATACTTGGATACTATGTTACTGTCATTCCTAAAGTTGAGAACATTTCAGGTAAGGATATTGTTAAATTATGCCTTATATATACCGTTAAACAGTAAAGGAGTAAACTAAGTAATTAACTATGACAGTTTATGTAACTTTTGTTTATGGTATGTTAACTTTTTTGTTAAGTGTAGATTTATACTGGTATTTAAAAATGGTCAAATTCAACGCAGTATACTTGGAATATATCAATGAATCCAGTCACAAGGTTCTAACCTAGAACAGATGCTATAAGAAAACTTTTTTTTTTTTACTTTTTTATAGATACAAATACAAAAGTACTTAAGGTGCTATCAAGGAATAACCTTGCCAGCTTCCAAATGGAAACCGTAATATCGAATCTGCTAAAATCTACAAGATATGCGGTCACTGTTAAGGCTTACAATTCGGCTGGACTTGGACCGAATTCGGTTCCAGTTTTGAAGGAGACTAAAGAAGGAGGTATGTAAAATACGTTTTATATTAATTTCATATTATTTTTATTATGAATGTAGTCATTTTATTAACATTTGCACGTCGGGGTCACCAATGTACCGATCTTGAATTTTTGGGGTATTATCCTTTTGTTAATGATACTTGTAATATGTCTTCCCGATTGCAAGCGTAGTTGCGTCTCTATAATGACACTCTGTTTTGATAGGAAATTCTCAGATACCACTTTACATCGGTTCTTATTTAAAATGTCTTGGCACAGTAAATTGTTTTTACCTTGTATGTTTAAATGCAGGGGATATTTTTCAATATTCAGCATATTTATTTAAAAAACAACGTTGCAGTTGTGGATGAATGACAGTTAAGAGTAAAACTGATAAAACAATGAAAATACATAGAGCAAGATAACAATAAAAGTAATAAAATAATTAACAGTAATACCCGCTCAACTAAAACGCTTGGAATATGAAGAAAGGCTGTCTGTGTTAAAACTGACGTGATCGTGGCGTGAGCGACGTGATCGTGGTGATCTCATTGAGACTTACAAAGTGTTAACTGGACATTACAATTGTGCAAGCATTAAGGACATATTCATGTTTAACCAAAACACGCAACTCCGCGGCCATTCAATGAAGTTATCTAAATCTCCTTGTTCCACTAATCCTAGGAAGAATTTTATCTCCAATAGAGTTGTGGATAATTGGAATCGGCTACCACAGGAAGTGGTGGAAGCTATAAGTGTAAACCAGTTCAAGAACCGCCTTGATTAATTTCTTGAATCTAGGCAAATCACTAGTAACTGTGAATGAGATATGAGCACATCAGCTAAATAGCTGCTTGCTCAACAAACAATAATAATAATAATAATAATAATAATAAAAAAAAAAAATAGTAAAATAAAAAAAAACAATAACATAATGTTGGGAATCGCTGATATTTATTTGCATGTTAAAGACACGACAAATTATATTTGGAATACTTTAAAAAGATTAATTATTCAAATCGGTACATCACCGATACGATTTCGATAACCAATGACTCCAATGACAAGATTCGCTGTTAATAGCATTTTGTTGTTGAAATTTGGCAAATTATATTTGTCGTAAGTGGCGTTAAAATGCAAATAAATATTCAGCGATTCCCAACATGTTCCGACTTTTACTATGAAATTAGCTCGTACCCGCTTCGTATGTGCTCACCACTTTGAGGAACGCCGCAATCATCTGTATGATGCTAGTTACCATTTTCGTACTGTTTGCTATGTTTTATACAACCATTTTGTTATTTATTACGTATGAAAATAAATAATAAGAGTTCGCCTATTTACTATTGTTATATAAATTATGTAAATAATACTTTAATTAACTAAGATTATAAATTCCAGCAAGCATCGACCGCTCTGGACGGTATTTCTAACGTTTCAAAATTTCAGCTTACGACAGCTATGAAAAATGATATCTAAAGAATTATACCTGCGACATGAAACTAATATATGTACCATTGATACGGTAATTGCCATAATACACGGCGATTCCATTATTTTTAATTTGATAATACGGCACCATCGTCATTGCCGTATCCAAAAATACGGTAATTTAATGTTTTTCTAAACAAATAGTACGATCGATATGCGGCAGTACTGGGTTTTTTTTTAATAAATACGGCAATTTCGTTATTTAAGATACGGCAGTTAAGATTCTGATCGTACCCTTTTGGTTGAACTTTTAGCTCCGGAGTCAGCGCCAAATTCAATAGAATGCCATTCTGTTACATCAACCTCAATAAGGGTACATTGGAAGGAGATACCATTCACAGAACAAGGTGGCTCCTTACTGGGTTACAGCATTGTCTACAACAATGACGGTAGTAAAATCATTTTTTTTCATAGTAATAGTGAAATATTCCGCGTTGAACTAAATATTTTTAACATCTATAAAAGTATTGTATAATATTTGCATAATATTACGAGATGTAAGTAAAATACGTCCTAAATCAAACGTGCTTATTTTAAGTTTATTATATAACTTAGGTATTCAGTATGTGTTTAAAATGACTACTCTTGATGTTGAAAAATCAAGTTAAGTTCAGTTGAGCGCCGCACGAGAAGTCGCTCTTCAGCGCGATGTTTCAGGCTAATTTCGGAATTGATTTAAATTTAAACATTATTTTTTTTCATGATTCCGGTTTAGTTATCATTAAAGACGATGCACGTACTTTTGTGAGTTTTTTTCCACACTTCAAGATGGACAAATTTTGATTCACAGATTTTTAAATGTGCCATAAAAAATAGATGAAATGAGCCGTATAATAAAACCTACTAATATTTAAACGCACTTATAGCCAAACATACGCCAAACGCACGCGGCTTATAGCCAAACATTTGTGGGAATATCATTGATAAAAAATGTAGGACAAAATTTGTTCAGCGTAGAAAAACGTTCACGAGAAAAATTCCACCTGTATTATATCAACGATATGGATTATTTTTCAACGAATGCATGATTATTAATAATATTTTACAGATGGATCATGTCTTAACATAACAACCCTTCATTCCGAAGTGACGCTGCATGGATTAGCCAAATATTCTAACTACTCAATCAAGGTCTCTGGTTATTCAAACTACGGCGTTGGACCTTTCTCGCTTCCAGTCATCTGCACCACTGCTCAAGATGGTAAGTGATTTATTTTCATTCAAATTCAAAGTTTTACACTAATCATTGAAATAAAATACAATATCAAAATATATATCAGTCATGTTGACCGGTTTGATAAAGTTCGTTACCTTTCTAACTAGGTAAGAGTTAGCTTTTCTAAGAAAAGTTATTTATAATGTGGCACAGTGTGAGGATAAAAGACCTGCCTAAACCCTGCGAAAAAAAGAATTAAATTGCCACCCTCTGGCTGGCGGCTAGGGCGCACGATAACTCGTGCTTGCGACACTCGGGATGGGTCGCTTCAAATTCAAATAGGTGAAATAGGAAAAGTTTTGCCAGTGCCTCCGGACACATGCCTACGTCATACATGCCATTTTTCGAGTATCTAGACCTGGCGGTTTATAAGTTCCATACAAACTTCAAACCCCTAATCGGGTTTGCTCATGACAGATTCCCAAACGCGCCATCGCAATCCGACCAACGTCCTAGGAATGCATAGGACAAACAAACTGTCATTTTATATATACGAGTATATAGATTTGACCACTTTATTCGTTATATTTTGTATTTTTATTAACATGGTAATATTTTTCCAAACTTTCCCAATTTTCCCTGAGCGAGAAAAAGCTAAGAAAATAACGGAATTGATTGGCGGCAAAGAACAACATTTTGGGGGAAATAAATGATTCTCGAGCTGGACGAAGAAGCTTAGGGTAGTGAGAGCGTTCTCGAAGGACGGAATTAAGCAAAGGTTCGATAGGGGATAGATACTTATATACAGGGTGAACTTTTTCTCGAGCACATTCTTTTATGGGGTCATTCTATCATTCAAACTGATCAAGTTTAATAATATTGAAAACATCAATAGATACATAACGATTTTTGCACGAAAAATAAAAAAACATATTTTTTTCTTTTATAAAACATTATAAAACTTCTAGGCAGAAAATGCAATTAAGACAAATATGCTTTAGGAATAATTTTACCGGTGTTTTGACACTCTTTGATTATCTAAATGCGTTTTAAATTATTAAGAAAATATTTTTTTAAATTTAACTGCTACAATTTTCTTATAAAAATGAATTAAATGTTTGTTTGATTCATCTCCTCAACTAACAAGTAGGTTTCAGTTCCAGGGCCCCCGGCAGATATAAAGGCCTTAGCGACAACCCCATCGTCACTTTTGATAAGCTGGAAAAGACCCCAATATGCTAATGGAATTATTACCCACTATAATATCAACATAAAGCCGACAATAAGGTAACTTAGAATTTATCATCTTTAAACAACTTAATTTCATTGATTTTTTATCGTGATGATATTAAGGTAACATTTTTTCTCGTATAATTTTTCATGAATGACCATATATAACGTTAGCATTATAATAAAAGATCGTGGTAGTCTAGTGATTAGGGCGTTGGACTATTGACCCAAAGGTAGGGGGTTCGAATCCGCACATAGTCATACCACTTTTAACGTTTCATTGCCACCATCTAGGACAGGTCATTTGGCCTAGTTGATTTAGGCCTAAAATAATTGTATGTGACCTAGATCATAGAAATTATTAAAAAAAAAACATTTATTATTTTGTTTCAGTATGCAGTAAAGTGCAATTCTAGTACATTATTATTTACACAAATATTTTTACATAAATATTATTTAAAATATTAAATTTTTATATTTTTTTTGGAAATCACGATCTCACTAGGTAGTTACCTGTTTTGAGATGGTACTTACTAATTGTGGTTAGTGTGTGTGGTTTGAGTGTTTAACAGGAGACTGGTTATTAAGTTAAAAAAGTATTAAAAAGTGCTTTAAATTTTATATATAGTAAAATTTTATAATGTATTGCTTAAATACCGTATTTAGATGATTCCTTACGTTATAATAGTTTGACAGTAGTGACATTTGGAAAATGCGAATGCTTTTTAATATGTTTACAGATTGCAAATTTTTAAACAAATTATATAGCCAGAATGTTCAAAGACAAATTAATATTGAACGCACAGATAGTTGCATCGCTTGAAGTAATGCACGCTGGTTTAAATACAGGCCTGTATTTTATGAAAGCTTTTCACTCTCACCTATCTATCTCTATGCTTATGCAATACGGTCAAACTTTCATTAAATTAGTAAAAAAGAAACAATAATTATGAAAAACGGTGAAAATGTAACGAATATGACGTATTATGAATGATAAGGAAAACTTACGTTCAACGTAGGATACATGAAATATGATTATATATATGTGCTAGTATATATATATATATAATAATTATATATATATATATACTAGCTTTTTAACCTGGGTTGGCAGCTAGGCCCTGCGGTAGGATTTGCCAAAACATAAGATTATTAGGCACAATAATACAAAATCTCCGCCGAACTTTTGATATAAAATTAAGAGATCATTTCTAAATATTGTAACCATATTTACAGTAAAAAATAAAGGCTATCAAACATGGATTGGATCCCATCAAACAAACATTTGGGATAGAAAACCCTAAAACTATCTTCGAGAATCGCCAACTTGCCATTAAGATTGTCTTATATTGATTCCAATAAGATGCTAACAGGATATACAGAATGTATTTAAATTCCATATCAACAATCAAACACTAATCAGCAAAAAATATCGGAAAAATGTCTTCCAATTACGAGAAAGACGAATTCAAAATTGAATATAAATCGTTTTGATGTTTGATAACGCGATTGAAAGCATATCGCGATACCTACTTCAAAGAAAAATTAAGCTTTTTTGGTAATATCATTATTTTAGTGTGATATATCTTTTTTTTTTTCGTGGGACCGGTTTAGTTGCCGATATCAAATCAACCACCAGCATATTTTTTTTAATTTCCTATGCGGTTATATAAAAATTTAGATTATTTATTGTCTACGAGTTCATTATTATGTAAAATAAAAAAAATATGTAAATTATTTTTTTTTGTTTTTGGTTTCTCTAAACTTTGTCTATGACGAAATACGGCCTTTATTTTTTTAGATGGTGGTAATGAAGCGTTAAAAATGGTATGACCATGTGCGGAATCGAACCCGCGACCTTTGGGCCAATAGTCGAACACCTTAACCACTAGACTACCACGATCTCAATTTTAATTAGGCACTCCTTCCGTCCGCATTATGTATACTTTGTCTCGCAAGGCGCAGGGGTGGAGTTATTGAGAACTCGGACCCCTGACTTCCTTTTTTCTCGCCTTTGTTCGATGACAGCACTAGGGTGTCCAGGTCTTGGATCAAGACGGCTGAAGATCTTCCACGGCCTTATTATTATGAAGTCAACATTCGAGTCGGATATGTAACCTAGTTAATAGTGCGAGTCATCGCCGCTAAATACCGTTACAGCATAATTGCTTCCTTAGGAAACTACGGTTTTTTTTCTAAGAAAAATGTCAACTTATCAGTCAATTAATCGCATTCTCTTAATATATAGTTCAAGCCATCCGATCAGCTATAGAGTGCCGGCCCCTGTCAACGACAGTTCTCTATGGCAGGAGGTGAGGAGTCTCTCTCAAGACACCAGATATGAAGTATGGGTTACGGCAAGCACTCTCGTTGGCGACGGAGAACCATCGAGAAGGGTATATGCAGCGCCAACTGGAAGAGGTAGGACTATTACGCGTCATGGCTACTAGATTTTAGTAGGGCCAACGGAAGTACACTGTAGTGTATACAATCTGTTCGATAGACTGTACAAACCAATTCCTGTAGATTGATAGATCGTTCAGGTAACAAAACTTTGTTTTATCCAGCATCAAATGAAAAGCTGTGTACACATTACAACACTGTTTTGTTACGTCAACCAAACAATCAATAATAGACTGTTAAGGTTACAAGACTCGTTCGTTTGAGCGCACAAATAACTTTATCCAGGATCGAACTGTAGGCGCAACAAAACGTTTAACTGTCACTATATCTACAGGAATTTCTTGTAGAATCTATAGGATATTTTCTCAGTGTAAGTGTTATATATGAAACACAGATTCAAGTTGCTGAAGGGTTAATTTTCGTGGGTATAATTAACTATCGTCGTTTTAGTAAAACGTGTCTTCATTTAGCAGAATACATATTTATGCTATTGTACTATTTTAACGTTGCATTTCATATCTTAAAATCAATCCTCTTTGTATGTATACAGGGTGTCCCAAGACAATGCGCATTAAAAAAAAAACTGCCAATTGGTCCTTCTAAATGTCGATTTACTCGTGTAAAACAGCTAGTTTTCCCCTACTGGCCCCTCTCTCGAATAACTATGTCACTGGGTCACTGGGCCGCGGTCAGTCAAGATCGAGGTCATAAACCTGGCGCTTTGTTCGAACCGCCCTGTTAGGGCGGAGCTAAAATGATCGCTGTCAGATTTCTCTGGTCGAATAGACGTTGGTCTAAAAAGAAGGGGTAACTCCTTACCCCTTCTCTGAGGTTGTAAGAGGGATGCAATTGGTCGACAGATTATATTGATTTATAAGATTGATTTGCACAAATTTTGTTAAAAAAATAATAAATTTGGCGATGAAAATTTTTCGCGTTTTTTATATCGATTCTTACGCTTAATAGGGAACATAAACACACCTTGAAGCCTGCGGGAATGGACTTGGGACCCCTTGTATAATGTTTTTTTTTTGTACAAGTAGGACGATAAACATGTTACCTTATTTTGGAATACGCCGTTGTATGAGCGTATTGGCTTTTGATTATTTTTTCATTTTCTGTGACTAACTATTTTTAGGGTTATGTTTCAAAAGTTTAACCTGACGCATGTTTGTATCTCGTAACTTCAAATTTACATAAAAATTGTTGTAATGTAATATGTTAATAACTATGATCGTTAGTATGTTAATATTAAATTAATCTGTCGGATTACTCAATTTTTTTATATTTTAACAGTCGTCGCAGGCATATATTCCCTTGGCGGTACGGTGTCGGCTGGAGTCGGCGGTTCTCTGCTTCTCACCTGTCAGGCTATTGGAAGTCCCCAGCCTAGGACGGTTTGGTATCATAACCAGAATATCATCACCCATCATCCGAGGTACACGCTCAACGATGAAAACAGCTTGTCCATCGACAGTAAGCGATTGAATTTTATTTCTTTATTTTAGCAAAACGTTGGGTTGTTTAAAAATTTGCACCGCAATTGTAAACGCAATATTCTTGCTATGGCAGCAAGAGGTGTCGTTAAAAAATATTTTAGCAATGACATTTTCCTGATTACAAAACAATATGGCGTCGTTGGTGAACAGCTGACATAATTTGCTGTCATTCAAAACAATATGGCGTCGTGGGTGAACAGCTGACATAATTTGCTGTCATCCAAAACAATATGGCGTCGTGGGTGAACGGCTGACATAATTTGCTGTCATTCAAAACAATATGGCGTCGTGGGTGAACAGCTGACATAATTTGCTGTCTTTCAAAACAATATGGCGTCGTGGGTGAACAGCTGGCATAATTTGCTGTCGTCCAAAACAATATGACGTCGTGGGTGAACAGCTGACGAAATAAAACGACTTTACCTGAAAATTTCGCAGTCGCAACCATAATATTTTGTTGTTTTTATTAGTTGCCATTTTATATTGCCGTGATTCAAATCAAAATGACGGTGTGACTGAACAGCTGATAGTGAAATTGACAGTTAACTGTTCCACCAACCCCAGCTCCTAAGAACGTCCCAACACCAAGACTAGATATTATGTTAAAGGCAACCAGACATTCTGGTACTTGCAACCAAGTAAGTTTAACAATAATCGATGTGTAACTCCAACAAAAAATATTGCTTTCACTATATCAACCATACTTTATGGGTGCCAATTACATATTTTTATTGCCATTACCATATCTTTTTTTTCAGTGTAATCAGAACGAGCATTGCCCAGTTAGGTAGAACTCTGTATTGACTCGTAAATTAATGTTTAAAATACTATGTCAATACACGTATCTATTTAATATTTCAGTCTGACATAGACCCAGAGCTAACAGCATAAAAATAATATATAAGTGGTTTTCGCATAGGTTGCACGTAGTACCCATATTAAAATACTTACTTTATATTATAAAAGTCTTAACAGATACCTACTCACCTAATTCCAATGCCAATTTAACCGTAAGCGCTTGCCTAATTTATTGAACGACTTAAAAGTAACCGTGGACCTAAAAAAATACATTGTTTAGTACTAGTAAATTATTTAACTAGAACCTGATTATACAGGTGTTATTAATGGCATCTCCCACCCAGGCTACTTGAATGGTCATACCACTTTAAACGCTTAATCACCACCATCCCCCCGGCCACTGGCACAAGCAAACTTAACATATTGAGTAGGGTATATGAGAATTGACTATGACATTCTTTTTTAAATATAAAAGGATAGTGCATCATTTTCGAAGGGCGAAATGGGGCAGTGTGCCGAGTCTATAACCTAATAGGTCAATACGCGCTCCAGATCGGGGGACGTGTCGTAATGTGGAGACACAAAAGCGATTGGACATTTTCGACGTATCGCATTCCAAGAATTTTGGGCAGGTTTCAAAATCTGATCCTTCAAAAACTCGTCCTGCAGACATCGACCAGTCGCTGAGCGGAAACTACACCTGCCTGGCCAAGAATCTCTACGGGGCTGACTCCGTTTCGTACGTCGTGAACGTCGTGCCCCTGCCGGAACCACCCCAACTGCAAACGTTCCCATCGAGCGACAGCATAACCCTGGAATGGACGCAGCCGGTTCAATACAATCCCGTGGATCATTCCAGGATCATCGTAACCGGTATGTCGTAACTACTGCGTATTTGATGCGTAAAAACAAAATACAGGGTGATCTTTCCTTCCACACACACATCCTTTTATCCTACACACCATAGTTTTCTTAATTTTGTCATATGTTTTTTCATACAAAATAAATAATATCACACTAGTTATAATAATATAGTTCGCTCGCCGCAAGCAAACTATACGCCGCGCGGAGGTCAAGATCGAGCGCGGCCGCCCCAGTCAGAAGGGGTAACCATGCGTTTAAGCGCTGATAGGATTTTGTTTTCACTTTTTTACCTACTTTTTTTCACATATTGAAAAAATCGTAGAATAAAAGTTGATCAGTATGAAGTATAGAATGACCCCGTATAAGGATATCCACGAGAAAAAAATCATCTGTATAAGTGAGAAAATAAAACATTTATTGAAAAAACTTGAATAATATGAAGCAAGAGTTGAATGAGAGTTTTCACAGGGTTTTGCGCTGGTCTCTATTATGCTCACTGTAACACTTCCTTAGAACGGGTAACTCTTACCTAGTTAGGAAGGTTATAGGCTATATGTACTCAACAGCCAACATGATTACTCAAAATAAAAAATAAAAAATGGTTATTGGCGGCTAAGAGAAAGTAGCCGATCCAATTATTTTCCCATTCGTTTTTTTTTAATTAAAAATTAATTAAAAATTTTAGATTCGGTTTTTGTTTAAAACCATCTAAAGGGTACATTACACTAGTGGTAGCTTTTTGCTGTTATGATAATCGGTATAAATATTTTGTTCAGCTCTGAAATCAAGCTTTTGGTAAACCGCTATATAGTTGCCTGTAATTGAAGAACCCCCGTTTTTAGGTTACCACATAAGCTGGAAAGACCTCAACCCGAGCTGGAGCGACGAGTGGTCACCCTCGCACAACAAAAGGACGGGCGGTGACGTCACGATTCCCTCGAAGTCGGCGAGAGAGTCCAGCAACCTGTACGTCATCAGTGGACTGAAATGTGGCAGCACGTACGCATTGACCATAACCACATCTAGCAGAGATGGGACTTCTCAGCCCACTACAACCGAAGTCAGCACTTTGGGCGGAGGTGAGGACAATTATTATTATTATTCTTTCTTCTATTTTGAGTTAGGGCGGGAGATAGGAACAGACTCGCAGAGGTTCTTTTTGCGGCGCGTTTTGGGTAAGTGGGTAGAATTTCCGGCCTCAAGCCGCTGCGACTACTCCTGGTAATAGCTGGGTCTGTCTTTCTTCTATTTATTTATTTCAAGTTGATACAAAATAATTACACTTTATTACCGTAACTAAGATACATGTTGTGTTTGTGTGTGTATAATTAGTTGTATTTATTTATTTCAGGAAACAGTTAGTAAAAAAAAATAAAATTACGATAAAAAACAATTTAAACATAAAGCTAATGAGAGTTAATAATTTATAGATAATTTATAAATAAAATCCTGCCTACATAATATATATAATATATATTATACTTAGAGGTGTCTCGAGACCAATCCTGATAAAAAAAATCCAGTTAATTGGCCCCTCGATTTCAAATATGATTTGTAAAGATGACATATTAAAATTAATAATGGTTTTCGAGAAAAAAAAATGTAAACCTCACGTGATAATATTAAATCTCAGTTGTCAAAAAAAAAACTATAGAAAAAACGTTTTTTTCTAGAACCGATTCCACCAAAAACTACAGACTGGTTCTGGAGCAACTCGTCCCACGTGCTGATACAAATATCGGGCTGGGAGGACAACGGTTGCGAAATTCACTCCTGGCTCGTGGACTATAGGCAATTCTACACGAAGCTCTGGCTGAGGGCCGAGAATAAATTGGTAAGTTGATCGCAATTAAACTTCACGATCGCCATTACAGCCCGTGACGTCACAGCGGGCCGTTAGACCTCATTAAAAGGCAGTATATCGTGAGGTGACCTTGAAGTTCGGCTTTTGCAAATGGTGTCAAATGGCGTCCGTCAACAACATAAAACATTTGACAGTTTTTTATTTATTTTAAAAATATAAGGCAAAAAAAAAATCTAAGTTTAAGGTTTTCTGTAGAATTTCATTGCAGACATGTCTATGTATAAATTAGGCTTACGTCACATACGTAGTTTGGTTTATGAGAATTTTAAAAAATAAAACTTAACAATTTCAATATTTTTTTATGTAAGCATAGGATTAATTATTTAAAAAACCAGTTTAAAGGTTTTCTAGAAAAATGTTCAGTTAATCTAATTATAATTTTTATATATGCCTGGTATGAAAAGCTATCTTGGAAGTAGACCTCAAAAACATGCATAAAATGCAATTCGAGTGCGTTATGGCTCTTAAAAAAACACAAAATTACGCAAGTTTGTATGTAATTTTTTTTAACTTCGTTTAGCTTCATTTAAAAAAAAAACTAATAATCGGTTTAATTTATTTAAACGATAATAAAAACCCCTATGCTACTTAGATAATAATATATCATCATCTAAATAAAATATATAAGAACGAAACTAAAATATAGTAAGTAACAAAAACATACATTTTATTTACATTTTTCAGTTATTTATGATATCAAACAACAAATTTATTTTGTTTTGGCAATCATGGCAATTTTAATAAATTCATTAAAAAGTTCCAAATTATGTATGTCAGTTGCTAACTTATAAATATCAATCTTCCTGCTCAATTAACGCAGCTGTCAACGCAATATTTAGTTGATAAATGTCAGTTGCTTAGTTGCTAACTGTCCATATTGTGCATTGGCTCGTTTAGCGTTTAGCTCGCAACAGATCTGGACTAAACTCAATGATATATTTCAAACATATAGATACGGTGTGCCATACAAATCGTCCTTGTTAAAACCCGACGCCGGTAGAATCCCCCCGCCGTTCCGCGCGCCGCAACACTCCACCATGCTAGATCGCGATGACATATGCGAGCAAGTGAGATGTACGATACGCGAGGAGTGTACTCGACGCAAAGTGGTGTACTTGGGCGTGGTGCGTTTTTCACCCTCAGTTGGGTTGAGTCCTCTTAAGGTTAAAGTTTACATGTTATGTATTTGCCGTCATCAGGTCTTCATGGATTTACCCATAGGCTGGTTGAGGATGTCAGATCACGCGTCGGGCGTTAGGTCGAAGGCCAACACCTTCGTCGTTGGCAACCTTCCAGCAGCTCATTGGTACCAGTTCAGAATAAAAGCCAGCAACGATGCTGGTTCAGTTACTACACATTACAGTTACGCCACCAAGACTATCATGGGCGGTGAGTTTTCTCGTTATGTATTTTAAATACATTAGCAACGTCGATAGCCAGTGCCAGATTTCTAACTAAGCAGCGCCATGAAGCGATAGTTTTTTAATAAAAGATTTGAATATGTACCTACAAATAATTAATAAAAAAAACTAACCGAACTGAACTATTTATATTTTCATTAAGCAACAATACAAATCATATTAAAAATATTATTAAGAAAAAAAAAAAATTCTGACGAGGATTTCTGGTGTCTTGTGTGACCTAAACGAATAACCTATGACCAAATATGGTACGGTACGCAATTATCATTTCACCAAAATTTTCGTAGAAAATGTTTATAAATGAATAGAATGCTTTTTAAAAAGGGCGACTGTAAGAATTGTACCTAGGGGCGGAAATTCTTAAATGCGGCCCTGTTGATACATTACATTTAGTAGCACTGAGAATGAAAACATCTCCCGGACAGATCTCATGTTCCAGCGACCAAAAATATTTAATCATAGGTAAAAATGAAGATCTTTAAGATATTCCATCAGTATCTACCATCCATAGATAGTTTAGCAGTCTTAAAATATACTATAGTGTTCGAAATGGTACCATTGAAAATTTTTCAAATGAGGGTAGCACAATATTATAATGATATTAACTTAGTCTTAATGACTGTATTTTGCTGATATTTTTCCTAGAAAATATGTGTTGTTTCCTTCAAATATAGTTGACGTTTAACGAACAGATAATCATAAAATTTAAATATAGATATTTTAGACCAATGACAATATGTTAATTAAACGAATTATAATATAAGGAAGGACGATTAAATTCAACCTTTTACTGTATTTTATTTAAATCTGTAACAACTCACATTTTAAGATATTGCCCTATATTTTTGATAGCTATTATGTTTAATGATCCTTTGGTCTAATGGCTTCTGGGCAAAGCTAAAAATGACTTTTTTTTTATTTTTCAGCGGAAATCGATCCGCCCTATGATTACTTCGACCTGATAATTACTGTATTGTTGTGCATTGGAGCACTTCTTTTCGTTATGATGGTCGCTTGCGTAATCTTGTTGGTCAAAAGAAACAGGTTAATATATTTATTCATTATTGACAACAATACCAAATTGCAATTATAACTACAACTCTTACTATATTTTTAGACATGTCGTCCTGTGCAGCGACTCTACATACAAAAGCGAGACGGCGAATGTCATGAGCGTGGCGGTTTCCAGAGATACGTTGGACATACGGGATAGGCAGGACTCCAACAGAGTTTACTCTTCACCCATCAACGTTAGAAAATCTTTCAAGAATGGGACAGGTTTGAGTATATACTAATCATACTATTTCATTTATTTACCAAGAATACGTGGTCTGTTTCACTTTTTCGAAGGCAACGGTCGTAGAACTGACGTTCATTTGTGGTTTTTGTTTTATCTTTTGTTTAATTTATTTATTTCATTTTTATTATGAGACTCAGTTCATGATTATCTGTTTTAATACACAATAGGGTAATGTATAAATAAATTTCCTACAATTAATATATTTTGGGTATTAAGAAACTAAAAAAAAGCTCTAAGGTTAAAAAATATTTTTCATTTTATAGTAAACTTTTATAAGTTATTTTTATTTTTTAAAAAAAACGTAGCCCTAAATTATAAAACTGGGAATGTATAGTGAAAATATGTCGGTTTATAAACACACATATAGACACACACAAACACACGCACATTACACACTGTTTTATTAATATGTTGTTTTCAACCATATTTAAGTATATTTGGTACATTTTTCTGGCCATATAAATATATTACTAGATAATTATCTTCTTGAATCGCTGTTTGAACTTTGATAAGTAAATAAGTAAATAAATAATAGAATATCTTCAAATAAAAATTAGATAATTTACCACAAATATCTATTAATTAATCAATGATAAAATGAGTTCAAAAATGAAGGTGACCTTATGGTGAATTCAAATTAAGGTCCATCACTGGAAAAACATGCAAATAGGGATAAATATACAGTTTAGCATTTTTTTAAAACGGTATAATTAATTATGAGAGTAATAGAAGACAATGAGAAAAAAAAAAATCAACTTATAGTTTTGTTTGTGAACATTTTTAAAATTGCTTTTCCTACCTCCACCTCAACTGGGCGGTATAAAATACCCGGGTTTGCCCACAAAGCTTTGACGGCAATGTAATATGCCGGGGATTCAAGCGGACGCAAATTATCTTCTAGGCTGTCAGTCACACACTGAGCTATAAGCGGACCCGCAGGGCTACACTTGGACTATTTCAGATGATCAAAATACCTTATTTTTGTACTAAAAAAAATGCAATGTTTGTTGAGTGCTCGATTTGCGATCGGAATGGCCAGTGTTGCTAACAGTTACATAAATAAGTAACAGAGCTGCCAATTAATTCTCACTATTTAAAATGTTTAAGGTTTGTACAATAGTCAAACCATCGTTTATGGTATTTTTTTTAAAATATTATAACACATCTGTATACAGGATATTGCAAGACCATGTCCGAAGACTTAAGGGGGTGTTTATGTTCCCTATTATGCGTGAGAAATTGTTTAAAAAAATGTGAAAATAATTCATGACCAAATTTATTAATTTTATCAAAGCGCTCGTCTAAATTTTCTTTTTGCTCGCAGGCGCTCGCCAAGGCCTGTCAGTAAACCGTAGCGGCGCGGTCTCGTTAGCGACTGAGCTAAGAGCGATTTCATATTATCGCGTAAAGTTCGCAATTTTTTTACTAGGAAACCATGATGAATTTTACAAATCCTATACCGTCCTCCTATCCTATCCTATACGCGTTTGAATTTAAATAATTTAATTTCTTTTGACATTTTGCAATAATTTAGTTTGAAAAACATCGTAGCCACTGTATAACAATGTTTCTAAATATGATGGATATCTAAAATCGGTTTTATTATCAGATTAATTCTTATGTTTTGTTTTTCCCATAGAAAAATAAATAAATTAATATATTTCTGTTCGGACAGGTGAAGTTTTTGAGATCAGCCCGTACGCTCAATTTCGTATGGACTTTCGCACATTTGGAAATATGGAAAACCAGGCTAGACCATCTTTCGAGCGAGAAAAGGGCGCCCGCTGCAATGCTGGTAATGTTTACAACAAAACTACCCTCTTTCCGCAATAATAAATAAATAATAAATTGTAACCACTCATGTTGTACTAAAAAAAAAATTGCTTTTATAGTTTGCCTATATCTGGCAACACTTATTTAGTTCAGATGCCCTGTTTAAACTATCTAGCATTCTCTGAAAACCACTATTTTACTGAAAAATCTTAGTGCTTTGTCAAAAATCATCAGTTTTTTAAATATATATGACGTAATACCTACTTACCTTGATAATATTGATATTTTAGCTTTAGAAACTTTCCATTTGTTAAGGAGAAAATAAGTCCCAATACTTGTTTTGTTCTAAAATAACTTTGTTCAATTTTTATTGCATCCCAATTTGAGTTTTAATCAAGCGCGCTTTACGGCGCTGACGTCACAACTGCTGTTATGTCGTCTAGCGCCGTTTCTATATTATGTATTTATAGGTGTTATATTATAATAGCTTGCGTCAAAATCGTAGTGATGCACAAAACGAATCCATTGCACGTGATTACAAATTACAATAAAGTGCTTACAAGCAATTTATTAATTGTGTAAACACTGTTGTATTTAACTATGTGTATTTTCTTTAATTTGGGTTTTCTTATTTTGCGGATTTTAATTGAATGTTTAATTAATTTAATTATTTTATTTAATTTTTTTGTTTTTGTCAACAGTTGATTTTGATTTTCAGGCAAATCGCCTGAAAAGATAAATGACACAATCTTTGACAATATTGATAAATTTTGAAACAGTTTTTAACTATTTGGTAAAGTGCTGGATAGCATAATATTTATAAAGGTCCTAAAGAGGTCCTGTACTTGAGAGCGCAGGATGTCGGTTTAAACCCAGCGCTGAGTTTTATAAAAATGCACTTTTAACTCTCACCTGTCCTCTTTAGTGTAAAATATTGTCAAATATTATGTAACCATCTAATATATATTATATACACATTAATACACTCTTAAATTCCACACCCTAATATCACTTAAATTAAATCCTAGTTCGTTCTGTTAAACATATATGTTAAATTGAAGATGCCTGTAGTCGGTTTAAGTTGTTAATTATATATTTCTATGTAACTGTCATTATGTATAGCTGTAAGCATTTCTTATAAAAATGAATAAGTTATTCGCTGTTTAATATTTCATCGTTTCCATTCTCAGAGACCAGCTTCCAAGAAGTGTCAGAATCTGATGACAGTGACAGCATATCCAAAACGATGACCTTAAAGAACGTGGCTGCCAGGAAACGGGATAAACTGCGTTAGGAGTGGAAATTTAGATCAATTAATGACCAAGAGTCTTTATAAGACGAAGCACACAGGATAAAAAAAATAAATTGATAGTGGTAGTCTAGTGGTTAAGGCGTTCGACTATTGGCCCAAAGGTCGCGGGTTCGATTCCGCACATGGTCATACCATTTTTAACGCTCCATTACCATCAACTCCCCTGACTCTGGTACAGGCATATTTGGCCTAGTTGAGTAGGGCCGAAATAATTGTATATGACCTAGGTCATAGCAATTATTAAAAAAAAAAAAAAAATGAGAGCGAACACACAGTGCGTCGAAAATCACACGTAATATAAAAACCTTTTAGGAGGTTGATCTAATTCTATATCGTTAACTAAAACGGTTTCACGAAAAAAATATATCATACTAAAATAATGATATTATTAATAAACTTTGTTTTTCTTCGAAGTGCTTCGCGAGCCAACAGCCCAGGGGTCACTGACCGAGCTTCACGAAGACAATATTCACGTAATTGAGAATGATTGTCGATACAGATCAACATCCTAAAAGGAGTGCTTTAAACTTAAAAACAGCCTGTATATACCGTGTTCGAATACCATTTCCGATAAAAAAATCTTGCTTATTGGCCTTGCGATTTCAAACATGATTTGTTTTGGCGTCATATCAAATTCATGATGGTTTTTGAGGAAAAAAAATGGTCCTCTCGCCCAAGCCAAGACCACAAATGACCCGGCGCGGTGCGGCCTAAAGAGCGATTGAACTTATGACAAGAATGATTTAAAATTACTACGTAAAGTTTACATTTTTTATATCATTTGACGTCAAAACAGATCATGTTTAAAATTCCAGGTTCAATTAACTGGTCTCCGCGACGCACCACTTAACTAAACTTGACGTATCGTGGTTTGTTTATGTTTGGGATAGATTTTGATTATTTTTTTAGTTCGTTTTTCTGGTAATCTAAATTCATTTATTCGTTATTTTTAGCTGAATAATGTATGGATTGTTGATATCTATATCAAATTTAGTAGATTTTCTAAAAAGACATCACTGATTTTAATTTTGGTAATGTAAATTATAATTTTTAATTAATGTAAATAGTTTTACATGTAATGATACAAGAAAGAGGTAGAGCATTTATTAATTCAGGAAGATCATGTATAAATATTGTTTTTTTTTCTATTCTAATTCTATCTACATAAGTATAGATATTATTGTACAGGGTGTTACAAAATAAATTATTTTCCTCAAAGGAAACGACGGCCTAGGAGGTCGTAAACTGCAACTAAAAAATCACAAAATGCAAAGGTTTTTATTTGGATAACACATAGATTCTGTCACGTATCACAATGTTATGTCAGTGTAAATTTATTCCTGAAAAATATTTCGATTTTGATACTAAGAATTAGGCCCTGAAACTCGTACTTTGACTCTCATTAAAAGTTAAGAAACTCAGGAACTTCCTAACTTATTAAGAAGAGGGATCATTCTTTAATTAGATCAACACACTCTAATATTAGATTTCTGATATCCGACGTCATTTAAAATTAAATTGAGGTGTTTTCTGTTCAAGTAGAGTTATTTCCAACATAAAAAAAATGTAAAAGTGTAAAAAAACTCATAGCAAACACGCTTTAAATTATTATACTTTATTTTTACCTTAGCGAATATTACGGATAGTTGAATTGTGATTTTTGGAATTTTTGTTTCTAAGACTTATTAATATAATAAAATTTAAAGTTTGGACATAATCATTTTTTATTATGAGCTGTATAAAATTAATTCATCTCGCTTTGAGCGAAATATTACAAGAAATGTACCGTTTTAAACTGGATTTTTTTAACGTCTTGTTTGCATTGGAAACATTCGCTTTTGTTGTAAAGAAAAACAAATTTCAGAAAGAAATTTCCACGTGGAAATATCTCTTTTTGAACGGACTCTCGTCAATTGCGTCTCGATACTTCTTAGCATAATCGAATTTTGATCATTCGTGCAGTGTGTGGTCACCTTTAAAGAAGTAGGTACAGTTACTGACAAAATAATTTCCTGTATTTATAATTCGAAATGTTCCGAGATTAAGATTGTAAAAAGCGAACTTACTCTATTTTCATTAAGGTCAAACTTGTAACAAAAGTTCATAGTGTGAATTTACCATTGTGAAATAAATGTTTTATCCGTGTGTGAGCAAGTTTTTTTTGTTGTACCTACCTGTATCATGTTACATTCAAAGTCATACTGAAGGCGTGGAAAAGTGCGCGGCGCCGGCCTCTCGCGGAGGGTAGACATGTTAAAATTACTCGGACAGGGTTGACTTGTGCTGTGAATTTCACAAAATCGCCGTCTCGCTCGCTTGTGGTGATACAGCGCGGCGAAGTGCGAGATAGGCTGCGCCACAGTATTTATGGGCTTCCAAATAAGCGCGCGTTTCTCACAGCTGTAGTTTAACTATTTTATAGAAATATATAGAGCGTAGACACCTAAAGGCATATTTGTTTTAATATATTTGCCTACATTACATTTGAATATATAATCATAAAATATTAATTCTTTAATTTCACGTTTTAAATTATTTAAATATTTGAATTTAAAGTGCACACTGCAAAAATAATTAGGTAGAGGTGTTAAATATAAAATTTAGTGCGCGTGATAGACTACTGTAAGGGAGATGATTAAATTTGTTCGCTCAACAATATTTCCACGTGTCTATTTATATAAGAAGAAAATCAACGTGACAGCTGGCCGCACTGACCTAACTAAATGAGTCACAACCTCTGAGCGGCCTCACGAGTTTTGCCGAATGAGCGCTTCGCATTAGATTCCATTCACTGCCTAGGGTAAATTGTGTAAGGTGAGTGTGCTCTTAAAGAAGCTTTACTTAATAAATAAACTTACTTATTAAATAATATTATTTATTTATTTATTTATGAAAGTACAATTATTTATTTATCGTATGGCAAAATGTACAATGGTGTACAAAAGTACAATACAGCGATACAATAATATAATTCCCTAATACTACATTTACATGTCCAAAAAAATGTACTAAATATGAATATGGCTGAAAAAAACAAATTAAAAAAATAAATAAATAAATAATAAATTCTAGATTTTTTAATTTTATTCATTTTAAACTTTACTTATTTTTATTAATCGGTTGTCTTTAGGTTATTACCTGTATGGTGTACAAATTCTGTTGGGTAACCAGAATAAATAAATTAATAAATGAGGACTTAGTTGAAATTTAAAAACAATCAAGTACGATAATTTGATAGTAGAGTTGGCAATGTTAGACGGAAAATCCCAACAAAATCTAAACTAATTGCCTATAGAGGGTAGGTGGACCCGAATATATTAACTTGAAATCAAAACAGGGCAACGTCGATTTCACTGAATATAATTTTCGTTGGCATAAATCGTGATCAATTCACGATATTAGAGTTTATCAATCGATTTAGCTGCTTCCTAATTTGCAGTATTCGTCCCGGAATCGTGTTACAGCGAGGCCGATCTCTTGAGCAAAGTAATTATACTCAAATATTTGCCCGCGAAGATAGATGTAATACGCAATTTCCCAGAATTGAGATTGGAAAGTCCCTTTCGAAAACCTACCGAGCACGGCACACGGGGGAATTGGGTAACGCGTTTGGTAACATTTTCATTTTATCTCGAAGAATTAGAAGAATCTGAGAGGGTATTTCAACCTTTTTGTAGTTAGCGAGTTCATTAGCTTGAATATCTTTAAAATTATTGATTACCTAACTTAAGGGGCCTCTTCCCGTTGGCGTGGCGCTCTACTCTGTCTTGGGCGTGCTTTTAAATCGTTCTGTCTCATCATAAACATACTGTACCGTTGTTTAATTATGAAAAATAGAATCAAAATAAAAAAAATATATTAATTCAATAGAAGCCTAGATATTTAGGAGATAAGACGACACCTAGTATTTTCTTAAAAAGAGTCACAGGCCTACAGCGGTTGTACGGAGAAATAAACGGGTTGAGACCCTTTAAAGCAAATCGCCGGAAAGAAAAAAATAAATACCTCCTTATTTATTTCATTTTATTATAATACTAAGTACTTTTTCAGGTGGTTAACTATAAGTAATATATATTGTAAAATTGTATAATGTATTGCTTAAATTCCGTATTTAGATGATTTATTAAGTCTGACAGTATTGACATTTAGAAAATTCGAATGCTTTTTAATATTTTTACTGATTGAAAATGTTCAAACAAATTATATAGCCAGAATGTTCAAAGAAAAATGAATATTAAACGCACAGATAGTTGCATCGCTGGTTTAATTACAGTCCTGTATTTTATGAAAGCTTTTCACTCTCACCTACCTATCTGTGCGATATGCAATACGGTCAAACTTCCATTAAAGTAGTAAATAAATGATTTAAAAAAGAAACGTTATAGTTTAAATATTATAGTTTTATTGTTGATTTTATTTGGAAATAATAAAAAAAACGTAACAATACGTTTTAAATCAAGTTTTTTAAGAACGAATTGCGATTAACTAGAGACATTTCGGCAAGTATGCTTAGTGAAAACACACTTAACCTATCAGAATGCCATTAAATGCCACAAAATTAAATTGCGTATATCTAGATAGTTATAATGTTTAAAGCGCTGTTGCTCTGTGTTCAATGGGGGGAAACTACATTTTGCTCTGTCGACAGATCATTGCTTCGTCAAGTGATACTTAAGCCTTAATGAAATCTCCCGTACACAATATGCGTACTTCGAAGAAAAAAACTTAACACCCTATAGAAATTATGCCGGGGATGTTCCAGGTCCAGGGATGATGGAGGTGAAAATGAAGAAGACTTCTCCCATGTGCTGGATCCTTTATTTCTCCGCGGCAATATTTACATTTACTAGCTATGAATCCTCAATTGGGAAACATTTCAACGATGGTAATTCTTAAGTTTATTTTGTTATTTTTAATTTATTTATTATATCGCTAATAATATGTAGGTTTATATACACGCACTAAACACACACACAAACACATCACACACACGCACCCACGCACGCGCGCAAACATGTCCCTCCCACAAATGGTACCACACACAGTACACATTATTTAACTTTAATTTATTAATTTATTGTTGTCAACCTTATTCATGTTTGGTAGTCATTTTTTTGGCCATGTAAATGTAGTGTTAGAGTGTCTTCCTGTGTCGCTGTGTTGTACTTTCAAAATAAATATAATAAAAAACAAAATTGCTCTCAAAATGCTGGGCAATTTTAAAAAGATTGTTATTAAAAACTCATATATCGCCGTTAGCGTATGAATGCAATTTTAAAACGCAATTTCGCGTCGGCGAATCATTTCAATTTTTAATCTGGAAAATAATTGTACAACTGCATCGCCGCGCCCCGTACAAAATAGTATAAATCCTGCTTCCGGAATTAAATATTATTTTTGCCTATTTTATGTTCTCGTTTCTAGGTTGGCACACATTGCTCTCTATCAATCCGTCCCCGTATTAAAATAAAAAAAAATGTGTTCGTCACCCATTTTTAGATAATTTTTTTTACCATATTCAAATGTGAGTGCTGTATTAATATGCTTTAGATAAATAAATATCTTTACTTACTTAAATGCCAGTATCGTAATTAAAAATTACGGTGAAATTTTCGATTAATATTTTTTCTAAATTTTGAACGTCTTTTTGTAACTACCTTATTTTATTTTTAGGTTTGTATAAATAAAACCGATGTAAAAAAAAGGTCAACACAGCTGACTGTACAGCTGAGCTCTATAGATAAAGAAATAATTAGTTAGCAATCATGTTACATATTGAATTTTATGTTTTTCATTATTCTGCAATTTCTAAGTATTGCAAAGATTGCCATCGGGGTCGATCGATTTAAATAAGAAATTAATTTATATTTTAACTAATAATTCCGTACAAAAAAAAAAAATACAAAAATACGCTCACGTTTCGTAATATGCCTAAATTTACTATATTATTAGGAAATATGTTCAAAAATGTCTGTTTTAGCTGGCAACACCTGGTTGGTATCTGCATGACAGTTGCGCATAGTAATATAGTAATATCGATTCACGATTTTATTTTTGGTGCTAAGGGGACTACATAGGTGACCGAAGGACACCATTGCAACCATTCTGACCTACAAATTGTTGCGTGCGAAAAGAAGCCTTGCACGGTGGACGGAAAGGTGTAAACTCTATGACGGGCATAACGGCGCTTATAACACAAATCAAAACCTACTAAATTTATATAAATTTTGATAGTATTTAGTTGTTTTTTTTTACCATAGTCGGGATTTAAATCCATTTTTTTAAAAATAATAACAAAAAACATTTATTTTTTAAAACTTTTAGCATAAATTATCGTTTTCCTGTTTAAAAACTAAAACAGAAATCACCAATTTTAAACAAATTTTGCTATTTTATTTCTAAGTTGTTATACCATATACCTCAAATCGCTTATGTAAAACCCTCCTTCGTTTTATTCTCATCATAAAACAACCTTTATTTTATATATGATGTTTCTGGTTTCATAGGCGGGTGACCTCAAAAAATTCTATTTCAAAAACATGATGGTTTTGTTTCTTTTATTTATTTTTTGCTTAATGTCCTCCTTAAAGCTTGCTTAAAGAAATCTCCTTAGGTAATTCCCTAGAATAATAAATTAAACTATATTACTTATATCTCTTCTAACTCCCTGTAATTCGTATTTTTGATGTATTCGGGTATGTAGGCGTCTTAAGGATTCAGGATTTTTATATGATTTCGTATTGCCATAATAAAATAAAAACCATGTTTTTATTTTTTCCAACATTTCGTGGTTAATTAATTATTACAAAAGGCCAATTGTTTTACTCATAAATTCCTTAACTCCGTTTTCTCGTCTTAACATGAAACCAGCCATAATTTTCAATGCCCGGTGAGTTTTATGGTCCAGAAAGTGCGAGGCAACTTTAGTTCTGTTCGAAGGCTATAAAATAGAGCGTGATTGTGATATGTCATAATTGATTGGGGCAGTGTGGCTTTCAGACTAGTGCTTCAGTAGAAATAGTTATAAAACGTCTATCGCACGTTATAAAAATCATACAAATAACAAAAAAAAAAAAAAATCTACAAAGTGAACTTTTTGTCTTGGACATCCCTTTTTTGGGTTCTTTTACACATCAAACTGAACATTTTTTGTTCTATTTTTTGTTTGTGCATAATGAAGTTGTATGTTACTCACCACATAGTAGATATGCGTAAAAACATACTAAAAGGGTAAATAAATCTAAAAAGGGCGTTATGCACTTAGTATAAGTATTTTAAATTGATTATAATTTAGGTGAGGTACCTAGATACTTACATATGTACACAAACGTGAAAAAAATTATTAAAATTTATTCACCAATGTACCAAAAAATTCTCAAATTAATAATGCAGATTTAAATTTCGTGTTTTGGTTTAGGTTAGAATATTGCTATTTTCTCTTATATTTAATAATATAAACAGGCTACCATTGCTCTCTTGCTCATTGCTCTCAAAGTTGGAAAAGCTTACAAATACCGTCTAAAAGATGACACTAAATGTATACAAATAATCATAATTATTTATCTAATATAATATACATCTACTGTTTTAATAAAAATAATATTCTGGAATAAAAGCACTTGAAAATAAAATTAATTACCTAAATTCCATATAATAATTCTATAAATAACTAAATTCAATTTCAAATATTTTGAACCACATGAAAAAAAGCAAAGTTATTTTATTGACTAAAAAGCAGTATTAATGAATTATTAAATATTTATTTATTACAATAAATTAAAAATCCTGGTAGTGTCCCCTAGTAAGAGTTTAATACAACTTAAGCTTTTGTTTGAATTTTCCTCAAATGAAAAACGTTTTATAGACGTCTACTAGATAGCACGGTATTCACAATAATTATAGGAATAGTGTTACTCAACCTAGCCAAGTAGGGTAAAATTTGTTTTTTGTTACATAATGGTTATTAAATAACAAATGAAAAATGATGTGCCAAAAAGTTCACAAATTCCAACCTTAGGGGTTTTGGTTAGAGCGAGTTTCAGCCTGGCCTGGTCTCTTGCTAATCGGAACTCAAAATTTTCCTAAAATAAAAAACAATATTTATGTTTTTAATGTTTAAAGGATGTGGAGCTGTGGCTGCGACTTATCCCAGCCCAACCGCGTTTAAAAATCAACTTTTGCCGTTACCTCTAGATTAGTCTAGATATATATTTAGGTTTCTAGACATAACGCTTATTAAAATTCTAGGTGCGTGTACCTTTAACTATAAGGGATTATTTTTCATTCCCAAAAAAAAATAAAAACTAATATTCAAAATATAAATTACCGATTTTAGTTGTTCTGAAGACGGAATGTGTGATCGCTTCGGAAACGTCAAGATCATTTTACGTACGGTTTCCCATATTTCATTTTAAAAAATATAATTAATATTTAAAGATTAAAGATTATGGTGGATATAAAGTTCGTTCTGTACCAACTCCTAATTCTATAAAAGATCTTATTAATATAAAAAATAAAGAAGGTAATAATAATCAAAGACTTAAATAATTACACGTGGAAAAACTATATGTGGTTCCTATTAATGAAGGTACTAATTAATTTCTAAATCCTCCAATTATAATAGGTATAATAATAAAAAAAATATTATGTTACGTTGTCAAATTTGATGTGGTTGGCATAAAAAAAAAATACTGAAATAAAAATCAGTGCTGGGTTTATACCAACTATATCTTGCAATATTTGGTTTAAGAACTCTTTTCTTTTTCTAACGCTATTAAAAATAAATAGATCTATTATATTTTTTAAAATTTTTACTGAAATAGATTTTTTAGATACATTTATGTAAGTAGGTGGAAACTTAAATCCTGGATAATTGATCAGCTACTCATATCCAGCTAAACCAAATTAAGCTTACTGCTCTCCTTTTTGACCTACTTCAAAAAAAGGTTCCTGTACTTTTTTATGTTTTTTTTTTATATTTGATTTCATTAAATTACGTCAAATGTAGGGTAGCAAAAAAAATTTTTTTTAAATGTTTTCACGTCTTATAGGCTTACAGTCAATTCGGGTAACATTGGGCCATCAGGGTAACATTAGACCACACCATGAATAACATAAGTTGATCAGCTTGAAGTATAGAATGACCCCATAAAAGGATATGCACGAGAGAAAGTTTATTCTGTATAACTTTTTAAATTTATAAACATTATTTAGCACATTACCTTAACAAAATTAATATAATCACCAAATAACATTTTTTTAAATGTAAATTCAATCATATTCAAGCAAAATTAATGTTTCTGAACTTGGTCTCGAAAAGTTGAAGTTGAAAACGGTTCGCGTCCGACGTTATAAATCTGTTAAAAAAATATTATAAATTTTGAGTGTTTTTTTTTCGGATATTATAAATAATTTCTTACAAAGTTACCCATACCCGCCTTCCCCCCCCCCCCCCTTAAGTCTTAGGACACCTGTATAAAAAAAAATGTTTCTAAAGAACCGTTCACAGCTTCATGGAAAACCCACTATTTACCAACCTAACAACCTATGAATATTTTCAGCGCCGTACTCGGGTGCCATTAAGGTAACTTTGTGATTTCTCGCGAGGTGTCTTAAGTTGGCAGCGCTTTGACTGCTCCCATTTGTCAACCAGCATTCGGGTGACAACAAGAAATAAAATGAAACGGTATAATTTGTTACTGACAAACAAATATGTCGACACTATTGGTCAGAACGAAGACAAAAATATACTCAATTGTATGAAAAATTCGAACGATTTTACTTATTCGTTTATCTAATTTATTTGGAGATATTGTGATACATAGATTTATATTCACTTTTTATAATTCACAAATATAATACATTTGTATATTTAATGTTTCGGATTTTTCTAGTAAAATCTATACTGACGTTATCGCTAGCCGGACACATACATAGTTCAATAAATTTCCAATTTCCTCTACGGAGTCCGTTAGATATTAATAACCATCGTTCCAAACCAAATTAATAACTATTCGTATAAGGTATTCGATATTGTCTGAAAGTGACAACGTTTTATGGACATATTATCATTTCATTTCAATGAAATCACCCATGGATGTATTATTAGTATGGATGCGGCACTGTGCCTGAGCTGTTTCACTGTATTTTTACCTTACCTTACGCTAGACTTAACTAAAGGTAAATGGCACTAGTCCTGATAAATTCTCACAAAATCTTGTGACTGCTGTTGACCATCGAGGAGTTCCTTCGTCCGGAGCGTTTCCTGGGCGTATAATCAGGATATGCTTACCATAAAAATGCATTGTCATCGGAACTAAATCAACATGTCAAATCTCAACTCCGTAGGATAAGCGTAAGTGCTTCTAATCCAGCTTGCAAGATTTGACCTAAACAAATATATATTCGTAATCTCTTAATCCGCTCCTGAGTAATAAGTGAACAAAGATTTTAAAAATAGAATATTATAGAATCTCCCTCTATTTTAGAATCTGTCAATTCATAAATTGGAAAATCTTCAACGTGCATATAAAAACAGCGTGTTCCATAAAATAATATTTCTTAGTGTACTAACGCTTGTACTCG
The DNA here is from genome assembly GCA_020383195.1 of Neomicropteryx cornuta. NCBI lineage: Eukaryota > Metazoa > Arthropoda > Insecta > Lepidoptera > Micropterigidae > Neomicropteryx > Neomicropteryx cornuta. The sequence goes on from JAHKQU010000024.1 coordinate 10,020,476, forward strand.
TTCTATACTATATGTAGATAATATTATTTGGTGCATTAACAAAATTTGGGCTCCATCCGGATATCCGCCGTCCATAACGGTTATACTGAATGCGCGCTGAAGCTAGCGGGTAATTTACAGGCGAAACGAATGCGTGCGGCTGAAACAATCACTGTAAATTATTGGGCCTCTCGATGGCAACGGTCATTAATACAATTAAAATACAGTCAATATATATGGTTGGTAATTTTATGTAACTAAGTAAATAATTTATCGAACTTTTGTTCTTCCTCTCATGTACTAGTTATTTATTTGTTTAATATATTATAGGAAAACATACAGCGTAACTTAGTCTATAAAACAGTAAATACATAGTTATAAATTTGGCCAATTACATGAATCTATTGTTTGACAATTGAATTGAAATGTTGGTAATATTTTAAGCTTTACCCTAAACCTATATTTTTTTTTGTACAAAGATAAACATATTATTATATTTATTAAGGTATTTTATTGTTTCAATTATTAAGATAAGGCGTCGAGCCCTTAAAATAGTTTGGCATATCAATTGATTGTAAATGGAATGAACATATAAAAATACGAAGCCATATTAAAAATTGATAACTTTAAATTCAAATTTCACTTATAAATTGTATCTCTTCACCTTAGGGTGTGACTTGAAGTCGCCTTAGATTGAGGCTCAGAATTCAGTAAATCTGAAAAGTAATTTCAGTGAATAGCAATCAAACAAATGTATAGTTGCATGTATGTTGTATTTTTTAATTAAAATAACCTTACGTAACCCGTAGTAAGAAAGTTATAAACCGACTTAAAATAAATTTTGTAGGTTTTTATATTTTTTAGCTACCTTTATTGTTTATTTATTTGTTTATTGTTACACTAAGAACTATTAATTTAAGGAACACGCTGTTTTTATATGCACGTTGAAGATTTTTCAATTTATAAATTGTCCGATTTTAAACCGATTCTAAAATAGAGGGAGATTCGATAATAGTCTATTTTTAAAATCTATTTTCACTTATTACTCAGGAGTGGATTAAGAGGTTACGAATATATATTTGTTTAAGACTTAACTTGCAAGCTGGATTAGAACCACTTGCCCTTATACTACGGAGTTGAGATTTGACATGTTGATTTAGTTCCGATGACAATGCATTTTTATGGTACGCATATCCTGATTCTACGCCCAGGAAACGCTCCGGACGAAGGAACTCCTCGATGGTCAACAGCATAGACACGAAATTTTGTATAGCATTCAAGCACTTAAATAGAAGCTTTTTTTATTTATTTTTTGTTTTTACCAAACATAGTATATTCACATTAAAATTTAAGTAAATAAGTGGAAAATCTCAGGGTGACCGCATATTAAGACGACTGGCAATTATTAATTTTTCGCTTTTTCTTCCTCAGCTTTTCTCCTCCGCGCTCGAGGAGTAATGAATAGCCCTAATTACTCATCTTCTCGGCGTTTTATTTTCCTCTCGCGGTAAAAATGCTTAAGAAAATATGTGGGCGGGTTCGCGGCGTTCGTACGTACGTACGATTGCGTGAGAAGCGACCATTTTTACCGAAACGGTCCACCGAAGATGTGGAGGCAATGAACCGGCGAGATTTATCTCGTTCTGCTCGCCGGGGAGTGTTCTGAAAGGGTTAAAAGAAAAACTGAGAGATTTTTTAATCGTGATATACACAATTTTTGTATGAGTAAAAGTTTTTGTGTGGAGAAAATATAATGGATTCGCGTCACCGACACCTATATGCTAGGTTAGGTTAGGTTATCTCCGAAACTACTTATCCGATTTTCATTTTTTTTTCATCAATGTGTCAGGGAGGACATAGGCTGTATATTATATCGTTAAAATAAAAGGGTTTTTCTTAAAGACAAATCAGCAAATGCGAACGCTGCCTTAACGGTAAGAGATATATGTAGGCACGTAAGTGACCTGTCCCGAGTGCCCAGTCATCGCGCGCCGAAGGCACCGTTAAAGACGACTGGGTAGAATAGGACAGTAGGTGCGTAAATGGTCCTTAGGATCGAGAGATGTGGAGCGAAGCGACTTATCCCGAGTAACATGATATAATCAACCCAACGCGAGTCTTTGTGCCGCTGCACTACTCCTTTTTTTGTATGTGTTGCCAATGTTTCTACAAATTCGTTTTAGGTAGATTTCTTTAGGAAAGCTACCCATTGCAATGGGTACCATGTACTTTAGGAAAATTTCGACATACCTTCGCGTTTCACATCCCCTAAAACCCAAAATCACCCTCAGTTTAAAAGTTTATCTTTATCACTTTCTTGTGGACACGATAACTGTCGTAATTTTACACCAATCACTTTCAAATTCATACATAAAATTTAAGGGCACAAAATCTCGGTCAAGTTCGTTAAATGGGCAAAATCTGGCCAGGGCGGGAATGGGGGATTTTTTTCGAAAAAGTGAAATGTTGCTATAACTTTTCTAGTATATTAGATATCGAGTTCATTTAAATTTTATATTATTCCTTACATAAGGACCTAAAACTTATCTAAGTAAACTTTTTTGATAGCATCAACCTAGGAGTGGGAAAAATTGGTTTTTCAATATTCAAAAAATCTCACCTCCTTTAAGGCGCCCCGGGACGCATTTGTCCTTGAGATTTGAAAGAGTAGGCTTTATTCGAACATTGACGTGTAGAAAAGAGACGGATATACTCGCCGAGCGCTAATTCGTTACATTTGGAATCGATAAAACATGTTTTTTGTATTTAAATAATTATTATCATTTGAAAAAAATGATTTTTTTTAAGTAATGTCCTAGATTATTATATTGTCTATGTTTAGAAAGAAAAATTAGGTTCGCGTCACTTACACAACTTAAAAGAAAATCGTTGCAAGAAAAAAACAACACTTTCTTATTTATTTATTTTCATTACTATAATAAGGTGTATTTCGTTTTTTTTTAAAGCAAAGTACTAAATTAATATATGTAGAATATTGTGGTATTTTTGGTTTTACCCATTTGTCGGGAATAACATCAACAAAATGCACCAAAATACGTTACAAAACACGTTTTAGGGACTGGTGGCGCCTTAACACAGGATCTCACAGGATCAAATCCGTTCAAAATGTTAATTGTAGGCCTATAAATTACCTACAATTTTGGATTGAAACAATTTTTGATATGAGCAACCCTTACGGCACAGTATTAGGAAGGATTCAGTATACGCAAGGGTACGGCGGGTTGAACTCGCGCAATGTTTGATACAAGTTCGTACAATTGGAGTTCGCCTATGCTCTACTCTGATTTGGTGATCTACCTCCGCCTTTCGGCGTGCCAAAAGGGATTTTTTTCCGCTACCAGCTTTTAGGTAGTTTACCGTGATTTCTACCCAAAGCAGAAATATTTCTAGCAATGTTGAATACTTCTTTTTAATTGAAGGCTGAACAAGGTAGGAGAATTATTATTATTTTTTTTAATTGTATTAATATTATATTCGATTATTGAGATTTTTATACACCAAATATTCGGTACAATACAAGGACATTATAAATAAATCCCCCTACAGGATATTAATATTTTCTCACTCACCAGGCAATGCGTGTTAAGGGGTGTCGCGTAAAGTTATTTGTTTATAATATTTTTAATAGTGGAGAATACTAATTTTAAATAGTTATATTCAAAATAATTTAGGGGTACATACTCGTATAACAAAATATACATAAATAATAATATTTCAAATTTAATAAATATATATACGAGAACTACATAAATAAACATAACGTATTAATATTTACTAGTGGTCGCCCAGTGGTCGAAATTCGACCGTACTTCATTATTTTTTTGAGTTTGAGCGTTTTAAGGTTCTTATACCTCTATAATGAGGTGAGTATATCTCTATAATTATTGCATATGTATATTGTTTATATTACGTCAGCTGTGAGCGTGTACAAATACGTCATTAGCGTGTGTTGTTTACCTTAATTCCCTGCAATACCCATGAAATTTAAAATTTAATGTTAGTAACAGTTGAAAAAAAAAATTAAACACAATTACAGCTTGTATTTATATTTATTTTTTTATACAATTTACTGTCAGTTTTAATTTCTTTATGTAAAAATGTCACTTGATATTCATAGAGGTATAAGATGGCATTAACAATTATTTTTGCTAAAATTGACAGACTATTGAAACCCCAGATTTTGAGCAATTTTAGACCCTTTGATAAAATTAGAATATTTCGTGATTTCCTTGTAAAATATTACGTTTAAATATATTTCATTCAAGTAATTTTACGCCGCCCAAATATTACTAACAGCCTCACAAAGTTTTTCACAAACGAACCGAAAGTTAAAATGAAATTGGTAGCCCTGAACAAAAACATGACCGATCTTTTTGAAGGTAGACGCATGTACAATCGAGGTAATAAATTGACATATAGTTAAATATTTATTTTCGTTTAACGAACGTCCAAAAATTACCTATGCCTTTTCATTGTTTATTTATTCATTCATACATAAAATGCATCGTCGATTTTTTTATAGACTTTTTCAATGTTTTCGAAATGTAAGACCTTAAAAGGAATTGTTGTTTCCAACCACCGCCTTTGTAGGTAAGCGTAACGCAGGTAAGAAGCAACGCACACACGCGTAGCATCAGGTCTATAAAACCACGGACGCAAGCCACACGCTACATACAGTCGACTGAAACTCACCTGCAACCGCTACTGTATCTCACGACAGTTTATACTTAAATATTTTTACTCGAGATTGCATTAATAAATAGTTTACCACAGTATCACAAAATACATACCCTACAGAATACAAAATATATGGGTTGTTCCAAGACCATTCCCGTAAACTAAAGGGGGTATTTATGTTCCCTATTACGAGTAAAAAGTCATTGTGAATCTGCTATTTTTATTTTATGTTTAATGACGTTATGTACGCACATTGACGACTCTTGGCCTAAAAGTCGTGGGTTCGAATCCGCACATAGTCATACCATTTTTAACGCTTCATTGCCACCATCTCCCCTTACTCTAAATCAGGTACATTTCGCTTAGTTGAGTAGGGCCCAAAATAAGTGTATATGACCTAGGCCATGGCAATTATTTTAAAAAAATATAGCAATATAGGTAATAATGAAGTTTGCTACGAAAAAAAAAAATAAGTATCATGAAATCGCTTTGAAATTATTTTTAATAAATCTATTCGCGGAAATTTTCATAAAAATATTTATTTTTTTTCTAATCTCATTGATTAAATATTTTTAAATAGAGCACGTTTTGAGATATTGAGCACACTCTTCGCAAAGTATTTTTTTTAAATAAACAAAAATTAGAAAAAAGCAAGAATGTCACTCGCGCTCGGTTTCAATCTGATTTTAATTATAATTTTCAGGTAAAAATATAATTATTATTAGGCATATTTATTAAGACAAGAAATAAATTAAAAATAAACAAAATATAAAGTGCTTTTGCCAGTATAATTGCATAATCAACGAAGCGTATCATCACCGAGGAATATATTTCCAAAATGGCTGAGAATCGAACATTGACTTATTTTTTTGTTGCAAATGACCTGTTCTGCCGTCTCTTTAAGTTTTAACCACTATTTACAGGACACTGTATAACTCGCAAAGGTGAAACCTGTGCTAGCAGCATATTGGAGTGGAGAAATGCAAACTTCAAATAAATAAATCTTTTTCTAAAATGTTATATTTTAGAAAAAGATTCCCTGTTACAGAGAAAATATTTTTAAACATAACTTTTTTATTATTTCGAAGGCTGAAATTCCGACTTCGTCACGACCTAGTCTTTTTCATGAAGATTCGATTAAAACTTTAAAATTCTAAAATTAGCGGTGAAATCGTTGAGATCTGACATCACAAATATTTAAAAATGAAGTTGACTTAACTTATGTGATTACTAGACCTAATTTAAATAAGACCTAAATAATTTTTAAAATGTTTTTTCCATAAATTCTTTTAATTTAATTTTTACTTCCGATTTCCCTTTAAGTTTTCTAATTTCAATGGGTATATTATTAACTATCCGTATTTACACATCTTTCGACAATATATTTTTCATTGGACATTTGTCTAGTAGGGTACTTGTTAGTGACAAGATTTTTCCATGTTTCATCTGAGAAGTGGTTGATTGCAATTCTATAATAGCAAAGTTGGCGTACCGGAAGAACTTTGAAATGGGTGAATAGATTAGTCGCCTTGCATTGATTTTTTTTTCCTTTTTGGAATAATTATTTTTCAGTCAGATTTGTTCGTAAGTGTAAACCGAATTATTGCCCTGAGGTGCCCGCTCGAAAGTCAAAGCGAAAACGGGACGGACAGATCTCTCCGCGGACGAAAGTCGTAGCGCAGTCTCAAAATGGCCAAAAATGATTTCGACTCGAGATTAAGTCGTTAATTTCTCGCCGGGCGAGTTTCATCCTTGTCGAGTGTTAATTAGGAAGTCGGCGAGGGGTTGGCGCTGAAGGGGGGTTGTTTGAGGGGTACATTCACTTTGTTATCCGCTGAAATACGGCCGGCAGTTCCGCTCTTAAAACGCCGTTAGCTGTTAAATTATCTTTGTACTGAATCCCATAGATATATACTGGCTAACTTTCTGACAATTACAGCGGTGTCTGAGTTTTGAAGGCTGGGCACCCACGCTTTATGTCACAAGTGGCATTATTTAACCATGTACCCATTCCAAACGGAAATAACTAGAATTAAAAATTCAATGAATGTCTTAAAAAGAATAATCCCTATCGGCACGCCGGGAGGCGGAGGAAGATTTCACCGGATCAAAGTAGGGGACAGGCGAACTCCAATTGTATCAAACATTGTGCCGTAAGGGTTGCTCATATCAAAAATTGTTTTAAATAAAAGTTGTAGGGGAATTACAGGCGTACAATTAACACTTTAAGCGGATTTGATGCTGTGCTTATTAAGGGAGCTATGAATTTTTGAATTTTAAAAACAAATTTTTCCCACCCCGAGGACGAATGGTTGGTGCTATCAAAAATGTTTTCTGTGATAAGTTTCAGGCCCTATAATAATAATGTAAAATAACCACCCCCCCCCCCACCCCCGCCCCCCCATTTCCACCCTCCTGGTCGGATTTTGTCCATTAACAAACTTGACTTAGAATTTTATGTATCAATTTGAAAGTGATTGTCAAGACGCAGTAATGAAACACGCTGTATTTCTCGTACTCTACTATACGCATTATTGCGAGCGCAAATATACGAATATAATATTCGACGATTTTAACAAAAATAAAAAAAGGGAAAAACGTAATTCCGCGAGAAGAAGCATTTTCCCCGGCTGAGGGAAAATGCTCGTCCCCGCGCGAGTTGCAACGTTTTTCGTTCTTCTGCAGGTCACATACTCTCCTCTCCAAGAAAAATGTCATGACATTTTATGACCATGCTCGCTTTTGCACTCCCTTCGTGCTTCAAATTCAAATTCTAACACTTCACAGACTAAAATATTATATCGCGAGTAATGCAGAATTTTATTCAAATCCACCGCGAATTATGTCTTGCTAAAAGAAATAAATAACGTTACTAGGGATGTAAGATCTCTCGTTAATGTGCGGTAAGGATAAGGTGAGGGATATAGGTAGAGTTCAGATCAGGGTCACAGTTTAATTTTTTGATAATTAATAAAAATGTTTAATTTTAAAATATTTATGGAGTATTACTCACGTGAAGAATTTAAAGAGTCTTTTTCACATAAGTACTCGACAAGGCAATTAGCATCACAAATACTCATTATACCGAAGTTTAAAAATGTTTATGGAGAAAGGCAAACTAAAGTTGTGCTGGCACGATTATTTAATAAGGTACCTTTAGAAATTAAGAAATTAAAAAAAAAATAGTGATGTTAAAAAATATATAAAATTATACTTATATTCTTTAAGTCATTCTTGTTAATGTAATGTTTTTAACAATAAGTTAAGGTGTGTAAAAAAAAAATGTAAATAAATAATTATACTTAAGTAACATGTTGCTAGATAATGTCTATACTAGTGAGTTACGAATGAAATAAAATTATAAAATAACTGGTAATAGCTTCGACTCGTTACAGAGTTAAGACTTGCACGTTAGTTTGACTACCAACGAAGGTGTCTATTGTTTAAAAGTACTGTCTTCGATTATTCAACTAAACGGTGAGAAAGGAATTTTCTCAGGACGGTCTGATTTTATATCACGGCGTGTGAAATGCAACTTAGCATTTTTCCAAACAAAGCAAATGCTTGTGACTTTCAATTAGGAATTTAGAAAACTTCCAGTTAAACTGGGCAAGAGAACTGTATATCTGGCAATTTTGCAGGTGTGCAAAATTAGGACACAGAATTAGTGATCGATTAATAAATTAGCTTAAAAGAAGAAGGCGCATCTCTCTGACTTGACCTAATTACGCACCAACTGGATATTTTCACAAAATCAAAATTTTTGAAGGTCCGTTGACAGGCTTAAAAAAGGTAAATTTACAATGATGCTTGAATTGGCTCGCATGCAAAGTTTTTTTTTATTATTATGCAAATATGTGATGATGAAAAAGTCTTGAGCATCCCACATTCTCCATAAACGTAGATATATCCATTATTCTTATATGTAAAGATTTAAAATAATCCTTTTCTTATTTTATTTTTTATTTGTTTATTTAATAGTTAAAAATGATACAGAGGATAATAAAATACATAGTAAACTAAAAGTCAGCAGTATATTTTTAATGAGTGTTTCTGGACATAAAATTGAATATCTTTGTAAATAAAGCAAAAAACTGATTTAAAATGATAAAAGAAAGAGCACTAAAAACATTTTAAAGTGTGGTCACCAGACCGCGTGGCGTCACGCCGTCGCGACCCAGTAAACTTACCGCGCCCACAAATGTATTGACGACAGTGAATGACGGGTAGTTTCCCGCGCGCAAATATTGTAATGTATGTCAATTGGATAGGTTAGGAACACAACAATACACAGAAGTTTTTATATTTTTTAGAAATCATTTTAGAAAAAAATAATACGAAAAACAACTAATACATTAGAGTACAAGTCGAAACTATACTATTCTGATTTAAAAATTTTACACCAAAATTCGTTAAAGTATATTAGAAAAATTGAGAACTTTTTATATTAATATTTTGAATTCACTTCGGAAATAACAAAAAAAAAATATAATACAGAAAATATTTTAAAAATATTAAAATAAAACCTAATTGTATTGTTAGATTGTTATGTTGTTAATGATTAATAGTAAAATATAAGTACTTGTAATTGCAATTACATATAGAATATACATATATACTATATTTTTTCACATTTATCATAAATTATTTTTATACATACTAAAACCATACTTAATTTATTACTTTATTTATTTTTATTAACATACAAGTGTCACACACTCACAACTACCACAAACATCACTCACAAATTACACATAAAACTTTAAATAAAAGCTACTGTATACGTATATAATATTAATAATCTATATAAATTTTAAGAACACTGTTTAAATTTTTATGCTAATGTTATTATGTAAAATGACCGAAATCCATAATTGGTTTTATATACTAGTAATAAGTTTTGTTTGTAATTGTAAAAATGTAATACTATGGATTTTTCAATAAAGAATAAATAAAATAAAATAAATAAAAAAAATATTTTAGCAGCTGAAGACTAAACATATTCAGCTGCTAAAATATTTTACCTGTATTTTTTAGCCGAATCGCATGCTCTGTGTAGAGATACAATTTGTTTTCCTCCTTATCACACGTAGAAGTACCTACTATAGATACCCAGAGAACTTTGAAGAGTGCTTGAACTTCTAGATAGAAGTTTAAAAGTACCATAAAAGTGGCGGCTAGGGTAAGCTAACAGTTGTAAAAATTGAGAAAACTTTGTACCTATTATAACAATGTAAGACTACACATTTTATAAAAAAAACTAGTTACATAACATTTGCGTTTATCTGACGGTTTAAGGCAAAGCATATTGAAAATTGACCTTGAAATTCGACGATTTCAAGCATTAGTATTTCAGTAAGCAACTGTTAGGTATTTATTTAATTACAGCTTCATAATATAGAAATTAAAAAAAAATAATTTTTCTATATTTTAGTCCATTCATTTGCACTTAAATTACTATTTTTACTAAGGCTCTAATATCTTTAATCAGAGAGCAATTCAACTAAAAAAAACTATTAGCAGTTTATCATTTATTAAATTGCTCAGAAATATAAATGAATTTCAAAAATCTGCCTTTACAATTACTTAAGATCGAGGTATCTAAACATACTTTTTTTATTATTAAATATCCAATAGGTATCAAATGCCAACCATGAAAAAAAGGGTTTAAATAAATCGAACTTATTTATATCCATATATTATTATTTTTAGTTTACCAATATTTTTGAGCTAGTATCGGTTTTATTGCTGTTAATGGAAGATAACGTTTTTTCAAAGACTTTTAAACTACTTTTAAAAAGTCCTTTTTTGTAGAAACTGAGAAAAATAAGATTTTTTAGGTCATTAGAGGGAGAAAAGAATGACCTAAACATTCGAATTTATTTATTTATATATGTATTGACAGTAACTAAAAATTTAATTTCACATTATGCAAAGTACTACCAAACTAGGCAATGCCCGTACTAAGGTAGACTTTACTAGAAGCATCGTTCTTATAAGCATAACTATCTCACTGCGCAACATACAATTATAATTATTTGAATTGAATTGTATGCAATAATACATAATATATAAATACTAATATGTAATATACAAATATGAAATACGGTCAAACTTTCATTATAGTAGTAAAAATATACAATAATAATAAAAAACGATAAATATATATTTACATATTTAAATATATTGTATGAACGTAAATTTGTAAATATTGGTGTTATTTCGGAAGGAAATCAAGAATATGCATTTTAAATTGCCTACGACTCGCGTAGACGAATTATGCGTAGACACGTAGGAGTAATACCATCGTCGAGCGCTGGCTATCCGGGAATAGAGGGAAAATAAAATAGGGAATTTCGACGGGGGAATTGTTCTGAAATTCTACTGATTTCGAAATCCGCACGAGACGTCTCGCCGCGTTGGGAAAATTTACAGGTCAGTGGATTCGGCCGAATGGCCACACCTTGGAAATATCGCCGTCACCTCGCCGTTCGCGAGCCAGCGACAATTTCGCGCTGAAATATCTGAAGGATATTTCAGATCACTGCGTCCTTTTAGGAGGTCGATATATCTATCGATATCAACAGTCAAACATTGTTCAGCAAAATAAAAACTAATTTAAAATCTTATTATAGAAATAGTTAATGGCATAGAAGCGCTGTGAGCAAACAACAACGGATATGACAAAATTATGACATTGCCTTCAGTCGAAAACTAGGGTCCACCCCCCGAAGGCAGTGATTGCGCTGGTGTTGGTTGTGTCGCTATACTATCACCAATAATGTTCCGATATCTGAAAATGATACACTTCGCAGTACGTCGATTTGGCTAACGCCGCGTCCACCTAATTCAATGCTCTGTGACTACAACTAAGTATTTTTTTAAATATACTTCGATACAGGCATTACGCCTAGTGAAGTGATTAAAATCCAATATGCCTGAACCTCTTTTCTATAGCTAATTATATTTAAGACCTTGAAATTTAAATTAAAAAAAAAAAAGGAATTATATATTTACTTTGTGAGTACTGTATTGTACTATGGATGGATAAATAAATAAATATATTGCTTCTGATTTCACAGAGTGTATATGTTTCTACTAATCGTTAAATGAGACATAACGATTTAAAACCACGCGCACGACAGAGAAGAGTTTTTTTCAAGAACGCGGACAACAGGGATAACTTAAGGGCTCATACCATAGTCGAAAGGGATTTTAGGCGGCTTTAAAAGCTTTGCTGAAGGAGCTGAAAGGAATTTCAGGGCGGTTTTTTTTTTGTGAATTGAATTTCATTCCGAAAAAGAATACCTCCACATTTAAAAATAAATCAAATGAATAGGATATTAAAAGCTGTAAGTTTCAGATTACTTTTCGAAGATCTTCAGCTCTGGTCTAAGTTGTATTAATCACAGAAATTTTCCGAATAAGAAAGATATTTCATTTCTCCAAATCAATTTTATCTACTTTAAGTTTAAACGCGATTAAAAACACTGCAGAAATATAAATTATATAAAAAAAATGTGTTCACTTTTATTTATCGTTTCGCGTTCGATAATGCAGCATACAAGTTATCCGAAAAATAGTGGATATTATGGACAAAATAATAGTGTAGTTTAAAAACACGCACGCGAGTGTGGTTTTGTTAAGGCAAATCCACTCTTTTAAATTTTATAAATAATTAAAAGTTACTAAATTTAAACATGTTATAATTTAGACAAGATGTGAGTCATTACTCGCACTCACGCCGCGGCTACTATCTATCAACACTTTTACGGTTAAGGATTTAAGGTCGACATTAGCATGATCGAAAACAGTGTGAAAAAAAAAACAGTGTCTCGCATGAATAATATTTGGGTATAGGACGCTGATCTAAAAGTAAACTAAAATTAAATTAACTAAAAAATATTATGTACAATAAACGTCTAATTATTATTAAACAATAAATATTCAAAGTTTTTTGGCTTTATTGTTATTGTGTCATAGTGTGAAAATGGTTTATTTTTTTAAAATTTTATCATTTAATTACACTTTTTCTAAATTTCATACGTATGGCGGATAACTTAGTTCTTAGTTCACACTAGATGTAACTTAACTAAACAAAAATCGGACTACCCCTGAAAAATTCCCGACGCAAAAAAAATATTAAAAATTGCTTGAGCTAATTAGGAGTAGAGTTATTTTACAGAATTAAAATTATCTAAAAAAAAAACTCCTTGACTTGAGAATCTCTTCCTTTTTTTGAAATCTATTAAAAAACAACAAAACGGTAAAAATAGCATACAATTACTTACTAACCGTGTTGTTAAAACCGAGTTACTTACTAACCGAGTTCTGTAAAATCTGATAAATTCGATTTAATCGCTAATCATTTTTTGAATACATTTTAGTATAATTTATCTGAAAAGACGTTTGGCGAAAAGTGAAAAGTCAACGTGGCTTTTATTACAATAGATCATAAAATCATAAAATATCTTTCCTCATACAAAACATTCAGTGCTTTCACGAGTGAAATTGCCAGACACTTTTTGAAATATGATAGGGAAATAAAAAGTTGAAATTTTCAGGGGGGGATCATTTTTTTATCCAACCCATCACAATAGCGAGCGGCTAGGGTCCAAACATAGGGGAGACTTTGTTAACGGAGCTTTTAAAAGCCAAATATTAATATTTGGATTTATTTTTGGGGATTTTTAAAAATCAATTCTGTCTCTACAGCTCTAAATACTAAGAGTCCATTACATTTCAAGATGCATTATTTCCGTGTTTTAAAAGCTTTTATTATTTCTTTAGAGATTTTAAAATTTCCAACCTGATTTTTGCATATTTTATACTAGTAAACAGATTTTTAAAGGAAACCTGTAGAAGAATGGTATGTTTTTTTCAAAGTAAATCGAGTCCGCCTGCTCAGTGACTTTAAAACGAACCGTGTCAAATTAAACCAATCCTAACACGATATACAAGATGGCCGTCAATTCTCTCCGTGTTAGTCTACAAACAACAAAAACAAACAGTACTTTGAAATGTAACGACACTATACTCGTAGAATAAAGTTTTCAGTAAGCATGCACACCCCGTAATCCCGTAAACTCAGTTAATACTGAAAAACAATGGATAAATATCTTTTTTCCAATTTTACTATATAAAAAAGTAAATATATTTGAGATAGGTTTAGGTGTACCTACAGTATATTATCTGTAATATCTACATATATGTATTTTTTTCATATTAAATAAAAATATCCTCTTGTGAAGCCGGAAAGTGCAGCTGCTAACTTCATAAACAATATCTATTCACTAATCCATACCAAATTATACGACTAGCTAAATCATCGTTACACTTAAAATATAATTTAATAATATTAAAAATATTTTATCGAATTATTTAACAGCTCCTTTTATCGGAACCGAGCGAAACGTAGCACCCATGGTACCGACGAACTTTGAGAAATGTTTGAGAAGTCAGAACTCAATGATTTTACCACCAATTTTAGAGTTTTAAAGATTTAATCGAAAGATACACCGCAGAAAGAAATTTGCTAATCGAACATAAGTGTAAGCAAATCGCATAGTTGTATGTACAGACTGATTATTGTTAAATATTTGTTGATTAGATTTACCATAATTCTTGGTATGGAAGCAAGAGATTTAGTTAAAAAATATTTTAGCTAAAAAAATTTTATTACGATTACAAAAAAATATGGCGTCGTTGAGTGAACGGCTGACGAAATAAAATAACCATAATATTTTATTGTTTTTACTTGTTACCGTTTTAATTTTCTGCGATTCAAATCAAAATGACGGTGTGACTGAATAGCTGATCGTGAAATTTGCAGTTAACTGTTCCACCGACCCCAGCTCCTAAGAACGTCCCAACACCAAGACTAGATATTATGTTAAAGGCAACCAGAAATTCTCGTACTTGCAAACAAGTAAGTTTAACAATAATCGATGTGTAACTCCAACAAAATATATACTTACCATACTTTATGGTTGCCAATACCATACTTTTGCTTCTATAGGGTGATGGTTTTAGAGGCGTGGTTTTCAAGAAGAGATAAAACGCATATAATTTGATGTTATGGCTAAGAATTTAGTTTTATTATAAAGATAAGGGTTTGCCATTATGATTTAAAAATGATTTCGGGTAAGTGGCCGCCGCGGCTGACTCGAACAAATTCCAGCCGAGAGGCCCAATTTTCAACCACTTTTTGCAGCAAGTTGGGCCGTATGTCAGCAATAACGCGCCGAATATTCTCTTCCAAGGCGTTAATCGTGTCCGGCTTATCTGCGTAGGCAAGCTACTTCACATTACCCCACAAAGAATAGTCCAGCGGTGTTTAATCGCACGATCTTGGAGGCCACGCCACAGGCCCACGACGCGATTTTTACTTTATTTTAGAGTGATTTTTTCTAAATTTGCACTATTTGCAAACGTTGTTCAGGAGTAAGTCTATTCATTATGAAATGGCAAACCTAACTGAGCATAAATCAAGTGACAGCTGTCAAAAACACCAACTACGAAAAAAGTAGTGCCAGATTGAAAACCACGCCTCTAAATAAAACAACCCTATATTACCATTTTTTCGGTGAAAACGTACCTTTTAAACCAGTCATACACTCCAGTGTGTTCTGAACCTAAGTAGCAGAATTCCCCTTGTTAATTCAATTCTCAGCCTATTTCTTCTACGCCCAGTTCGTTCCCTTTCCAATTTGAAAGGCAAAAGATTTGAATATGACTGAAAGCGCCCCGAATGAGACTTGATGGCATTTTTATTTCTGGAAAGAATTTTTATAATGAATTTTACGACATTCTCTCCGCTTGACGTTCGGTTTTGTTTACTACGGTTTTATTGTGGCCATCGGCGGAATGTCGTCCTCGAACAGAGGCCGGATACACCATCATTTATCAACTTCGAAAAGGTATTTCGGAAATATCTCGCTCATTGCAAAAGTCATTATATTATTATATCGTCAAAGGCGTATTTATATAGGGCACGGAATTCTTGAGGTAAACCCCGACCTTAGCGTGATTACTATGCAAAAATTAACTACACCATCGCGCCAGGAAATTATAATCTTATTCGTGAGATGATAAAGTTCCCGAGATGTTATTGGCGTATGGCCAAATATATATATATATATATAATAATACGTGAAGGGAAAACTTAGTAACCCTTTTTAAGCATATTGTGCGCACGGAGGAATGTAAGATTTGGCATGGTTAAAGTTTATACGGAGAAGGAGTATAGAAAGCTAAAATTTATATATAATATGTGTTACAAATAAATTTAATTAAATAAAATAAAACGTTCATTCAACTGGCAATGAGTTTCGAACTGTGAATTTTGTGTGATTTCAAATGTTACTTTTTCAGCAGTCTCTCAATGTCAATGTAATAATAATTATTAATGCCATCTTATACTTCTATGAATGTCAAATCTTATTTTTATGTGAAAAAATTAAAACTGTCAATGAATTGTATCAAAAAATAAATACAAATACAAGGCTGTAATTGTTTTTTCATTCAACTGTTACTAACATTAAATTTTACAAGTATTACAGGGAATTAAGCCAAACAACACACGCTATGGCACCGATTTTTTTCAACTCACTTCCTGATTCCGTAAAAATAGTAAAAGTTCATATTAAAAAAAAAAATAATTCTGTTCAAAATTCTCAAGAACTAATGAGATAATATTCGTATATTAATTTCTATCTATATTTAAAAATAAACTGACCATTCCGAAACCATTACTAATAAAATATCCAGCTAAATGGCCCTACGATTTCAAGACCTTAATCACAATTAATCATGGTTTCCGGGTAAAAAAAAATAAAATTTAATTGATAATATGAAAAAACTCTTGTCACTTGTTCGGTCACTAGCGAGGCCGCGTCGCGCCGGGTCATAAACAATCCTTGGCCGAGCGCCTGCGAGCAAAAAGGGAATTAACGCGAGCGCTTTTATAAAATGTATAAATGTAGGCATGAATTATTTTCGCATTTTTTTATACAATTTCTTACGCATAAACACCCACTTTGAGACCTCGGGAATGGTTTTGAAAGATTATTTCCGTGTCCCAAGATTATTTCTAATAAACATTACAGTTTCCCCCCTCCTCCGGTCTCCTGCGATATCTAGTATTATTTGTTAAAAAGCTATATCAAATTTCATCACGGTTACCGAGAAAAAAATATGTAAACTTTAAGTGAGGATTATGTTATAATATCTCAAGGCCATTATCAAACGGCGCGGCAACGTAATTCACGCGCTGACCGAATTGACACCATCGGTTAAAAAAAAATATAATAAATTTAGGGTTGGTTTTTTTTTACATTTTTTACTTATAATAGGTTACACAAAACCCCCCGTAAGTCTTGGTACATCCTGTATATCTCATAAAATCATATTTATAGATAATAATAACTCTTCTGTACGGTCAGTAAATTATTAAAATATATTATCTGAAAAAGGGAAAGCATACCCCCCCCGATTCAGAAAAGGTGTCTCTAATACCTATCAACTTCTTATAAGATTTTTTTTGTTAGAATAAAGTAACATGATTGTAAAATCTGCTTTATGCAATGCTTTAAAAATAAAATGAGTTGAATTATTTTGGTGATAAATGTTTTTTTTCGTTAGACCGGTTACCCTAAAAGGACAGTAGGGATTTTGAATACGTCCTGTATAGGTATGTAGCGGCGCTACATATTTGGACTGCGGCTGGCAGCGTCGTTTTGGCCGCCGGGCGCATCTGATTGGTCGTCACCTGCGCAGGCGCGCATTGGCGGCAGTCAGTCGAAACATTGGGCTTGCAAGCCAATTTATATTTTATTCATTGTTATATCTTAATTTCCGTTATTTTACAATTGTTATTTAGTTTTATTCTTGTTGTACGACGCATTTGTTGAAGTGATTCCCTATCGTATTGGGAATCGCGTAAATAAATAATACCGCCGGCCTCTAGCGGTTCAATGATCGTCTGAGTTCATCATTTCTACTTATCCTGGACCCTCGACATCCCCGGCATAGGTGTAATGTATGTAATATTTGTGTGTAATGTGTAGTGTATGTTTGTATAAAAATCGTCGTTGTAATATTGCACTCAAAACGCTGTATCGTACCGGCGCGTTTGCGTTACGGCGCATATTAAATTGCAATTTATTAATATGGCTCAGATTGCGTTTTAATATTGCTGAACGTGAATTTCATTACGTGTCTGGCGATACGTAGACACGTAGATACGTAGCCTGCTCTCTGCCTGCGAGTAGCTAAACTATAGGTTGTTTTTTTTAGAGGCGTGGTTTTCAATCTGGCACTACTTTTTTCGTAGTTGGTGTTTTTGACAGCTGTCACTTGATTTATGCTCAGTTTGGTTTGCCATTTCATAATGAATAGACTTACTCCTGAACAACGTTTGCAAATAGTGCAAATTTAGAAAAAATCACTCTAAAATAAAGTAAAATTCGCGTCGTGGGCCTGTGGCGTGGCCTCCAAGATCGTGTGATTTAACACCGCTGGACTATTTTTTGTGGGGTTATGTGAAGTCGCTTGTCTACGCAGATAAGCCGGACACGATTAACGCCTTGGAAGAGAATATTCGGCGCGTTATTGCTGACATACGGCCCAACTTGCTGCAAAAAGTGGTTGAAAATTGGGCCTCTCGGCTGGAATTTGTTCGAGTCAGCCGCGGCGGCCACTTACCCGAAATCATTTTTAAAACATAATGGCAAACCCTTATCTTTATAATAAAACTAAATTCTTAGCGATAACATCAAATTATATGCGTTTTATCTCTTCTTGAAAACCACGCCTCTAAAATCATCACCCTATAAAAGCGCCGTGGATTTTAATCACAGCTCCGCGCGCCACGATTTCAGCTTAATTGCATATTTCAGACATTTCACAATGCGTGCAATTATTCAAAATAGCCTGAGCATCGAAAAAAGGGAAAGCTTCATACCATAATAATAACACTTCATAATGTGCTGCTAAACGTTTTCAAGAGCGCGTCTATACTATACCATATATACTATATATTTTTATATTAAACTAAATTACTTGTAATAGCAAGAAGTTTTTTGAAATGATTTCCCTTTTTTTAATTAACATTGTAAGTAATATAAGTCCTAAATTTTCACGACCTTACATTAGAAGCCACTTACCGATTGTACAGTTTAGGGTTATACAAAACATTATGTTTGCCGGTAGCGTGTTGCAATGTTTAAATAAACCAAGATTGACACATTTCGTTTTTAGAAACAATTATTTTCATAATTCTAAAAATGTTTTAAAAGTGTTGCCATAACTCTAATGATTTAGCCACCTTAAGACATACGTAAGCGCTTTAAGGGTGTTCTTTTACGGCTTTATTATAAAACGTCGAGATTTCTCTTCTATTTAGGAAATTAAATATGAATAGGTATATAATACACATAACCTTCCGGAAAAATATCTCTAAATAATCGTAAACACAGTATCAAAGATTAATACTGATATATCACATTTTCAACAATTTACCGATATTTGTAATAATGTCGTAAATATATGTCAAAAAAAATCGGTGAGTGGCTTTTACTGTAAGGTCGTGAAAATTTAGGACTTATATAACTTACAACGTTAATTTAAATAAGGCAAATACATTCAAAAAACTTCTTGCTATTACAAGTAATTTAGTTTAATATAAATATATATCGTATAGTAAATAAATTAAATATTTATAGTGTATTATCTTTAAATATTTAAGTATATCTTACATAATTTAATTTAAAATTTTACAGATTTTATTGGTATTTTTTTTTACGTGCTAATGAAAAAAAAATATATGCTATTATCACTTAATTTTTTTGAAAAAGAAAACAGTAACCCGTTAATCGTTCAACATTAAAAACTCGAAAAGGACGGAACACTGCCTTCTTTCGTACAGACGATAGTCTAATTAGGGGGCAGAAAACGCTTTTTTCATTATTTTATGTTTCATTATGTTTCATTATTCTTAATTGTTATACTACTCGTATATTGTCAAAATGATAGTGAACCTTCGTATAGGGCAAACTTTGTACAGGGCAAATACAAAATGAAATGTTTTTTATACCTCATATAAAAATGTTTGCGGTAAATGAGCGTTGCAATTTATTATACAATTATTTTTTATTAATTTGCCAAGAACTTTACTTAAAATATGACGTTAAAAATATTTGCTACGGAATTACTAGAAAACACTCTATTTTATTGCTTCTAGATAAATTACCTTAGCTTGTTAATTATTGTTTTACAATGTTATTACTAATTATAACTATACTTATTTTTTGTTTTGTATAACTATTATGGTATATAAGATTATTAAATTTATCTTGTAAAGGACGTTTAAAATACAGGATCAAATAAAGTAAACATATAACACAAATATTAATATTTATATATGACACACCTGGTTGTGGCTTGCTTGGTACATAAAAAAAAAATATAATATATAAAAACATAAATAAAAAATAATAAAGATACTCGCATATCAAATTAATATACTATAAGACTGTAGGTCCTAAAAAGACACACTGAAAAGTCCACAGTAACTATTATTATCTTTAAAGTTTGATCACAAAGAAGGACATTGTTGATTGTATGGGTATTATTTGGGTAATGCCAGGGAGGTGTGTTTTGGACATTTAGGAAACCTCTCAAAGTTTCTAGGTGACGCAAATATTTTCAGTTCTACCGAAGTCCGCGGGTACGAGTTGTCGGGCCCCAAAAGCGCCGTCACATAAAAACTAATTAGGCGCTCAGATGGCCTAAAGATGAGTTAAACGGCTAGTCTGAGGAATAAATTGGACTCTCTATCTATATGGGTGTTGTCTGAGAATTTGATTAAACCTTAAGTGTAAGTTGTACCATAGGAATACTTTATACATATATTTATAAATGGCAGTACATCTATCACTCTATGTAAATAATACATAGATGAGCTTTCTTGTTTTCGCAAAATTTTACTAAGGCGGCAGTGAGAACGGGCGATTCGAACTTTATTTATTTATTTTTTTTTTTAAAGTAAACATACAGAGAGTAATCGTAAACATTCTTACATATTTTATACGCAGGTTGCCAACATTCGATACTCTCCAATTTCTTGTTTATAAAATACTTTTATTTTGTAAGGATATTCGATAGATTGGCGATCTTGTACGACTAAGTGTTATTTTTTTTACACTACATCTAAGTAGTACAGCTTGAGGAATATCGTAGATATTGTAACGGTGGGTTACTTTATCCTTACCCTCGTTAACGTGGGGTTAGATACACACTTTTTCTAACCAGTTTCTAACTCGGTAAGAATACAAACAGAAATTAATATATAACAGGTAATGTCTTTGACTCGATACAAATTAAAGACGTGTACGCTAATTGACTGAAAGTTCCGTCTTCGATTATGAAAACTAAACGGGTGAAAAAGGAATTTATGACTCGCCTCAAGACGGCCTCCGATTGACGTCACGACGTGTGAAATGCAACTTAGCATTTTTCCAAACAAAGTAAATGCTTGTGTCTTTCAAGAAGGAATTTGCAAACGAATTTTCAATTAAACATTTCAATTAAACATTCAATTAAATACGTTACCAACTCGCATAGTATAATTGGGTTTGGAAATTTTATCTGCGTCTTTTCCCGAAAGTAATCTTCTCTCTCTTGGGCGTGCTCTCGAATGCTCTCTTATAAAAATAGGTTAATCGCGAATCACCTCCGTGCGTCCTCCCGAATTTAACGGAATGAGCAAAATACTGTGCAAGCATTGTGCCTAAGCAATGGCCCCGGAAAAATAGTGTGTATTTATAGGCATATTAAATACGTATATTATTTTATTTATAATTATTGTTGTAAATAGAACATTTCTTAGGTTCCTCTTCACACAGATAGCTTCAAATTATTTAATCTCTTGGTCTCGTATAATATTTATAAAGCCCGTATAATTATTTATATATATTCAAGTCCACAGCGGGCCTCTAGGTAAATTTTCAATTGCATATTTTGTTATATTATTATTTTATTATGTTTTTTTTGTTTTTGTATGTTAGTTTATGAAATGTCAGCTGAGGATCTATGTTTCTACAACTGATTACATCACCTTAGAACAGCAGCATACGCTATAAAGGTGATGTAAAATTAAATGTATTGTTTTATATAAAAAATAATAAATAAATGAAATGAAAGCTGGGCCTGTACCTAGTTGGAATATTTGTCCTTTATAGAAATCGAGTTTGTATGTCACTTAGACGCTAGAAGTAGGTAAATCTGACACTCCCGCACCCGCCGTCGAAGTTCCCGCTCATCCGTGACTCGTGCATTGTCACTGCGGCCTTTATTCGAAGCGCTCCAAGGCGGGCGCGGGCCAATTTTCGTTTGAATTTTTCACCTCATCGCCTGTCGAATTTTAACATACGCTGGCCCGTTTTTTTTATCGCACCTGCGATTTGTGCTCGCGTATCTCGCAGATTCCAATATGAGAATGCAAAATATATGCGAAGGCGTCTAAATCACAAAGCATCAAAACTAAAAAAAAGAAAAAACATAACTTACCTAATATTTTCCAAGATTAATACTTACCGCGCTATTCCTGTTTCAGTTATTTTATGTATTCAAGTTATCAACAACGAACGTTTATTATTTTTTTCAGGAGTACGTTTAAGTCACTAAAAATATGTAGTATATTATACATACGGTAGAATATATTTCAACGCCTAGTGCATGTGATGTGTGTATGTGAATAGTGTTTCTTTTTTTTTGTTTATGTTAATAAAATAAAAGAGGAATGACGTTTAATTATAACTAAAAAGATTAGGAATATTGCTAAGCCATTGTTGTTGGAGAAGGATAATATTTTGCATCGAATTTACTAAATAATATTGTATTTTTTACATAAATAATAGATGAATATATTAAGTATATATAATAAAAAGACAAAATATAGTACAAAAAATATATATTATTATATATTTAACAAGCCTACCGGACGAACTTCGCACCGCTTCAGAATCAATAAATGCTGTGTTAACTTATTAGCCGGATTAAATTCAGTTTTTTATTAGGAATACTCAAAATGGATTAAGTTCAATAAATGTTTTCACAAAATTCAAAATTACATAACTAAGCAATTATCGATGCGCGCACAATGACAAATGTCTTAACCTCACAAAATGAACATCTTCGAAGGCAACTAACTTACCGTTTCAAAATAGAATTCCACAGAATACAAAGCCATTCCATACAAAATGTATGAGAAAATGTTATTTTTTTTTCGTGAATTTTACCGATGTTTTGATAGTTATTCTGCTATTCGTGGCGGAGACAAATCCAATAAATCAAATATTATAAAAATCGGCCCAGCCGTTCTTGAGTTATAAATGGTGTAAATAACCCGACTTTGTTTTATATATATATAAAATAACATATAAGCACATTTAGCTTTATTTCGCCTGTAACTAACAACAAACAACATTATTAAATAAAGATTGACCTCAGTCAACCTTTACTTGAATTAAAACTTAAGTAAACACATTAGTTTGTATGAAAAAAATATTTACTCTTAACGGTGATGGATATTCAATCTGCATATATATGAAAGCGTCAAGTTTTAAAATTTGTTGTATGTTTAGTCACAATTTTATAAATCCTACTTGAATATTTCGTCCGATTAAAAAAACAACATGAGATTTTGGGGCTCGGTTTTAACTGCCTAACGAGAAAATAATTTTGGGTTGACCCAGATGTCTATTGAAATACACAAAATTATTATTTAAATTTGTAAAGAAATGAACAGATTTACATACTTATGGAAAGCGAATAAAAAAAGCTAATATGACTTCATAAATCGACCTACAACTCCCCTGACTCTAGCTCTAGCAAATTTAGCCGAGTTGGGAAGGGTCAAAAGTAATTGTATATGACATTGTCTAGATTATAGTATTTATTATAAAAAAAAGTGTTAGTGTGTAAGAAGTCATCTTACACAAGGACGTATACAAGTATAGTCCATTAAATTCCATTTCAGCGGAGATTGATATTGAAATGAACCTGTCATGAAACTCGCTTGGCCGAGGTTCATCAAATTTAAGTTAAATGTAAGCGTACGTCTAAATTTCAAAAAAACTAGCTATATAGAGGACTAGAAATATTCAATAAACTACCAGAAGAATATAAAAAAATAAAAAATATATTTATTTTCAAAAAGCCATCAAAACATATTTAATTAAAAAAATCTGTATGAATTCAAAGACCTATAATTGAAAGGAAGAAATGTTATGTGGCAGTTATTCTTCATACTAATTCTAAAATAGTATATTTAAGCATAATTATAAAACTTCTATTTACAATTTATTTATACATATATATTTTTTTTATGTGTTGTATTTTTAGCTATGTAATACGAGTACGAGTAGTATAAATGTAGAACACTCTAGGCAAGATGTATCTATATATTGCATTATGTCAATGTTTGTGAAAAAATTGAAAATTGTCGTTCCTACACATTAAGTTGTTCTTGGAAATAAACTTTTACTTTACTTTACTATACAATACTAAGATATAGTTGCAGGTGTTGAGTCAGTGAAACATTCTATATATTCAAGGCTACGATTTGTATAGATCTCAATAAGAGCTTTACAGTAATAATTTACATGTAAAATATAAAACGGAGTAAAATAAATATTAAAACGTTCAGCAGTTTTCACAAAGATAATTTCCTACAGGACCCTTTATTTTTTGACAGTTCCAAAGAGTTGCATATTTATTCTAATGCGTAGATATGAACATAAATATAATTCTTCTAATGCCAAACATAAAACATTAAATTCTTTCCAGAAGCCATATCGTCACAATATTCGTCCAATATTTGCTTTTTATTACACCTTTGTGAGATCAGAGTGAATTATTTATTTGTTTGATGTTCGCATGGGGGCGAATTTTTAACTTTTTATTTTTCCTGATTTTTCAGTTTATTTTGTTTGTTTTTTATTGTTATTGTTTTTGGTTTTTAAAGTTGTTTTTTTCTTTTAGTAATATAATTTTTTGCTTGTATGTTACGAGCTGTAATGTGTGTATAGGGAAACCTGTTAAATAAATAAACAAAACTTGTTGATAAAACAATTTCCAGTTTAGTAAATTACCTGATTCAATATTAAAAAAACTATATAATCAAATATAAATGCACATGCACATAAAAAACATGGTACAAATTATATTCATACACAGTTAGGGATAGAAAAAGACAAAACTAAAAAAAAAACTTTTTTTTATATTTCGCTTAACAATAAACACAATAAAAGAAATTGAAATATTTAAATTATTTTTTTATGATTAAAAATCGTATAATTCGTTTATATTATTTAATGTCTATGTATGTTCTTATTATATATTTTACTCAATCTAGTGTGTTGTATATAGTTGGCGAAATGATATGTAAATAGATATAACAGTATTCAGTATATTTATTTCAAAACAACAGGACCGGACAAGCCATTTTGTTTAATAAGAGGATGGGTATATATATTTAATTAATATATCATATATTATAAAACACTAAATAATAAATAAATACAAAACTTAACCTAGCTGAACCATGCCCAAAATGAGGTAGAATTTATTTATTATGTTTTTAATTTCCAGTGCTGTTTTAATAACAATGAATATTTATAGTATTGGTTAAAATATAAGTATAAATATTAACATATCGATTTATTAAATCTCACCGGTACATATTTTATTATTTTTTAGTTCCTCTATTTTGTGTGATGGCGCACACTACCTATAAGATATACATTATATTTATATAAACAGTTAGTTTAATAGTTATCCACTACGCAAACTTTCGCTCTTAAATTACCTAAAGTACCTTTGAAAACACGCTCCCAAAGTTTGAAAAAACTTTCAGAGTTCAACATTGCAACGCTCGAAAACTAACAACTGCAACCTCTGCACTTTGGAGTACGCGATTACAACATGTTATTCACTACAGACAGTCCCTGATTGAAAAATATGTGGTGTACAAATGTCACATAAATAGTTCCGCATATTTGCTTAAATTTATATTTATTTATTTATCTAAGATTACAACGCATTTTGACAATATTAGTATAGCAATTAAGAATAATGGAACAGTAAATTCGTAAAACAAATCTGTACGTTCCGTCCTGTTCAAGTTTTTAATATTACGCGATATGCACAGGTTACTTTTTTCGTTTTCAAGAAGTTTATTTAAGAAATTTTGTATTAGTAACTTTTTAAAATAATAAGTACATAGAAAAAATACCATAATAAATGTATAAAAATTTAAATGATATTATTCTTTAATATATGTACTTTGTTGCATTCGCCGGAGATACACTGGGTCCATAGACTGGCGATAAAATAAAAGATACACTGATAAATCGTACACCTAACAAAATTTTCTTGTAACTTGTGCCAAACGTACACCTTACAATGCTGTTTTGTTACGTCAACCAAACAATCAGTAATAAGTAGTAAACAATCGCAAAACGCCTCGCGCTTCTTGCCATTTTGTTTCTCTATCGACCTGTTCAGTAGCGCTTACAAAGCAGTTTGTTTATGTGTACCGGAGTTCAGTCGGGCGTACCAAACGTTGGCTGAGCCCACTAAGAACTTTAGTAACGGTAACCAAATAGTCTGTTAAGGTTACAAGAATCGTTCATTTGTCCTGTCTCGTATGCTAGTTGATATTAATTAAACTAAGAACAATCTTCTATATACATCTATGATCTATTTTTATATACATATATAAGTGACAATATTTATGTAATTATATAAGGGCAACTATGTATAAATGTACTGTATAGTGTTACGTTTTATATTCACGAACTTCGTCGGGAAGAAGACTTCTGTCATAAAATTTCATTACATCTTTTTGTATTTATCCGCGCTCGGTGGCGAATATGTGACCGGCGATGTAACAAGAAAAGTGTTCACTCGCCACACGCGGTCGGGGAATTTTCCCCTTTTTTTTGGGAAAACGGCTATCAACCGGGGGGATAAAATGTCGTCCGCGTGTGCGTTTGGCGTCGGGAAAAAAATATCGGCGACCTCCTTTCATTAATTGGCGCCAACAACAATGGCGGCCGGGCGCAGTGGCATCGGTGCGGTCAACAAAGTGTCGAATCTTGGGACTCGGGACTTGTCAATCCATCAGTGACACCACGCTCATCGAAGGACAAAATAACACTGACAACTCGCGTTACAATTTTGGGATACGGTATTTCAAACATACAAAATAAATATTGTCAAGATAACGTGATGATTCGTATAAATTAAATGTAAAATTATACAGAATGAACTTAAAGTCAGCAGTATCCTTTTAAGGGACCTGCAATTGAACAAATAGTTTGAACAAGTAACTTTGTAAATAAAGCAAAAAATTGGTATAAAATGGCAAAAGAAAGAATCCTAAAAACATTTTAAAGTATGGTCACCTAGCAAAATACCACAAAACCTACAAATGTATTATTACACGAAAGTGAATGACGGGTAGTTTCCCGCGCGCAAATATTGTACGGACACCATTATCTTCCGCAGTCGGTGAACCACCAAACCAACTTCATCTTAATTTTGATGGCGAACAGACTGTTCCCAAAACCACTGTTCAAATATTTAATTGCGATATGTAGTAAAATAATAGAGGACTTAACAATATTTTTAATTGATTTTTTTATGAATACTTGTCGAATAAAAGTTGTTTAGATTTATGCCCAGAATGACCCATTAAAAGGATACTACTGACTTTAAGATCGCCCTATATATCTGTGGTAGCTCGCGTTACAAACAAATCGTTATACGTTTTTATTTCGTTTTATTGAAAATTTTAGGGAATGTTATCACAATCAGTAATCAGCAATTTATTGGAGTAAAGTAGAATTTGACTTAAAGGGATATAGTCGTCATTAGAAAGTCAAAGTGATATACTTTAAAAACAGAGACATTTGCCGGAGGAGATGTCCAAGACCCTCGATTCGCCGACAGTCAATATTTTAACGGAATACAGGGACAGTAATGCATGAATGGACCCGAGGTCCACAGAATACACTACCACGAGGCCAATGATAAATAAACTACCTTACGAATGTCCTGATAATACGTCACAAATACAATCACAAGGTACGATTATTTACGCATTTTCGTCGTCCACCATATCTGCTCAAAGTTAACATTAATCTCATGTGCTTGAACTATTGAACAATTTGTTTATTATTTATTTATTTTTGTTTATTATATATTTTATTTGTTATATTCACTTTTGTTTTTGTTTTATAACTAGATAAAGACTTCTGTCAGTTTTAACGTGATGCTATCCTAATAAGTCTGTATTAGCATTGAACTAAATTGTTTTGTTCCTAGTATATTCAAGTTTAAGTGCATACTTATATGAAAAGCTAAAAAGTGTAGCAGATATCAGTTTTACATGCTAAATACTAATCATTTTTTAAGGTTTAAAGTTTAACAAAATTTATGTATTTTGATAAAGTCCAACCTAACTAGTCTCACATTGCTCTTTCTAAGTCAGTTTTTTCCCAAAGGTAATTTTTAAACTTGGTCAAATCATAAAAAGCTCCCAATCGTGAATTTTTGTAAATGCAATCACAATAACATTGTAACGCTTACATTCGGTTCGATACAGTTTAACCTTTCAAAGCTCTGTAGTTGTAAGTCAAGGCTGTGAGTTATTTTGTAATTGTAATTTTCTACACATCATAAGGTTCTGTAAATGATTTCATGAACATTTCCAGCTACTCAATAAAGTTGTTAGACATTTTTACACTACCACTTTAGGTACATATTAGATATTTTACACTACCACATTACATATTAGATATTTTTACGCTACCACTTTAGGTACATATTAGATATTTTACACTACCACAATACATATTAGATATTTTTACACTACCGAAGATAGAGTGACAAACGGACAACCCAATCTTTTCTACTTAAAGAATTGCTATGACCTAGGTTACATACAATTATTTTGAGCACTACTCGACTAAGCTAAATTTACTAGAGTCTAGAAAGATGGTGGCGATGAAGTGTTAAAAAAATTATGACTATGTGCGGATTCGAACCAGCAACCTCTGTGTCACCACAGTACTATATAGACTACCACGATCTCAATCTCACTATAAGTCTGAAGGGGATGCTGTTTTTTTGCCATCTTGGTCGGGAATCCTCGAGATGAACAAATAAGTATCTCGATCTCCTTGATTATTCCACTTTCTCGCAGTCGTCGTCTGCCATTCCTCTGTTCCGCGAAATTCAAATAGCATTTCCGTTCTATTACCATAGACGGCCAACAGACGAGGTACGAGAAATCGGGTCAAATTATATCGGGCGCCGCGTGCCACCCTGTACAGTCGGACAAATAAACACAGATACCCACTACCCATTCCCCGCGACGAAAGTTGATACAATCAACTATAGACACTTGATTTTGTAACGGATCCTTTGGGGTGCGAGGGACCGTCGTTTATTTATTTATTGGAAATAAAGTATTAAAACTATTAAATAGTACAATATAACTATGTAACATATAAGTATTATTAAATAACTTAATTGAAGCGACAAGCGACCGTTACATTGTACAGATGTTTCCCGCCTCCCTAACTAGATGAATCTGTTCTAAGGGAAGCAGTTTGGTATTGTCTGCTTAATGTGCCACTTCCGTCATCTGATCGATGCTATAATAACATCTGAAAGCTAAATAAATATAATGTAAAATAAATACAGATTATCAATAAACAATAAATACCTATATATTTAATATTTTCATTACTCAAAAATAAAACCAATTTTGATATAAAAAGATAGTTGTCCGGGCAAATCCTCAGGTGGTCCCAGGTTCGCGTTCGGAGGACCGAAAAGAGTCTGGTGTCCGGACGCCTTTCCCCTTGATTTGTGCCGCCTATAGCCGATCTGTTTACACAGACAGGCTGACACCGTCGTTTGTGATTACAACGGCCGGCAAATCTCTTTATCGTATTTACTCGTAGGGGTTATCTGCCAGCAAGCGGAATCCATACAGCCCTCGCTGTGTTGCTGGCTTTGGCAGGCCCCTGAATCTTTTCTAATTTCTAGATTAGACAATTAATGGTAGGTCGTTCAGCTCAGCTGCGTTGATTAGTTAGCAAATGAAAAATAATATTTGATTTGGAAACAATGCGATTTTATTCACTAAAAAACACAGAACCCGAACTTGAGGTCGTAAATCTCAGTTGGGGTATTAGCAAAAATATAGTGGATCAGTTTATGCGCAGGACAATGTTATTTAAATTTTTAAAGTCTTACAACAATAAAGTTCACAAAAAATAATACAAAAATAATCACAATGAGTCTTACTAGGTTAGGCCTGATTTCAGTAACAGATATAGGTATACACGGTGCAAGGCTTACCAAATTAATACACTTCACTGGATACTATTTACTGTACTGTACACTTGACTTTTAGCTAAAAACTCTTGCAAAAATTTACTATAATTACGCTGATAACAGATCTAGCGTGATACTGAAGTTTATATCAGATAAACTTATTTAGTTTCTAACGAATATCAAACTACTATCCGGAGCTTATTTTAAACCTTAGTTTGAATTTTACAATTAAAATTCTACTGTTTTCGGGCAGAATCACGTTTGCCTCGAACCGGTTACGAAAACACACTGACTTTAGGGTCGCAGGACCCCTTTTTATATGGGTTAGATTTTACCTACCTAAAAACGGCTCAAGCTTCTACTGGTTTTGAGTAGGTGGTGATAGTTGTGCCGTTTTCAAATTTAATTCTTATTTTTTAAAACTAACGAATTTGTTTACTAAATAATTTAACAATAATTACAGTTTTAACATACAAAACTATACTATAGACTAACCTTATTGTCTATTTACAAATTTATAATATTTCATTGATTTTCTGAAATACCTAAACTGTCTAAGTGTTTTGCCTAGTTAACAAAATAATTTTCGAAAAAAATACATATTCACTTATGTTTTTATCTTAAATTATACATTTATCAAAACAATAGCACTATATATGTTTATCTGCAATCCTTATTGCTTAATCGTGCATAAACAATATTTATCTGTTTTGCATAGCATTTAAATAATTACTTAAACGTTAATTTGTAGGTATCAATGAATAAGCTGGCCGTCATCGCTCGACTAATTACCTTTTAATACGGGCGTCGCTTATTCACCTATTGACCTACAATCAATTTAAAATACATTTTTTTTTTTTTTTAAAACAATTACATATATCTTATTTTATGCAGGCAAATAAACTCTTATGAGAAACAGGTAAATTTAAGGCACTTTTCGAAATAGAAAGTTTTTAGAAAGGGTCCGCACCGTCATTAGCGACTTCTTGGTTTGTCATGCAATGCCGCAATAAATTCCACTTAGTTAGTTCATAATCCTCGCTCTGTGTTACTTACTAGAAGGACTTCGATTGACTATGGCTTAAGCCAGGATTAGTTATATTTTTCTGGCTAGGCGCGCCTTTGGAATTTCTTAGGTGCATTTGCCAAATACCGTTTTGTTTCGTTTAGCGAAGTTACCTACTCGAAATTACCGCGACAATAGTTATTATACACAAATATATAGAACTAAGTTTATACTAAATAATGTAATGTATTAACTGTAACTATTTGCAAAATTTCGACCATTTTCTATAAGCCAAATATTGAGCAATTTCTCTAATACCTTTTTATTAACAGTTGACGTTTTATTATTTCAAGATAGTTGCAGTCTAAAGAAAAGCTATACATATGCTAAACATATGTTATACGAAGACTATAAATTTTATTCAATGTTCGAAATAAAATATGGAAAATATTAATTTGAAATTATACGTTTAGTTATTATTTATTAAATATCAAGGGAGTTAAAAAATATAAATGGTTAGCCCGTAAATGAAACCGATTAAAGCCAAATCTTTAAATTACTCGGATAAAACTTTGTCTCCTGTAACTTTAAAAGCTGAAAAACTTTAAAGGTACCAACAACATGATTATAAGGTTCTAAGGAGATTTTAATTAATGCTTTTTGAATGCGCGATAACTTGGTAATGACAGGCTAAATCCGCCGGAGAAATTAGGACGGTCGCAAATATACGCAATTATTATAAACCTAATTTTAAATTAAAACAGTTGCAACACATTTTAGGAACTTCCACTAGAACTAGTTCAAATATTTAGATATTTTTTATGCATGCAAAGTCATGTGTTTAAGCGCTTTCGCAGATTCGACAGTCAAGAGGACTTGACTAATTCCAGTCTACTTTACTATTCAAATAAATTTTAACTCACTACTCAAGGAAATTTTAAGTAGGATTTTAACTACTTAAAATTTCCAGCAAGGTCCTCGGTTAGTGAACAGCTTAAGACACACTTTTATATTGAACGAAAAGACCATTCCTATAATTTAAAACGAAAGAAACCATTCAATAAAATGAAGGAAAGTTTCAAGAGAAATAATGTCGGGTTTTACAAGCTGTTGTAACCTACGACATTTGTATGTCGGTTAAGGTCAACTCTCGCAAGCTGAATTAGAACCACTCCCTCTTATCGTACGGAGTTGAAATTTGACACGTTGGCTTAACTCCGATGACAATGCATTTTTATGGTAAGCATGACCTAATTCTATACCCAGGAATGGCTCCAGACGAAGGAAATCTTCAACGGCCAACACCACAAACACAAAATTTTGTATACGCACTCAAGCACTTCAACAAAAGCTTGTTTTTAAAAATATTTTTCCTTTTAATTTCAAAGTCAGTTTTGTTTATTTTTCTGTACCTGATACACGCAACCACACTCACTTTTTTTGAAATTCAATATTTTGGCAATATCGGTAGAATTAATGGTTAGATTAATGTGGCACAGCAACGCATACATAATTTTAGTTTATATTATTTTTTTTATAAACATTTCATGAGAATTTCCAGCTATTCCATAAAGTAGTTAGATATTTGCTTTACCATATTACATATAAGATATTTTTACACTATCAAAGAGACAAACGGACCGTTTTTTTTTAAGAATTGCTATAACCTAGGTCATATACAATTATTTTTAGCTCCTACTCAACTAAGCCAAATGTGCCTGAGGATAGAGTCAGGGAAGATATTCGTAATGAAGTGCTAAAAATGGTATGACCATGTGCAGATTCGAACCCGAGACCTTTGGGTCATTAGACCAACGACTTAACCACTACAAAAAAAAAAGAACCATACATGGCAAACACGATCCTAATATTGCTCATTATGCATCAAATTAGTTATTTTTTCACACACTAATAACTAACCCACATTAGGACACAGGTGCTTCGAAAGATTTCACTTTATCAGACAATGATTATAATGGCTGTACATTTAATAATTTATTTACTGATGAGAGAGTTAAATTCGAAATATTTGTGAAATATTCGAATTGAAATATTCGAATTGAAAATTGAAATATTCGAATAATTTGTGAAGCCTGTATTATATCCGATATTATATCGACTTCATACTGACCTATCGATTGGACAGGTTCGTACGTATAGGCCGTACATGACTCAATCTCATTTAGTAACTTTCAGAAATATTATTTATTTATTTATAGTATGGCAAAGATAGTATAAAATGGTGGCGATGGTAGTAAGATAGTATGGTGTTTTAGGTAAGTTATAATTTAATGATTTTTTTTGTACATTTATAAAATTGTCAAAGTAATAATAAAATTATAGAAGTTAAAAATAACTAGGAAGCCGCACTCGTAAAGGCGAAGCCTATGCTACTTCAAAATGCAAACTTCAAATAAATAATTATTTTTCTAAAATATAACATGGGATTTCCCGTTAGAGAAAATATTTTTGAACGTAACTTTTTTATTATTTCGAAGGTTGAAATTCTGGCTACGTGAAGACATTATTTTTCATATAGATTGGATTAAAACTTCAAAGTTCTACAATTACAAACATTTCGCTATTGGAATCGATCAATGGTGCTCTTATTCAACGTTTAAGAAAAATCAGTAATCGCGACTATAGGCTAATATCCAGAGATTATATCCAATCGATAGCATTTGGTGTTAGATTAAATCCTCTGCAGGTACTTTAAAGCGTCGAAGTGGGCAATCACTGATGATAAGACGAACTGTGTGGTTGGCGTGTCCACAATCGCATTCGAGGCTTTCTGTCATCTTTCATTTTAAAGACATGTACATTTTCCGTGGCCTGTTCTTAGGTTGGTTTCTTTTAGAGCATTCATTTCCCATGTGTCAGCCACGTTAAAATTGTCTAATGTAAGCTGTTGTCCAATCTTCCAAGATGGTTTACGTGAGATAAATATTTGAGTTCTTGACTTTTTTATGTCATTGTGTATAAACCGGGTTAGGATTCAAATTCAAAATTTATGTTAAATAAAATAAGGTATCGGCAACATAATGTTCAGTTTTACACTAAATATTTAAATAAAATATATTATGCGAATATAATAAATCGAGTACCTGGATACCAGTCATGTTTGCCGATTTGATAAGGTCTGTTTTAAGGATTATCTTAAACTTTTCTCTATGTTTGAATAGAGCTTGGAAACGATGTATTATTATGGTATTACAATAACGAAGAACTCATTTAGGTATTATAATAACACAATACACTTTTGTTTGTTTCTCGAGTGATTTGACTTTTTATTTATTTATTTATTTAACAGGTTTCCCCATGTATGAATCTACAGCCATTTTGGCAAACAAACGAAATAGTGTATATCTCTTTCTAAAGACCTGACATTCTTATGATCACACAGGATGCCCTGAAATAGAGAAAGCTTTAAAATTGTGTGCAAGTTAACAATAAATATAAATGGCAATTGATGCCCAGCGCTATCAATCAAATGGAGAACCATCCGATTCTGTTAATTGATGCCCAGCGCTATCAATCAAATCGAGGAATATCCGATACTATCAATTGATGCCCAACGCTATCAATTCAATTAATGCCCAGCATTTCAATCAAATCGAGAACCATCCGATTCTATCATTTGATACCCAACGCTATCAATCAAATAGAGAAACATCCGATTCTGTCAATTGAGGCCCAACGCTATTAATCAAATCGAGAACCATCCGATTCTATCATTTGATACCCAGCACTTTCAATCAAATGGAGACCCATCCGATTCTGTCAATTGATGCCCAGCGCTATTAATCAAATAGAGAACCATCCGATTCTGTTAATTGATGCCCAGCGCGCTATCAATCAAATAGAGAAACATCCGATTCTGTCAATTGAGGCCCAATGCTATTAATCAAATCGAGAACCATCCGATTCTATCATTTGATACCCAGCACTTTCAATCAAATGGAGACCCATCCGATTCTGTCAATTGATGCCCAGCGCTATTAATCAAATAGAGAACCATCCGATTCTGTTAATTGATGCCCAGCGCGCTATCAATCAAATGGAGAACCATCCGATTCTGTCAATTGATGCCCAGCGCTATTAATCAAATAGAGAACCATCCGATTCTGTTAATTGATGCCCAGCGCGCTATCAATCAAATGGAGACCCATCCGATTCTGTCAATTGATGCCCAGCGCTATTAATCAAATAGAGAACCATCCGATTCTGTTAATTGATGCCCAGCGCGCTATCAATCAAATGGAGAACCATCCGATTCTGTCAATTGATGCCCAACGCTATGAATCAATCGTGTTAAAGTTTTATTGCCTTATTTTTTAAATCATTTTTATTTATTGTGTTATTTGATATATTAGTTATTTAAGGTAAATAAATTTATTACCGTCGAGAGTAGTCAAATGTAGTAGTCATCGATCGCATCCGAAAACAAACTGAACTGGAAGATCGGATGCTTTGTCAACATCTCCCACAGACTCGTTTACTCTCCCACGGAATGAGCGAAAAAAATCTAAAGCCCTGTCAAGCAAAATGAATTCCAGTCGGAATAAAAAATTATGTATGCGCTAAGCTTCATCATTCCTGTTCCTCCCTACCCTACAAAGGATCCAATTTCCGAGAAGACAATTTACCCTGAAAGTGTTGACAGTCTGAGAGTTAACAGAATTAATGCGCTCCAATCGCCGCGTCTCGCTCTGGCCCGTTCCGAAAAGCAGATGTAACTGAGGCAGGTACATTTTCTATCAATTTGTAGAAAAATGGAAAAGTATGCCTACTTAATTTAGCATTTATGCTAAAATTATATTTCCAATGTATGCTTTAATACAGGTTGATGACCAATAATTAAAAAACAGTAAAATAAAATAAGAAAATATACAGGTGTCCCAAGATCATTCGCGTAAATTTAAGGGGGTAAGACACACTTTTATATTGAACGAAAAGACCATTCCTATAATTTAAAACGAAAGAAACCATTCAATAAAATGAAGGAAAGTTTCAAGAGAAATAATGTCGGGTTTTACAAGCTGTTGTAACCTACGACATTTGTATGTCGGTTAAGGTCAACTCTCGCAAGCTGAATTAGAACCACTCCCTCTTATCCTACGGAGTTGAAATTCGACATGTTGGTTCAGTTCCGATGATAATGCATTTTTGTGGTAAGCATGAGCTGATTCGCCACCCAGGAATGGCTCCAGATGGAGGAACTCCTCAACGCTCAACAGCACAGACACGAAATTTTGTACACGCATTCAAGCATTTATGTTTTTAAAAATGTATTTTTACTATTAATTTATTATATCTAAATAACTGGTAGGAATGAAGTTTGAATTTTCAATATAGGCGCCTTTTGAGAGAGATACTTAAGGTATCAGTATATTAATACGTGAAGGGAAAACTTTGTCCCCCATTTAAGCAAAATGCGCGTACGGAGGAGTTTGAAATTTGGCATAGTTAAAGTTTATATGGAGAAGGAGTGCAGAAAGCTAAAATTTATCTATATATAATATGTGTTACAAATACATTAAATTAAATTAAATAAAACATGCTACTGACAGCCGATTGACAGAATGAATTTTGTGTGATTTCAAATGTTTGGCCATCTTATACCTTTATGAATACCTTTGTGAATACAGTCTCATTTTTACATAAAAAAAAAAAAACTAACAATGCATTATATAAAAAAAAAATGCAAATACCAGCTTCACTTGTTTTTTTTTTAACTGTTATTGACATTAAATTTTATATTTCATGAGTATTGCAGGGAATTAACACAAACAACATACGCTAACGACGTATTTGTCCAACTCGCTACTTCGACGACTTGAATTAATGTCTATAATAATTTAAATGGACGACCGAAATTAGCATTTGTCTGTCGATTTAAAATAAAAACATTTTTTTTTTTAACTTTTAACGCTAACACTAAATGACGTTTATTTTGTAGCATAGTCTATAAAAATATTCCTGCTTGCCACGATAGGGTTAGGGTAGGTTAGTTTAGGTTCAAAGAAAAATCGAATTAAACATGATTTGTAAAGACTACATACCAAAAGGTAAGCTTTACGTGATTATGTTAAACCGTCATTATCATACGTCGCAAGCTGATCGTCCACCCGCAGCGCGTAGGTCAAGTCTACGAGATATCGACAACGTTTTCATGTGGGGCAAACGCGAATATGAGTGTGTAAGGTCGTAGCGTCTGTCTGAATTTTCTGAACGATCTGGTGCGCTTCTCAAACTGTCTCGTCAGTCAAGACGTGATGTTACATAGATAACAGACTGTTCCCTACGTCCGCGCTCAACCCGATATTCGTTGCACTTGTCACTTGTATGCTTACTTATAATAATATGGATTAAACATAATATGTTTATTATTATAATACATAAACGTATGTAGAGAAGCTAAAAACCGAATCATTTATGCTAGATTTATTTTATTTTATTTTTTTTTTCAATCGTATTTTCATTGAAATATCGATGTCGTTTATATTATCACATTAAAAGATCACACACACATACAAACATACTTACTTATAAAATAAGTTAAGTAAAGTAAGCAACCGTTGATTTTTTTTTTTAATTACAGCTTCATAATATATAAATTAGAAAAACAAACTTTTCTGTGTTTTACACTTTCAATCACTATTTTTCTTAAGGATCGAATGTCTTTATAAGAGAGAAATTCAACTAAAAATTAACTATTACATTTTGTAATTTATTTTTTTTTTCAGAAATAGAATTGAATTTAAAAAAAATGCTTTTGCGACGTTGAAGGCATAAGTTCAAGGTATGTAAACATATTTTTTTTTATAATAAAATATCTAATGGTTACCAAATGCCAGCAAAAGAAAAAAGGGTCTCAATGAATAGAAATTAATATGTATCCTTTGGCCTCGCCTTAAGGTGTCGTCTGTAATGCAATATACTTTGTGTATACAATATGAGTTGTGACGTAGATCGAATCCCCCATCAGAATACAGATTTTGTCCTTGTAGTTAATTTTACAGACAATTTGCGCGCAATCGGGCGTTGCTATAAAATAAATTGTCTCCGTTATACTTTATACTGAGAATCACTTTTCATAATATTCACATGAACCTTAGAATATGGTTTGGGTATTGCTATAATTTAGGAGCTAGCGCTGGTGATTTCGTTTGATTTAGTGGGCAGTAAAAATAAATTGTTTAATACAACATTTTCACACACCCTCTCACACCCATCTCACTATAAATGTGTTCTATTTAATGTAATACACTTTTTTAAATCACTCACTTCACTTTCTTCTAGTTTATTTTAATTAAGGGTAAACAGGTCACTTTTCAATAAATTTACTTTTTGGAATTTAATATTTATTTTTAAACATTACAATAACAATAAAATTAACTAAAAACCACCAAATTAGGAGATTATTTACATGATTAATGACACATTATATTTTAAGAGTATTTAAATACGAAAATTTCATATTGGCACTTTTTTCTAATAATTAGCACATCAATTTCTGTATATTTTTAACAGATACCTAAATTACCTTAGTACCTACCCGAATAAAATGTTATAAAATATTTAAACAACTTAAAAGCTGGCTCTAAAATATCATAACATAAATAATCACTTTCAAATCGATACAAAGTATTCAAGGGCACAAAATCCGTGGTTCGAAGTAATCGATTTGATGAATACTATAACGGTATTATGATTTATACTCATTCGGTGGATGTGTTTATTTGTTTTATTTTATACATATAAGTTGGTACCAATGGTTGTATTGTTTTCATTTTTCATTATCAACACCGTCCGTGTATGTTTTTATTTGAAATTTTATTTCCCTGTTAAAAGCAAATAAATATATAATCCTTACGATCACACCTTTTATTTGGTTAATAGTAGTAAACTACACATAAAATTAATTATTTGAAAGTTTATTCCTAACATCGAAACCACTTTTATTAGGTTTAAAATATTTCAATATGTTGCCTGCAAATCTAAAGGGAATTGATGATTGCAATACATTCAAAAGGGATCTAAAATTGTTGATCAAACTATTTATACTTTGAATGAATTCAAATAATTCTCTAGTTTGTCTTTTATTTTATTTATTTTTCATCAGTTTAATGTTTTGTTTGTATTTTTAATTATCGCTTGCTCTATGGTTTACTTTTTTAAGAATATTTATTGTTGTTGATGATTTGATATATTTTTTTAATAATCTTTTTAATTTTGTATTGTCATTCCTGCATACGTTTTGTGTTAATGGAAATAAATATTTGAATTTATATTTGAAACCACAAAAATTGTAAGTAGAAGATAAGATTCTACGAACTTAGCGAAGAGTCCCCTGAAAGGAATGAAATATCTCTCAAAAGGGTCGTCCGTGAGAGGCGAGTGCCTTCGTAATAAGGTTTTGTGCGTCCTCCGGACATTAATATAAGCACTACACATTTTTATTAAGGCTCCTTATCTCGTTTTATTGTGTCGCGCTGCGAGGAGATTTCATATCTTTCGTAAATAACACTTTATTGCCTTCTGCAACAAACGCCGTGCGAGTCGTTATGGTATAACTACCGTCCGTTATGTGGCGCGACCTCGCACGACCACAGCGGTCTCGTGAGTGCGAATCGCCTGTGAAACTTAAAAAGCGGGTATCTGTGTGCCACGATACGTCCGCAATGTTGCCAAGAGATCGTCTTATTGTCTATAACTGTATTTATTTATTCTGGTTACACAACAGAAATTGTACACATTACAGGTAATGTCGTAAAGAGAATATAAATTGAAGTATACAATCCTCAAATTAGGGACTAATAATTATAGTTAGAGTTCACCTGGGTTCCACTGACGACATCATCAGACGCCCGGTTCGAAGTCCGTCGACCGAAAGTAACGCCGTTCGCCGTCACATCTGGAGTCTTAATTTTATATCGAATATTATTTTTTTGAGGTCGTGGTAGTCTAGTGGTTAAGGCGTTGGACTACTGACCCAAAGGTCGCGGCTTCGAATCCGCGCATGGCATACCATTTTTAACGCTGCATATCTCTCCTGACTCTAACACAGGCTAATTTGGCCTAGTTGATTTGGGTTCATAATAATTGTATATGACCTAGGTCATAGCAATTATTCAAAAATTAATAAGTGTTGCCTAAAAATAAAAATAATGTACAACAAACAAAAATTAAAATTTCCAAAAGAATATTTTTATAATTTTTAAAAATCCATATAAAACTAGGATTTAAAACGTTTAGGTTAGGTTATTTGTGCAATATGAAATCTTTAAACAAATGTACAGATATATGCAAAACCTAATTGTGTTAAGCGTTGTAAGGTTATGTTATGTATGTGATGGGATTTGTGCCCGCACCCATATAAATATGGCCGCCTGAGCGAATGCCATACTTACAAACATTTCGTTTGTAATCCCCCTAGCTCACATATAATATGCACCTATTTAGGTTAGTACGAAAGGAGAAGTTGATCTAGACAATGTTTACGCAACCCTGGACTACCATACAGTGGTAGGTTAAGCTCTTCGCGAGAAATTCATAAGGTGCCCCGATTTTGAGGGTTTGACTAACACACTCAGCGCCGATGACAGGATATCACGGATGCCGTGGGCGGATAAACACGTCATCAGCTTAATACATTTCTAATAATATTTAAAATCCCGACATGTAGCGCATACCTGAATTCATGAAAGGCGTAGACTAATCTGTTTTTTTTTTATTTTAATTCAAGTTCACATCGAACGCTGGTCAAATAATAGACAAAAATATTTAAGTAAATAAAAAATGAAACATAGTAATAATAAATGAAACATTGACAGTTCGATTAAAAATATGGCAGCGCGGCTTTTGGAAAACTCGCGAGTGTATTATTTATTACCAGTGTTCAGTGTCACATTATAATTATTATAAATTGAAATATTAGGTCCTTGTTATTTTATACTAACACATACATAGGTTATGGTTAAATAATTTACTGCTACAAAATAATGTATTGTAATTGGTATTATATGAAGGGATGTCACAGCCATTTTGTTTTTTTTTTGTAATTTTTTTTTTTAAATATATTAAATAATATGTTAGAAATCACGTAATCACGTGACTGTTTTAAATTCGCATTATGCTTAAATAATATATGTGTTAAACTTCGGCTAGTTACCGAGTTATATAAAAATTGAGAGTTGTGTAAAAAAAAATATAATTGACCGCCAACGGCCGTTCAAGGGTTGACGCCACGCAATCCCTTGAAGAGAGCACGCCAAACTTCACGTTTGCCCATAAACGATCCCGGGGGATTATTCCCGGAGATTTGGTCTTTCATCCGACCTCTTAAGCCGAATAGAGCGACCATTGTGACGCCTGTGACGGGACTCTTAAGAGATTGAAGGCGAAGTTTCTGGGCAGCCCATCGGGGAGGGTGCTCCCTAAGATTTCTATACAAAATACATAACATCTTCCGGGTTGACTTTAATAGGTATTTCGCGTGCTTTTTATAACCATGTAAGTTCTAATATATACAGAGAGATATCAAAATGAATTGCCATGTAAGTATTTATACCACAAACTAGTGACGTGATGGCCGTACAGTAAACAAATATGGTCAAAATGTTTCGTGATTTGCCCAGAACTATACCTCAAGTTTCTAAGTCCATTGCGAGTGGGGTACACTCCGCTCCGTACGTAAAACGAAGCTCAGTACCGGGTGGAATATCCTACGCGGGGGCTGCCACCATTTTTTTTAGTTTAAATTATAATTACCAGATAATATCTACAAAACTATAAAAAAAAAAAATGGGTCTCATCGGACCAGACGTTGGAAGTTAAACTTCTTTAGCCATTCGCACACACCCACTCACACACACAGCCACATAGGATATATAAATGAAATATAAGACATTTTTCTCTATTATTCTATATATTATAATAAGTCACTTCATTATTATAAATACTATACACCTATACATTATCAATAACATCTTCTATAATCATTTTTTCATTTTGGTTATTTTGTGGGTGTTCATTAGAAATCCTACTGTATTCCAAGAAAGACACAATCGGTTTATGATAACTAAAGTAACTAACAAATATTCGAGATTCAAACTTCTAAATATATCTACTAAATACAGCAGATCTACGATTTTACTCCTCGACCAACATCCCATCGTAAATGAGTACAACGGGCGCAATGAAGTGTAACTTCAAAAAAATTGTTTTTTATATTTAATATTATATTGAGATAGCTTTTGTAAATAAAACTCCAATTATTTACAGCCAAATGCATCAAAAATGAAAAAAAAATCGACGATTAGGTATGCCTTTCATGAATTCAGGTCTGCGCGATATGCCACGCTTTTTAATATAAATAGGAAATGACAAGATATCTCGTCATCGGCGCTGAGTGTGTTAAGTATTCGGGGCGGCAGTAAGTGACCCGAGTTTATTCTTCTCTCATTGTAATCGCTAATGGGGTAGAGAGAGACAAACATCACCGTAACGCACAGAGATGCCCTGTATTTTGATTTCATTTCCCATTACCTACTGTATAAACAAGATTGGCTGTGACACCTGCAGCTACCATTTAATATCAACAGCTTCTATACATTGTTTAGTAGTAGTTAATTATTTAACTAGAACCTGACGTCATACCGCTAGACCCTACAGGTGCTATTAAAGGCATCTTCTCCCCAGACTACAAGCGCCTGTCTGTGGTTTCAACTTGTGATTGTATGATGCCATTTTTTCAATTCAAATATTAACTTCTCCCAAATTATTGACCTTACAATAATTGACCCAACATTAATACTATACGAATGCACCACGGACAAAATTCCTCTTTTAGTTTCGTAATAAATCAGTTTTTATATTATTATATATTAACTAATACATACCGTGAAAAAGGTACTATAACGAGGGACTAAACGGAGGTAAGAATAGATTTATTTTCGGCGCACAGGTCCCGATGCAGCCGAACGCCTACTGAAAAGGGGGACAACGCGCCGCCCGCCCCCACGATGGGAAAGTGAAAGAAACGAACTGAACAAGGTGTCTTGGGGGGAGGGGGCACGTCTGGAGACATAGTTTTTGATAAAATCAACCTAAAGGATTAGGATAAGGTGAGGATCAATATATTTAATACGCGAAGAGAAACCTTTGGATCCCTTTTTAAGCATATCGCGCGCACGGATGAGTGTGTGATTTGGCATAGTTAAAGTTTATATGGAGAAAGCTAAAATGTATCTAAAATATAAAACATTCATACTACTGACAGCTAATTGACGACCGAATGAGTTTCGAGCTGTGAATTTTGTGTGATTTCAAATGTTCCACTTTCAATAGTCTATCTATGTCAAAGTAATAATGTCAAGCAAAAATACAACATACAACTGACTTAATACAACAAAATTAAATAAATATATGTAATGACTATAGAGGTAACCTCATAAAAGGTATATAAGAAACTTAAAAGTTTAATGAATGATCAAATTTTGACCACTGGCTCGACCACTATATTGATATGATCATGATTTGACATAGTACATTTTTTTAAAAATTCCAACATCTCCTTTGCTTCTAAAATTTATTTATTATTTATTTATCGATTTTTGTTTTTACATATTTCTTAGATGATGAATAACATAGCCATACCTAACTGGACATTACCCGTAATAAGGTAGGTAAGGTAAGGTAAGGTAAGGTAGGTGTTTAATAATTATTTATTAGGTTGATTAAATGCAATTGCACTGAGCTTTATTGAAAATGTAGATAAAATAAAAACTATGAAAACTAACATTGCCATACATACATGTAATACGAATACATAAAAGTATACATATATTTTTACTAAATATATAATAAGCTAATATAATTGTTTCATCGTAATCACAAATCCATTATTTTTATATTTTTTGTTAAAATATCATACTTTCCTCATTTCATCTAATTAGATGGTTACATAATATTTGACAATATTTTACACTAAAGAGGATAGGTGAGAGTTAAAAATGCATTTTTATAAAACTCAGCGCTGGGTTTAATTAAACCGACATCCTGCTCTCTCAAGTACAGGACCTCTTTAGAACCTTAGAAAATATTATGCTATCCAACACTTATCAAAAAATTTAAAAAAATATTCAAAATTTTTCAATATTGTCAAAGATTGTGTCATT
Organism: Neomicropteryx cornuta; assembly: GCA_020383195.1. Lineage (NCBI taxonomy): Eukaryota > Metazoa > Arthropoda > Insecta > Lepidoptera > Micropterigidae > Neomicropteryx > Neomicropteryx cornuta. Next base: position 10,064,753 of record JAHKQU010000024.1, read on the forward strand.
TATCTTTTCAGGCGATTTGCCGTTATTAAAAAACAATCATCAAATATAAGTCTAATAAGCATATATAAATATTTAACATATATAATAAGCTGAAAAGTATAATAGTTATAATAGAGAGTATAATAAGTTCTACCGAGATCAATTAACCAATTAATTAGTGTCTTTTTATTAATTCATTTGCTATTAAGCTTTATTTACAGGATATATTTTATTTTATTATATAGCCTTGGTGTAAGAAAAGAAAAATATCTTTGGCCGAATTTAGTTTTAGTTTTAGGAACCATTTTCTGCATTGAACGCCACGTGTCGTGTCAAAATAGCTGAGCTATGTTTTTAAATCATTTTTTTATGTAATTTTATAAATAAAAACTTAAAGAATATATCATGGTTTTTGAGAAATTGTAAACTTTAGGTTGTCATAAGCGAACGAGCGAATTCCAAAGGGAATTTACAAAATTTGGGCTTGAATTACTTTCGCATTATTTTATCTAATTTCATGCTTGTAATAGGGAACATAACACCTCCTTAAGTCATACATGTGTATACATACAATATATATATATATATATATATATATATATATATATAGTAAAATAGTAAAATGTATTGTTTAAATACCGTTAATTAGATGATTTCTATGTTAAAATAGGTAAACACCTTTAGTTTAACATATATAAAAGTTTGACAGTACTGACATTTGGAAAATACGAATGCTTTTTAATATTTTAAGGATTGAAATTTTTTGCAAATAAAATATATAGCCAGAATGTTCAAAGAAAAATTAATACCGAAAGCACAGATAGTTGCATCGCTTGAGGTAATGCACGCTGGTTTAAATACAGGCCTGTATTTTATGAAAGTCTTTCACTCTCACCTACCTATCTGTGCGATATGCAATACGGTCAAACTTTCATTAAAGTAGTGAATAAATGATTTAAAAATTAAACAATAATTATGAAAAAAAGTGTGAAAATGTAACGAATATGACGTATAATGAATGAGAAGTGAATGGTTTAATGGATATTTACAAGAATAACTTACGTTCAACGTAGTTTATATGAAAATGAGTCGTCATGGCTAAAAAGAAAAGAAAAGTGTAAAATAAATGCACATTACGTGCAAATCGTTAAGATATAGTAAAATAGTAAAATGTATTGTTTAAATACCGTTAATTAGATGATTTCTATGTTAAAATAGGTAAACACCTTTAGTTTAACATATATAAAAGTTTGACAGTACTAAATATATGACTCATTCATTATACGTCATATTCGTTACATTTTCACACTTTTTTTCATAATTATTGTTTAATTTTTAAATCATTTATTCACTACTTTAATGAAAGTTTGACCGTATTGCATATCGCACAGATAGGTAGGTGAGAGTGAAAGACTTTCATAAAATACAGGCCTGTATTTAAACCAGCGTGCATTACCTCAAGCGATGCAACTATCTGTGCTTTCGGTATTAATTTTTCTTTGAACATTCTGGCTATATATTTTATTTGCAAAAAATTTCAATCCTTAAAATATTAAAAAGCATTCGTATTTTCCAAATGTCAGTACTGTCAAACTTTTATATATGTTAAACTAAAGGTGTTTACCTATTTTAATATATATATATATATATATATATATATATAGATTTGATGAAATAATATGTTTTAAGCTTTCGCCATTCGGCGTCGTTATGTATATATATATATATATATATATATATATATATATATATATATATATATATATATATATATATATATATATACAGAGTGTTCTCTCCGAAGTCCGGCCATTTATCTCAAACCCGCGCGACTGAATTTCCGGTACCGGCCGCGGCGCACCGGATATGGTCTTTAGCGGAAGTGTTCGCTGGAAAAGGTTTTCCACACCCTTTTGCGGTTTAAAAAGCGTTACGCAAAAAAAGGAACAATTACCCGCCCCACTGGAGGGTTGGAGTATTCTCACACAAAAAGATTATGAATAAAGAATGGAGCGAGAATGTTGTAAATGAATTATATGCTAGCCAGAAACCGGTCCGCCTGAGTTATTTCTTCCGCGGCGAATTTATTTACGCTGATGCAATACAGTCATAGGTAAAATATTGTGACTCTTGCGCAGCGAGAGTATGTGTACTGAATCCCTGTTTATACTGTGCCATATCAAAAATTGTTTCAAACAAAAGTTGTCGGGAAATTACAGGCCTACAATTAGCATTTTGAATGGATTTGATCATGTTCCCATTAAGGTAGCTATGATTTTTTGAATTCCGGAAAACGATTTTTTGATACCCCTAGGACCAATGGTTGGTGCTATCAAAAAGGTTTATTTAGATAAGTTTTAGGCCTTTATCTAAGGAATAATATAAAATTTAAGTGAAATCCATATCTTATATACTAAGAAAGTTATAGCAAAATATTCTCTTAAATACAGAACTTGAGCGAAATTTTATGTCCTTAAATTATGTATCAATTTGAAAGGGACTGTTGTAACATTACAGCAGTTATCGTGTCCACAAAAAAGTTATATAGATATATATATATAAACTTTTAAACTGAGGGTGGTTTTGGGTTCTAGGGGATGTGAAACGCGAAGATATATCGAAATCTCCCGGAAGTCATGACATGTTACCGATTTCAACATCTACCTAATACGGTCTAGGTTAAACTGAGATTACACGAACTTTTTTCTTTTACACTGAAGTCGTTATTTCTAATTTCCATAATATTTTATTTTTGAGTATGACGTTATTAAGAATTTGTTTCGCAATATCTATCGTGTCACTTTTGACTTGACACGCGATCTGACGTTTTGAGGTTATGCGTCAGCCAACGATATTCCGAAAGTCAACTTCAATAGTTCGAAAAAATAAAAACAAGCACGGGACGAGAATTACAGATGACAACACACTCACACATGGACCACTGAGATTGTAGCGGCGTTAAGAGCCATAACGCACTCGAATTGCATTTTATGCATGTTTTTGAGGTCTACTGCCAAGATTTTCATACCAGGCATATATAAAAAATATAATTAGATTAACTGAACATTTTTCTAGAAAACCTTTAAGCTGGGTTTTTAAATAAATAATCCTATGTTTACATAAAAAAATATTGAAATTGGTAAGTTTTATTTTTTAAAATTCTCATAAACCAAACTACATATGTGACGTAAGCCTAATTTATACATAGAAATGTCCGCAATATAATACTACAGAAAACCTTCAACTTAGATTGTTTTTAAATTGCCTTATATTTTTAATATAAATAAAAAACTATCAAATGTTTATTCTTTGATGTTGTCGACGTGGCCGATACCATTTGCAAAAGCCTAACTTCAAGGTCACCTCACGATATACTGGATCCTAATGTACTGAAATCGCTCTCAGCAGCATATTTTTACACTGACTCAAGTTTGACTTAAGGGAACAAAGGTCACCATTTGAACAACTCTGACCTACAAATTGTTGACCTAACTTAAAATGTGTAAACTCTATGATGGGCATAACGGCGCTTATAACACAAAACCGCAGCCATTTTTTATGAAATATTGATAGCATTTGCTAGTTTTTTAAAAAAAAATATAGATATTATGTTTTTTAAATCCATTTTTTTTATATAGCAAAAAAAAAACATATATTTTCTTAAAATTTAATAACTAAGCATAAATTATTATTTTAATATTTAAAAATTAAAACAAAAATCTCCAATTATAGGGAAATTTTGATATTTTATTTCTAATTTGTTATACCATATATCTCAAATCGCTTAGGTCAGTCCATCCTCCACTTAATTCTTATTATAAAACTGTATTTATTTTGTATGGGATATTTCTGGTTTCAGAATAGGGTGACTTCAAAACATGCTATTTTAAAAATATGGTGTTTTTAAAATAGCTAAGACGTTGGATGAGTTCCGAGCATCGATTCCGTGTGGCGCCGTGAAAAAAACTCGTCATCGCTTCATGCTGTCTCGCTCGCACACTCGGCCGAGTTAACCGTCCATACAACCTCAAGTTTTACCCACTCGGTCGAGGTGTATCTGAAAGTCTCCACTTTTACCTTCTATTACATTTTTTTGTATTTTGTTTAAAATAGTTAATTATGGAAATATTGGCTTCTGAAAACTCACTCCTCAATGCTGACAATCTAAATCAGAGGTTCCCAAACTTTTTTGTGTCGTAGGTCCCCCCCTGCCATGTTTTTCGGTTTTGGATTCTTACCCTTCTTACCTGATATTGATTTATTGTAAATTTCTAATTGTAGTGTAGCGTATTTGTCTAACATTCGTATTTATAGAGTGACGAATTGAACAAGTCAGTGCGCGTATGCTTGTAACAAGATGATACTGGTATATCATTATGTGCAGGTTTTTAAAAGTTCAAAATGTATTGCGACCACAAAGCGAATGCCTACATCCCGCAAATTACACAATTTTATAAACATATATAATATATTTTTTTAGTTCATAGGTACTTTTATAAATAATATATATGTATTTATATTATAAGATAGTATAATGTAAGTAAATAGGTATTATCAGTGTATGTTGAGATACACTATCGTGGACCCCAAATCTTTTTTCGCTGACGTAGACGCCTGGGGTTCGATATAGACCACTTTGGGAATCACTGATCTAAATGTTTGATATCTTAAATTTCTTTTCCCTTAGTTTATTCAGAGGTGGATAAAGTAACCTCCGGATTGGTCGAATTTATAGATTTAAATGGATTCAAGGAGGCTTAAGGGCGTCGCCATTATGAAAGCAAGTCGCGCGACCATATAATACGGGAAGCCCCGCTGGCGAAATGGTGAGCGGCAATTATGGACAAATTCCGTTTCGCCGAAACGCCGCCGCGTCCATAATGGCCCATTCGCCAAACTCGAAATGGTGGTCATTTTAATTTCGCATTATAATGAAAACGGCGCGATCCCAACAATTTATGGGCCTTTGTTGGGCGGCGAAAATGGCGCGCTTTTTTGCCCGCGAAACTTGCAAAAAGAGTCTATTACCTTGATTTAATGGACGGCTGCCTAATGTTGCGAACTCTGTGCACCTATTTAGCTATTCATTTATTATAGTGTTTAAATTGCATAAAAGGTAACTAACTTTGGACATAAAGGTCGCTCACATTTAGGGTCCTAAATCATTAGATACTCAGCGTATTTTCTAGTAAAAACGGGTTCTTAGGGAATGTTTAGTAGCAATGTGTTCCACTAGATAGCAAGCAATGTCATTTTGTTTGATTAATGTCACCTACCCGATAGCATTGATTACTATATAATCAACGCCGATAGCATTACTTAAATAGATAATATTTTAAAATTCTTTTGGAAGTTATACTTCTTTGCGCCCGTTGTACTCATTGGGATGGGATGTTGGTCGAGAAACTGCGTCACGCGTTAGGAGTAAAATCCGTAGAGTGCCTTTTTATACGTTCTCTACCAAAGGTACCCCAAGAGTCTCGGTGGGTCAGTGGTTAAACGCGCTCGTCTCCCACGCTAGTCTCCCTGGTTCGATCCCCAGCTGGGATTTTTTTTTTTCACAAATTATACGAAAGTATACGAATATTCGAACTTAATAATGATAATGTATAGGTGTATAGTATAATAATGAGGTGACTTATAATAATATATTGAATAACAGAGAAAAATGTCTTATATTTCATGTATATATCCTGTGTATGTGTGTGCGAATGGCTAAAGAAGTGTAACTTCCACGCAGACCCAATTTTTTAATAGTGTTGAAAAGCGCCTATGAATATTCCCAACTGCGAAAAATGACCTGGCCAGATTAACCCACTGGGCATTCGAACCCGGGACCTCTGGATTTAGAAGCGGGCGCTTATACCACCACACCACAAGGCTGCCTAAAATAAGAGCCATTTAAAGCTTATATAGAGGAGTTTCAATATATTTCTTGTGTCTACTATAGTTATCTTATTTGTACAAAACCGATAATTGGATTAGTTGCCCAACTTAATGATTATTACTAGGTACCAAATATTTTCGGTTGGTTGGGCCGAACGTCCAACTTGACCCAACCCTCCAACAAATCGTCGATCTTTTCCTCTTTTTTTTTATGGACTGGTATGAGCTTGAGCTTCAACCTTTTAATAGAATAACAGGCATGATTTGTTGGATACGATAAATCGTCGCCGTTGGTCCCGATAGATTATGTCGTCTGTAAGGGTTATTACTTACGATTATCTACGTTTCGTTTTTTAAATAATTCCTATGACCTAGGTCATATATAATTATTTCGAGCCCTACTCAACTAGGCCAAATGTGCCTGTACTAGAGTCAGGAGAGATGGTGGTAATGAAGCTGTGCCGACTGCCACAAGAGTCCATTTACAAATCCAGTGCCGTACGAAATCGCTTAGTAGGCGAACATTTCAAAGGAAGTCGACTATTTCTCACATTTCATATTTCAGTAATCCATTGTGCCGAAAATGCATAGATTACAGTCTACATACCGTTTGACGTCATTAGATACAAACAGTGAGTTACTCGAGAAATTCCTTTCACACGATAAGTTTTACTGACCGAAGTTAAGTGGCAACTTCAGTCTTCGTCAAGTCTTCAGCGCGATCTCATATCATCACCATCAAGGCTTCCATCAAGGGAAGGTACCTATATTCATAGATGTACCTTCGTACGATATTGAACGGGCACACAGGTGACGTCATATGTGAGAGCGAGCGATTTCGACAATAAGAACGCGTCTGTCAGCCTGCGAACGGTTATGATCGCCTTAACTTATCGCTGCAAAACCATAGTTTAACTATCTTAACTAAATCTAATAAAACTTTCTGTCACAATATAAAGAAATGACTGATAAATCTGGGTACTGAGAAGAGTCGCAAATTATCACTAGCTGTTCGACCCGGGTTGGAAGCTAGAAATTCCGATAACTTTAATATATACTATACAATCTTCCATTCCCCTGTTTCACCCTGGTAGGGTTGATTTAGTAGCCTCCTCAGGGTTCAAGCTATCTCCTTACCAAATTTCATCAAAATCGGCCTAAAGGCTTAGCCGTAATAACATGACAAACATTATAATACATAAAATGGGCATTTATAATATCTTGAACGATTATTGATTTATAACACACATAAAACACATTTGTTTTATTTATTATTACAAAGTTAACTACAGTGATTCCTAATACTTAGTTACAAAACAGAAAACTAAAAAATGGCCATTTTGAATCTCAATATGCAATATGTCGAAAATAAAAAAAGCAATTTACAAGACTCAAATTCAAAAACAACGGGATGTCAAAAAATATTGATGATATTACTTTTTCTAGATGTAATTTTTTTTTATTAAACTGTCATAGAGCAGATTATTTGCGGATTCAACTCGAAAGTACAAATTCTTTATTCTTAATTCTTTATTGAGAGAAATCAAAAGTCTTACAAACAATTGGTATTATAGATAAGTTAACATTTTTTAAAAAATATTCATAAAACTAATCAAACATTGCTACTGTTAATATAAACACTAAAAACTAAGTTAGAAACTAAACATGTATAGTTAAATTATGCTTTTAACTCTTAATCATATCAAAATGCTGGGATGGCTTGAATTCACAAATGCGAAAGTCTGTGGATTAATGATCTTGAAAGACAACTATTTTATTTTATTTATCTATTTATTTAGGAAATAAGACAGTTACTATTATAATTTTTTTCTTGTATGTTACGAATCGAAATGTGTACACGGGAAACCTGTTAAATAAATAAATACTGTATGGGTGAGAGAGTCTGCGTCATAGGGGTGTCATAAATTATGTTCAGATTTATCAATTACCTGTTATAGGGCCCTATGTGCATTTATATTCGGTAATATTAGCGACGGCGGGCGCACGCGCGCGTCCCGCCCCCGGGGCGACGCGCTGATACGCCGTCAGTCCGGAGAGAACGATCACGTAGTTTGGTCGCAGCGTCCACGCACTACGTCGGCACGCACGCAGCCCGACAACGTAGATGCGCCGACCGCGCGGGGCGAGGGGTGGGGCGGGCGCACGCGGGGTGGTTCTACGTGATCTGTGTGACGTGTGAGAAAAAAGTGACTAACGTAAAAATCTAATTTTAGGTAGTTTTTATTAGATATAAATCTACCTATTGCAATGGGTACTAAGTCTTCCGGAAATTTTCGAAATATCTTCGCGTTTCACATCGCCTAGAACCCAAAACCACCCACAGTTTAAAAGTTTATATATCTATATATCTATTTAACTATCTATATCACATAAAATTTAAGGGTTTTATCAATATCTGTTAACCCGTCTTTGAGATATGATTGGAAAACATTAGAATGAAGTAAATATCTGTTGTATAATTTATTATTTTTTGTAACCACAAAATAAGCAAAAATAAAGGTGTTTTTCACTAAAAAAAATCATATCTACTAAAATTATCGAACTCGCGAATTAATATTATGAATTTTTATAGTTCGTATACAATTATTTTTACTGATATAGCTAAGCTAAATTTGCTCGTGCAAGATTCAAGGGAGATGTTGATAATAAAACGTTAAAATCGTATGACTATGCGTATGCGTATCGTATGAGTATGCGGATTTGAACCCGCAACCGCTAGGTCAAACTACAAACTAACTTACCACTAGTTTCTCTTGAATGTAGAAGAAAAATAATAGTAGGTATCGTATTATCTTTCAAATATCTAGGCTTTTATGGAATTAATAAGTAAAATTTTATTTACCAAAAAAAGTTCAGAGCCTCAAAAAAATTCTATTTTTCTAAACATTTTATCAAAACTACAGATGCATAGTTGACTTCATGAGTATGCAAATTTAAAAGTTTTTTAAATTACATAGATTCTGTTTTTCAATATTATCCTATAACGTCACAGATTGTTTCTCTTTCTACTAGCCGTCAGATTGAATAGATCGATTTACGACCACGCGCAACGCAGACAAGAGTTCTTTCTGTAAGAGGCCCCTCTCAATCAGAACTTTCAGAAGATCGCTTTTAGTTTCAAACTTTATTTGCGTTCTGCTCTTTTCATTATCTTTAATAACTTTTCTTTTTCTTTCATCTTCACTTATTCCTCTCTAACTTCATTGCTTTCTTTCTCCCTCTTTGTTCTCCGCGGGTCAGAATTGCTACGAACAGATTGAGCGTATAGAAAATAAACAGAGGTATAATTTAAAGTAAAAAAAATATTAATACACGAAATGTTAACAATTTACATAAAATAAAACAAAACACATCGTTAAAGAAGTTAGTGGACTTCAAAAACGCAAAAAATTAACAATTATTAAATTTAAAAGTTATCGGCAGGGCCATTAGGCAAATAATCTAACTTTTACTAAAGCTCAATAGCCCCGTCATGCTTATATGAACTAGGGTTAACGTTAACACAAGGGGGGGGCGGAATGCCCCGGGCCCCCGCCTGAGGGGGGGGGGCCACAATATATAGTCTTCATTACAAATGCTTGAGTTCATAGCGAAAATGTTTTTTTTTATTTAGGCCTATCCATAAGTATAGCGATCCTTATAACATAATGAAAAGTAGTTTTTATTCAGTGTAAGGATGTTAATATGTGTTAATGATTATTTACTAATCTCATTCGAAAATACTTTTAATCAGTTTTTCTGACACAACAATTAGCTGCTATTTGTCGTAACTTATCCGGTTTATTAATATAATTGATTAAGTATTGTACGCTTAATTAATAATAATTGATTTCATTTTCATAGGTGACTGGTATATTTTTTCATTAAAATAAAAATTATGTACTCGCATACAAATTTAGGACTACGATTTCATTAGTCCTTCGAGCTATATTTTTATATATTTATCATTGGTAAAAAGACTGTGTGGGGACTACATATATATAGGGTATATAGGGAAAAAATCATGGGGGAGGGGGAATGAACATTCCCGCCCCAGGCCCCAAAATGTGTTGCTACGCCACTGAACATTAAGCAAATTGTATAGTCAAATAACCGATAAAGTATTAGTGTTTAGTAGGTAAGCGAACCTCACAGTGACTATCCTTCATAATAAGCAATTACACAGTGCTTCATCAATTATAATTCATTATTTTTTATACATTTCTATTTATACATTTCTCTACTATTTTTAAATATAATTTATACTCAAAATCTTTCCCTTAAAAATCTCTAAATAATGGTTAAAGCCGTATCAAAATCCATTGAGTAGTTTAGAAGAACTTAGCGAACAAACTGTAACTACGAAACTACTACATTTTGAATATTGAAAGGTTGAGTTTATACACAAAATTCTACCTAAGCAACATTCGTACTTCACACTGCTACACTCACTTCACACTGTTTCACACTGCTTTCGTTCAGCTACACTGAAACAAATATCGAGCTCTGAGTTAACTAAAAAGTTCAGTAATTTTACATTTTGTTGTGGCCACAGAATTCTAGTACGGAACCGAAGTATATAAGTTGAAAACATCTTGTAACCTGTACCAAACAATCTCTGTTGAAGCAGCGTTCAAATGAAACGTTGTGCACACCTTACAAGACTGTTTTGTTACGTCAACCAGACTCGCAAACACACCTAGCGCTTACACTTACACTTACAAAGCAGTTTGTTTATGCGTACCAAACGTCGGTTGAGCCTACTAAAAACTTTAGTAACAGTGACCAAATATTCTGTTAAGGTTACAAGACCCGTTCGTTTGGCCGTACAAATAACTTTAACCAGAATCAATCTGTACTATATCAACAGGAATTTTGTAGCGGTGTATTTATGTGTATTGAATTCGTTCTAAATTGGCAGGATATATATTCTATAATCATAGTATAAAACTCTAAAAAGTACTCTAAAAATCATGACTTATTTAGATTTAAAAAAAAATCCAAAATTATGTTTTTTTTGTGGTTGAAACTAATGATGAAACATCAGTACCTACACTTTGTACATGCTTAGTTTAGTTTGGTTGTTTTTTATATTTGAAATGAAACAATTTCTAATGAAATTAATATGATTTATTTGTTCATCTTGATATTTAAATAGTGATATGAATACAATCAGTTAGTGTGAGTGATTGGTGATATAAAAAATATTTAAAGTGAACATATGTCATTGTAAAATCTAGTGAATTGTGGACCATACTCGTATAATATGTATCAGAAACTTGGACCGAACTTTATAATGAAAAAAGGTCACTACAAACTTGAGTAAAGCTCCTTGAAATCAAAGAACGATGGAAAGGAAAAAAAAGCGGACCTGAATGTACCCTTAAGCTAAAACCCACAGCCCTCAAAATGTCTCGATTTCCCTGGAGGGAGAAAGCCATATCAGTCCGACTGGTTCTACTATCAATCGCTATCGGAATGATCGGAGGTGAGAAAGGTTACATATGTGTGATGTAGGATTAGTGCATTCATTACAGCATCTCACTAGTCTGCAATTGAATCGTGTCTTGTTTATTTATTTATTTATTTCTTAAATGGTACTCCCACAAAATATTAAAATACATTCTTAGACACTATAGTAAAAAAAAATCTTATCAATTTTCAAATAAAAAGAGAACATGCATATTAATCTTATTGCAAATATGTAAAATATATGATTAGGTGGAATATTACATATAAATATAGATATACTCGTATATACGAGTATACTATAAATATATTGTATGAACCTAAATATGATTTCAATTCAAGAATATGCCTTTTAAATTTACTAAGGCTATATCATGGAAAATGTCAATGCGACCTTGAAATTCGTTCCTTTATAGGGCGTCAGGTTTTACTCTCTGCGCGGTCAGTAAGCAATTATTGGTTTTTATTTTACTACAGCTTCATAATAAATAATTAAAAAAATGAACTTTTCTATATTTTAGACCCTTCAATTGCCTTTCAATTACTATTTTTCCTAAGGCTCTAATGTTTTCAAAAAGAAGCAATTCAACTAAAAAAGAACTATTAACAGTTTATCATTTATTTAATTTCTCAGAAATAAATAGAATTGAATTTCAAAAATCGTCCTTCACTATGTTGACGACATAAGATCAAGTTATCTAAAAATATCTAAATTAACTATCTAATTAACTAAACAAGACAATCATAAACTATCTCATAAACAGGAAAAGAGGTTGTAGGTTTTATCGCCCCCACTAGACTAGGTCTGTTCTGGGGTGATACCTGCTCGAATTTTTATAGTTTGTTTCTTACGTTCGTTGTATATATATATATATATATTTATTATTTTTATTTTACATTGATAATTAGGATACTTAGGACTAGAAAACATAGTTACAGATATACAGGTGTAAAAATAATATGGCCGTCTCGAATATTAAAGTTACAGGAGTGACAGACACCTCATATAGTTGTCAGAGATGGTAATATACATTCTTTTAGGTAGATTTCATTAGGAAAGCTGTCCATTGCAATGGGTACCATGTCATGACTTCCATGCCATGTTTCGACATATCTTCCGTTTCACATCGCCTAGAACCCACAATACTGCCGTAATTTTACATCAATCACTTACAAATTTTTATATAAAATTTATGGGTTAATGGGCAAAATCAGACAGGAGGACGGAATGGTGTGGGAGGGGTTCAAATAAGTGAAATTTTACTATAATTTTATTAATGTTAAATTTTATATTATTCCTTAGAAAAGGTCATTTTTTGATAGCACCAACCATTGGTCGTAGAAGTGAGAAAAATTGGTTTTTCAAATTTCGAAAAAATCATACCTCCTCTAATATGCACCGCATCAAATCCGTTCAAAGCGTTAATTGTAAACCTATAATTTTCCTACAACTTTCATTTGAAAGAGTTTTTGATACGAGCTATCCTCATGGTAAGAGATGACCATAATATTTCACCGCTTTGACCCGGTTTTTTTACTGTATAATTTTGTTCCTTATATTCAAGTAGGTATATTTCATTATAACGGCGACAAAATGTTGCTGAGGACTTGTAGACTAATTACGCCGCTCTATGGTCCGGTAGGTAGGTATTTAATTTGTCATCAAAAGCAGCAATCTGTAGTAAATGTGTTAAGTGGCAATTTAATAAAAAACAATTCACACCTAGAGTAAGTAATATCATCAATATTTTTTAATTTTGGTTGTTTTTGAATGTTTTTTTTTTGAAACTGAGTCTTGTAAAATCTGTTTTTTATTTCCAACATGTTGCTAATGATATCACAAAACAATACAGAATTAAGTAATCATAATTTAATATCAGTAACATGAGTAATTCTAACATGGTTACAGACTGCACACGTTTTATAGGGTCAGATTGCTGTTTTATATTACTTCAATTTGAGGTAAAGACGAAGAAGTTTCAACATTAAAAAAGAAACAGTCGGAGTGTGTTAAAAACGAATGTTAAAAATGAGGTTAAAATGACTCTCGGGGCGGATTGCCCTTTAGTAACGGCGCCGATATTCTCAAAGGCAAAAAATACCAGCCGAATCTCGCCCAGAGCAAAAAAGGGTCCCGCTAATAGAGTTAAGCTCAACATTCGAGTTTCAAGTGTTCCTTTAGGTAAGCTATTATTTTTAAGTCGACTAAAGACGAGCGTCGAGGGTGCCTCACTCCACCGTGCTTTCAGTTGGATAATCAACCGCAACTGTTTTCGTAATTTTTGCATTTTACTCGATTTTACTCGATTTTAGTTAATTTATTTTCGCAACACAATCAGTATTTGTATCAGAAATATTCGGTTTTAATGTACCAGTGGTCGACCAGTGGTCGAAATTCGACTGTAATTTACAAACTTTTAAGTTTGGGCATTATTAAGGTTCTTAAACCTCTATAATTGGGCTAGTTTACCTCTATAATCAGCTGTGAGCGTATACAAATACCACATTAGCATCTGTTGTTTGCCTTTGCAACACCTATGGAATTTAAAATTTTATGTTTTTAACATTTGGAAAAAAAACACACAATTAGAGCTTTATCTTTTGATAAAATTCATTGACAGTTTTATTTTTTTATGTAAAAATGCGACTTGACATTTATAGACGCATAAGATAGCATTAATAATTATTTTTGCTTGACATTACTACTTGAATTCACAACTCGAAACTCATTCTTTCGATTCGACGCTGTCAGTAGTATGAACGTTTTATTTTATTTAATTTAATGTATTTGTAACATATATTACAGACATATTTTAGACATCTCCATATAAACTTTAATCATGCCAAATCTCACTCTCCTCTTAAAAAGGGGTTCAAAGATTTCCGTTCACGGATTAATATATAGGTGCTCAGCAATTATGTGTGTAAGAGTTCCAGTATTAGGAAAGACTAAAGGCTTAGTGTGATTTCTTTTCAGTCGGTATTACTCTACAGTTGTGTTCGATGTTATTAATTATCTCTTTCTACAAAGAGTTAATTAATTACATCAAACACAACTTTCGACATATCTAATTGAACATTTACGAAAGAAAATCCCCACAGCATCAAATGTTTTCCCAAATAACTTCACAGCTACGTCGAGTTCGGTAATTCGATTCGGTACACCGTAAAAGAAAAGGGTTAATTGGCTTACCAAATTAGGGGCGCGATGAGACCATCGCTAGGCATAAAGCTATACTCACTCACTACTCAGTACTCGGAATAAAACATAACCCATACGGAATGCTAAAATTAAATATCGGAACAAAAAGGCGCATCCAACTTATAAATATATTAATTTCGACCCTTTTTCTGATGCTCGCATTTGGGAACTATTGAATAATTATTCACAAAAAAATATATATTTAGATACCTTAATGTTATGTTTTCGACATAGTAAAGGCAGGTTTTTAAAATTCAATTCTATTTCTGAGAAATTTAATAAATGCTAAACTACTAATAGTTTTAGTACTTTTTTAGGTGAATTGCTCTCTTATAAAAAAAACACTTTAGAGCCTTGAGAAAAATAGTAATCGGAAGGCAAATGAATGGTTTAAAACACAGAAGAGTTTTTTTTTATTTCTTTTTTAAGTTACTAGATTATAATTAAAGACTATAATGCAATCGTCGTTGTCTAAGAATACGAACTAATAACTAATAACTACGAATAATCTTACCAATAACGAAAGGATTATGGATGAATCTTCGAATAAGTTTATGAAAGAGAAATTATTATCATCATCATCACTGGCGCTACGGACTCTATTCTATTCTGGTATTTTTATGAAAACTCATCATTGTGAAGAAAAATCAGTTTTGGTGACCCGGGGCGTCCAATTGCCAAAAAAATGATGTCACCCGGTTCACCGTGAAATTCTCTATTATAAAATATAACTCTGATCTCTATATATCCTGTTTTTTTTTTTAAAAAACTTACTTTTATCGTTTTTCATGTTAGATACCAACTTTTCACTGTTTTTAATATTTTCTTAATTAATATTTGACATTTGTTAGATCTATAAACAAGTGATATGCAAGTGGTATAAACAAAGATTATGAAATTTTATCAGTAATTATCCAGTGATTGGTTATTTGCGAATCAAATGACATAAACAGTAATTAACAGTAACAGTAACAGTAAGTACAGTGCACACGCATGAACAGGTAATTAAGCGGAAATTTTCGAATATACTCTGTCTATACGCCTCGACGTATAGACAGAGTCGTGGATAACTATAGTGCATTAATTTTAATATGGTGTAGTATTCAATGCGTAGACCATTAATAGCCTAGGCCCTAGAGCGTATAATTGCATTCGGTTCCATTTAAATTTTATTGTTTTCGAACAAAGTAAATATATTATATTATTTACCACTGCACTGCTTTTTTATTTGTGTGTGTTTGCACACACAGCTTCAAATTATTTAATCTCTCTTATATCTTGCTCTCGCACAATATTTATGAAGCCTGTTTAATTATTTGTATAGCAATGTGCCCCTAGGTAAATTTTCAGCTGCACATTTAATTTTTTTTTTGTTATGAAAATTGTTGTCTTTTATAGTTTATGAAATCAGCTGAGGATCTATAAAGGAGGATCTGTAAAATTAAATATATTGCTTTTTTTACACCAAAGTTTAATCACATAACAACCACTTAACTAGGTAATGTGTCACAATGATTCAAATCACTAAACAATTTTAATTTTGCACTAAAAAACACGGCGTGATCAATACTTGATTCAAAAGCTTACTATGACAAACGTAGTGACAGGTGTCGATGCACAACTGACTGGCCGAATATGGGTCATGCGGGTACGCTGTCCTTTTAAGGGTTGAGATCGCGAGATGGATAAAAAAGTCGCGCAACATTAGCGGGTTAAAGTACTATTATTAATTATATGAAAACAAATTTAAGAACTAGAAAACTGTGATGGATATATAAAATTAAAAATAACATGGCCGTCTCTAATATTAAAGTCACAGCAGTGACAAAAATAAAATAAAAACATAGTTTTTTTTAGTAATTTATACGTAAATTTACAGGAGACAGTATTTATGATTGTATTTTTGTTTTTTGTTAAATATTAAAAATGAAACAACTAGAGCAGGTAGAGCTATAAATATTCGTCATGTCAAAAGAGCGAGATGGCGTGCGAGCGAAACGGAACGAGCAACTAATTAGGCAAACACTTATTTATTAAGAACCTATATCAAAATCAACGTGTTTACCGAGAAAAATGTACACTTTACGCGAAAACGGTAAATAATCGTATAATAGTCTTTGTTGTGAGCGCACAACTGTCTCCGTACGCGCGCTGTCCGAAATGACACCATCTGTTAAAAAATATAATAATTTTTTGGATGTTTTTTTTTCGCATTTTCATCATTTCTCACTCATACTAGTTTACATAACGCTCCTCTTAATTCTCCGGGAATGGTCTTAGGACACCTTGTATACCAAATAAATTGTATATAATAAAATAATTAACTATTATGTACAAATAATAATCTCGCATCTGTCGTCTTTATAATACCTTACATAGTCGCATTGATAGTTTCCATGACAGCCTTAGGTAATTCATAATGCATTTTTGTGAATTGCTTCCGAAATAACAAAAATATAAAAGTACATGTTTGCGTTCATTGCCACTGCCAAACACTTCAAGCACTGCCTTTCTTAGTACAGACATAGTCTAATAAAGATATATGAATAAAGATATATGATATAACATATATGATGTTCATACATACATGCACACACGCAACCACACACCCTCAGAGACACTTTTATACCGTACACATCACACATACACCTTCGTAAATAGCGTTAAGCTCAACAAAGTTTTAAATATTTTTGTACATAAGCGTAAGCTTTAATTGGACTTATTATTAACCCTTTGGGAAAATGTATTGCTACTATTTCGCTGTATGCTTACCTGTTAATAAATAAATAAATAAATAAGAAAGCAGGGCACAAAATGTAGCAGTGCTAATCGCTCCCTGTGCATATTTATTTTTTTTTCTTGTAACTGTAACTTGCTCGACTAAATTTCGATTTTTTTTCAAATGAAATATATCACAATATACACGAGTATGTGTATGGTATGTGTGTGAGAATATGTGTATGGTATAATAACAAGTATATGTATATTATATCTATTTATTATAATGTGTGTTTTAACTCTCTTCTTATTTGAATATTTATAAGTTTTTTTTTCACTTTAGCGTCTAAGATTAATTGCTAACATGTTACGTATTTCAATATTTTGTCAGAGTACCATCTAAAAATAAATAAATAAATAAAGCAGCATTAAACTAAATTTTAATAATGTGGTTTTTTTGTGGTTTTTTTTCAGGTTTCGAAACCAGCAAGGTTATAAACAGGCCCACCTTCGATCTCAGCCCATATCTGTCGGTCAACGAGATAGAAGCCACGCGACCCACTGAGAGCGCTCCGAACGCGACCGAAGACCGCAGGGCTAAATTCATTACCATCAACAACACCCTCGTCACAGTTCAGACCGGGTCGACTGCCATAATTCCATGCAGGATCACTAATATAGGGAGCGGCATTGTAAGTGTAACATCGCGGCGTCGTTTCGTATCTCCCTGCATAAAAATTTTAATGATAATAAATTTCTCGTTTTTTTTTTATTTTTGCATGTTTCAAGTCAGGCACAAAAAACGTGTTTCTGAAAAAAACCGTTAAATTGATTAATTAGACCGTACTAAGGAATGGTACATTC
The DNA here is from genome assembly GCA_020383195.1 of Neomicropteryx cornuta. Classification (NCBI taxonomy): domain Eukaryota; kingdom Metazoa; phylum Arthropoda; class Insecta; order Lepidoptera; family Micropterigidae; genus Neomicropteryx; species Neomicropteryx cornuta. Next base: position 10,082,871 of record JAHKQU010000024.1, read on the forward strand.
CAACTATTTTTTCTAAAGGCAGATTTTTAAAATTCAATTCTATTTCTGAGAAATTTAACAAATGATAAAATGCTAATATTTCTTTTTTAGTTGAATTGCTCTCTTATAAAACAACATTAGAGGCTTAGGAAAAAATAGCAATTGAAAGGCAAATCAAAGGTCTAAAACATGGTAAAGTGTGTTTTTTTAATTTCTATATTATGAGGCTGTAATTAAATAAAAACAATTGCTTACTGACCGCGCAGATGGTAAAAATCAGTTCGTTCCTCTGTTTGGTACCCTAAATTCTGACCTTGAAGCAATTCAGCGGTTAGCAAGCAGGCATGTGTTTAGGCGTTTTCGCAGATTTGACAGTCCGACGAAATTTTTATTTGACCTTAAATGGGAGCTTAAATTTGACCGTAAAATATATCTTCTTATTTAACAAGACCTACTTAAACTCCCAGCATGGTCCTACATTAGTGAGCAACTTCAGAAATCCTTCTATATTAGACGAAAGGACAATTCTCGCAAAATATTATCAGATGATATAAACTTTACATTCAATTCGATTATTGTTTGTAGAAGCTTTTAATTTGTCACATTTATTTGTACAAGCTTAATATTTGTCTGAACATAAACATTCTATGCGACATAATTGTGTATATATATCTATATATTTTAATTTATTTTCTTACGAATAGACATCTTCATATTTCTCTATAGGTGCATTGACGGTTTGACATTCTTAGCTGTAGCACAATACAACACTGCCTTCCTTAGTACAGACATAGTCTAGTAAAGAAGGCAGGGCACAAAATGTAGCAGTACTAATCGCTCCTGTTGCATTTATAATATTCATTTGTAACTGTGGTTTGTTCTACTACAATTCTATTTCTTTATCAAATTAATTATGTCACAATAAATAAATAAATAAAATTAGTTTGCAATATTTTTATGTCGGTTTAGGTCAAATCTTGCGACCTGAATTAGAACCACTTCCTCTTAACCTACGGAGTTGAAATTTGACATTTTATGGTAATCATGACCTGATCCTCAACTCTCAACAGCACAGACACGAAATTTTTTATACGCATCAAAGCGCTTAAATAAAAACTTGTTTTTATAAATATATTTTAACTGTTAATTTATTTCTCTTTTAGGTGTCATGGATTCGACGTAAGGACTATCATCTCTTAACGGTTGGAGTGACAACTTACAGTTCAGACGAGAGATTTCAAGCAGTGCATTTTCAACATTCTGAGGTAGGTTTAAACAAATTAAATGGTAGCTAAATCTAATAGTAACAATTCATAAAGACATGTTGACGTAGTGATAAATATTTGGCACGCTGATATGTATGGCAAGGACAGCAACACTATAAACCAGAGGTTCCCAAACTTTTTTGTGTCGTAGACCCCTTGCCATGTTTTTCGGTTTTGGGTAAACACCCGACTTGCCTGATATTGATTTTTTGTAAATTTCTAACTGCAATGAAGTTTAGTGTTCAAAACTTAAAGTAAAAACACAGTTTAAGTTTTATACGTTTATTAAAAGAATTTAAATTAAAACTACTGCTTACATGCAATTAAAGCGACTGCCTACATCCTACAACTTACACAATTTTATAAACATATAATATTATTTTTTTTTAGTTCATAGGTATTTTTATAAATAATGTATATGTATTTATATTATAAGATAGTATAATGTAAGTAAATAGGTACTATCAGTGTATGCTGAGATCCACTATCGTGGATTTTTTTTTTCATTTTTTTTTTTTTCATTTTCATTTCATGACCCCCAAATTTTTTTTTCGCTGACGTAGACCCTTGCAGGTTGTCATAGACCCCTGGGGGTCGATATAGACCACTTTGGGAATCACTGCTATAAATGATGGTCGCGCCATGTACCGCTAGTCGCATTTAAAGTTTTAGTCACCATCATACAGTCGTAGTGACTAAAACGGTATTTATGTGTGTCACTATAGCGTTAGAAATTACATTAATTAATTAATGACATTTATATGAAAAATAGGATAGCAAACAGCATAAACAGAAAACGGGCATCTCAAATTAAACATATACAGCGTGTATTTATTTTCGCTAATGTCCTTTTAGGAGGTTTTAGGAGGTTGGTATCTATGATCAAACATTTTTCAGAAAAACATATTGGAAAGATGTTTTCCAATTACGAGAAAAACGAATTCGAAATTTCCTTAAAATTTTGAAAACCTGAATTGGAATTATAATATAAATATTTTAGTATGATTTTTTTTTCGTGATACCGGTTTAGTTTTCGATATAGATCAACCTCCTAAAAGGACTTTAGTGAATATATATATATACACATCCTGTATTGAAAAAACGTTAGTAAACTAACTTAACGTAACTGGTACTTTGAAAATTAGATACTTATATTAGTTACTACTGGCTCGAGAAAACAAAGATCAGTGTTTTAGTATGAAAATGTATTAGCGGAGAATTAATATTATTTCTGTGCTGTGTGTAGCAATACAGGGTGTCCCAAGATATTTACCGAACACTTAGTGGGTCATTTGTGTTCCCTATTATAAGTAAGAAATTATATAATAAAATGCGAAAATTATTTCTTCACAAAAAATTTTTTTTTTTATGATTACAGATTAATATTTTTAAAGTACTTAACTTAGTTATCACAATAAAGTAAGGTTTCTTTCGAAATACGTAGAAAATTAATTATATTTAGTGCCATTATGGACAGCGCGTATCCATTTCTCTAAGTAGCCAGTCGACGACCTTTTCAATCGATTCGTCAATTGATTTATTGCCGAATCTAACGGCCCGGAAGATGGTCACAGCAATCAATATACAACATTCATTATTCTGGAGTGGTTGTTGAAGCTGGTCGCACACACAGCATCAGTCGTTACTGAACAGTGTTTTTTTTTTTGATTCCCATGAAAGGGACTGTCGTTTGTCGCGTCGATTTATGTTCAACACGTTCGTCTCTCTCACAAACGTTTTCTGTCTCTTCCCCCCCAAAGGGGCAAAGTTCAAGTTTTCAGCTGTAAATGACGCAATGTGTACTTACCCCTTTATTATTATTTATATTTCACTGGAACTGAGCCCAGCTTGACTTTCTTGGTAAAATGCCTTTACGCTAATGAAAAATTATTAAATTTCACACGTGGTTAAGGCGTTAGACTATTGCGACAAAGGTCGCGGGTTCGAATCCGCCCACGGTCATACCATATTAACACTTCATTACCACCATCTACCCTGACTGTAGCATAGGCACATTTAACCTAGTTGACTACAGCCCTAAAATAATTGTGTGTGATCTAGATCAGAGAAATTCTTTAAAAATAAAAAAAACTTCAAATGATAATTTTTAAGAAGCTTTATATTATTTAAATTTTAGATGTGTTTGTTTCAAGAAAATATTCAGCATATTTATTTATTTTAAATTTGTTTTAAATCTAGACTTCCAAACAAACATCTGATAGTAGTTATGCTTAAACTACTCAAGTAAAATACCGTACATATTCCGTCTCTCGTGTTACAGGATTGGCCCCTGCACATAAAGTACCTGCAGAAAAGAGATGAAGGTACTTACGAGTGCCAGGTGTCTTCTCATCCACCGATGAGCATATTCCTACAGCTCAATGTTGTTGGTAATTATAGATCAATAATCAATTAATTCCAAATTAATATAGGTGTAAATAAAATACATATCAATGGTCGAAATTCGACTGTAATTCATTAAACATTTAAATTTGAGCCTTAATGAGGTTTTGTTCTATTAATTCAGTTATGAATTTATGCTATTTATTTATTTATCGTTTATTCGGAAAACCAACTTATAGTTGTTTGTAAAATTGACCGATGACAGGTTTACGCTAAAGTACAGAGATACATGTAAAGATTAAAATTAAATAAAATTACACTCGCACTCGCCGAATGGCGAAAGCTTAAATAATAATCATCAAATCTATATATGAATATATATATATATATATATAATTGTATAATTGAGTTGTAAAGTTATTTGACTTATATTTGATGATTGTTTTTTAATAACGGCAAATCGCCTGAAAACATAAATTACACAATCTTTGACAATATTGAAAAATTTTGTTTTTTTTTTTAATTATTTGATAAAGTGCTGGATAGCACTCATTCATAAAGCTGGATTCATAAAGGTTCTAAAGAGGTTCTGTACTTGAGAGCGCAGGATGTCGGGTTAAACCCAGCGCAAATCATGTGCTTTAATTTTACACTTTTACATTTCCATTATTTTTATTTTTTTCATCAACTTCATACATAAATCACTCATAAAATCATCTCATTTCACCACCATCCTTCATCGTAATCACAAATCCATTATTTTTATATTTTTTGTTAAAATATCATCCTTTCCTTATTTCATCTAATTAGATGGTTACATAATATTTGACAATATTTTACACTAAAGAGGACAGGTGAGAGTTAAAAATGCATTTTTATAAAACTGAGCGCTGGGTTTAAACCGACAACCTGCGCTCTCAAGTACAGGACCTCTTTAGAACCTTTATAAATATTATGCTATCCAGCACTTTATAAAATAATTTAAAAAAAATTCAATATTGTCAAAGATTGTGTCATTTATCTTTTCTGGCGATTTTCCGTTATTATAAAACAATCATCAAATATGTATATGAATATAGATATATATAAATTTTGTTTTTTTTTAACATATATTATTTTGAAATAATAGTTTAGAATAATATTAGTTTTAAAAATTGTCAGAGGCCAAAGGAAAGAAAATAAAAATGGTGTCCAAAGATTACTATTTTTTACTTATGTTATTATGAAGTTATGAATCGTTGATTTTCTTGCTCTTGACCGATACCTTTGTCAAAGAATATTTCGCGTACTATACGCATAATTCACCCAAAATATGTTTTGTTTTGGTTTGATTTCAGAGCCTATTAAAACACTTGTCCACAAAAATAAACGCCTACGTAATAATCATTAAATTAATTAGGCTTATATACTTATTTTAGGCATTCCAATCGCAACCGAAATAAACCAGTAATTATATAATAATTTGCATTATTCCTTAATTAGGCCAATTAATTGCGAATTACGAGGATAATTAACCTACAAATAAACGAACCTATCGTTTACAATGAAGAGAGATAACTCGATGGATAATTTGTTCTCTTTACGCGTCCGCGAGCACTAACTAGGCCTCACGAGCAAAAAGGATAGCGATAAATCTTTTTTCTCTGTCATGGTTTAGGTAATACCATATTTATTTATTTATCTTATAGGAAAACACACAGTTATATCAATATTACATTAGCAAAAAATAGATTAGATTTGATCAAAATTAGATTAAGAATTATTTACATAACAAAACCGATAATGAATTTCCATGATATTTACAAATATTATTACACTATGTGTATGTAGGATGTTTTCAAACTAAATTGTTGTAAAATCATTAAAACTAAACTAAATTATTTAAAAACAGGCAGGTATTTTTTACTCGGTAATGATGAATTTTGATATGAGGTCAAAACAAATCATGTTTGAAGTCGCAGGACCAATAGCTGGATTTTTTTTAGGGAATGCTCTTCGAACTCGATGTGTAAAGAGGATGTGTTTTGTTGTCACTCACACAACAAAACACATCCTTGAGCTTGGGTTTGAAAATAATGTACTTTATAGATATAAATATATAAGTATAAAGATAATTGTATAATTGAGTTGTAAAGGTATTTGACTTATATTTGTTGATTGTTTTTTAATAGCGACAAATCGCCTGAAAAGATAAACGACACAATCCTTGTGGCAAAAATACAAATTTCTATGTAACTCGAAATGTCACCAATCTTTAGATTTCACTAATAAGTATTCAATTTAAAAGCGTAGTTTTAAAAATATTGTAACTACTTATTTAGTTTAAATTAACTTATTTTTTTAGGGTAAAGTCTTAAACCAATTTAACTACTTAACTTAATATTGTGAAAATTAACGAACGTAAATTGCAATTACTAAATTTAAGTTAATTTAATTTTAACAATCAATTCTTCATTAACTAATGCTTGGTCGTTAATCTGTAGATTTTCTAGGTGACCTGCGAAGCAAAATCATTTTTCGTACTTTAACGTACTTGCGTAGTAAATCTGCAGAGTAACTCTAGATACCCCGCGCATTAACTGTTTTAGGAACATTATCGGTAAGATATATAAACTTACATTTACAAGCGGTTTAATAAATAATTTTAAAATATTGATATATATTTATTATAAATATTATATTTGTTTATTTAAAATATTGCTAGAGAGAAATAGGGTAAACTGCCATTATTCAAGTCAAGGGTTAGGAATGGAATGCCTTGAAATCTCTTCAGATAAGGTTAGGACTGTGTTTCTTGAGAAACTACTCTCAGTATGGGTGAGACTTACCTATAAATTTGAAAGAAAAGAAACTACCGGAGAAATAAAAGACAGTTTTTGACAGATTGATAAAATTGTTTCCTTGTATTTAAAAAAACTTCTTCACAAAACAAATATGTATATATGCAGTGGCCAATAGAACCAAAAAAATATAAACAGTTCTTTTTGTAAAACAATAAAACTCCTTCCCACACTCGAAAGATATGGGCAATTGCCAATCAAATAATAAATACAGGTTAACAATTAAAAAAAAAACTATTTAGAAAATATACTGCAAAAAAAAAAACAATTTTGAATACAATTTAGAAAAGCTTATAAAACTAAAAAAAAAATCTGTTTCGGGTAGATTTGCGACGCTGGAACTCAGTCGCATCCAAGAACTGAAATTAAACAAAAAAAAGGTGGATTTAAATGATTACAACACCTAAAACTTTTTCGGTAGTTTGAAGTGTTATTCTTTTATATTTTAAATTTAAGAAAATCCATGACAAAGTATGCCTGTTTCGTTTGGACAAGTATGGGGAGAAAAATGTCTATGGCGCAAAACAGATTGAGACACATCGCGAAGTTTGAATCCAATTTGTCGGGTCGTTAACTTCACGACCGAAAATAATTTGAAAAAGACTCAACGGGGATCTACTTAGGAGTAGTAAAAGAGTTCATGGGAAAGTTTCGTTTAACTTAGGGTTCTGCTTGAATCGCCTAACTTCCGGAGGGTAGAACCTTCTCTCAATGGTATTTTCAAGTTTTCCTCCTTGTCCCTATTCGCTAATCTTGGACCGTTACGCGTGTGGACACCCGGCAGAAAATATGGGCAAAATTTGTTAGTAAAGGTAAAAAAAAGAAGCGGTTCAGACTCCGAGAGAGTGTAACTGAACGTTGCATCCTCATTGGGAAGGCCTCACTGAAAAGAAATATATGGTAATGGCAGTAAAAATATGTTATTGGCACCCATAACGTATGTTTTGATATAATGACAGCAGTAATTGTTGTTGGAATTACACATCGATTATCGTTAAACTTACTTGGTTGCGAGTACCATAATTTTGATTTCCTTTAACATAATATCTAACAATATTTTCACACCACTCTTTTGATTTCAATCATAGCAAAATAAAATGCTAACAAGTATTAAAAAAAATATATTATGGTCGCTGCCACCAAATTTTCAGGTAATCAAAGACGCCATACTGATTTGTAATCATAGCAAAATATTTTTTAACAAGAAATATGGTAAATCTAACCAAAAACTATTTAACAATAATCATTAACTATTATATATATATATATATTATAACTATATAACAAACGTTTTGCTGGCAAAGGCTGGTAAAGGGCTGTACGTAAACCTTGCTAAAAAAATTGCTGCGTTAAACGTTTCATTTAAAAAATATATACACACAGAGTCAAACACAAAACAGTCACAACATAAAAGTGTGTTAAAAGTCACAAGCATATTTTCAAAACTCTACCTAATTAAGCAGCGCCCGTACTAAGGTAGGCTTTATTTGTTGTAGATTATTAAATATTTCAGGTCGAAGAACGAACAATTATATTACATTTTTATACACAATTTAAATTTATGGTAAAATAATATAATATAATTCACTCATACTCATAAATAGATATTTTTTTTATATGTGAACAAAGGACGTAGACATTCTCAAAAGATCGTTTTAAATTCGCGGCGCTAAGAAAGTGAAGTGCCTTTGAGAAAATCTTAAACAAAAGACAGATTTTGGCGAAGGTTTGTCTTATATCCAAAACTTCGAAACTTTGAAAGAGATTTTCTGATGGATAGGGAAAAGTACTTTGGTAATTTATAAGTGGGAAATAGAACTAATTTGTTATAAACAACCTATTATTCATAATAAAAAAATATTTGCTTTTATACTACATAATCATATATTTTTTATTATTTATGTATGCATGTTCGTTTCCTATAAGTTATAAAATTTAAGAAAAAACGCTAACATGTTTATTGCTTTAATTTGTATTAAATTGTATTTGTACCTAAGGGATGCTAACATGTTGTTTTTGTTTCGAAATCAGAGGCCCGAGCGCACATATCAGGCCCGGCTGAAAAGTACCTGAAGCCCGGCTCGGCGCTTCAGCTGCAGTGCGTCATCCTGAAGACCACCGAGGAACCGTCTTACGTCTTCTGGTACGTCCTGCGCGAAGGACCAAAGTCACGTCTTTGAGCACACACACACACACACACACACACATTACACACTTTGTTTTTCTGTTCACGATTATAACACACCTTATTTCTTTCGCTGATAAATAATAATATTAAAAATATATTTAGACATTTATATTATTTATTTGTGTATATGTCTTTATATTACTGCTGCTGGTTTAAAATTGAATTAAAAAAAATAATAAATTTAATTTATATTAAAAACATTAGTTTCTCGTAAGTAAAGAAGTTTAATTTAATTACTCAATTTCGAAGACAGAAATATATTTAAAAATATATATATATCTGTCTATATATAGTATAAAATATGATTATCTCTCGTTATCGTGTGGTAAGGATAAGGTGAGGATAGAGATAGAGTTCAGATCAGTTTATTGAAGTTTCACACACTTATCCTGACCAATGTTTTACTCAGTAGGAAGACAATTAGATATTAATAAATGACCGGTAATAGCTTCGACTCGATACAAAGTAAAGACTTGTTTTCTAGTTTAACTACCTAGGAAGGCGTCTAGTCCGGGAGCGCGGTGACTAAAGACTGAAGACTGAAAGTTCCGTCTTCAATTATGTAAACTAAACCGTGAGATAGGAATTTCTAAACCGTCTCAGAATGATCTGATTTGACGTCACAACGTGTGAAATGTAAATTAGCATTTTTCCAAACAATGCAAATGCTTGTGACTTTCAATTGAGAATTTGAAAACTAATTAAGTCCAGTTGTCTTTGGCGTCAATAGAAAACTTTCAATTAAACTGGGCATGAGAACTATATTTCTGGCAATTTCACAGGCAACGGCGGTATAATTTCATAAAAAAAATATGAAGTTTATATCTCCTGAAGTTATATATAATAAAAAAAATAATATTATAATTATAATTCATATCGTTTAAAACGACGAATTTTTATTAAAAACCCACCGTGCGACGGCGGGCGAGCGGGCGGATTAAACGCGAGTTAATTTCAATTTTTTGTCTCGCTCTTCCGCAGGTACCACAACGACCGCATGATCAACTACGACACTGACCGCGGGGTCAACGTCACCACCGACTTCGCACAGCGGGTGTCGGATCTCCACATCGTGGCCACGAAGACCTGGCACACGGGCAACTATTCGTGCGTGCCCAACAACGCGCGGCCCGCCAAGGTTTTGGTCCACATCTTCAATGGTGAGCAGCTAAGCTTATTCATTTCCGTAATCGGGAAACCATCCTATATTCAAACATCCTGTAGGTGAAACCTATGCTAGCAGCATATTGGAGCGAGGAAATGCAAACAAAAGCACGCGAAAAAAAATTCGGATTTCCCATTGGGAAAATATTTTTCAAGATAACTTTTTTAATATTTCAAAATTTCGATTTTGTCGCGACCTAGTATTTTTCATATAGATTCGACTGAAATTTGAAAATTCAAAAATCTATGGTGAAATCATTGAGATCTGACATCACAAACACTTCGTTATTGGAGTGGATCCGTCGATCCGACTATAATCAAATAATTTACTGAAGAAATCAACAAAATAGTTAATTAAACAAAATAAAATCTATAATTATAATACCGATTTGTATAATTAGAACAGATTTCTTCAAATTTACAAAATAAACATCCAAAAAACTTTACCATTTTCAAATAAAAATGTATTTTTTTTTTTAATTTATCGTCATTAATTTACATATAATGCAAAGTACTACCTAACTAGGCAATGGCCATACTAAGGTAGACTTTACTAGAAACATCGTTCTTATAAGCATTACCATCTTATTATTATTATTGTATACAATCGCAATGATTAAAATAAAATTGTATGCATTACTAGAATATATAAATAATTATATAATAATACATAAATGTACCATTAATAAATAATCATAATAATAATGTATTTATTATAAAAATATAATATAGTAATAATATACATATAGTATACACTCGAATTCATAAATAGAAAGTACCTAATATTATATAACCCTATTAAAAAACTAATATTAAATATGAACTAAAATATTTTATCTCTGGGTTAATTATGAAGAAAAGATTAATATCATTTGACAAACAAGCAATATTAATAAATAAATAATATGGGTTTTGGCGGCGTAAATTAGGTTCTTTTTCTCGAACAATCGTTAGAGCAATAAAGAAAAAATGTATGCCGATCTTTTTAGACCTCGCTAAAGCGTTTGATACCATATCTCATCCCATATTGCTTAAGAGCCATAACGCACTCGAATTGCATTTTATGCATGTTTTTGAGGTCTACTGCCAAGATAGCTTTTCATACCAGGCATACATATAAAAAATATAATGAGATTAACTAAATATATTTCTAGAAAACTTTTAAGCTGGTTTTTTAAATAAATAATCCTATGTTCACATAAAAAAATATTTAAATTGTTGTTTTATTTTGTAAAATTCTCATAAACCAAACTACATATGTGACGTAAGTCTAATTTATACATAGATATGTCCGCAATAAAATTCTACCCAAAACCTTAAACATAGTTTTTTTTTAAATTGCCTTATATTTTAAATATAAATAAAAAACTGACAAATGTTCATTCTTTGATGTTGTCGACAGATATAAAACTGGTAACTGTAACTGGTATAAAAAACATTATTTAAGTAAACAATTTCATTCTTATTATATTGAACGTATTTTTCAAAAGTTTCTTTAGCGAGATTCGAAGGGTTATGTACTAGCGAAAGAAAGTATGTAAAAGTGAAGGAAATTGTATGAATTAAATTAAAAGATTAATTCTGAACACATTATGAAATATACAAGCAGCAAAAAAATTATTATAAATTATTAATAAAGCCTAAGTATTGTATAGGTGATTTTAGACAATTTACATTAAATTTAATAGAATGACGACAAAAATAAATTAGTTAGGAGTGTTACTTTTTTCCGAAATTATGTTTTGAACTAATTTAATATTAATAACGAATTCTTATTTTAAGCCACTACTAAACCCTCCTCAGTGTTGTCAAAATTCAATTAGCGTTTCGGGTAAAACAAAGCCCTGTGTAACGGGGTTGGTCTAAAAAATACCTTTATTGTAACTGATTTCGCTATTTTATTTGCTTCCATTTTTATACAAAAATTATTCCATTTCAGGAGAAAATCCAGCCGCGATGCAATCTGTATCATCAAGCCTGTTTCATCATTCTACCGGCGAATCTACCGCATTCATCAATTTTATACTATCATTTTGTGTTATTGTCTTTTCGAATAAGAGTTGACAATTATTCAATGTTACAATTTAATAAAATATGCCAAAATGTGTTGAAGAATTCCTCACTGAAATCAGTATTTGTTATGAAATATACGATATTAAATACATACTTTTTATGTGATACCTATACGTTTACATGTGATAATAATTTTAATTAATTTCAATTATTTGTTATATTCTTAAAAGAATTATAAGATATGAGTGTTTAGATGATAGAATCGATATGTAATTATAATATTTAAACTAAAATAAATAATAAATTTCTAGAAATGCGCATTTCAATTATTTTGCCTGAGTTTGCCATGTCGACGACTAGTGCATTGAAAATGGGTCGCTTCATCGCATGTCACTAAACACGTACCTACTAAATTTTGTCATTTTATACAGGATATATTATGTATGGAAAAAAACCTATCAAAAATTATTTAGATATTATTTAACTGAACTCTTACATTCATCCTGTATTTTTTTTTTTATATTTAAATCACACGAGTTACGTTAACTTAATTTGTAAGTATTTTGTATTATATTTTATGCGTTAACCTAACCTACCCGCCTCAACCCAACTCCCTACTTATTAACGAAATAAATATATTTCTATTAGAATAACTGCAAAATAAAACCTAAATAAATAATATATATAAATATGAAGGTTGTTTCTGAAAAGTAAAAAAATGTAAAAAAAAATGGTTAACGATATGGAAAAATTTTGCTTTTGGGGTACTTGAAACCCCTTACGCTACTGGAGCTGATCACTTTGGAAAATTTGCTTAAGGTCAACTCACCTGTCGATCGTCGTATAAACCGCAAGACAAACACATTACCGCTAGTCCAACAATCCCTCAGCCCTATCAGAAGGGTGTGTATTTACACACCTTAACCAAAGCCATACGATTTGTTTGCCTTCTCACGTGACCTCGAAATCAACGCTGAATCTCTACAGGTTTCGATTACAGGCCAATCCTTCGTGCCGCGCCGCGTTTAGACGGTTCAACGCCGAATGCTTTTATGAGCGGCCAGCCAATCAAAATTCAAAATTTAAATATAGGATGATGATTTAGAGGCGTGGTTTTCGAGAAGAGATAAAACGCATATAATTTGATGTTATGGCTAAGAATTTAGTTTTATTATAAAGATAAGGGTTTGCCATTATGTTTTAAAAATGATTTCGGGTAAGTGGCCGCCGCGGCTGACTCGAACAAATTCCAGCCGAGAGGCCCAATTTTCAACCACTTTTTGCAGCAAGTTAGACAAGCGACTTCACATAACCCCACAAAAAATAGTCCAGCGGAGTTAAATCGCACGATCTTGGAGGCCACGCCACAGGCCCAAGACGCGATTTTTACTTTATTTTAGAGTGATTTTAAAAAAATTTAGAGTGATTTTTTTTTAAATTTGCACTATTTGCAAACGCTGTTCAGGAGTAAGTCTATTCATTATGAAATGGCAAACCAAACTGAGCATAAATCAAGTGACAGCTGTCAAAAACACCAACTACGAAAAAAGTAGTGCCAGATTGAAAACCACACCTCTAAAAAAAACACCCTATATTTATTTCCATTTACACAAAATGTGTGTAGAAATGACAAAATAAAATTAAAAAGATTAAATAAAAAAAATATGACAAGCAAAACAAACATCATCAACAAAAATAAATATTCATAAGAAGGTAAACCATAGCAAGCAATAATTTAAAAAAACAATCAAAGCATTAAACTGATAAAAAATAAATAAAATTAAATACAAAGAAACAATAAGAGAATTATTTAAATTCATTCAAACTATAAATAGTTTGTTTAATAATATTCCTTTTTAGATCCCTTTTGAATGTATTGCAATCATGAATTTCCTTTAGATTTTAGATCCTTTAGATTTAGATAGGCAACATATTGAAATATTTTAAACCTAAGTAATGGCAATTGTTTAATGGTACTGATTGAACATTTTGTTCCTTATAACGGGTATTATGTCCATGCTGTGAGTTTTTGCATTTTGCTTATTGGCAAAAAAGTGACATGTTGCTTCTAATATATTTTGGCCAAATACTGTCAGAATGCCTAATTTTTTAAAATGTGGCTTACATGACTCTCTTAGATTTAGAGCTAATATTACTCTAACAGCATTTTTTTGCAGCACGAAAATAGCAGTTCCCCAGGCGAGTATACCATATCTTAGATGTGACACTATGAGCGAATAATATACAGATAGCACGGATTCATGGTCCATGAAATTCTTTATCTTTGACAAGGCATATATGGCTGATGACAGCTTAGACTTTAGGTGTCCCAAATGCTTTTGCCAATTTAGTTTTGAGTCCATGTATTTGCCTAGGAATTTAGCATCATTTTTTACTTCTACTAAATGTTTGAGTTTATTAACATTATTTTCGTGTTTAGAGAAGTTAAGTAAAACAGTTTTTGACATATTCTTTGACAAGTTGTTAGCCTTAAACCAATCATCAATATCGGTTAAATTCATATTTATTTTATCTAAAAGATGCCTAAGCGTGTCCGCCTGAATTACACAGCTAGTATCATCAACTAATTCGGCGTCTGTTGTAGCAAAGCAAAGATCATTAATTTATATAATGAAAAGGGGTACTCCCAGAATTGAACCTTGAGGAACTCCAATGGCGACAAACTTAGGAATCAAATTGTAATAAATTCAACTGTCCTCAAAATTGTCCAATAAGTAAGTTGACGACTTTTCATGTTAGAACAGAGTTAGCAACCCATGACGCTCTGAATCAGTGATAAATTATCTGTCATCCGTCATAATTGATCACTTTTGTGACTATTTTTTAATAGTATCGTGCATGAAATATGCCGTATAGCATATGGCGTAGGGTTCGTTAGAAGCGTTTAGTTATTAGTTAGTTTAATAATTTAACGTAATGGTATGTGAAAATGTTTATCTCATTTCATATTATTGTAAATTAATGTAATATTATTTGAACTGTCAAAAGTCGTGGCTTCAAATAATATCCTTAAGTACCGCTAGGTGGCGCTGCGCCGCCCAAAATTAGGGTGCACTTCCAGTGACGGTAATCAATAAATAAGCTAAGATAACGTAAAAAATAAAGTGTTTATATGAGTACTAGACGTGTGTACGTCGGACATTTCTTGTGACCGGTGTCGCGATCGATCTACATGGACAAAGATAGGGTTGCGGTGATACGTTCGTTTGAACGCAATCATCGCGGTGATTCGTTCGTTTGATCGCAATCATCGCGGCGATTCGTTCGTTTGAATGCAATCATCGCGGTGATTCGTTCGTGTGAATGCAATCATCGCGGTGATTCGTTCGTTTGAACGCAATCATCGCGGTGATTCGTTCGTTTGAATGCAATCATCGCGTTGATTCGTTCGTGTGAATGCAATCATCGCGGTGATTCGTTCGTTTGAACGCAATCATCGCGGTGATTCGTTCGTTTGATCGCAATCATCGCGATGATTCGTTCGTGTGAATGCAATCATCGCGGTGATTCGTTCGTTTGAATGCAATCATCGCGGTGATTCGTTCGTTTGAACGCAATCATCGCGGTGATTCGTTCGTTTGAACGCAATCATCGCGGTGATTCGCATCGGAAAGGTAACAGACCTAATCAATTCGACTAACATGACTGTTACCTAGGTACTTAAGTGAATTTCTATATTTGGATATTGTATTTTATTTCAATATTTTGTTTAATTAAAACTTTGAATTTGAATTATTATCAAAGTAAATATAGTTCGCGTGTCTGCTCTAAAGAAGTTTGTCTACGCGCTTCACATCGTTAATTGCATGAAATTCAGCCTAGCACTTTTGTATCCTGACTATAGTCATGACGTTGTCACTAGAAAATTAAAATCGAATCTTTTCCCGCATTAAAGAAAGCGACAATCGAAAATCATATAGATAACTATAGCTGTTATTTTCTTGATTGTATTAAATTTCAGTCTTTAATGGAATTCGAAGAGTCTGCTTGGGAGTTGAATAATATGCTTTTGCGCGAAGTATTAGGTAACACGAGAGAATAGAGTGATCATTTACACGATATTTAGTTACATGTATATGGATACCTTCTCGTGTGTATAAACAAAACAATGTCTAATTTACAGCGCTGTAATTCCAAATATGTGAATATAGTTTTACAGATTTCTTTGTGGCTTTGGGACAAACACCTACATTCTAATTATTCAAATAATGTTTATTTTTAATTTGAATTTCTTCTTAACAACTTCTGTATTAAAATAATTTATTTTCACATATTTATAAATTGTAAGCAATTCAAAATAATTTTATTTACATTTTTAGTTAAAATAAAACATTTCTGTACGTATGTGGAGGTTTTTAATAGTTCATTTACTACTATACGATTTCGAACATGATTTGTTTTGATATCAAAATTCATCATGGTTTCTGAGGGAAAAAAAGAACTTTAGGTTATGTTGTAAAATGACCGCTTGGTTAATTTTAAATTTAATTAAATAATATATTTATTCCATATATGTACGTACTATATTTACATCATATTAAATCATATTCGCATTGTATTTGTCCTAATCCCAACCTCGCTCCCGAAATCCCAACCTCGCTCCCGAATGTATTTTTCTACTTTATTAAGTTTGGAGGAAACTCTTATTCGCTTCATGTTTAATTTTTTTATTGTAATTTTAATCCTGTATCAGCTGTTGTTTCCTAAAATAAATAAATAAATTAACCCAACATTGCTGGTGTTATGGTTTAATGATTTTTACAGAAGCGGGATAAAAAAAAGTTAAACCTAATCTAAACTTTATTGTTGGTATTAGCAAATGAAATTTATAAACGCGCGAGGGAGACAGCCTGTCACCCGACCCGCTCGCGGCCGCAGCCGTGGTCCTTTCGGTGAATTTTCCGAAGCAAATGTAATTTATTTTGAGAATTATAAATATGGTTATTTGAGTGTTAATTTCATATTTAGGGTCGGGATTACCAGGGAAAGTTATCACAGTATATATGAAGATATTTTGTGACCTATTTATAAGCTTAAATAAATTATTGAAATGTAACGGAACCCATCGAGTGGGTCCCGTGGGATTAAGGCAATAACTTGAGAACTTGTTAAAGCGTTTATTACTGATCCACTGATTACATAAGTACTCCGATATACAATGTAATGCCTGACTCCATTATGTGGTATAGGCCTCGTACTAGCGGACGACGAGCTTTTATAGACTGCGTCGGAGGGGAAACCCTCTACCTCAGCCCTGGTGCATTCGGTGCGTTCGGTCGACGTCACTCTCGGTCGCCTGACTGTGGACGGGTGGCGTGATGTGGCGTGATGTAGTCGTCAGCGTAAACCTGGCGCGGTCGTCATGTGGACTTGTGACCTCCACAGAAAAAAATATTTTTTCAAAGGCACTTTCCTGTAAATATTAATAATAAACTTTTTATTAATTTTTCATTTAAGTTTTCATGTGATTTTCTCGGAAGTTTCGTTGTGGTGGATAATGTGGAAAATAAACTAATGAGATTTAGATTAATTTCTTTTTGAGATTGTGACTACGGCTGCTCAAGAAAAAAATACTGTAAGCCATTTTAGGCTACATTTATGTATAAGAAGCTACTATTCACGCCCTTTAACCGTCTTCAAACTCGAAAAGTGAAAAAGCGAAAAACTTTGTTTTTGTTTTGAAAAACAAACAAAGCCGTTTAGATCACATCGGATAATAAAGATATAATCGACAAAATTTTAGTAACGATTAATGAAATATTGACAGTACAATAGAGCGCTCAAATATCATATTCTAATTTTAAATATAGTACAGTGCGGCTGTTGTAAAGTATTATTTATTACTGGCCAGTTAAAATGCATATAAACTCATCTATTTGCGCAAATGCATCCAAAAGAAATATATATATATTTTATTGTTATCTACTCAGAACTAAAAATTAACCCCTGTCGTCTCTAAAGGCCATCCAAAACGCACAACGAATGCGGCAGTCACTAATGGAGATATGAAATGAAGCAAGTTCACAGCACAGGCGCGAGTAATCTGGGTGGAAGGTGCCTTTAATGACGCCCGTAGGACCTAGCTGTAGAACGTCAGGTTCCGCTTAAATAATTTACTACTACTAAACAGAAGCAGTTGATATATGATAGCTACAAAATATCGTAGCCATTCGTGTTTTTCAAAACGCGTTTTATAATATATTCCGGTAGAATGCATATATTTTTATAAAATATTTTTGGGGGTGTTTCACGTCGAATGTGTTCTTTCTTATAAAGTTAAGTATATAGCGGTTTTAGCCTGGATGACAATTTTTATAATTGTCCTTTACAATTTTTATACAAACTTGGGATAACCGTGATGTATGTACCTCGATACCACTTCGTAGAATTGCTTTTGCCAAGAAAAGTTTTGTTTGAGTGACGGGGCCGATGTTTAGGCGAAAATTTTATGTATTAATATTTTCATCGCAGCGCTCTAAAATAAGGTTAAAATTGCGTGTCCGTAGCCAAAAAAATACATCAAAACAAAATTTTTAATCATCCCTTAGAAACTAACTCCTAAATATAACCCAAACATAGTAATTTAATAAAATAAGCACATAATTTCCTATATACAGGGTGTCCCATACGTGGTGGATCAAACGAAATGAGGTGATAGGAGAGGTCATTTGCAATCATACTTATTATAAACATGGTCTACCAATTCTCAGTGCTTTAGAAGTTATACCACTTACAACCACTTTTTTGAAAATACTTACCCCGTCTTACATAAAAAATCATACGATGGCTACGTTACGTTACGTTAAGTTACGTTACGAATTTTAGCGTTTTTAGTATACAATCACATCTGTACGTTTTTCTACTGTTCATTATGTAAACTAATTTTCTTAATGTAAAGCGTATTTATTTATTTATAGCTAGTTGCAGTGTCAATTAGTGGGTTATGCGGGTGTATCAAAATGTTTATATAACTTATATTTGATGATTGTTTTTTAATAGCGGCAAATCAATCGCCTGAAAAGATAAATGACACGATAAAGTGCTGGATAGCATAATATTTATAAAGGTTCTAAAGAGGTCCTGTAGTTGAGAGCGCAGGATGTCGGTTTAAACCCAGCGCTGAGTTTTTTAAAAACGCATTTTTAACTCTTTAGTGTAAAATATTGTCAAATATTATGTAACCATCTAATTAGATGAAATAAGGAAAGGATGATATTTTAACAAAAAATATAAAAATAATGGATATGTGATTACGATGAAGGATGATGGTGAAATGAGATGATTTTATGAGTGATTTATGTATGAAGTTGATGAAAATAAAAATAATGGATATCGGTTAAAATCCGTTTTGGATCATGATCAAAGATTAACCGCTGACCTGCGAAACTCATTCCAAACGCGAATTGTCCTGAAAAGAAGAGAATTGAAACGAACGCTCCTTTTCCTCAATATTAGTTTTATCTTGAAAGAATGGGCATTAAATGAAACGAATGACTAATAAAAGAAGGTTTAACAGCTTAATTCCGACCAACTAGGTTCATTTGCTAAAGTCTTCACAATTAACAGTTCTAGTTAATGCCTTCCAATTAAGAATTGAAATTAAATTACGTGGCGTCGTTTCTTATGATTCTGTATACGACTTAATTTTTCCTCAACGAATCAATCATGTGACCACAGTTATTTACAGATATAATGGACAAAATGCAACCTGGTAACTTCTCCACACAAAAGTTGTAGTGCACTCTCTTTTTTGTAGATTAGAAAATAAAATAACATATATCGTTTTCTACATTGTCTAAAAGTTAGAAGCCTTAAAAGGTATATATTTATCGATATATTGTGACGAAATGGCGTCTGGGATGAATGTAATGTTTTATATTTGAAGACATTATTACAAAAATAGCCTTTGTCAAAGAAAAAAAATACTTTTCAGGATTCCCTTTTTAATTTTTTAAAAAACTATTTCCCTTTTAGCTCATAACTGCTAAGCTATTTTGTTGTAATATGAATTACTATTAAGGATATAATTTATATACCTAGAGTTCAGATCAGAGTCACTTATCCTAACCAATTTCTGACTTAAAATAGAAATTAATAAATGGCCGGAAATAGCTTAGACTTGATACAAAGTAAAGACTTGTATGTTAGTTTGACTACCTAGGAAGGTGTCTAGTCGGAGAGCGCGGTGAGTTAAGACTGAAGACTTCCGGTTCCTTCTTCGATTATGAAAACTAAACTGAGAGAAAGAAATTTACAACTCGTCTCATGACAGTCTGATTTGATGTCATGACGTGTGAAATGCAACTTAGCATTTTTCCAAACAAAGTAAATGCTTGTGACTTTCAAGAAGAAATTCGTAAACTATTTAAGTCAAGTTCCAGTTATACTGGGCATGAGAATTATATATCTGGCAATTCCACAGGTGTGAAATATGCATACGTTACCAAGTCGTAGCATCGTTGACTGTTATCAGTATTTTAATTAAATGTGTGTTCTAAACGCATGTGAATGAATGAGTTGAAATTAAAATTGATTTGCCTATGAAGAGTAATTCCAGCCACTTTTTGACACATTTCTAGGCACCATAGCATTATAACCTAGCAAAAGCAAATATTTTTTTATCGCTGAGTATATTAACATTTGGTGATTAATCGTGTTTGATGAGGACAAGAAGTTTACTCAGTCCCGCCTACAAAATAGGAATTTGCCAGGTTTTTGAGAGCCCCATAAAGCCTTACTTGGTTACGACGGGATCAATGAAACTGTTGTCTTGGTCACTGTCTATCTCATTCCCCTCGCGCTCGAGTGAGTGAGAGGGCTGCAACTCCGTCTCAAATCCATACAAAAATAGCCACTAGGTGAAAGCTATATGAACCAATTTGCCATTTTAAGTAAGCATTAAATGCAGTATTGATCAGGATCAACGACTGTTTTGATGTGATAATGAAACATGCGATCATCTAGGGCTGAAGAAGGAACCTTTAAGTGGATAATTTCGGTGAGAAAAAGACCTTTTTATAGCTAAAATTGCTTTAAGCGTAAAAGTGGCAAAAGGTTATCAAAAATAGTGAAAAGTCATAGTGACCCAGATGACACCAATTTGTAGCAATTGGACGTCCCAAGTCACCAAAGCTGATTTATCTTCACAATGGTGAGTTTTCATAGTAATAAATCGCCATAAACGTGGTTTGAACCTGAATAAAAAGGATAATAAATAACACTCGAGCCGTAATATTAGGTAAGCCACGCCAATGATAATTATTTTAAAGGTACCTTTTCACCTTCGTCCCAGTTTTGGGAAGAAATCTTCCTTCTTTTGGTAATTTTTTCCATCGCCAAGAAAACCAATCAAACTTGGATAATAGGTAATTTTAAAGGATAAAATCACCAGCAAATGAGACAAAACGGTTAAAATTCGATAGCGATATATAAATCAGTAAAATACCAAAGCGGACAGCTGACACGACGCGAGTGAATTGACAGCGCTATTGCTAGCGTAAAATATGTCCAAAAACACGTCGCCTGCTAAACGTCAACTTAGTTAACCATTCGCTTCGCTAAACAGGGTTTATTAGTAAGAATTTTCGAACGCCTTATTAAGGCTTTAAACATCATTTAACTAAACGGAGGTTAAACAACCGTTTAAGCAAATCTAATAAGTAAGACTAATATTTACTTTTAAATGCTAAAACCATTTTAAAACAGTATTTCTTCGCCTTTAAAACATTCTCAGTAAACCTCAACAGTTAAATTATACAAGTATAATAATATACTATGTAATTTTTATTAAAAAAATGTAGGTACCGTTTATGTAGGTTATTTAGTTATTTTTTAAATAAACTAAATTGGGCCTAGCTATTAACCGAACTGGTAGTTTATAATAATTATATTTCTTTATTTTTCATTAGATTATCAAAAATATTCGGCATTTTTTTTATTTGATAGAGTAACATGGTTTGTGGCATCATTCACACGCAAACATGGCACACATAGTTGTCTATGGGTAAATCAATCTTCTTTCGTTTATGTTTGGCCTGGGGATTTATTTATCGTCATCGCAAACCCACCATTAATCTTGTAAATTAAAATGGATAATTAGATTGAATTATTGGTAACATAGGATACCCATAACTCTAATTATCCATTTTAATTTTAAAGATTAAAATACACTTCACACTACAGAACTTTAATTTTATTAATATGCAAGATTATCGGCGATTTGTACATTTTAGAGTAAGAGTGTCAACGGATTCCAATGTCAAACCACTATTTTCTGCTAAATGGCAGATGATGATTATCTAAAAATTGGGATTTGAACTTTCAAATGCATAAATCCTGTTTATAATGTTTTCTCGTGAATATCTAATACAAGTACTAGATATGTGAACTTTGCATTTTATAAAAGCCTAAAATATGTTTCAGATTACTTCGAATATTATTGTTTTTTTATTGCACGACCCATTGCTTTTTCGAACACAGTTTTAGAAGCCGAAAATCCATTATTTGTTTATTGTTTTATAATACTCCTTAAAACCCATTCAAGATGAATTGGATTTTTTGAATCTTATAGATAATGGCAATATTTTAAACTAACAAAATTCGAAAGATGAACAGCTGTCACTGTCAATGAAGCATTTGTTGTAAACTATGATACTATGGAAGCTAAAAATATAATTGTTTTCTTATATTAAGTTCAAATAATAACAATAATACCCTAATACGATCATGGATAAAAGTGAGTATCAATTATAAAAAATATCGAAAAGCCTATCGATCAAAGCCCACAGTAAAAGAGGTGTCAAAAATACTCAACCTAAATTTATTGCAGAGTAAGCTTTAATTATTATTTTCAAAATGAAACATTCCAGTTCAGAATTAATTAGTTCTGTTAATATAAAAAATGAAGTGTATTTTCAAAATGAAATCCAAGAAATTAACATTAATCAACAGCGGGAAATTGAAATAGAAGATGTTCAATTTATCAAGAAAGAACCTGATATTCACAATTTGGCGAAAGTCGCAATATACAAAAAAGAACAAGCCACAATGAAAATTGCGAAAGTAAATCTAAATCTTATAGATTTTTCGTGTACGAAATGCGGGTGTCTAATTGAAAGAAGCAAGTCTGCCCATGTTCAATGCACAAATAGCAATGCAATATTTAATGAGTGTTTTACTTTTTTGTGTTGGCAATGCTTAAACGTAAAAACGCCAATTAAAAACCGAAAAATTGTATTTAATAAGTTGAAATGTAACGAATGCTGTAAGACGTTTGCATTAAAATATCTATTAATCGATCACATTAATGTCTTTCATCGTAAAATAAAAAAATATAAATGCAGCGAATGTGATTATATGTGTAGTCTAAAAGGAACCCTAAAAAGACACATTGATGGTGTTCATCGCAAGATAAAAAGTCATAAATGCAGCGAGTGTAATTATGTGTGCTACAGTAAAGGTGACATAAAACAACACATTGATGGTGTTCATCGCAAAATAAAAAAATATAAATGCAGCGAATGTGATCATACGACTACTCTAAAAGGAACCCTAAAAAGCCACATTGATGGTGTTCACCGCAAGATAAAAAGTCATAAATGCAGCGAGTGTAATTATGTGTGCTACAGTAAAGGTCACTTAAAAAGCCACATTGATGGTGTTCACCGCAAGATAAAAAGTCATAAATGCAGCGAGTGTGATTATATGTGTTACGACAAAAGAAATTTAATCTCACACATTGATGGTGTTCATCGCAAAATAAAAAAATATAAATGCAGCGAATGTGATTATGCGTCTACTCAAAAAGGAAACCTAAAAAGACACATTGATGGTGTTCACCGCAAGATAAAAAGTCATAAATGCAGCGAGTGTAATTATGTGTGCTACAGTAAAGGTTACTTAAAAAGCCACATTGATGGTGTTCACCGCAAAATAAAAAAATATAAATGCAGCGAATGTGATTATGCGTCTACTCTAAAAGGTACCCTAAAAAGACACATTGATGGTGTTCACCGCAAGATAAAAAGTCATAAATGCAGCGAGTGTAATTATGTGTGCTACAGTAAAGGTCACTTAAAAAGCCACATTGATGGTGTTCACCGCAAGATAAAAAGTCATAAATGCAGCGAGTGTAATTATGTGTGCTACAGTAAAGGTGACATAAAAAAACACATTGATGGTGTTCACCGCAAAATAAAAAAATATAAATGCAGCGAATGTGATTATGCGTCTACTCTAAAAGGTACCCTAAAAAGACACATTGATGGTGTTCACCGCAAGATAAAAAATATTGGTACAAAATGTATACAAATATTGGTACAAAATTTATTCGGACGAATAAAGGCAAATAAAATCTAATTTGGCAGCAATTCCCAAAACGTACGAATTGAGGCGGCCAGCAACATTGACAGTATTTTTTTTTATTTCCATGGCGAATTCACATGTTTATGACAGTCAAGGCAATTATTAGGAATGCAAAATTCGGTACCAGTAACTAAGCTAAGTTAGAACCACTTCCTCTTATCCTATAGAGTTGAAGTTGAGGAGGATGTTCGGTGCCGATGACAATGCATTTCTATAATAAGCGTGACCTGAACCCAAGATCGTCTCCAGAAGAAGGAACTCCTCAACGGTCAACAGCAGAAACACGAAATTTTGTATTCGCATTCAAGCACTTAAATTAAAGCTTGTTTAAAAATGTTTCTTTACTATTAATTTATTTAATATTCAACGTCATTCAAATGCGCACAAAATACCTTCCTTTTGGTGAATAGTCGGATTATTGCTTCACAGATTTGACATTTTGCAAACAGGTTATGTTTTTAATATGGAAATAAAACAATTCATAATAATATATTAAATGTTTTTTTTTGGTTCTCATTTATATTATTATTAAAGTACAATTTTTCATTATTCTCATATCAAGTATTCATACATTATATAATATTTTATATTGTAATATGACTAGAATGTGAGAAGAATTTTAACACTATTACCTACAGTAATTTTTACCGCGGTTTTGTTTATTGCTTTGGCTAGTTTTTTTTAACAGCAGTGAGAAAGGTTTGATCACAAAATTGTATGATTAATTAATGACATTCTTGATTTATTTATTTTTTAATTTCCTGCAAAAACTACTTGAGTCACGTCTTCGATTAGAACTTTCTTGCAAAACCTGTACATGTTTTAAAAAAGTAACAATACTAAAATATGAGTACAAAACAAACAAAATTCAAAGTAAGATTAAAAGTTAAAGGCGTGGAAGTGTAGCAGCCAAGCTTCAGCCGCAGCAGAAACGCAAAGACATCAGCATCATCAAGGTCAGTGATTCTGTACTATTTGCTAATCTTCTGTGTAAAGTCCATTCGATGGCGTTTACCGACAGATTTCTGTAACCCGACTTGCCGCCAATAATTAAAAGTATTAAACGTTGGCCTTCTGCCAACTCAAGGTCCTTCGAGAAAAACGTCTGACTCGCCGTCAGATCCTGAACCCAGGCCCACAAGCCTACATACACCTTACAAGAATGTTTTGTTACGTCAACCAAAGAATCAGTATTTTTTTTTCTCTACCGAACACAGCCACAATAAAATTATGATTCTACTAAACTTTCCGGATAAATCAGAACTCTATATTTTTTTTCAGTGTAAAATATTAAATGTTCAATTTCGCCTTTTATAATTCTTTAACATTTAAATATGATTATTTTTGTACTAAGGTCGATCTATTGGTTCAATTATTTTCCCGTATGTGATAATCATCATCATCATAATCATCATCATCATCATAATCAGTGATGAAGCGCATAATTGTCTGGATGTCTAAGTTTAGTAAATTGACGCTAACAGGACTAAAAAGGCCGCAAAACCGAAAACAGATGTCAACATTTCGAAAAGACGCCGACGGAACGGGGGAATGTGACAAGACTGACGATCGGTAATTTGTCGGAGGGTAGTCGGGGCGGCGGTCGCGAGAGTTGTTTTCTGACGAAAGTTGAGAACCGCTGAAAGGAAAGTTTCAGCCGCGCGCTCCTTATCGGCGATTTTACTCCGCGAAAGAGGTTTAATGGCATTACTACGCCGACATTCTGCGCTAACCCCCAATGTAACACCTTTGTTTCGAACGACCGTATATTTATAGTGGACTAGTGGTCTAAATTCGACCGCAATTTGTTATTTTTTTAAGTTTGAAAGTTATTAAGGTTCTTATACCTCTAGGTTCTAATAGGTGAGTATATAAGATAAGATAAG
This sequence comes from Neomicropteryx cornuta, assembly GCA_020383195.1. Taxonomy (NCBI): domain Eukaryota; kingdom Metazoa; phylum Arthropoda; class Insecta; order Lepidoptera; family Micropterigidae; genus Neomicropteryx; species Neomicropteryx cornuta. The sequence goes on from JAHKQU010000024.1 coordinate 10,108,933, forward strand.
ATAAGATAATTTATTTCCAAAAACAAACATAAATTGCATAGGAATGACATTTGCAATTGAAAACAATACAGCGGTTAAAACATGTGAAAAAGCATTAGCAAAGGTATAGGTACATATTATATAAACTAGTAACATATTATAGATACACGTAGATAAAGTAGTACAGATACGTCTAGTTAGATAAGATAAGATGAGAATCTTTATGAGAAGATGAGAATTTTTATTTCCATCACATGTACTCGTATAGATGTATAGGAATGTCTTTACAATACAATACCTAAAATACAATAAAAAATTAGAATACAATGTAATGCAGCAATATTAAATTTTACATTAACAGAAAGAATCATTGATTAAAAATAAGATCACAAAGTTTTAAATATTAATATAAATTTTATTACAAAGTATGTTTTAAAAAGTGTAATTTATTTTGATCAAATGAGCACATAAAATGCAAGTATATATCTCCATAATCGATCCATATATTTTTTTGAATATTGTTTTATTAAGTTAGCTACGAGCGCATTTGTTGTCTATGATATTTAAAATTTAATGTTAGTAATAAAAATACAATTAGGTACAGATTGTATTTGTATTTATTTTTTTGACACAATTAATTGACAGTTTTAATTTAATCGTGTATAAATGAGACTTGACATTTATAGAAGTATAAGATGGCTTTAATAATTATTTTCGACATTCACAGACTATTGAAAACAAATATTTGAACTCGTACAAAATTCACAGATCTGTTAAACGTTTTAATTTAATTAAATTAATGTATTGATTACACATATTATTCATAAATTTTAGCTTTCTGCACTCCTTCGCCATATAAACTTTAACCTTGCCAAATCTCACACTAAGTCACTCACTTGTAATCTCACTTGTTTTTCTTTTTATTTTAAATGTGCCCACTTTGACAAATTACCTTTTGAGTTATTTATTTATTTATCAATCTACAATACAGCGACACAGTAAGATTTTTTTTTCTAGACTACATTTATTAGGCCAAAAATTGTACAATATGTTTAAAAATGTGTATGTGAATAGTGTATGGTACTTCTATATGTGGTATGGAAATGCTTACTATTTTACTATTTACTAAATATTTATTACGAATGCCTAATATTAAAATATATTAAAAATCATATGTATTTTTAATACTTTTACGTAAAATAAAACTCATGTTCACGAATTTCATGCAGAAAAAATCCTTTATTCTCTTGAAATATATCTATTGCGCTGATATTTCATTTCATTCATTTTTCATTGTTCATTTTATGAAATCAATAATTGCTATAATACCCTATCGCTATCATATAATATCAACTGCTTCTACAAATTGTTTAGTAGTAGTAAATTATTTAATCCGAACGTGACGCCTTACACCTAAGCCCCACGGGTGTTATTAAGGGCCGGTACTAGGCGAGTGGATTTTGAAATATTAACCTAGGTCGTGTCGAAATCCCGCTCGAAAATTAGGAGCACTCAAAAAGCAAAATGATTTTAATAATCTTGTGTCGTGGTTTTGTTATATATTTTTGTTGTTTTAATAAAATATGTTAATGGTTCTGTAATATAACAATTAGGTTACATGGAATTACACAACATAATCTAGGTTTTTTTTTTAATTCCCACAAAACACGTTTACTGTAGTTTGCTGTTTTTGATTTTTTACAACTCAAATACTTGTGTCTTTCAAGGTGGAATTTGCTAATTAATTAATTCTAGTTGCTTTTAACATCAATACAAAACTTTCAGTTAAACTGCTGGGCGTAAGAACTGCGAATCTGGCAAATTCACAAGTCTGAAATATGCTGACGTTACCAACTCGTAGCGGCAAAACGCTTATAACGAAAAAGCGCAAATTTTCCAGTTACTCTATTCTTGCCCCCGAAACCCCGGGAGTTATCTATCCTCGCACCAGGCAAAACCAATTTCGCCAATGTCACGAACTGGACAAACGGGCCAATATGCGAAGGTCAAACTGACACGATCCTGTCGAAACGTCCCGGACCGACGTTTTGTTTGAGGTTTATTAGCATTTCTTTGGGTTCCAATGCTGCCTACCCTCGTAAAAACAAACAATGGGAATCGCCGCGTAGAAAAGTTTTTTTAAATTAACTCGAAATATCACTTTGTCGTATAAATGCAACTGGGAAGCGTCCTTTTTAAAAAATCCCTTTCGGCGGAGGTAGATTTCACCGAATCAGAGTAAGGGATAGGCAAACTCCAATTGTACGAACTTATATTAAACATTGTGCTCACCTCAACCCGCCGTACCCTTGCGCAGCGAGAGTGTGTATACTGAATCCCTCCTTATACTGTGCCATAAGGGTTGCTCATATCAAAAATTGATCCAATTAAAAGTTGTAGGGAAATTATAAGTCTACAATTTACATTTTGAATGGAGTAGTACAATTTACATTTTCCTGTGCCTATTAAGAGAGGTATTTTTTTTTTAATTTTGAAAAACCACTTTTTTCCACCCCTAGGACTAATGGTTAGTGCTATCAAAACAGTTTACTTAGATAAGTTTAAGGCCCTTAAATAAGAAATAAAATGATTTCGATATCTTATATTCCCCCCCCCCCCCCTCATTCCCACACCCCAGGTCTGATTTTGCCCCTTAACGAACTTGACCGAGGTTTTGTGCCCCTAAATTTTATATATCAATTTAAAAGTGATTGGTGTAAAATTACGGCAGTTATCATGTCCACAAAAAAGTGATATAGATAGACAGATATATAAACTTTTAAACTGAGGGTGGCTTTGGGTTCTAGGGGAAGCGTTCCTAATGAAACCTACCTAAAAAGGATAACTGGTTAGAAAGTGACTCATCCCGAGTGCCGCATGCGCTAGCCGTCTGGGTGCCTAGCTGCCAACCAGCGATAAATATAAATAATATATACTCGCGTTACTAAATCTGTGTTGTAATGAGTACTCCAATCAACATAATTTATAACTTACGGATGACGGCGTTAGGTTAATCACACACGCTGACGCCATCGCACATACTAGGAATTATAGCTCGGTGCTGAGCAAAAACTGCTTGCTAATTCATACTGCAATTATCATGCTCCTAATTAAGCACTTTCTCCGTTTTCCGCCTTCAACTCGGAAATTGACTTAAGTATTAATACCGGAGGACTTTATTCACATGAGCAGTTCAAGATTTACTCGGCAAAGTTATTTCATTATTAATCATCCGAGCATAGAGGACTGTCATTATGTTGTATGGCTCCCTATGCGTACTCAAAATTAATGTTTATTTTTTACGTAATACTAGCTGTTCAATCCCGGGCTGAGCAGCTAGGCCCTGCGGACGGCTATAACGGCGACATCGGCGCGTAAAGACTACATAGTTCAGGCCACCTACATATTTACCGTGCTGGTTCCGGGTTGGCAGCTAGGCTATGTTATACCAAACACTAATGGTGTTTGGTTATTTTTCAAGTATTATTTAAATATTCATCTTCAACTCTGTGACATCTTTAGTTACTGCGATATTGGTTTTTAAATAAAAATGTTCATGTCCTATTTTTACCCCCTTAGGGGGGGGGGGTTGTATAGGCTATTATGAATAGAATATTATATAAAAAAACAATTAAACATTATATTTTTAATAGATAGTGTCAATTCGGTCAGTGCGCGAATTCCGATGCCATCTGAACGCTCAAAATAAAGACATGTTTAATTAATCCTTTTACTATTCTCAGGTACTTTTTTTATGTAACTAGTTTAAAATTTACTTATTATAATGTTATTTATTTAGGTTCACAATCATTTAGACAGTATGGTATAGCAATTATGTCAGCGCTACGCAAGTGGGGAAAAGTTTTGGTAATTTATCAAAAATTGTAGCCAAGCGAAGGAAAATCCTCATTACGTCAAAAGTTGAATACATTGACTTCGGTAAAGTTGCCTAACTAATTACAACGCTGACGGCCTTCGGCACATTCTTCGACTCGAGGAACCATTTGAGGAAATCTACATTTTTAACACGTCGTTTTCAAAGTATGCTCGCAACTTTGTTATGTCTAGTTATCTGGAAACATATACTGAAAAAAATATCGTGCAATAATTTGTTCTGGCTACTGAATTTCAGTAGGCCCGACTGATGTGCATTATAGTGTATATAATCTGTTCGATAGACTGTACAAACCAACTCCTGTAGATTGATAAATCGTCATATATATTATGATTCGTCAAAATCATAATATATACAGGGTGTATTCATAATCACTGACGTCCTTTTAGGGGGTTGATCTGTATCGACAACTAAGCGCCGGTCTCGCGAAAAAAAAGTAATAATTTCGAAAATAAAGAAATGCGTGCTAAAATAAGTCAAACGCCTTCTCAAACATTAAAACAATTTCTTTCGAATTCGTTTTTCTCGTAATTGGGCAATATTTTTTTCTGATTAATGTGACTGCTGACAGAAGCAAAAACTTAAAACTATAATATAGGGTGATGATTTAGAGGCGTGGTTTTCAAGAAGAGATAAAACGCATATAATTTGATGTTATGGCTAAGAATTTAGTTTTATTATAAAGATAAGGGTTTGCCATTATAATTTAAAAATGATTTCGGGTAAGTGGCCGCCGCGGCTGACTCGAACAAATTCCAGCCGAGAGGCCCAATATTCAACCACTTTTTGCAGCAAGTTGGGCCGTATGTCAGCAATAACGCGCCGAATATTCTCTTCCAAGGCGTTAATCGTGTCCGGCTTATCTGCGTAGACAAGCGACTTCACATAACCCCACAAAAAATAGTCCAGCGGTGTTAAATCGCACGATCTTGGAGGCCACGCCACAGGCCCACGACGCGATTTTTACTTTATTTTAGAGTGATTTCAAAAAAATTTAGAGTGTTTTTTTCTAAATTTGCACTATTTGCAAACGTTGTTCAGGAGTAAGTCTATTCATTATGAAACGGCAAACCGAACTGAGCATAAATCAAGTGACAGCTGTCAAAAACACCAACTACGAAAAAAGTAGTGCCAGATTGAAAACCACGCCTCTAAAAAAAACAACCTATATAACTGTTTTTTTTTGTTATTCAAATTATTTATATTATTAAAAATTAAACTTCAAAATTTGAAAATTAAAGTCCTTAACATTAATTAGTCTTGTTTTCACATCTATCGGTACTCTGGGCAACATTAATATATCCACATTAATGATATATTAATATTAATATATCATTAATATACTTATTAGTTCACAATTTTTTCAACCCAAAATTTCAATAATATAAGGTAGGTAATATACAATTATTTTAACGTGTCTATATATATATATTTCAACCTGAAATTTCGGTTGTGTAAGGTAATAAAACCCTAAATTTGAAATAAAATTCATTTTGCATCTTTTTTATATTTTTCAGTTTTATTTGTGTTTTGAAGTAATTATGATATAATAATTATATTTTAAGGAGTGATTCTGGACATGCAATTAAACGACTCTTGTTTAACAACTTTGTAAATAAAGCTTAAAAAACTGATCTAAAATGACAAAAAAAAGAGTCCTAAAAACATTCTAAAGTAGGTCACATGCGAAAATATCAGACCGCACGGCTGACGACGTCGCGACCCATTAACCAACCTTACAAATGTATTGACGACGGTGAACAACTGGTAGTTTCGCGTGCGAAAATATTGTAATGTAGGTTAATTGGATCGGTCAGGAAGACAACTGTTGTTGATATTTATGTCAAGAATCACCCCTTAAAAGGATACTGCTGACTTTTGGTTCAGCCTGTATACAGCTAGCTCCCCGACTATTTTCTAGACGCTACCTAGTCGTAAAACGTTTATTATCCGAAAGTGCTCGCTGGTTTCCCGACTGCATGTCGGTGACGATGACGCGGTGACGCGAACCCATTACATTTTCACCACAATATTTTTTTTCCGTACAAAAATTCTACCTGACCCGTGACCGTAAAAGTTTTCACTTTTATTTATTTTAAAAATGATATTAACACACATATTTATTATACATACACATTAACACACTCTTACATTCCACACCCTATTATATTCACAGATTATAACATTCATATTATTACTATAGATTAGTTCCTAGTTCGTTCTGTTAAAAGTATAGTATATTAAATTGGAGATGCCTGTAGTCGGCTTAAGTTGTTATTTATCTATTTCTATGTAACTGTCATTATGTATAGCTGTAGGCATTTCTCATACAAATAAATAAATAACACTAAAATACCCATTTAGGTGCTTATAACGAGCACGCCTTCCGACTGAAGGCGATTTTCAGCTGTGCGAGTATAAGTCCATATCGAGCGAATAATAATGTATAGGCCTGCGGTTACTGAAAAGCTTTATCCTGCCTTTCAAAGACTAATTGGGGTCTTGAGCGGGTAAAGGTCTATAAATTAGCATGAAAGGGGACCATGAAAAGAACTCCTTTTTAAACATTAACTCTTTGGGCGGAAATGTATTGAAAATCTCACGCAGAATGGAGAGAATAAACTTTTATATTGACATTTTAATTTTTTTGGAGCGATACAAGCACTAAGTACCATTTCATGACTTTTGGAAAATTTCGACATATCTTCACGTTTCACATCCCCTAGAACCCAAAACCACCCTCAGTTTGAAAGTTTATTTATCTATCTATACATATTATTTTTTTGTGGACATGGTAACTGTTGTAATATTACAACAACCACTTTCATATTGATACATAAAATTTAAGTGCACAAAATCTCGATCAAGTTAATGGGCAAAATCAGACCAGTGGGGCAGAATGGGGGGGGGGGGGGGGTTTCTTAGTATATAAGATATCGAATTTATTTAAATTTTATATTATTCCTTAGATAAGGGCCTTTTAGTAAACTTTTTTGATTTTACCAACTCCTAGGAGTGGGAAAAATTGGAATTTCAAAATTTTAAAAAATCATACGTTCATTAATTGGCACAGGAAATATTAATTGTAAGCCTATAATTTCCTTACAATTTTTCGATGAAAATAATGCTCAACCCTTACGGCACAGTATAAAGGGGGATTTGGTATGCGCACTCACAAGTTCGTACAATTGGATTTCGCCTATCCCCTACTTTGATCCGGCGAAATTCACCTCCGCCGAGTTCACTGCGCTATAAACCGAGTGTATTACGTAACTTTTGAAATATACATTTACAAAAGTGAAAGAAGATTAAATGCCTACATATACTATAAAGCATCTTACACACACTTCGCTCGAATTTAAAAAAAGGTTAAATAAGGAGAAAATAAATAAATAAATTTATAATAGGAATATTAATAATAGGCATTTGCCTAGTGAGGTGTTACTAATCCACACAAACTGTACTTTTCAGTTCAGTTCAGTTCAGTTCAGTTCAATGCCGTCATCAACGGCGTTTATTTCAACATAGTTTTTTTTATTACAATCAAAATGAGCAAGGACCCATTAGTCTGAGACTGTCGACAGGTCCTTTTAATAAGTTTCTTAACTAATAATACATAATTAAAAGGTATAAATAAGTACATGAATTTTTGGACAAGGTAGATTTGGCATAACAAGAATATGGAATATCAATAACATGCGATATAGTAATATACATGTAATTATATTAATTTGTATGGATATTATAATAAATAAATAAATAAATAAATTAAATATAAACCGTCGATCGATTTCGGTTGATTATTCTGTTCAGAATTTGCGTAATTCCAATTTAATATCGCGAGCGTCGCGCGGAACAGACTCCGATTAATTAATGACTGTGGTTAGATAACCCAAGGTTAACTTGACTGTAAGATGTTCGCTTAATCGCATTATCTTAAACTTCGCCCTTCTGCCTTCGACCTCTCCTCGCGGCTTCCTTAAGGGGGAGAGCAAAGCGTGTCTACCCAGTCCCCTGATTGTGTAAGTTCGCGTATTAACTCAAGATCTTATAATAAGATTTAATACGATGTTTTATATTGTTCAGATCAGGTATTGGATTCGTCTTAGTACATCTTAAAGTTCTATAACAAATAAGGAGGTTCTCTTAGACGGATTTCCTGGATGGAATGAATTTCTATTTGGGTAGGCACGTCAGAGTAAAGATATTTCAAAAATCGATATATTGAATACCTCCTTATTATCATTCAAAAAAGATATTTCCAATATCATCAATAGTAAAGATAAATAAAACCTAACTGTATTGTTAGATTGTTATGTTGTTAATGATTAATTGTAACATACAAGTACTTATAATTGCAATTACTAATAGAATATACATACATATTATATTTATATTACCTTCATCATAAATTATTTTTATTCATACTAAAACCATACTTAATCTATTACTATATTTTAACATATACAAACCAATTGACAAACAACACTCGCAAATTACACATAACACATCAAAAAAAATCTAGTGTATAAGTATATTATATTCATAATCTATATATATTTTAAGAAAACTGTTCCAATTTTTTTATGCTAATGTTAATATGTAAAATGTCCGAATCCATAATTGGTTCTGTATACTAGTAATAAGTTTTGTTTGTGATTATAAAAATTAATACTGTTGGATTTTTCAATAAAGAATAAATAAATAAATAAATTTCAAGCGTGGCTGACAAAATCAACCTTGCTTCTTATAAATGGAACACGCGTCGATCCAGCCAGAGCCAGTGTGAGGAAACACAATTTTATTGCTGCCTAGACCCTAGTCCCGGCGTTAACACTTTCGTATATTCACTCATCGCTCCATACTGGCTTGTAAGATTTGTTTTTTTTTAATGTGTTTGATTTTGAACTCGGGATTATTTTTTTTTTAAATATTCATTAAATTTTGAATATTATTTTATGAACTCTTGTTTATAATAACAAAAACCGAACATGCATCAATTTAAAAAAACTTTTGACGAAATGGCTATTTCTCCAATTATTTGGGAGATCTATTGTTGGCATAAATATTTATTCTATTAGTAAATATTTGAGTATCTAAAATTAATATGTATTAATATATTCGTATGTAATTTTATATATATATATATATACACCTTTCTATTACATCTTTGTAAGATGAGCGTGAATTATTTATTTTTATTGTTTGCCTGGAGGCATTATTTTAATTTTTAACGTTGTATTTTTCCTGATTAGTTCTAGTTATTTTTTATTGTTGTGTTTTTCTTTTAGTAGTTAAATTTTTGACTTTAATTGCAATGTGTACACGAGGAAACCTGTTTAATAAATAAATATAATATTTATTTCCTATGTGAGTTTAGTATACAAATTAACTTATGCACATCCTTTTATGGTATTATTCTGGAGTTATTTTTCAGACATATTTTTCTATACAAAATAAATAATATTCCGAGAAACCGAGTTCGCGCGCCGGCCGCCCCCCCCCCCCCCCGCCCCAGTCAGATAGAGTAACCATGCGTTTAAACGCTGATAGGATTTTGTTTTCCGCAGTTTTACCTACTATTTTTGGCATATTGCAAAACTCGCAGAATAAAAGTTGATCAGTATGAAGTATATAATGACCCCATAAAAGGATAAGCATGAGAAAGTGTTCATCCTGTATAATAGTATGTTTGTATACATTCAGATATATTTGTGATTATTATGTATGTGTATTTTTCAACAATACTTAATAATTAATAGCCTAGTTAGGCGAAATATTTTGCATATTTGCGATTTTTATAATATTTGCAAAAATAAAATAAATAAATAAATGTACAGATTATTAGGTAATATTATAAAGATATTGATATTGGCAGATGAGAGTAGTTGTATAGTTTAATTTAACGTTTGAACAAATTCCTTATTTGGGTAAATAAAGTACAAATACAGAATGAACTTACAGCGAGCATATCCTTTAAAGGGTCATTTAGTTTTTATTTACTTTATTTACAAAGTTATCAAAACAAAAGTTGTTTGATAACTTTGTAAATATGTACAGAATCACCTTAAGTTCACCCTGTATTTTTGAAAATGTGGAGATAGCCAACTTAACGATGCAACAATTCAGCGATTCGTTCGAAATGCTAGCTTTGAAGATTCAGACACAAGAATATGTATTTTTCGATACACTTAAGTTAATTCAGTTTTTATATTTTATAGTAAAATGTATTGTTTAAAAATACCTAAATTCGGACCCACACACAATTTTCTTCTACCGTACAAAATACGAATTTTACACATTTTGAGTAGGGAATTCTTTTTGCAAAGAATGAACCAAACATTCCTCGTTCCAAAAAGACCTGGTTTAATGTAAGCTGAATTTCGTCCCTTTGCCTTAGCATCATCAGAACTAATTTTGAACCAAACAAGTTCGCCTCACACTAAGTGGTTCAAACTTTTTAAGTGCCCAACAATATTAAAAGAGGTAATCTTCTTCTATAATTAAAAGATAGTGATCATAAGCACTGAAATTAAATCTCAAACGCAACAAAACTCAGTTAAATTGAATATAAGCGTTTTTCTCGCGTTATTGGGATATAAAAGTACCCTAGGAACCTCTGAGTAACTTCCAGAATATTAGAGTATGTCATTTTATGAGGATTCCAAATAATAGAACTATACTCTAATAGTGCAGTATAAACGCGAGATTGACTTCGGCTTACTCAAAGGTCGACTGGTTCGAAGCACGAATCCCAACATTTTATTGGTACGCGCATGTGCAAATGAAATGTTAGACGCGAGTCAAACAAAACCCGCGTTTATATTTATTACAATTTTTGTTTAATATTCCATTGTGATCACCACGCATAAAATATGCATGTGTGCTCTTTTTATTTCAATATTGATAAAGTTTTTTTTTTACATAAGTGTCTAAGAAAAATTGTTAACATGTTAAATATTTCAATATTTTGTTAGAATACTATTAAATAAAAATAAAATCGATAGAAAATTATGTACATATGTGTCCGAAAACTATGCATATTCCTAAAAAAAAAAAAACATGGCAAATTCGGTTGTATATTTTTATTTATGGCACGTTTCACCCGCCGTGACCGGAATAGGAAAAGTCATTATCCACAGACCGTGTCAACTCCTCGGCTCTACGTTTTTGCTGGCGTCGACTGTGATGGGAATACATAATTACCGTTGACATTATGGTATTTTAATTTTATTGCGTATTACAACGTTGGAAAAAATCGACATCCATATATTAACGAAAAAGCTAGCAAAAAAATGTACTTTGTCAAGTATTTATCACACAAAATTATAGTAAAATCATTGGGTTATACGGACTAACAACTAGTCCGTAGTAACAACTTTTGTTTAACAATTTGTAAATAAAATCAAGAAACTGGTTTAAAATAATAAAAGAAAGAAGATAGTGAACGACGGGTAGTTTACCGCTAGCAAATATTGTAATGCAAGTCAATTGGATAGGTCAGAAATACAACAATACGCGCACCAATCCTTCAATAGAGTATTTATATTTTTATACGGATTTTTTTTATTAGCCATATGAAAACTTGTTGATCAAAGCTGGTTAGATTCGCCACCAAAATCAACCCTTAAAAGGATACTGCTGACTATAAGTTTATACCACATGTAGAGAACCATTGATATATTCAACATTACCTTCCCGGAATTCGAGAGAGTGTCTACTCTAACTCAACCCTATATGTATATGTAAAATCTAATATGTTAAAGCGTTATGCTGTATTTTGTATTCCGGTAATTATGTCAATTCCCTAATCCCAACCTCGTTTATATTATTCCTCGGATAAGGGCCTAAAACTTATTTAAGGAAACTCTTTTGATTGTACCAACCATTGGTCCTAGGAGTGGGAAAAAATAGTTTTTCAAAATTCCAAAAAATCTTACTTCAGCATCACATCAGTTCGAAATGTTAATTGTAGGCCAATAAAGTAACTACAACTTTTGTTTGAATCAACATTTGATATGAGCAACCCTTACGGCAAGGGAAGACCAAAATGTTTCACCACTTTGATCCGGTGAAATCTACCTCCGTCTCCCGGAGTGACGAAAGGGATTTTTTAAACTACATTTATATGTTATAAAGATTACTGCACCACGCTGATTATTGATTCTGTCACTAGCAATTGTGGCTTGAATTTTTTATTGACACTTACACAAGTGAGTAAGCTCACACGTGTAATGACAGGGTTTACCTAGTGATGAGCGTCATAAGAGTATATATGTATATGTGGGTACATTACAAAAGAGGGTAATTTGACAAAAGGTTTATGGTTCGGCGGTGGTGCGCGGTTGGGAACGAAGTGACCATAAATAATTTGTTGAGTTTTATCTGGCCCGTATAACACTAATTTATGTTTTACACCGCGAAGCAAATGCCTCGTATAGTTTACTATTTATATAAGTAACGCGAAAAAGGATCTTCGCTTTGGAAACAATTTACATGTGAACATAATAATGTTCCATCAGAAAACTATTATTTGTTTATTTATTTATTTGTTTGTTTGTTGACAGTAACTTATCATCAATTACATATAACGCAAAGTACTACCTAACTAGGCAATGCCCGTACTAAAGTAGACTTTACTAAAAGCATCGTTCTTATAAGCATAACCGTCACACTGCGCAACATACAATTACAATTATTTTAATTGAATTGTACGAAATACTAAATAATATCTAAATAATAATATGTAATAAATAAATAAAACTAAAAATAATACTGAAATAATAATAATAACAATAGATATAATACTATATAATATATATATATAAATAATAGATAAATGTACGGTTAATAACTAATACATAATTTTAATAATAATTTATATATTAAAAAAAACTATATAATATAATATAGTAATAATACACATATATACACTCAATATAAAACCCAAATAATAAACTAATATTAAAATAAAGCTTTTATTACAAGCTTTTCTTTAGCTTGCAATATTTGTTAGGTCAAATCTTGCAGATGAATTAAACCACTTCCTCTTATCATACGAAGTTGAAATTTGACATGCTGGTTCAGTTTCGATGACAATACATTTTTATGGTAAGCACGACCTGATCCCACACCCGGGATTGGCTCCAGATAAAGGAACTCCTCAACTTTCAACAGCACAAACACGTTATTTTGTATGCGCATTTTTAAAAAGGTATTTCTATTATTAATTATAGTGGTTTTGACGACAAAAGTATGTTTACCTTTTGAAGAAAGATATATGGTATTTAAGTTCAAAAACAAAATCTTTTGGGGGTTATTTTTTGAAGTCGGTTTCAAATTTTTTTTATTTAAAAATTTTTGGCCACCTTTCGAAAGAAGTAACTCAGCGAAACACCGATCAACTCCGAGATTGCGGGTACCGTCGTGGTAGTCTTGTGGTTAAAGCGTTGGACTATTGACCCACTAATCCGCACATGGTCATACTATTTTTAACGCTTCATTACCACCATCTCCTCTGACCATGTTCCTGACAAGCACATTTGGCCTAGTTGAGTAGGCCCATTATATATATGCTTACGTTACCGGTTATGCTACGTGCTAGCCAATCAAGCATATTCCGATGACTGTAGTATTTTTATTTTGACCGTTCAGCTACTCCTTGAAGTGTTAATATTAAGAGCCATAACGCACTCGAATTGCATTTTATGCGTGTTTTTGAGGTCTACTGCCAAGATAGCTTTTCATACCAGGCATATATAAAAAATATAATTAGATTAACTGAACATTTTTCTAGAAAACCTTTAAGCTGGTTTTTTAAATAAATAATCCTATCTTTACATAAAAAAATATTGAAATTGTTAAGTTTTATTTGTTAAAATTCTCATAAACCAAACTACATATGTGACGTAAGCCTAATTTATACATAGAAATGTCCGCAATAAAAATCTACAGAAAACTTTAAACTTAGATTTTTTTTAATTGCCTTATATTTTTAATATAAATAAAAAACTGTCAAATATTTGATGTTGTTGACGGACGCCATTTGACACCATTTGCAAAAGCCGAACTTCAAGGTCACCTCACTCCACCTTCAAGGTCACTGGCTCTTAACTCGCAATAAGTCTATTGAAAACAACCGAGGCAATCTCAATTGATCCTCTAAAATGCTTATTTTCGGTTCACACGTAAGAAAAAAACATTTTTTCGAGTGTAGCTTTCATGGTCTGATATGGATAGATTGGGAGAAGTAGATCTTTTAAGAGTCATAAGAAAATAATTTTATATCAGGTCTTCAACTCTTTTAAATTTCCTTAAAACGCATTCGATCTTAATGAACGCATTCGCTTCTCGATCATTAGTTTAATTTCTAAATGGCATTTTTTTCAGTTATAATTTTTTCGCAATATTGCAAACATACAACTCGTAACTGCGGCACTCGAGATGGGTCACTTACGTGCCTACCGTGCTTTTTTTAAATACAACAGGTTGGCAGCTAGGCCCTGCCTTTTACTTATGAGATTTAGGTATCCTCTAGAAATAATCATCTCCCATCCTTACTCTTACATTAACTGAATTTTAGAAAAATGGCGAAATACGTATTTGTTTATTTTTTAAGACGAGTCTAAAAGTTATTTTTCAACATCTTCGGTTTCTGAAATATTGGTTTCAAAATAAAAAATATCCATGCCCTCTTAGGGTGGAGGGAAGGGGTAATTCCTAAAAACCCTTTCATAGTGGATTTCTACGTTATAAAAAGAAAGTACCTTTAAAATTTCAGATCCTAGGTTAAGCGGTTTAATTATTATTGGCAGCCCAGTTTACAATATCAGTTGTATAATCTATTCGCGTCGCTAAGAGTTTTTGCTAACTTTTACTTTAAAATTAAGCATTTTTGCTCTATCTTGTTAAGCAAAACTAAGTGCGATAATTTTAATTTTATATTTAGTAATTTTTTGAATAGATTAAAAAAACGTTTTTTTTTGTACGATTGTTATTTATCAATAAATGGATGAAAAAACTAATACTCGAATAAATATAAAGTCGAACTAACAACGGAACATGCATCAGTTTTTTTTTAATATTTTTCCTAAAATAAATTTATAAAAGTACTAGTCATAGACAATAAGTTTCAATTGTTGCCTTGCATCTCAACGTAAACCGCATTAAATTTTCAGCGCGTTAACCGAGGGGTTGAAAGTTTTCAGCGAACAGGTGTTTCGGGCAATACTCCGCGGAAATCTTGTGAATTGTAAATGGATTATTGAAGGTGTGCGTGTTAAGAAGAAACACATCCGATACAAACCAGAGTAAATTGGTTTGCGAGTAAAACAAGGGTATTTTATTAAGTTTTATGGTAAATCTCATAAATATTAGGTTTCTGATTATTTCATCTGGTAATTATTTATTTTCACTGAATAACTCAACATAATTTACATAATTACAAATAGAACTTATTACTAGTACATAAATATATAAAACAATTATGTATTTCCGTCATTTTTCATAGTAATATATAAGAATAGAATAAAAAAAATGTAAAGCGTTTCTTGAAAAAACAAACTTTCTTGAAATAATTATAGATTATCAATGTTATACAGGTGTCAATGTAGTAATATCAAGCAAAAATAATTATTCTATTAATATCAAGTCTCATTTTTAGATAAAAAAAACATTAAATCTAACAATGAATTGTATATCAATAAATTTGTATTAAAAAGTAAATAGAAATGTATCTTTAATTGTGTGTTTTTTTAACTGTTATTAAATTTTAAATTTCATAGGTATTGTAGGGAATTAAGGCAAACAACACGCGCTAATGATTTATTTTTACATTCTCGCAGTTGACGTAATAAAACAAATTTTAAAAAAAAATATTTGCAATGATTATAGAGGTAAACTCACCTTATAAGAACCTAAATAATGCTCAAACTTAAAAGTTTAATAAATTACTGTCGAAATTTCGACCACTAGGTGGTTATTAAGGTTAAGAGTACCACTTAAAAATAAATAAATAATTCAGGTTAGAAGAGACAATCTTTCATTTCAGTTCAATGCCGTCATCAACGGCGTTTATTTCAACATAGTTATTTTATTACAATCAAAATGAGCAAGGACCCATTAGTCAGAGACTGTCGACAGGTCCTTTTAATAAGTTTCTTAACTAATAATACATAATTAAAAGGTATAAATAAGTACATGAATTGTTGGACAAGGTAGATTTGGCATAACAAAAATGGTACATTAATAACAAAAACAGAACAGTAGAAATAATATAAAACCTAACATGACACATAGCACAGATGTTATTTTCAACTTTTTATTTAGTAGTACATATTCTATCCTAATAATTATTTTACATGTGTTTCTAAGAGGTATTTTTTAAATTTATTTTTAAATAGTGCTAACGTAGCACTCTCTTTAATATCGCCAGGCAATTTATTGTATAAAGTGGGGACCGCCACGCATGATTGCCGCTTGCCATATAAGTTCTTAAATTTAGGGACAGAAAGCATTTTTTTGCTAACTTGTCTTGTTTTATGCTCGTGTTTTACCGGGATTTTAAGAGCACTATCAGCATGGTAATAAAGGGCAATTTTGTATTTCCACAATGAGAAAACAGACAACAGGTTAGAGTGTCTAAAGATATTTTTATAGTTTTCCCGGATGCGATTTTTTGTTTCCCAGTTTAACGACAATTTTATGATACGTATTTGTAGGTCTTCAATGTCCTGGATGTATGTATGAAATGAGTTCCCCCAAATGTGCAGTCCATACATAATTATAGGCTCTGCTAAGGACCGATAAAGGTCCTTAACCCGCAGATGAAAGCTGATGTTTTGATATCCAACCCGACCCTGTGCGCGAGGAGTAAATTACGTTCATTGATTATCTCCGCAGCGCGACGAGATGAGATGAGATCTCGGCGGCGAAATATTCCTTCCTAGACGTCGATAGCGACGGAGGCAAATGTCCCGGAACGAACGCCAAGCGCACATATTGGCGAATATTCGTGGCACATAAATCCGGCGCGAATATGGTTATGAGGACAGGAGGGGGAGGGGGAAATTCGGGGGAATCTGTCGGTCAGAGAGATATCATCGGCGGGGATTCCCGCGGAATAAAAGGGAAAATTTCTTCCCTTGTGTACCAAATTTCGTACCAAATGTGTACTAGCGGTCGAAATTTCGACCGTAATTCATTAATCATTTAGGTTTGAGCATTATTGAGGTTCTTATAGTCTCATATACCTCTATAATCATTGCATATATATATATTTTTTATTTGTTTTATTACGTCAACTGCGAGCGTGTAAAAATAAATCATTAGCGCGTGTTGTTTGCCTTAATTCCCCACAATACCCATTAATTTTAAAATTTAATAACAGTTAAAAAAACACACAATTAAAGATACAATTTCTATTTACTTTTTAATACAAATTTATTGATATACAATTCATTGTTAGATTTAATATTTTTTATTGAGACTTGATATTAATAGAATAATTATTTTTGCTTCACATTACTACATTGACATTGACATACTATTTAAAAAGGAACATTTGAAATCACACATAATTTACAGCTAAAAATTCATTTCGTCAATCAGCTGTCAGTAGTGTGAGCGTTTTATTTTATTTACTCCATTTGTAACACATTATCAATGCCCGTTCTAAAGTAAACTTCTCTAGTCTCATTCTATTTTATTTTTTGAGCATTTAAATACGCTGAGCAACATACTATTGTATTTATTATATTTGAAATTGTAAATGATATTAGAAATATATATAAGTTTATTTATAGTGATTAAGGAGTTGGGCTATTGGCACAAAAATCTCGAGTTCTAATCCGCACATGGTCATACCATTCTATTATCACAATCTCCCCTGATTCTAAAATAGGCACATTTGGCTTAGTTATATTTTTGCAAATGCAACTATTGTGGTATCACATATGCAAAATAAGTTAATGAGGCTAAGTAATCTCATGTCGAGCGCAAATTAAATTAATTCCTTTACGTTTTCCGCACGCGAAACAGAGCCACCGAATATGCAACGAGATGTTTGGTATTCCACAAGGATGTGTTCTCGGAAAACACGCCGGCGCTTAATCTCAATAATCTGTAATACGGTCTACGGATTTAGAATAATAATTTCCACACATTCAAAATTAACCAAATCGGGAAATGAAGAAAATGCAAGCAACAAAATTACGCATTGAAATGAGTTTTCTGCGCGTTATTATAATATTTCTCATTTATTCTTCAGGATTGAGATTTTTCACATTAATAATAATAAAAAAAAAAATGTTAAACAAGAGAGCACCTTTACCTAACTGGCCACTACCCTTACTAAGGTAGGTTTTATAAAAGAGATTGTTAAGTTATATATTTAAAACGGGTTTCACAATTATTGCTTAAAAACGTTCGTCTATTGTTTTTTTTTTTAAATTTATAATACGCTACATAAATATTTTATCAAGTTTCTTCTAAAATAATGCAATAATCCTACACTGCAATTTTAATAACAGCTTTAAAAGAAAAAAATAAATTATAAAAAATTAAAAAAAATAATTAAATTTGTTATTAGCGTAGAATTATAGGCACTCAAGTTCAGCACCTGGGTTTCGTTGATAAAGGGGTTACTGTGTTTACCAAACTAGGTGCGAACATCTGTTCTAAGGTAAACTTTCTGATAGGTACCTATGTTAGTGCATATTAGTTGCGTGTTAGTTGGCAACTCAATGAATGCTCAATGCTGGCTGAATGTTTCATATGAATTCAAGCCATGTCAGCATTTTGATATGATTAAGAGTTAAAAGCATAATTTAACTATACATATTTAGTTTCTAACTTAGTTTTTAGTATTTATATTAACAGTAGAAATCTTTGATTAGTTTTCGAAATACTTTTTAAGAATGAAAACTTATCATTAATACCAATTGTTTGTAAGACTGTTGATTTCTCTCAATCAAGAATAAAGAATAAAGAACTAGTCAAAAAAATAAGAACAAACTTAACTGCCTTCTTTAGACATTTAGTCTAGTTAGGACGGCAGCGAACAGAGGTTGCAGTGGTACCAAATGCTCACTGGTACAATACTATATTTAATATGTACCCACATGAATATGTAACCTTATATAATGGGTATATAATTGTTGTCAATAAATAAATTAATTAATAATAATACCTACTGAGAATATTTCATTTGAAACTATTTCGAATTTGAAATAGTCTAAATCTGTCTCCAGCTTGAATCTATTTTCCTCTCTAGCTTCTGTACTTTCCGGTCAGCGGAAGGGGAATTAAAACATTTTAATGAATCCTAGGGCGTGCACACTGAGGAAAAAATCCTATATGCCCTACAGAAAGTCTTGTAACCTTAACAGACCATTCGGTTATCTTTACTTTAGTTTTAGTAATCTCAATCAACGTTTGGTACGCATGCCTGAACTGACTGTACACATAAACAAACTGCTTTGTGAGCGCTACCAAACTGTTCGGTGGAGAAACAAAATGGCGGAAAAGGCGGAAAGCTCGAGGTTTGTTTGCGAGTCTACGAGATTTTTTGTTAAGACAGTTTTGTTAAGTGAACGATTTATCAATCGACAGGAATTGGTTTCTACAGTCTATTAAACAGATTGCATACACTTCGGTTGGGCCTACTAAATTCAGTAGCCCCAACAAATTATGATTATACTGAAGTTTTCAGTTAATTCGTGTGCTCGATATTTTTTCAGTGCACAAAATAAAAAAAACTGATGTTGTATGCATAAGTTACATGGCGGCTACGAGAGATACAAATGGTGCGCAATGGTAGGTATCAACAGCATATCTAACAAAAATAATGTGCGAGTTCCGGGACCCACGGTTAAGATGTGGAAACATTTGGAGAATACACGCGACAGTACTCCCATAGAACTCGAAAAACCGGGCTCGCCTAGAATTTTCGACGAAAAAAAACCACAAATATACGCATAGATTATTTTACAGCATGTAGGCAGGACTATCTTTTTTTATTTATTTTTATTTTACGGTTTTTATTTCATTATTACGCCTAAATTACTAGGTAACTCAAAACAAATTTCCTTTTCGGCGGTTAAGGGAAGGGGGGCGGTAAAAGCACCCCTCCAACCCTCCCCCCAGCGATATGGCTTAACTACTACACACGCCACTGCATACAGCCCGCGCGAAGCCAAGTGGTCATATTTGTATTTATTTTATTTTTTTTATTCGGTGCTCTAACAAAATATTGAATATATAACTTCTTTACAATTATACACTTAAGTAGAAAAAACCTTATCAATATTTAAATAAAAACAGAACACCACATGCATATAAAAGATAAAACACAGATTATACTAAATAGAAATAATATAAATTTTGTGGATATGGATTTTATATGATTACATACAAATAAATATATGATTGTGTGTATATTATTTATATATATATATATACAAATGTAAATAAAATTTATGAACATAAATATGTACTTTTATATTTTTATTATCTCGGAAGCAATTCAAAAATATGGCTTTTGAATTGACTAAGGCTATCATGGAAATTGAAAATGCAAATGGAAAATGAAAATGCGACTGACTATCTCTATATCTCGTAATGTATTCTAAAGACGACAGATGCGAGTTGTATGGAGAACTTATGACAGTTGTATGGAGAACGTATGACAGTTGTATGGAGAACTTATGACAGTTGTATGGAGAACTTATGACAGTTGTATGGAGAACTTATGACAGTTGTACGGAAAACTTATGACAGTTGTATGGAGAACTTATGACAGTTGTATGGAGAACTTATGACAGTTGTATGGAGAACTTATGACAGTTGTACGGAAAACTTATGACAGTTGTATGGAGAACTTATGACAGGTGTATGGAGAACTTATTAGCCCTACTACAATAGGGAATTAACTGTCGTCAGATAGCAATGCATCTCTTACCTACGGGATTCGGAATGTAAAAAATAACACGTAGCTAACATGTTTACTTAATTACGGAGCATGACATTCAAAAATGGCACACCTGCTATTAATCCACACGAGAATATTATGCTCGGCGTAATTTGTAAGCCAATTACCCTCGGAAGACAAGCGCGCGCGTCGGCGGCCGTCGGCGTAATGAAATTCCTGATTAAATTTAACGCGAGGCTCGAGCTACCCCACATCAATCAACGTGTCATCGGAGCGCCTAAAATAGCATAACAGCCAGTTAAGGCGACGCCGCGTTGCAGACTGCTCAATTTTGCCGACGGCGTTTTTTGCCGACTTTGACCGAAAATTACTTGTCTTTGCCGGAAGTGCGATGCTCGAGCGGGGCGGGAAGCAATTAGGGCGCGGTGCGAAATCGAGGGCGGCTTCAGGGTGAGAGAAAAACACGCATTAATTTACCGAAATGATTATGGAATATTGTTCTAGTTCATTTTAACACATAGTTTAGGAAAATACACATAAAAAATGCTATGTTTAGGGAATAACCCATTTCATAATGTTTTCGTGTTAAAAATGGGAATGTGTAAAACCCGTGTGTGATTACATTTTTATTTATATATCTATACTTATACGCCCTGAGGTCCGAAGAAATCTTTATTGCTGATGATGACTTCCACTATTAGACATTGCACCTGCAATGGCTTCTGGAGCTACAAACTACTAACACTTAGTTACGTTTTATATAGTTTTCTATGCTGGTCATACATTTTGTATGTTGTTTATACATATGTTACATAAGAGCATCTGAGGATTAAAATTCATTGTAAATATAGGGTGATGATTTTAGAGGCGTGGTTTTCAAGAAGAGATAAAACGCATATAATTTGATGTTATGGCTAAGAATTTAGTTTTATTATAAAGATAAGGGTTTGCCATTATGTTTTAAAAATGATTTCGGGTAAGTGGCCGCCGCGGCTGACTCGAACAAATTCCAGCCGAGAGGCCCAATTTTCAACCACTTTTTGCAGCAAGTTGGGCCGTATGTCAGCAATAACGCGCCGAATATTCTCTTCCAAGGCGTTAATCGTGTCCGGCTTATCTGCGCAGACAAGCGACTTCACATAACCCCACAAAAAATAGTCCAGCGGTGTTAAATCGCACGATCTTGGAGGCCACGCCACAGGCCCACGACGCGATTTTACTTTATTTTAGAGTGATTTTTGCACTATTTGCAAACGTTGTTCAGGAGTAAGTCTATTCATTATGAAATGGCACACCAAACAGCATAAAACAAGTGACAGCTGTCAAAAACACCAACTACGAAAAAAGTAGTGCCAGATTGAAAACCACGCCTCTAAAAAACACACCCTTTACAAATAATAGGTTTTGCGTTAAATATAAATTATATAGTAAAACGGGACGTGCTGAAAATCAGCACCCTCCTCTCTCAGAAAGGAGGGCAGCTGAGCGCACTCCTTTTATTGGAAAATGCGATTAAACGTATGTACCTACCATTTATTTTTGTTTTAAATTTTTCAATAAAGAAACATTTACTTTCTTTCTTTCTATTAACTAGGTTACATATGCGAATCAAAAGTTCAATAAGGTCGTGGAAGGATCCTTAGGCAGCGCCAACTGGCACTGGCACGGTGCCGTGTGCCGTGAACAATGCGTTCGGCTTCCGGCTGCGTGCAGAGAAGTGCTGACCTCTGCATCAGCATTTAGCGGCGCGTGTTCGTACACGCGCGCGAACTATGGACTCTACGAAGGTGAGAGGGATGCCCTCACACTGCAGAGGCGTGATAAAGAATATAACATGACTTTTATTTTCATACATTTCATTATTTGTAGGCTAATCAAAATGTTCCTGATTTCATCTGCTTCAGGACCAGGCGCTGATCCCAGGGAGGTATAAAGGGTGTAAAGCCCCCCCACCCCTCTCGAGAACTTTATCACTCACCAGCACTCATTTTAGAATGTTCGTTCCTTTTAATAGTGTACCATATCATAGTCACACCATCAAAAATATTAATTTTAAATTACTTCTATCTTTAGTATTTAAAAAAAGACTGCTTTTTTTAATGAACATAATTGAACGAGTAATTTTACATTGGTTCTTTAATGGTTTTCGAATTTTTTTAATAAATCAACCTTAAATCCAAACAAATAGTTTTTTTTTTGCTTTTTGCTATATTCCCAAGAAAGGGAGAAATAAATAAATGTGGAAATCTAACTATGTCTTTTCTAAGAGAGTTCTAGACGAATTGTAAGGGGTCAGATTTTACTCTGTTCGGTCAGTAAGCAATTGTTGGTTTTTATTTAATTACTGCTTCATAATATAGAAATAAAAAAAAAACAATCTTTTCTGTGTTCTAGACCCTTCATTTGTCTTTCAATTACTATTTTTTCTGAGGCCCTAATGTCTTTAATGAGAGAGCAATTTAACTAAAAAATGAACTATTAGCAGTTTATCATTTATTAAATTTCTCAGAAATAGATTTGAATTTTAAAAATCTGCCTTCATTATGTTGAAGACTTATATAAGATCAAGGTATCTAAATATATTTTTTTATGATTAAATATTTAAATCGAAATTAATATTTTCATTTCCGCGGATCGAAAATGGGTGCCCATGACATTTTACCAGTTTTCTTCCAGATCCACCCCTACTCAGGAGCATCTTTTCTAAAAAAAAGTTGCAATAATGATACATTATTACAGATACAAAAATACATTTTATTTAGCTTGTTTTATTATTGACCGACCCCTCTCATTGTAAAACTACTACTAAAAGTATGGAAACATTGACCAATACCAATAAATTGTACTTTCTTTAGAATCAGTATGAACAGTAGACGTTTTTAAAGTGGTGGTACAACTTTCCGTAGTACATTTTTTTTAGGTAAACTTTATACAAAGTTGAGGTATTTTTTTTATGAAAATAGTAAATCATGACAAAATTCAAGTTTACTTTTTAATATCGAGGAAAAGTTCACGAAAATACTTTTACTAGAAAGATAAATTACTAATAAGCACGAAACAAGAAAAAAAATCTTGAAAAATACATCATTTTTTATTCATGATTTTTTATGTAAGACGGGGATAAGTATTTTCAAAAAAGTGGTTGAAAGTGATATAACTTCTAAACCATTGAGAATTGGTAGACCATGTTTTTAATAACTTTGATTGCAAATGACCTCTCCTATCACCTCATTTCGTTTGATCCACCACTTATGGGACACCCTGTATATGGACAAATGTTCGATGGGAGTTACACCACAAAGATGGTCTTTCACTTGTACCCAAGGAGAATAAAGCATAGAAATGTACGGTCTTCTTTAATTTATCCTTTGTCTCTGCAGCATTATCTACTCTCAGACCGAGGATTCGTTGCATAAAATAGTAATTTAGTGAGAGTGGAGGCGCCTCCGCGTGGCATTTGTCAGCGACAGAATCTTTCGCCCGTTCCTACCCTCATCTGTTATTCAAATTCGGCCGTTTAGAGACATCGCCGTGACGTGTCGCGCATTATCGCCCCCTCTCGCTCGCGCCTTATTCCATTCTATTTATTTGGGCGAAACTTGCATTTTACATAGAAATAACTCACTGAATTCTGAGTAAATATATTTTTATTTTTTGAAATCAAACTTCTTACATATTTATTCCTAGATGAATTAACGTTCATTTTATTTTTATTTATGTGTGTATTAATACGTGAATATTAATGAATGCTATCTACCATTTTCGTATTTTTTTCTTTGTTTTTTTATAATATTTTTTATACTATTTAGGCCAAAAATTATTAATAATAATACACGTGTATTTTGTATGTACAAAAAATACTTGATCAAACCAGCGTTTTCCAATATGCATTGATTGCAATTGCTGTTTTACTAGTCACACATTGTAACAGTATATTGTACTTTTATTTATGTTAATAAATAAAATATTTTTTTTATTTTACAACAATTTAAGATTGTAAGAATCTTCTCATATTTATTATACAACCATAAATTCAACGAATAACTGGTGAATAAGTAGACGATTTTAAACCAAATATGTACTCATATATTTTTTTGTAATAATTGCTATAACCTAGGCATATACAATTATTTTGAGCCCCACTCAACCTAGGCCAAATGTGCCTGTCCTAGAGTCAGGGGATATAGTGGTAATTAAGTGTTAAAAATGGTATGACCATGTGCGGATTCGAACCAGTGGGTCAATAGTCCAACGCCTTAACCACTATACTGCCACGATACAACGATTTATCCATAGCCTTGTGATATTTTATTTTTATACGTATTTATTCTGTATAAAACTAGGCTTAATATTATATTACAATTTTTTCCACATTACCAATTTTCCTGTCTAGCACTCTCAGTCAACTATTAGAAGTACAAAAATTACGCCACCTAAAATAAATCATCCCGTATATCGGCTTTGGCGCGTTTTATATAGAAATTCGTATAATTAAAATTTGCGCATATGTATGAAATCAGACAATGAAAATCAATCGCTATTATGAACGTCTTGTAAGAAAAAGTTGTTTATAATGTGGATTGTGTGGCGCCGGTGACGCGAAAAGCCGGCATAGATACCAATAGCTAATACGCGTATATATACAAACAATATGAAAGCTGTTTGCCCGTAAACAGCCGGAGGATTTGGGCAAAGTTTTACTTTGGACTTGCCAACTCAAACAGGGCCGGAGGAGGGAGCGAAGGATTAAATGTTCTGGCGAAAATTCAGTCCCAATCCATGATAAGTCCAATCCAATCCGCCACTGCACGCGTAGTCTTGTATCGAATAATAATTATTTTTAAATGGAATTTGTAATAAGTCCACAATTTATTTAACAAACATCCATAAAATATCGAAAATAATCATTTATTAAAAAATGTAAAAATATTTTAGCAAAAACGTTCGGTTCTTCAAAAATTTGCACCCACAGCGAGAAATTTACTAATCGAACGTGAGTGTAAGCAAATCGTATAGTTGTGCGTACAAACTGATTATGGTTAAATAATTTTTGGTTAGATTTACCATATTTCTTGCTATGGCAGCGAATACCAAAAATTATGGTAACAACATTGAGAAATATTTTATTAAATTATGGTACTTACAACCGAGTAAGTTTGACAATAATCGACGTGTAACTCCAACAAAAAATATTGCTGTCACTATATCAACCCATACTTTATGGTTACTAATACCAATACCAAAAAAAATGTAACCTTTCCGTGATACTAATAAACCGCTTCTTGTCAAGTGAATGGACACCTTATCAATCAAAACCGTAGCGACTCAAAACGAGATATCGATCGCATTTTGCTACCCTTAACGGGATTCACACCAACGTTTTAAGGCGCCACCAGTCCCTAAAACGTGTTTTGTAACGTATTTTGGTGCATTTTGTTGAAGTTATTCCCAACAAATGGCTAAAACTAAAAATACCACAATATTCTACATATATTAATTTAGTACTTTGCTTAAAAAAAAACGAAATACACCTTATTATAGTAATGAAAATAAATAAATAAGAAAGTGTTGTTTTTTTCTTGCAACGATTTTCTTTTAAGTTGTGTAAGTGACGCGAACCTAATTTTTTAATCTAAAGATAGACAATATAATAATCTAGGACATTACATAAAAAAAAACACTTTTTTCAAATGATAATAATTATTTAAATACAAAAAAACATGTTTCATCGATTCCAAATATAACGAATTCGCGGTCGGCGAGTATATCCGTCTCTTTTCTACGCGTCAATGTTCGAATAAAGCCTACTCTTTCAAATCTCAAGGACAAATGCGTCCCGGGGCGCCTTAATAAAACACTTCGGGAATAATCTTGGGACATCCTGTATATATGTTTTATTCAACTAGAAGATATGGAATTACAAATAATTGTCTGCAAGATTTAGTGTTATTTTTATCGTGTGCATTTTTTTTAAATACTTACACTATACATTTAGTAAGCGTTTTGTCCGAATCGGTTCACAGGTTATGGTTACATGGTTATTTTTAAAACAACCGATGACGCGGAAAAACGTCATCTACTCGTTGCATTTCTATTATTATTTTAGATCGGTTTCGTGGATATGTGGCTTATCCTTATACAAGTGATAAGCGTTCAAGAAATGATACATATAGTATTAATAATATTTCGTTGCCAGATAGCCTAGACGCAAACCGCATAAACGCATAAATGTTTAGAAAAGCTTTAAAAAGTTAAGAAAAGCTAATCATCCAAGTCATAGATGGCGCACAGCTATGCTGTGTTCTGATAATTCATAAGCATTGTAGATAATCCATCGTTTATCTCTGTCATTATTGATATCAATAATTAGAAACTAACGAGGATGGCACCGTACTGTTAAGGGGACTCAACCCGATCACTTCTCCATACAAACGCTGTAGTGTTGTGTAGTCACAACACTACAGTCTAAAAGTTAAAATCCTCAAAAAGTCTGTATTTTTCTATAGATTTTATCAAAAGTTTAGACGTAAATATCTTATTGTCTGAATGCGAGAATCGAAAAAATAAAACTTCAGAAGCGTACTTTATTTTATAAGGATACAAATTTAAGTAAGTTTTTAGGCATACATTGATTCGATTTTTCATAATTAACCAACAACAGTACAGCGTTCATGCGTTGGATGAGACAGAACGATTGAAGAGCACGCACAAGACAGAAAAGAGCGCCATCGGAAAGAGATCGGAAGGTTAACTAAATGGAAATATTGCCACCTGTCATTAAAATGTGTGCTATTTTCAATAAATTGCGATGTTTGAAACTCTGTGAATAGTTTTACTATATTTCTTACGCATACTAGGGAACCCCCGGGAATGATCTTAGAATACCTGTATATTTAAATTGCTTGGCATCCGAGTAAAGGTGTTAGAGTTAAACGAGCAAAATATTTAGCTAATCTTAAGAATTCACTCTTCGTAATTTCCGCTCTTGAGCGAGTACAAAGGAACGACCTACTTTCCTTTAATTATTCCTTTGTCAATTCAATATCTCAAAGTTCATCGAGCTACAATAAATCTTCGAGATGCCTTCGTTCTGGAGATGGTTGGTTCCTCTTAATTGCCCCAATCGCAGCGTCCGCGGTCCACCATTTCTCCTTCCCACAGGGGACGAATATTTTTTCAAATTAAAATTAACAGCATAATATTTTCTGTAAAATATATATAAACTTATATATAAATTTTATATATTTTATTTAATTCCTGAAAGTGTATTAAGTAAATAATGGAAAATATCTTGCCTAGCCACGCTATCGCCTGTTCTAAGGAAGACATTCTGTCTATTAATTAAATGTAATTAGTGTAAAATGTATAAATAAATATTATATTCATTATTATATTAAACATTCGTATGTTTATTTTGTTATTTTTAAATTATTTATTATATCGCTAATATTTAGGTTTATATACACGCACTAAACACACACACACGCGCGCTCGCATACGCGCGCAAACATGTCCATGCCACAAATGGCACCACACTCCACACACAGTACACATTATTTAAGTTTGATTTATTAATTTGTTGTTGTCAACCATTTTCATGTTTGGTACATTTTTTAGCCATGTAAATGTAGTTAAAAAATTGTCTTCCTATATCGCTGTTTTGTACTTTCTAAATAAATAAATAAATTGTATTGTTGTATTGTTGAAACGATTTGTATTTAATTTCGTCGCCGTTTTTCTCGTAATTGACAAACATTTTTGTAATATTTGTTGCTGATTAATGTTTGATCATCCTAAAAGGAGTGCCCTAAATATAAAAATACCCCTATATTGATCGGCCGGAGTAGTTACAACGACTTGAGGCCGTTATATCTGCTCAAACGTGCACTTAATTTAAAATTCATATGACTGAACAGAGAGGGTGGGTCTGAAACGCAAAAGACTCACGCTAGTTTGTACGCGTCTGCAAACAGGCTAATAAAACACAGTATGAAGTGGATTAAAAACCCGCACAGGTTAATATTTTCTCATTTTCTACAACTTTCGCGGTAAATACAGTTAGACGTGAGAATATTTAGGGTCAAAATTGTGTATTTGTAGATATTAAACGTAACCTTAAAGTGTCTTAGTATAAATGTCGAAAACTCTAGACATGATGTATTATTATATATTGCATTATGTCAATTTTTGTGAATAAATTGAAAATTGAAAATTGTCATTCCTATGCATTAGGTTGTTCTTGGAAATCAACTTTTACTTTACTTTACTTTATGTGATCATTCATAGTCGATTTGACAGCCCAAACCTTTTGAGTCGTGTTTAAAAAATATCAATCACTAATTAATTTATTCTAACTATTGAAACACATGAAATTTATTTAATAAAACAAGACCCTGTAATCTTCTGAGAAATCCTACAACTAAAATGTAAAAAAAACGTCGACGTATGCCCCTTAAGTAGGTACGGTCACGAGCTTAAGTATCGCTCACCGATAAGGGAAACTTTTGTTTAACAACCTTGCAAATAAATAAAGAAAAAACCTGTCTAAAATAGCAAAAGAAAGATATTTTTATATATTTTATATTTTTTATATAAAGAATCATATTTTTATATGGATTTTTTTTGTTAGCTATACGAAAACTTGTTGAACAAAAGTTGTTTAGATTCGTGCCCAGAAAGTCCCCTTAAAAGGATACTGCTGGATTTAATTTACTCTGTATAATAAAGTGCGTTTTAAGGACAATAATATAATGTTTTGTAAGGTCCAATTTTGTTAAGATTGACCATCTAAAATAATACCCTTAGGATACTTTTAGACCCTAACAAAAAGAAACATATGCTTCTTGTTTGGAAGCTATAATATGCGAGACGCCCTTATACGACCGAGATGCATGCGGCGAATGTGGAACGCAAGCCATATGCAAATTAAGGTCATATTAGCATGCAGCCAAATAGGTCACTCGGGAGAGTTCTCTAAGGCGACATAAATTGCATCTGCATAGAATGTGTAGCGATGCAAATGGATCTCAAAAACCGATATGTTAAAGACGAAATTCTCACAGGACATTCTTTATTATTATTATTAAATATATACCTTTATTTATTTACATATCTTTTTCTAAGAAGCTTTCTAGATCACATAGCACAGACGGAACACATTTTTCGGCCTCACATTTTCGCATGAGAGATAGGGCAGATTCGCGGGGATCCTTTTTGCTTTCTCCCCCCCCCCCCCCTCCTCCCCTGTCCACCACATTTTGGGTAACTTAGGATTTTGCGTGATCATTTTGATCACTCTACAGCGATCCAGTGGGGTCATATATATTTTGTAATATAAGTTTAGTTTCTAACTTAGTTTGATTAGTTTTAGAAATAATTTTTAAGAATGCTACATAACCAGATCGATAGCTCCTATTTGCCAAGCAGTTTGCGCCCGAGGGTTCCGTCACGTCTAACTCGAAATAGAGAATAATTTTTTGTGCCTAAGTGCAATACGAATTACGCAATGAATTCAGTTATAAACCACAATTTCAGCGAAATGGACATTTTTCATTTGCATAAAGGCGACTTTGGACTTTAAGGCGACATAAAAAAAACTTTCTTTAAACATACATAATATTAGTAATAGTATTCTCGTCACCATAAACCATAAATGAAATTAAAAAGTTAAAAATGCATTTTTATAAAACTCAGCGCTGGGTTTAAACCGACATCCTGCGCTCTCAAGTACAGGACCTCTTTAGAACCTTTATATATTATGCTATCCAGCACTTTATCAAATAATTAAAAACTTATTCAAAATTTTTCAATATTGTCAAAGATTGTGTCATTTATCTTTTCAGGCGATTTGCTGCTATTAAAAAACAATCATCAAATATATATATTATTCTAGTTCGTTCTGTTAAATGGTATTATGTTAAATTGGAGATGCCTGTAATCGACTTAAGTTGTTATGTATAACTGCAAGCATTTCTCATACAAATAAATAAATAAGTGCGTATGAATATTTGTTACATAGAAATAGATAAATATTATTATATATAAATTATATTTTGTATAATTAAATTAGCCATTTTATCAAAAGTTTTTTTAAAATGGTTTCCTTAGTTTGGTTTACATTGTCTGTTAAAGGCTAGTGAACTGTGGTGATGTTGGAATTAAAATATATACCTATCTAAACTTTCGGTCATCGCTATATCCAGATCTTATTGGATAGGCGAATAGTCACAGACTATGCATATACGCGTGTATAGAGCGATATGCCGATCCGTGAAGATAATATATGGCCCGGATTACACGGCGCAATTCCCGACTGTCGACAGTTTGATTTACGGTCAGTTTCAAGTGGTTTGATATCGTTGAGCCGATTTCGCTTACTAATACCGCTCGAGTCATTATACAGTCATTGAACGGTCACTTTATTATAATCCTTGTCAATAATGAATCGTGGATTTTTAAAGAAAAACCCTTTTTTGGGTTAGGTTACCTCACAGCGTCTTATACATTCGTGTATCAAAAGGTACTATTCCCGTCCTTTGACCGTCTGTCCGTTGCAACTTTCAACTCGAAAAGTACAAATGCGAAAGAGTTGGTTTTTTGTGTGTAGATTGATGCTTTTGAAATATATGTTTTTATTACTGAAGAATGAAACTTGACAATAAAAACATTACTTTCTATTGTTATATTTGAGTATTTATGCCTGGCGGCCGGCGGTCGAGTGGTAATCTTGCATTTTCTTGCATACGTATGGTAACACGGAATAATGTTGACCCTTTTGTACAATAAAATAACAGAACTGAATTGAATAAACAATTTGTCTCATTTTTTTTGTTTAATTTTCATTCAATAATACACAAGACAAACACTACTATGACACCGAGACGCATTCATATGATCATTTATTGTTACAAAAGCATAATTTAATGATCGATCGAATGATTACTCCTCCATTACCGATATTACACATAGTTATAATTATGCGAATATAACGACGTAGAATCATTAATTATAACAATTAATAAATAAACACCTTTAGTTAAATCTAAATGCCCAACTGAAACTAAAAATTATTTAATAGGTGCCTATACGAAGAAAATAAACAATGCTACAGAAATAATTTAAAGTTTCAAATATATTTTATCGAACCATACAGGTCGATCCGTTTTTAGGCTAACAAAAGATGTCCTATGAAAAACCTACCTGAAGTGCGAACGTATTTAACGGGACCGTGCCTTCTATCGATCGGTTAACTATACCTGTTCTAAGAAAGTTTATTTATTAATGAAGTACTACAGGTTTAGTATAAACGACCTACTCAAAACCGTGTGAAAAATAATACTAAATAATTTTAAACAAATATTTACACATACATATAATCGTTGTGTATACTTTTTAAATAATAAACTAATATAGTATAAATATTCTCATAGAGAAGTGTTATAAACAGTGTGCATAAACATTATAATATTTTAAGTAATAATGCTAGTAAGTGCCCTCTATCATTCGATCTTCTCTTCTTAACTTTAGTGCATTTTATATTACTTATTTTTTTTTTTATCATACATCTATAACCACATTTTTAATAAAAGATTGTCTAATATCTAACATCCTGTAACTTGAGAAAGGGATTCCCGAACTAAACCTAAAAGGCTTTTTGTTGATCAAAGGAAGAACCAATTTTTAACTTTGATTAAAGCTTTAAGGGCTTTTCAAGTAGCACCACGCCACAGATACAAACTTCTTACAAAGAAGTTAGAATTAGTTAGAAAATATAAACTCAAGTATGAGACGAAAACCACAGATGGCAATACACGGCGACTGTAGCGCCGTTAATGTACTGAAATCGCTCCTAGCAGCCTATTTTAACACTGACTTAAGTTTGACTTAAGGCTTAAGTAGTAGTTGTTTTGATTCTTAGCTAAGGCGGACTTTTATGTTCGACTAAACGCTAAGAGTGAGTTGAAATATGTAGTTTATCGGTTAAGTCTAACTTAAAATTGAGGTTAGTCTTAAGCAGCACATGAAATTTCTGCCCTTAGCTAAGGCGGACTTTAAGTTCGACTTAACGCTGAAAGTGAGTTTAAATACGATTTTCATCGGTTAAGTCTAACTTAAAATGTAGGTTAATCTTAAGTAGGAGATGAAATTAGGCCCTAAGATATATTATATGTATGCACAACTTTATGATATTAAATTTAAATGAACCACTTTTATTTTCTGTAATATCAATACCTTATGTGATTATAATATTGCACACAATTTTATACAAATGATTTAAGTTTTATTAATTCACTTTTTATACAGGTTATCTCGGGAACATTCCAGAAAACATAAAGCGGGGTTTGTGTTACCTGTTATGGAGTAGGAAATTATTGAAAAAATGCAACAAAAATAGTTCTAAACAGATGATATACATTCAATCAGCGCGCGAATGTCGACGCGCCGCTCGTATCGATAATGTTACCTTGACTCCGTTAACGGCGTACGACGTTATTACCGTTTAATTTTATCACGTAGTTTACCTTTTTTTTCTTTTAAAATTAAATCATTGGTTCAATTATTTACTCAAATATCTATATAAATATATACTTTCGTAAATAAACAAGAATGGATATGATATAGATTAAAATAAAAACAACTTCATATCATGACATTCTTTAAACACATCATAAATTTTAACACTATTTGTTTTTTTTTAGCAATACATTATTGGTTAATATAGTATTCCTTAAATACCGTATTTAGATGATTTTTACGTTAAAATAGGCGTTTGCCGTTAGTTTTCATTACTTATATCAAATTCTGACAGTATTGACATTTGGAAAATTCGAATGCTTTGACAGATTGAAAATTTTCAAACAAATTATATAGCCAGGATGTTAAAAGAAAAATTAATAGCGAATTCACATATAGTAGCATCGATTGAGGTAATGCACGCTGGTTTAAATACAGGCCTGTATTTTATGAAAGCTTTTCACTCTCACCTATCTATCTGTGCGATTATGCAATACGGTCAAACCTTCATTAAAGTAGTAAAAAAAAATGATTAAAAAAGAAACAATAATTATGAAAAACGGTGATAATGTAACGAGTATGACATATAACGAATGAGAAGTGAATGGTTTAATAAATATTTACAAGAGTGACTTAAGTTGAACGTAGGATATATATATATTATGTATTATGTAGCGCCTATATATTATGTAATCATAAAACAAATGAAAAATTGTCTGTCCCTTGGGCTTATGAAAATTCTGCATGTAATGCAAACAGAGCCATTTTCGTTTCGTGGTAAAACAAGGGTTGTCAATCCACTTTGCGTGCTAGAAAAAGGGTCATGTTTGAATATCGTTAGATCACGTTCAACGAAAGTGCTGTGCGTACTTCAAAGCACTCAATTCTACGTACTAGAGATCGTTCCCGGATACTTAAATGCGGGTAGGTGTGTTACCTACTATAAGTATGAAATTTAAAAAAAAATCATCTCCAAATTTATTATATTTTTAAACAGATTGTGTAAATTCGGTCAGCAGGCAAATTTCGACGCGCTCGGGGATCAATGACCTAACCTTGACCGTTTTGGGTTGGGTCTTATGATTGATAGTGGATTCCACTGGCGAACCCATGTTGACCTAGTGTGTAGTAAACTTCGTGTATGTTTTCAAAAAATCACAATCTTAAGCGCCATTTAAATTTTATTACTTTGTTAACAGTCTACAAAGCGCTGGTGGAATCCATTATCGGTTATTGGCTGATAGTTTACGGAAGAGGGTATAAAACCTACCTAAGTAAAATACAATCTCTACAGTTTCGTATACTTAGGTGCCACCAGTCCCTAAAACGTGTTTTGTAACGTATTTTGGTGCATTTTGTTGAAGTTATTCCCAACAAATGGCTAAAACTAAAAATACCACAATATTCTACAGATATTAATTTAGTCCTTTGCTTATTTCATCTAATTAGATGGTTACATAATATTTGACAATATTTGACACTAAAAAGGACAGGTGAGAGTTAAAAATGCATTTTTATAAAACTCACCGCTGGGTTTAAACCGACATCCTGCATTCTCAAGTACAGGACCTCTTTACTACCTTCATAAATATTTTACTAGCCAACGCATTATCAAAAAAATAAGAAACTTTTCCAAATATTTTAATATTGTCAAAGTTTGTCTCATTTATCTTTTCAGGCGATTTGCCGCTATTAAAAAATAATCATCAAATATAAGTCAAATAACTTTACACCTCAATTATACAATTATATAAATAATACGCACACAAATCATGTGCTTTAATTTAACACTTTTACATTTCCATTATTTTTATTTTTTTCATCAACTTCATACATAAATCACTCATAAAATCATCTCATTTCACCACCATCCTTCATCGTAATCACAAATCCATTATTTT
Organism: Neomicropteryx cornuta; assembly: GCA_020383195.1. Classification (NCBI taxonomy): domain Eukaryota; kingdom Metazoa; phylum Arthropoda; class Insecta; order Lepidoptera; family Micropterigidae; genus Neomicropteryx; species Neomicropteryx cornuta. The sequence continues at coordinate 10,144,148 of JAHKQU010000024.1, forward strand.
TATATTTTTTGTTAAAATATCATCTTTTCCATATTTCATCTAATTAGATGGTTAATATTTGACAATATTTTACACTAAAGAGGACAGGTGAGAGTTAAAAATGCATTTTAATAAAACTCAGCGCTGAAAAAATTATTCAAAATTTTTCAATATTGTCAAAGATTGTGTAATTTATCTTTTCAGGCGATTTGCCGCTATTAAAAAACAGTCATCAAATATATATATATAATATTATGCACTATTTATTATATGTATTATATTTTGTATTTTTGATATTTATCCTATGATCCCCTTTGTTATTAGTAACGTCTCGCGAACGTAATAATATTTCATTTTTTCTGCAACTTCCTTTTGGCTGCTCTTAGAACAGTTTTTTTAACCTAGTTAGAGTAGCCATGTTACTTCAGAGCAACAATAAATGAATGGTGTTTAATTTGTCTATATTATATTAATTTAATTCATTCGGTGTTATTATATCATTTATTGTTATAACTTCTTATTGTACCCTATTAAATAAATAAATAAATAAATGTCGCGAAAACGACATTGAATTTGAATTTGATTTATCGGCTCGGGGCCAGAGCCACAGTTGTGCGCTCACAACAAACATACAAACATTGCTTATTATTTTCAATAAAGTTTATATTTTTGGTGAATTTTGATAAACCGCATGCAGGTCTATAGACCAAATTAAATAACGTTTAACGCGTGATGCTTGATATATTTTTTTAAAAGATTAGTTTCATTTCAAAATAAAGTCACAGCATAAACAAGTCTATATTTATTTATTTATTTTTGCCATCGCGAGCGTTACGAACGTTAAACTTCAAAGGGCACACAAGAAACTAACTAAAGAAAAACATAGGGCAATCCGCCCGCCCTTCTTATCCCGACCACGCGGTATCTTTTATTCATTCCGAGACAATATCTAAACAGACATGAACCAATCCACACTGTCTACCAGGGAGTCGGGTAGTTTACTACGTTTATTACTGGCCAGTTAAAATTAATACACTGAAAAAATATCGAGTTCTGATTTAACCGTTAAGTTCAGTAGAATCATAATTTCTTTTGACTACCGAATTTTAGTAAGCACAACTGAAATATATTATAAAAAATATTTGATCGGCATTACAAATTGATTCCTGTAGGTTGAAAAATCGTTCACCTAAGAAAACTTTCTTGTAACCTGTACCAAAGAATCTGTATTTAAATGAAAATTTTGTACAGAATATAATACAGTTTTGTTACGTCAACCAAACAATCAATAGTAGACTCGCAAACACACCTCGCGCTTTTCGCCTATTGCGTCATTTTGTTTCTCTACCGAACAGTTCGGTAGCGCTTACAAAACGGTATGTTTATGTGTACCGGAGTTCAGTTAGGCGTACCAAACATTGGTTGAGCCTAGTAAAATCTTAGGTAACGCTAATCAAATAGTCTGTTAAGGTTACAAAACTCGTTCGTATGTGCTTACAAATTGTTGTATATTTGTTTGACTACCTAGGTAGATGTCTAGACCCAGTTAGTAAAGACTGAAGACTGAAAATTACTGTCTTCGATTATGAAAACTAAACGGTGAAAAAGTAATTTATATGACTGATTTGACGTCACGACGTGTGAAATGCAATTTAGTATTTTCCAAACAAAGCAAAGCTTGTGACTTTCAATTATTAGGAATTTGCAAACTAATTAAGCCTAGTTGTCGTTGACGTCAATAGAAAACTTCCAGTTAAACTGGGCATGAGAACTTTATATCTGGCAATTTCGCTGGTGTAAAATATGCTTACTTTACCAACTCGTGGGGCTCAAACGCGCAACGTATGTATGACGCGGTGTGTACCTAGTAAATAAGTTAATTGTATTTTTTTTTAAATGACTACTACCCACCGGACTGGGAAGGCCGGTTGCTAACAAGTTTTGTCTGTTTTCGTTTGGCCCCCCGGGCGGCGGAGGATTGAAGGGTAAATCTCTCGTTCGGGGGCAGATAGAAATGTGCGCGTAAAATGCGGGTATGACAATTAAACGCACTAAGGGGTGACTTCCCGAAAGCGCTTTTCTCCGTCCTGTGCGTGGTTTTAAAGATTTCTATCTCATCTAACGCATAATAACTATGTTTTACTCAATTTTATCGGATGACGGAAGTGGCACATTAAGCACCAAACCAAACTGCTTCCCTTAGTGCAGATTCGTCTAGTTAGGGAGGCAGGAAACATCTGTATAATGTACTGTTTACTAAATACAGGATGTCCCAAGACGATTACAGGGTTGTATGTGTTCTCAATTACGTGTAAGTAATTATGTAAAAATATGCGAAAATAATAAATCCCCAAACGCATCACGACTGACGGCCACATAACAGAGATCCAATATTATCACATAAAGTTTACATTTTTTTTTTCTCGTAAACCATGATTAATTTCTATATGCTGTCTTAACAAATTATATTGGAAATCGCAGTGCTAATTACCCAGATATTTTTATCGGGAATGGTCTTAAACACTGTGTATAACACAGATATTTTTTTTAACACAGATAGAGGCGAAGAATTATGTAGGAAGAAGTGAGATGTTCCTTAAGACACACACATACACATACACATTAACACACTCCACACCCACACCCTATTATATTCACAGATTATATCACTCATACAATGTTATCACTATAAATTAGATCCAAGTTCATTCTGTTAAAAATTGGAGATGCCTGTAGTCGGCTTAAGTTGTTATTTATCTATTTCTTTATAACTGCCATTATGTAAGCATTTCTCATACAAATAAATAAATAAATAAATAAGACGTTTGAAAATGGCAATAATATGAGATTTTTTAATGTTTATTTCCATAGTAGTGAAGGACTTTGTAAAAAACGGTGATTTATGTTTGAAATTACTTGGGTTCAATTATAGTTACGTACTACGTCTGCGACAACCCTTTCGGCATTACTAAATGACTATAAATAAGGCAAACATATAAAAAAAAAAGGTCCAGAGTGTGTTTATTTTAAGAGCATCTTTCCGTTTGAGACCTTTTTCATTCTTAGAAGACTTTGATTGATACAGTCCGTTCTTTTGTAGCATTAAGGTTTTCCTACCCTGGAGCCTAAAATGTATCGGCTACGCCCACGAAAATGGTTATTAATGGCTGTAACAAAAAAAAAGAATGATGCCTGGAGAATTAATGAAATAATTTCAAAAATATTTTTCTTTATTAATTACAATAAAACAATATTTAAAATAATGCAACGTTGCACAGAGTATCAAGTAAAGCTGGTTTATTAAAGAGATCAGAGGAGGTATTTAACACCCACAATCATTGAATCTTTCACCTGCGCACTCACATACACACCCTTAGAATCTTTATACTCCTAGCACACTTCACATGCTTTTTTGGAAACACAGTTTTTTTTTATGTTAGCACTTCGAAGGAATTGAATGTGTTTTAATAATATAATTAATTTAGTACGGTAAATTTTTTTCGCGGTACCGGTCAGGTTATCGATACAGATTTTTTCCAATGTTTTAATAGTTATTCTGTTATTCGGGGCGGAGATAAATCCGACAAATCAAAAAAGATCGTAATAATCTGCGCAGCTGTTATAAACGATGTAACTAATACGACTTTCTATCTTTTAATAGATTTATAGCTTAAGAACAAATTACATTTAGATATTCAAGAACGAAAATAAAGTAAAGTATTGATATATAATATTTATAATTATATGATTGAGTTGTAAAGTTATTTGACTTATATTTGATAATTGTTTTTTAATAGCGGCAAATAGCCTGAAAAGATAAATGACACAATCTTTGACAATATTGAAACAATTTTTTACTTTTTTGATAAAGTGCTGGATAGCATAAAATTTATAAAGGTTCTAAAGAGGTCCTGTACTTGAGAGCGCAGGATGTCGATTTAAACCCAGTTCTGAGTTTTATAAAAATGCATTTTTAACTCTCCCCTTAATATATACATTAGGCATAAATAAATTAAAGTATGATGTATGACGTATCTAAGTAAGCATATTTTTTTTTCTTTTGAAACATAAACTAAAATAATGCAGAGATAATTTTTACTTTATGGCCAACGATTAAATAAACGTAAGGTTGGCATTACTGTAAACGAATGCGATCCATTTAAAATGAACTAATAAATCGCTGTCATTTTTGATAAATCAATCGACATTCTGCAAATATTTTATTTTTCCCTGCAAAGTTTTTTTCGTTTCCGGTCACTTCGACTGGTCTCACTGCATCGCGAACGGGTGTACCCTCGTTTGGAGCTATTGTACTTTTACTTGCAAATTTGCGTGTATTGTGAGTGGTGTGTGCGAATTACACCAATGTGTTTTTTTTTTTGTTGAAGTTTGGGTAAGTACATATATCACATTTTATTACACATTTACGTAATATTGAACTCTAATTATTTTCATACCACATACCATCCGCATTAGCCTGTTGGCGAAATATTTGATTGCAAATTATGTAATGTCATAGTTGATTGTTTATGTACAACATTATTGTTTTATAAACTTTGACAAGTAATACTGATGTCCTAAAACTATATTGTGATTCGATTTTTTTATAAAATATAATCTCTATTATTTTGCTATATAGATTTATATTCAATACTTTAACGCTCAATTTAATTATTACATAATAAGAAATAGTAAATGGTTTCTCTAGTGAAAAGTGATGGGTTACTGGGTATATTGTTACTGGGTTACTGGGAATATTGAAACTATCCTAGATACCTTTTTTCCCCTAACTCTTCGAGTATTTGTGCTTTTTAACTAAATCTGCGAAGAGAATTAGCCAGAATCATCCCCAGATGAAATCTTGCACACTTTCTGGGCGCATTAATAGACTTTGTTCTTCGCCATAAAGTAGAAGTGGAAAACTTTCCGGACAAAAGAGTAGTAGGTGGCACCGCGCCGAAGCGTCCGTCCCATTTTATAAGTTTCCTCGCTCAGGCGGCCGCCATGAATAATGCATGCTCCTTAACACCGCGCCAATGTGACCTCAACGCCGCCGCGACGTAAGGCCGTTAATGCGATTTAGAAAGACACGGTGCTTACGACGACTACACGAGAAAAGACCGCGCTGAAATCGATCATTCTGAAAATTAAAAAAAGAGGGTCATTTCGTTTATTTATTTATTATTTATTTACACTACTGAAGAGACGATGTAGTCCACGAGTACTTGTACTGCGACAATAAATTATACACAATTTGAAATTGATAAAATAAATCATTTTTCAAAATCATCAAAAGTTGTTTCATTAATTTTTTCAGCGATTTGCCGGTATTAAAAATTAATTACTCAAATACAGTTAAATCTAAATATTAATAAGTGAAAATGGCGCTAAAAAATATAAAAAATTCAACAAATTTAAAAATGCGGTGCAGACATAGGAATTTGAAAAAAAATTATATAGTTTTAAAGAATTTGAAAATTTACATAAGATTTAGCTCCATAAGCCCGTTTTAGTGAAGTGTTATTTAATTAAATCTGGTTTTCTCTTAAGAACTATGTCCTAATTTCAGTTATTGGTGTTAAACATTGTATGTTGTTATTAAATACGGATGATCGTGTATGCATGTTTTCCATAATATATATATATATATATATATATATATATATATATTATATATCGTTATTATTATGATCGTTGATACCACACCACTATACTAACCACAAAATATATGCCATTCCTATATGCATTTATCTAATGTTTATGGGATAAAATCATTTGAATTCAAATTTTGAATTTGAATTTGAAGAGAAAACTTTGTACGAGTGCAGAAAGCTAAATTTAATAAAATTAAAAACATTTTTTACTGACAGATATGTAAATATTGTGTGTTCCTTTCTCAATAAGTCAATGTCAAAGAAGCATAATTAGGGAAATAATTAAAAAAAAAACGTAAATTGAATTAAGTACATTTTGTTATTTTAATTAAACCCTGTCCTATCTTAGTTTCGGTAATTTAATTTTACGTTTTTTTAATTTCATTAGTTTCATTTTTTTTTATTCCAAAATATTTCGACGGAATTTTATTATTTCTGATTGTAGATTAATGCATTTACAATGCAGGTTTTGTAGGATGGACTTACTTCACAATAACCTTCAATTAAAATACAATATAAAAACTATTTTGATAACATTCGTAAATATAATTCAGCATTCTTTTTTTTAATTTAATTTAATAAAACTAATTTTAAATTTCATGGGTATTTCAGGGAATTGAGGCAAACAACACACGCTAATTACGTATTTGTACACGCTCGCATAACACGTACCCAACAAAATTAAAAAAATATATATTATACGAACTATAAAAACGTCAGACCCTGAAAAAATATAGAATTACGGTTAAATTTCAACCACTGGGCGACCACTATTATAAAAAAAACGATTTATATAGTTTGTCGCGTATTTATTTAAATGAAAAAAAAAATGTTTTCAACATCAAACGGTTGTACACGCAATCACACATATTGCGTTCGCCACAATCCCGGAGCGTTTCGGAATTTCAATTTGGATCCGTCCTCCCGGAGATATGTACCGACGGACGTTTCTCTCGCATATGAACTGAAAATGTAACACGTTTCGGTTTTTTTTTTCTTCAGCAATACGGGACGTGCTTTTGTGTACATTGATTACATTCCGGATTACATTTTCAGGCGCCGAAACGCTCGCTGAAATCGAGCCCTGCCAAATGTTATTTTACCTTCATACCACATAGTTAGGATTGCCTAAATTCTTAGTACAGTGAATTATACTGACCTTGAAGGCCTCGACTGTATATAATAGTAATAATAACCTATAATAGTATAATAGTAATGATAGTAATAGTATAATAGTAATAATATAATGGTAATAATAGTAATAATAGTAATAGTACCTTAAATATTATAATTGTTTATTATTTCAAGTATTTGCTTCCCGTGTACATTGATATCCTTTTTGAAAAATCAAACATTAATTAATAAAACATTGGAAAAAAGGTTTCCCAATTACGAGAAAAACGAATACGAAATTTAAAAGAAATGGTTTTATCAATTTATTTATTTATTTTTATTGAAAAAATCCAACAGTATATAAACCTCATTACTAAATACTAGTACATAAACCAATTATGGATATCAGACATTTTTCATAGTACTATCAAGATAGCACGAGAAATTTAGAACAGTGTTCCCTTTTTAAAACATATACAGATGTTCCCTATTAAGAGTAAGAAATTATATGACAAAATGCGAAAATAACTCATTAGCAAATTTAATTATTCCTTTACTTTTTCGTTTGCTCGCTCGCGCTCGGCCAAGGCTGGCCGTGATCCGGCATTGGGAGCGGCCGCCGGATAGATCCTATTGTTTTTAACTTACTCTTTTTGACACTGAAAAAAATGTAGAACAAAAGTTGATCAGTTTGGAGTATAGAATGATCCCATAAAAGGATGTGTATGAGAAAAAGTTGACTCTGCTTATAAATTTTTCACTTGTAACTTACAGAACCAGAAACTACGTCAATGAAAAATAAATTAATTAATTATATTTAGTTTACACTGTGAGGATAATTAAAGTACGATTTAGCAGTATTGATCATATTTTATGTGATCAACGGCAACTTAAAGTCAGCAGCATCCTTTTAAGGAGTGGATATGAAATTAATTAACTTTTCTTCAACACCTTTATAAACAAAGCAAAATAACTGGTCTCAGTGACAGAAGAAAGAAAGGGTCTTAAAAATATTTTAAAGTATGGTCGCCTAAAAAATATCAGACCGCGCGGCGTCACGACGTCGCGACCCAGTAATCGTACCTACAAATGTTCTGACGACAGTGAACAACGGGTAGTTTTCTTGAACGCTCAATTTCATATGGATTTTTTTGTAGCTACATGAAAACTTGCTGAACGAAAGTTATCAGATTCTCTGTAATAAGTATTAAAATTATCCCTATTTAGAAACATCTAATATCTTTTACACAATCTGTCATTATTTTCCCCTTTCATTACATCCTCCCGGGCGAGTCGGGGGAGTCAATTTATTGTCCTGCCTGGATCGCTAATGTTAGGGGCGGCGAAGGCTTTCACGTAAACGCAATAAGGCGGGGCTGAAACATCACCTTTCAGCGTTTTCAGTTTTAAGACGCTTCTGTCCGAGGAGCTAATTACACATCTCCAGACCCGAACAGGCGATCGCATGAAAGGCTCAGAACATAAATTCTGTCAGAAAGACCAGGAAAATAACACGAATGACTATACACCCTGTAGCTATCATATAATATCAACTGCTATACATACATATTGCCTCAGAATCAATAAATGTTATGTTAACTTATTAGCTGATGCGATTTGCCGCTATTAAAAAATAATCATCAAATACTCGTATATGTCAAATACCTTACAACTTAATTATACAATTATATAATTAATACGCTAACTTATTATGTGATTTAACTTTACACTCTTTACTAGTACATATCCATTATTTTTTTTTTCATCAACTTCATACATAAGCCACTCATGGAATGGTCTCATTTCACCATAATCCTTCATCTTAATTACATATCCATTATTTTTATATTATTTGTTAAAATATCATCCTTTTCTTATATCATCTAATTAGAAGAGGACAGGTGAGAGTTAAAATTGCATTTTGATAAAACTCATCGCTTGGTTTAAACCGACATCCTGCGCTCTAAGTACAGGACCTTTTTAGAACCTTTATAAATATTTTACTATCCAATGCATTATCAAAACATTAATAAATATTTCTAAATTTTTTAATATTGTCAAAGTTTGTCTCATTTATCTTTTCAGGCGATTTGCCGCTATTAAAAAACAGTCATCCAATATTTACATATAAATACAATGTTGTCGCATAGAATGTTCATAAATCAATTTTTATAGTCAGATTTAAAAAAAAATAAAATAAACAATGAATATTTTACTAATAGTCATGATTCAACAAACAAATGATTGCATATTGCTCAAATAAATAATCGGTTTTTGGTAAATTTAGACTATATGCTATTATTATGAAATTAGGATATTATTTTGAAAGTTTGTATTATTAATATATCAAATATTTCTTATTTTATTATTTAAGTGAAATAATACGGGAATCTCTTTCGAGATTTATAAATTATTCGCTTTTTTTTCTCTTCCCGTTTAAATGTAAACCACTTTGTAAATGTGTACATTTCTTCAAAATTTTATTAATAAAAATAACATAAATAAATTACGTAATAAAAAAAATACTGGTTGGTAACACAAGACAATACGTCATAAAATTTAAAACGTCGAGTTGAGTAGTACCAATGTTGCCAATAATTATTTACGAAATACGATGGTATTATTTTTTTAATTGCCAAACCCATTAGGCAGGTGTGCCTTCAGACTGGGTCTAGTCTAGTTAGGTAGATGAGACGTTTCGGACCGCTAGGTCGAAAGAAATAAAAAATGTCTAGACATTCAGTCATAAATTCAAAACTGATCGATGATATTTTTGCCAATATAACTTGGGCCATGAATAGGCATTTCGCCCGAACTTCGTTATCATTTCATGAGAATCACAATCACATCGTCACGGCATATGAATCCATATTTATTTATTTATACCTATTTTATAGGATGATGATTTAGAGGCTTGGTTTTCAAGAAGAGATAAAACGCATATAATATGATGTTATGGCTAAGAATTTAGTTTTGTTATAAAGATAAGTGTTTGCCATTATGTTTTAAAAATGATTTCGGGTAAGTGGCCGCCGCGGCTGACTCGAACAAATTCCAGCCGAGAGGCCCAATTTTCAACCACTTTTTGCAGCAAGTATGTCAGCAATAACGCGCCGAATATTCTCTTCCAAGGCGTTAATCGTGTCCGGCTTATCTGCGTAGACAAGCGACTTCACATAACCCCACAAAAAATAGTCCAGCGGTGTTAAATCGCACGATCTTGGAGGCCACGCCACAGGCCCACGACGCAATTTTTACTTTATTTTAGAGTGATTTAAAAAAAATTTAGAGTGTTTTTGGCTAAATTTGCACTATTTGCAAACGTTGTTCAGGAGTAAGTAGACATTCATTATGAAATGGCAAACCAAACAGCATAAATCAAGTGACAGCTGTCAAAAACACCAACTACGAAAAAAGTAGTGCCAGATTGAAAACCACGCCTCTAAAAAACACCCATATAATTGTACAAAAATAAGGGAATACAATCAATTAAACTTTTAGTTTTATTACATAAATAAATATGGACACATACGTCCAATTAAAAATCCATAAATTTTACGTTAACGTTTTCTATGGCCAATATTTAAATTATACTAACTTTATACACACTACACATATGCATATACTCCTATACACATATACATCACATATCATTACATTACATATCACATATACATATACATATATACACATATACATATTATATATAATTTAATATAAGAACAGAATGTTTGAAAATAAATAGAAGAAGCTTACTAGTGAAAGTTTAACTATTCGGCGCGAGATCCTGCGTTCATCGGTGGCTCTCAGATAAACAATCTTTTAAATAAATAATAATATAAAGAATTTTGTTTTTTTATTTTTAAATTGATTTGTTTGTTTTTTTTTATAATATCCAAAAAAAGTTACAATATTAGTAAGTAAGTAAGGCGATTTAGTACCATGTTATATTATTTATCTTGTAATGACGTGTAAAGTATGCCTTGCAGGTATGCCTTGGGCTTGGCTGGTACATAAACATTGAAATACGCGAATAAAAAAAAATGATTTCTGACCACGACCAATTGAATCACCCCACTAAAGTTATAGTTTGTATATTATTTTTTTAATAGTAGATATCCCTGAATACTAATAATAATATTATAAATCATTATTTTTAGAGTAATATAATTGAATATAAATAAACTAATATAGATTCATTAAATTCATTAAACGGGTAGATTTATATAGAAATAGTTGTGAACATACAAATGAAATATACATAACAAATAGCCAATATTCACGAAAATTAAAACGAAATATAATGCTTCAGTATAATTAGCCTTATCAATTATAAGACATTAATTTTAGATCGCGATGTAATGCAATGAATTTCTGTAAAATTAAAAACGCACTCGGGGGGGTCGATAAATTTTAACTTGGCTTAAATTTTAACGAACGTGTTCCAATTGATAAAGTGACTCCATATATTTTGCCAAATTTTGAGCGAAAGTTAATTAACTATGCCTACATGGTTTATTCACAAAACAACCCTACCCCCATTATGTTTTATGGATGTACCCCCCTAAGCGACAGACGTGCGTTGCACCGATCTTTTGAAACGCATAACAAAGTAAAATAAAGAAGTTAATAAGTAAATGATACCTCATTTTAAGAAGTATTTTCCATTCTTTACTTTAGTTATAAATATCTAGTCGTAAATTGTGAGTTTTTTAAGAAATCTCAACTTTTTGTAATAAAATTTGATAAGTGACGAAAAATGACGCAAAAACTATAAGTGCTTAGAGGGTTTATAGCAAATTTATCATGGATCAATGGATCATTTCTTTTTTTTTTTTTTTAAGAGTTACCTGTTCTAAGTAAGGTTATATATGAAGTGTTACAGTGCATACAATAGACCAGCGCAGGTACAAATATATACACACACACACACACATGAATACAATTAAAGTGTTTACTCAAAAACACTTAATATATGAAAAAATAAAATGAATAAATGAAACAATTAAAAAAATAACAAATAAGTAAACAAATAAATGAAATGAATAAACAATTATTAAATATATAGGTAAATAAATATTCGATATAAATAAATAAATTTTGAATATAAAAATAGTGTTATACTACATATAGTATAGAAGAGTTTCTTCTACCCACTTTTCATGTATCTTGAATAGTTTTCTGTAAAGTTGGAAAAAACCGCGTTTCGGGAGACTTTTAGAGGTGCGAGGGTGGGGGGGCGACCTCGCCCACGTGGGAAGGGGGAATGTGAAAAAATTGATAAAGTGACTATATATTTTGGGCTAAATTTTGTAATTTTGTGAATTTTGAGCTAGTGACTGAACTATTATCGTATTATAAAGGACTTTTGAATGCCCATAGCTCCTAAACGCTTCCGAATATTTAGTCAGTTTTTTGTACCATTCGAATGTAAACAGTTAATACTATAATCAGCCTTATTGCTCATCGACCATTTGTGGTAACCATAACGCACCTTTGACAGTGCAGGCAGACCCACACTGACGTCATCAGATAAGTACCCTGCAGTGTATAAACAGTAATTCGCTATCGCTTAAAGTTACCAAAATCTTTACGACCTCTTAGACTAGTAATAGTGTTTTTGCTAAATATTGAGACACTTGGAATAATAGGTTACAGTCGAATTCCTGGCAACATTTCGCTTGGATAAATTCTATGACTACCCTTGTTGATTGTGTCCGCTTTTGTGATCGCTTGGGTCGGATACTAACGTTATTATAAATAAATTAAATGGCCGGCTTCTGTGCGTAATAAACAATGAAAATGTCGATCGGACCCTCCGCTTGATAAATTGACCTGAAATTATATTAATCCAAACGCGTTTACGGGTTTATCATTGTATACAGGGTTATTATTAACATGAAACTGAACCACTTTTATTCAAGTTTTCATATATCTAACAAAAAAGGATATAAATGCTCTATTGAACATGTAACGGGGGTTATAAGTGTTATAAGTGTAAAGATTGTAGTGGATATTATGTTTATTCACCGAATAATCACTTGAGTTACTTTTAGAAGATTTAAGGACTTGAAAGAGATAAACTTATTGTGAGAAAGGAATTTCTAGAGTGTCTCGCCGTTTGCCGCTCATGACGCCAACGTTGTGAGAACTGCAACTATGCGCTTTCAACACAATTATTTTCTGAAATCTGAAATGTGAGAAGTAGTCGGCTGTCTTTGTCCAGTCGTTGCTTAAATTTCTATTACACGGTGTATTAAAAATTATTTTATTTTCGTTAAAAGGGTGTCAGATACAAATTTTCATACTTTAGTTCTGTATTTCGTAACGCAGTATTGAGCAGAATCTCTTTGTAGCTAACTTTGAAAACAATAATGCCTTACAAGCACGAAAATTGAAATTCTTCTCTGTGAGATAGATCATTGAGTAGGTGTGAACTCTTTGAGATGAGGGAACAGACGACGCGTCCTTTCAATTACTGATAAGTGACTCAGCAAAAAAACGCCAAGCTTGCAGACGGTCGGCTAAGCAATTCGGAGAACGTCGCAATGAAACTCCGCCGAAACGTTCGACGAAAGGTTCAACCAGTAGAAGGAGATATTTTTTGTTATATACGCGTACGAAGGACACAATTTGAACGATTCTGACCTACGAATTGTTGCCTGCGTAAAGAAGCCTTACACGATGAACGGAAAGGTGTAAATTCTATGACGGGCATAACGGCGCTTATTACACAAACCGCGGCCTACCATTTTGTATGAAAATAGCATTTTTTTTAATTTAATTTAATGTATTTGTAACACATATTATAGATAAATAAATTTTAGCTTTCTGCACATGTTCTTCATATAAACTCTAACTATGCCAAATCTCACCCTCCTCCGTGGCGCAATTTGCTTAAAAAGGGGTATTAAGTTTTCTTTCGCGTATTAATACATATATATAAATTTGTATTTGTATATGTCAAATTAAATACGTGACAATAAATAAAACATAATCAACCACAACGAGAAACGTTTGTGAGATCGTTGTAGTCTAGTGATTAAAGGCGTTGGACTATCGACCCCAAAGGTCGCGCATTCAAATCCGCACATCGTTATCATTTTTAACACTTCATTCCCACCATGTCCCTGACTCTAGCACAGGCACACTAACCTACTTGGGTAGGGTTTAAAATACTTAAGTCATAACAATTATTTTTAAAAAGAAAAAAATGCTTTTTCATTGTTAACAAAATTAAAGAATATTCCAAAATTGCCATTGTCAAACGTGAACGCCAAACGCTAACAATCACTTTACATTGTAGTTTGATATTCAATTAAGTTTTTTTTATTTTTCTTAGAATATCCAAAGCAGAGAAGACTGATAAAGTACCCCCCCTTATCATAAGTTCATTTATTGAGGCATTATAAATTCAATACAAAAGTTTAAATACATTAATAGTATCTCTATAAATAGGTTGTGCTCGGTTGCTTTTCTCATTACAAAATGAAGAAACCGCTGGTTTTCAGCACAGCCCTTACTAAAAACATTTTAATTAAGTTAACAATAATATCAAAGTTGGGAGCCAATAGGCATTTAAACATAATACTCCGACTGGGTTATAACTTTAAATTGGGACAACAAATACAATCGTGAGATCGTGGTGGTCTAGTGGTTAAGGCGTTGGACTATTGGCCCGAAGGTCGCGGGTTCGAATCCGCACATGCTCATACCATTTTTATCGCTTCATTACCACCATCTTCCATGACCATAGGAAAGGCACATTTGGCATAGTTGAGTTGGGCCAAAAATAGTTGTATACAACCAAATAGCAATTATTTAAAAAAAAAATAAAAACTGTAAAATATAAAATAAAGTATATAAGTATAAGCATAGGTTATAAGAGTTATAATACTATGTATTATGTATAATTTCCGAGTATTTCTTTCTAGGAAGCTGATTAGTGATTAAGGCCTTCTCTTAACAATTTAAATATTAAAATATATAACAAAAATAAAAAAATAAAATTATACATTGCATTATAATATTCCACAATTTTCTTTAAATGACGCCATAATTTAATCGATCGTAAAGCATCATTGGAGAAAAATTATAATTGGTAAATTATAATAGTCTAATAATTAAACAAATTGATTAAAAATCATTTACCGAACCTGACACCACCATAACGCCTGTACCTCCGATAAAAATATGAACGTGTATTTTCCCTATATTGTGTTTATTTATACAGAGTGAACTTAAATTCAGCAGTATTCTTTTAAGGGGTGATTCTAGGCATGAATCTGGACAACTTTTGTTCAATCAGTTTTCATATAGCTAACAAAAAAAATCCATATAAAAAATAAATACTCTATTGGACGTTTGGTGCGCATACATTTGTGTTTCTGTCCTATCCAATTAACCTGCATTACAATATTTGCACGCGGAAAACTACCCGTAGTTCGTTGTCGTCAATACATTTGTGGGTGACCATACTTTAAAATGTTTTTAGGACGCTGTATTTATAAATCCAGAATCACATCTTAAAAGACCACTGCTGACTTTAAGTTCACTCTGTATAGAATCGTTAGTATAGATGTGCATGTAAAATCTAATGACTAGGCACTGATGTTCTGAAATATACAGAACTGATTCGCAGATGCAAACGCTAATTGAACTCAAGTGCTCAAATGAACGGAATGTTGTGCAGAGGGTAATCTTTTCAGCAAACTTTCCGCTGAAAAGATCCCGGCGCCCGGCGATTTCGCCGGGCGCCGATAAGAAAATCGACTAAGCAATTTTCAGGCCGACGCTGAAGCATTTTCAATCGCAATTGACTCTCGCGCCCTCCCCGCCCTCCCGCGACCGACGGACATTTCAGCGACACTCGGAGGGCGTTTCGAGTTTCAGGCGAATGTGTATTATTGTTAGTTTGGATTATTATTCGTCGCTATCAATAGGACTTATAGAAGCCGAGGAAAATAGTTATTGGAAATTATTATTTAGAGAAAAGTGAAATTTGGACACCACTGGAAAAAAATACAGTAGTCCATTTTACACATTTTAAGATTTTAATGCTTTAACACTTTGGTATTTTCCAAGCGCTAATAGTTTTTTTTTATCAGATATAAAATATATATAGTCCTGAAATATTGTCAAAAAAAAAAACAACGCCATACCGGTGAAAAGTCCTGTTTGTAACGTTTCAGCACCTTTCACACTTTTAAAATGCATTCAATTTCATACAATTGAACTAGCAAAATGCATTTTGTTTCAAATTAAATCGTTAAAATGATTTTGTGAAATCAAAATAGCTTAAGTTCTTTTAAAAGTCATGTTAGGTATCGTGTTAAAAGTAGTGTTCATGTTAAATACTATTTTTAAGTTTCGGATAATAGTGGTTTATTAAATTATTACTAATGGTTAAATTCACTAAACTTTTAAGTTTCAGCATTATCTGCGTATTTTCTTCTATTGCGCCAGCTGCGAGCGTGTATAAATATGTCATTAGCGTATGTTGTTTGCCTTAATTCCCTGCAATACCTATGAAATTTAAAATTTAATGCTAGTAACCGTTGAAAAAAATACAAAATTACAACTTGTATTTATGTTTTGATACATTGACATTGACAGATTATAGAAAAAGAAACATTTGAAATCATACAAAATTAACAGCTGTCAATCAACTGTATGAATGTTTTATTTTATTAAATTTAATTTATATGTAAATCAATAATAAATATTTATTGTAATAAATTTTACGTTTCTGCACTTTTTTTGTTTTTTTTTTTAAACAGGCCGACCTAAAAGCCGTTCGGGAAAAAAAAGTTAATGCTGACGATATTAGTCAAATGTAACATAATATTATTTCGAAGGCAGGGGATCCTAATTGGGATATTTAAAGCTTGAAGAAACATTTATTTAAATGGTTTCTTCAATTTGAACTTTTTGTTCAACCGGTTTGTTGAATTTCTATACATAGATAGACATCAACTGCTGTTATAAAGACCTGAATATTAACGTCACAAGACGCGAATTGAAAAGGTGCAGAATTTTTTTAGCAAACATTTAAATTTTAGGGAATTTATTTATACTGGGAAGCTTTAAATTATCATTCTATTCAGACTTTGGAAGATATGTGAATGTTTACAGACATTGCTTCGATAAACGACATTGTAGAACACATACATGTATTGTCTAAAATCGTGTTTGAAGTATTAACTCCCATGATATTCCCAAACTTGATGGTGCTGAACTCTGCCTGTACGCGGATAATGCCATGTTCACGACGACCTTCAAAAGCGTTAAATGCGCTGCAAAGAAACTCCAAAAACAGTTAGATATTATACCAGAATGCCTCACCAAATGGAGGATCGCCGTGAATGCTGGATAATCAGAAGCTATGGTAGTTGGCTCCCTTAAAAAGAACCCTCAAAACCTGTCACTGATGGGCACTGAGGTTCCTTGGAGAATCTCTGTAAAATAACTTTAATGCACACGTCTGTGTTCCCCAATAATACCAGCAAGATCCAGGCTTACCTACGCTGCTCCGGTTTGGTCTCATCTAATCTCGAAAACCAACTGGAAGAAGATGGAAGCGGTAGAGAATGTCGGCTTGAGAATGATCTCGCAAGCTTCGTGGTTCGTCCGGAATGCCACTCTGAAGCAGGACTTCAAGGAGGAATCCGTTATGGACTTTGTGAAAAAGCTCACGAGGAAAATGTTCTTGAAAGCCGACCGTTCTAGCCATTCACACCTTCGCAATATAGCCCCTCTGCATGCCAGACCACCGGATGCGAGAAGGGTTTACCCACGTGCCGCCCTTATTGATGGAAACCCACCTGTTGCAGTTCAGGGAAACAAATGAGGAATATATTAACAAATACACATAGAAAATCTCCCTTCAATCTTGAAAGACTCAAGTCTATAAAGGATCCCCTCATCTGATGCCTCGGGCAAGTTCTAAAACGGTCCCGATAATAAATGTCCACCGTAGATATATTTTACTTAACAGGCAACAAAACAAAAGCAGTGATATCAAAATATTCTAGAGTATGAGAAAAGATTTATCCCTCAGATTTTTTACCCAATATTGGGGAACCCTCGCATTTCCCAAAATTGAAACGCCGAGTCCCAAATGCACGGGGCGCTCGGCATTCGGGACACACGCGTCCGTATCGGGCGCGCGGCGATAACAGCGCCGGCAAAAAGTTCGGTCGCAGCTCGCGTATGTTTTGTTTGCGAACGCGGTCGAAACTTGCCGGGGCGGAACTGCGAACATGCTCTGAATAACAATGAGTTGCAACCGGCACTTGTAGAACGAGCGTTAGCTACATTTGAATGGTTCCGTCAGCATAAAAAAAAAACAAAACACTGTGTGTGTGTGTGTGGTTACACCATGCACGTGTATAAGTAAATCTACTGTAACGAATTTGTCGTCAACTTCATATTAAACTTTATTTCAAAATTGTCACTCCATACACGCTAAAAAGAACACACAGCTGGGTGACACATCGCCTCCTAGCGTCCCTATTTTTCCTAGGCAGACACGCTCGTTCGGCAAAGCCCGGGAGGACGCTCGGAGATGGTGTACTCATTCAGCTAACGTCGGTGCGTCAACCTATCACGTTGATTTTCTTCTTATAAAAATAGGCATGCGGAAACGAGGTGAATTTTTCAGGAGTTTATATGGAACATATGGATTATGCCTCAGGTTGTTATGCGTTATTTCAAATTCGGAAATTTCGCATTAAGTTGCCGAGGCATATGAGTTAAGCGTTCAGCTAAAAGTTAAAATAAAGCCTGAGCCCAAATATAAAAAAAGAAAATTATCTTAAAAAAATTAATAATGCAGTTCACTCATACATATTTTAAAAAATATATATAGTTTTATTGACTATGAAAACGCTTAGTTGTAGGTTTCAATAACAGTTAACTTCTTAAGCCCGTTTTAGTGCAGTGTAATTTAATTAATTCTGGTTTTCTTTTAAAAAATAATTTCTGTTATCAATGTTTTCCGTAAAATATGTTAAAAAATAATTATTATATAGAAATTTGGAAACCTTGTTGAATATAGATGCCTTATAGGAAGATTGTGAAATTTAGGTAAATATATTAACATGCAGTTGATGATAAATTTAATTAACATCTTTACAGAATTTCTAAAGAAGAAGAAGAAAATAAAGAAAATATTTTAAAATATTTATTTCAACGAAAAGGTTGGCTACCATCGGTCCGATCCGGGGCGACACGTTCCGGAGAGAAATTTGACTTCGCGTTTCAGCTTCAGCCCTTGACTGAAAATAATATTTCACGGGAGCTATTTGCGGCCGGCGCATATGTCTGAAGTTCTTCCTGAAACTCCGCTAGCTATTTTCGAGCTGACAAATGTTATTAGCAGTAATAAATTCGGCATAATTTAGCATACGGCTCTCGTTTTGAAATGAGTTTATGTACTTTGTTACGCAATATATACAATATTAAAGTGAAACGTGTAACCGAAGTGCTGAGCCGCAACTCATCTGCGCCGTTGAGTTAGAGTGGGGCTCTGGGAAACGTCACAGACAGCTTGTGAATTTTGCGTGATTTCAAATGTTCGTTTTTTTGATAGTCTGTCAAGCAAACATAATTATTAATGCCATCTTATACTTCTATGCATGTCAAGTTTCATTTTTACCCTAAAAAAAATAAATTGTATCAACAAATAAATATAAATCCAAGCTGTAATTTTGTTTTTTTTTTTTTCAACTGTTACTAACAATAAATTTTAAATTTCATAGGTATTGCAGGGATTTAAGGCAAACAACACACGTTAATGGCGTATTTGTAGACGCTCGCTGAAATTATAAAACAAAATGATATATATTATATAGATTTGATGATACGATATTTTTTAGCTTTCGCCATTCGGCGTCGTCAGAAAATATATGAAAGATGACTGGAAGATATTTTTTGTTATACTAGTGGACAGTAGGTTTAGGTATATAGGTTTGGATTATATCTAACCAGAAAGGAATTAGGTTACATGGAATACACCAAACTACAAATAGATTCACCAACCTTTAGTTGCCAGGCGCACTGATGGGTTCGGATGCTGCAACCGGCGTTGGTGAGTTTTACTGGTGACACTTCGGTGTAGTTCTGCACTCGTGACACGGTATATGGGCCAACAAATACTTGCAGCGTTGCGCGAGAGCAAAGGGTTCACACAACCGCACCGTTCAATTGCTGAAACGTCTCTGTGGGTTTGGTGCGGAAGATCGAGACGGGGGAATATTTTTTGGGTAGAAAAGAGACAGGTATATCCTTGCCACGAAAAGTGAATTACTTGTTTGAACGCATTTTAATAATGGCTCAAACAATGATGTTTAAAATGCAATCTTCATAAATTCGAAAATCGCATTTTCAATTAAAAGATAAATATATTCAGCTACTATACAATTATTATTTATAATTGCAGTTTTGCTAGATATATCAATCAGTATTAGGAAATGAAACTAATTTCTTAAAAGAATATTTTAGGTATGACGCGTTAAATGCTGTTAAGTTAGTTTAATTTTGTCTATTTAGACCTACAGATCTGCAAGCGACCAAAACCCAAATGTAAAAGAGTTCCCATGTCTTTAAATCAATTCCGCGGGAAAAAACTTCAAACTATTGCATATATATATATATATATATATATATATATATATATACATATAACTTATATTTGATGAATGTTTTTTAATAGCGGCAAATCGCCTGAAAAGATAAATTACACGATAAAGTGCTGGATAGCATAATATCTATAAAGGTTCTAAAGAGGTCCTGTACTTGAGAGCGCAGGATGTCGGTTTAAACCCAGCGCTGAGTTTTATAAAAATGCATTATAAAACTGTGGCTCTGGGCGCGAGCCCCTCTAAGCCTTACTTATTTTTTACACTGAAAAAAAAATTATCTCTGAGTTCAGTACAATCATATTTTTTTGTGGATACTGAATTTTAGTAGGCCCAACCGATCTGTATACGATCTGTTTTATAGACTGTAGATTGATAAATCGTTCACCTGACAAATGTTTCTTGTAACCTGTGCCAAACAATCTCGTAGACGCAGCACCCAAATTAAAAGTTGTGTACACCTTACAATACTGTTTTGTTACGTCAACCAAACAATCGGCAGTGGACTCGTAACTGGATTTTTGCCTAGTTTAGATCGCGAGCAGGCCGGGTCGGCGGGTAAAAAAATACAACAATAAGAAATCAACGAAAAGAAAAAAGATAATCCCGCCGTCATTTCGGCCCGACCCGTGTCGTGTCATAATCCCCCCCCCCCCCTTCCCCCCCCCCCCCCTTCGCCCGCCGTAAGCCCGCGCCGACCATTCATAAGACCACACAATCGCGGCCCGTCCGGGACCATAAATTATGGAGGCTTTCCGCGGCGGATCCAGTTTCGCCGACGTGTGGAAAAGTCGCCCTGCGGCCGGCGGGTAGTTTTATGATAAATGGCCGATATCGGCTCGGGACACCCCCCCCCCCCCTCCCCCCTCCCACCCAACCCCCTCACCGATACCGCAACTGAACTATTGAAATCCGAGACGCACTCGATTCCGGCCGGATGAACTCACCGAAAGGGGCCGTTCATACATTAAGTTATTTGAAATTAGGGGGGAGGGGGAGGGGGGGTAGCGGATGATGGTAACCAATCTTGAGAAAACGGAACATTGAATGCAATTATTATTCTTCACTTTCCAGAACAATTCGCCAGTGGAATGCTCTTCATAGGTCAGTATTTGACCTTTTTCCTGGTTCCAAGGCTGATTTTTAGCGTAGGTTATGATTATGCATTCATTTTTTTCCTCTATCTCTATCTCTTATAGCTCTCTATAAGCTATCTCTTAAATATTGTTATCATGTAATAATAATAAATATTATCCCAAAATATTTATTTAATTATAATATACTATTTCTTGGTAATCAGTAACAAAAAAAAAAGGTTTTTCTAAAACTAAAACCCAATTTCTTATAAGACACCATAAAATGTTTAGCTTCAACGTGAACTCAGCACACTAGGTAGTGTCAAGGAATCTGGTACTGTGGTTACCTAACTAAAACATCTGTTCTAAGGCAGACATTATTTCCTTAATCGCCGTGCATTAATTATATGAACAAGTACGTAGAACTTATTTTTAACATTAATATTAAATACTAATACTAAATTTATATAAGTAATACATAAGTAATACATACGCTGTGTGTTCAAAAAGTAAGGTGACTATGTATTGTTAAGAAAAAATATTGATTTATTCATCAATATTTATCTTGTCCCATTCAAAGTAATCCCCCTCAGATACAATACACTTATGCCAACGGTTTTTCCAATCCTCAAAGCACTTTTCGGTATAGCCTTGAGCTCTTCCAGCGATGCAGTCTTTATCTCTTCAATCGTTGCAAATCTCTGTCTCAAATCAAGTTTTGGGAACAAGAAAAAGTCACATGGGGCCAAATCCGGTGGATATGGTGGCTGAGGCACGATTATGGTGTTGTTTTTGGCCAAAATATCTCTCACAAGCAAAGATCAAAATTTAGCAATTTCGGAACAAACTTCGCTGACACACGTCTCATGCCCAAAACGTTAGAAAAAATTTCATGGCACGAGCCAAGCGATATGCCGACATCCTCAGAAACTTCTCTGATAGTGATTCAACGATTTTCCAAAACAATTTTCGTATACTATGTTATACATATAATGAATATTTTAATATTTATGTGTGTAATGGAAGCGTTAATTGATTCTGTATTGAGAGAACTTTGCATTGAGAGAAACTTTCATTTTGCTCTTTTTTTTTTAAATTTATTATTTAGTTTAATTGGTGATTTTTAGAAGGATATTTATTTACTACTTAATTACTTATTTTATATTGTACCTTAATTTTTGTTCTATTTCCCTACTTTTCAGTCGTTATTTATTTTATTGAGCCAAGAAGTGTCTAAGATCAATATAAACATGTTATGTATTCGATATATTGTTCAATATTTATTTATTTATTTATTTAACAGGTTTCCCCGTGTACATTATAATTAAAGTAAAAACAAATTAAACTACCAAAAGAAAAACAAAAAGCATTAAAAACAAAAAACATACTGATACTGTGCTAAAAAATTAAAATAATGCCTCCAGGCAAACATTAACAAATAAATAATTCACGCCGTTCCTACAACGGCGTAATAGAAAGCAGATTTTTAATCCCATCGGGCGAACAGACAAAAATATCAATCTCCGCGGAAATGGAATTTAATAATTCGACTGCTCTCCCGGTCTCGATTGGTCCGGAACAAACAGACCAATATCACCGAGTATTACGGGATTCTCGATTATCGAATATGTTATTCAATATAGAGTACCGCCTAAAAATAAATAAATAAATTGCTTAAGCATTGCTTTTAAGTACAATTGTCTAACATCTAATGTTTAGTTCAGTCTCTATTTATTTACAATGCGTTTATTTATTACCCTTACAATGCGTTCAGTACAGTAATCAAAGGTTTTAAAACTGCAAGAGTTGTCCCCACCACAAGCAATTATAACACAGGCCAAAACTGATTCGGATAGGACTTGATATAACTTTTATATCGTTTTTCTCTCTACCTCAACCCTTTTGTCTATATTTCAATCTGACAACCCATGCGAATCCAATAAACCCAGTCAAAACTGTACTCTTTTCAACATTCGAAAGTATGGAACAGTCCTGGCCATTTCGCGGCGCTGTCAGCTTCGCGACAATATAAAAACAAAAATATATTTGCACTTTAAAATGCGCAACTCTTGCGCAATATCAAATCGTAGCTAATTTCTTAGTACAACAGGATGTTGAGCGCCAGAGATATTTCCAACACTACCTCCCGGAATTAAAGAGAGTGTCTACTCTAGCACCAACTCTAGAGTAGTACTCGTATATGTATATGTAAAAGATATATTTCATATTCTGGTAATTATATAAATTCCCCAAACCCTCCTACGTCCTAAACCCAACCTCGTTCCTGGATGTATTTTTTTTATTTTATTAAGTTTGAAAGAAACTCTCTATTGGCTGTTGTTTTCTGAAATAAATAAACAAATCACAAAATACTATGTAAATTAAAGAACAATACACTTAACACAACAATTTTCAATTAATTATGCAGGGCAAACTTTTCGGTTTGGAACCTCTTCTCAAATTGAATAAGTCAATAATTGAAAAAGCATGGTTGGGCAGAAATAGAGCTCTTCCTATGTAAACGCTACAAGTTTTATGTACAGTGTAACAAAAAAAATATTAAAATATATGAAACAGCAGGAAGAAATTAACATTTTTGTTTTGTTTTTAGGTTATTAAACAAAAGGAGAGCATTTTATTAACCGTTGTTTCCTGACATAAATATAAATAAAATAAATTAACACGTCCAGCGCCACGAGTGTAATTTTTGAAACTGTGTATAGTTTTGGAGCAGCAATAGGAAAAATGTGTACCCTGATTTGGTATATTTTCGTACCTTTTTGTGGGTCAAATATTGACCTTGAAATTAGGCGCTTTTTTTTTAAATGGCGTCAAGTTTTACTGCGCGGTCAGTAAGCAATTGTTGATTTTTATTTAATAACAGCTTCATAATATAGAAATTAAAAAACTTTTCTATGTTTAGACCCTTCATTTACCTTTCAATCACTATTTTTCCTAAGTCTCTGTAAGTCTCTAATAAGGGAGCAATTCCACTAAAAATTAACTATTAGCAGTTTATCATTTATTAAATTTCTCAGAAATAGAATTGAATTTTAAAAATCTGCCTTTATATTGTCAAATACATAAGATCAAGGTATCTAAACATATTTTTTTTATGATTAAATATCCTATGGTTATCAAATGCCAGCTATAAGAAAAAGAATGAATCGAAATTAATATTTATCCTTTAGTTAGTCTTAAAAATGAAATTCAAAATCGGGTTCGAGTGAATCTTTTTGACTTTATCGAGAACCGGTGGCATCTTGTTACCCTTAAAGAATGCTCCATAAAAACAGCGAAACACGTAAACCGACGGTATAAATAAATCGATAAGGAAGCGTTAGCGGATACCGTAATATTTCACGTTAAGGTCGTCGGCTGCGCAGCGCTATCTTAACGAGCGACCGACTGTCACGTTTGCTTAACAAATTTACGAAGCCCGCCCAAACCGCGGGATAAACCGATTTATTTGTTGCCGGCCTTATTATCGCGTCCCCCTGTCCCGTGCATCCGCCGGGACCTCTACGCTCCCCCCGGAGGAAATTACATCTCAGAAGTGGGATTCTCGAAGCTTGTTAGCGGTTTGATGTTCGCTCGAGCAATTTGCGCAGCCTGTATAAAATATACAAAATTTTCAACTGAATTCGTCTCGTTAAAATTGTTATTTTATTATGTAGAGATACCTTAAATGACGAGGTTGCGAGCACGGAACAGTGAAATACGTAGAAGCGCAATTTATGTCTGCCTATCGGCCTACATATGTTCTCAAATCCAAATAAATAATAACATACATGAGAAATATTTTACAATACAAATTGTATGAAAATTGTTCCAGTAAATTGTATGAAATAGTGCGTTGTAGTTTAAATATAAAGATTAAAATTATTTTACTATTGTAATTAATTCTTCAATATGCATAATAACCAAAATTATTAACTATGTAGAGATCTTTTTCTTAATTGAGTTACAGTTTACTTCCGATGAGCACAAAATTCTTTGAATAATTTACTAGGGAGAAATTAAAAACTTTTCTGTCCAAAGGCAGTCTTCATTTTATGCAACCTCGGCTCATTCCTGGCGGAGCGCTGGTCAAGGTTAAACTCTTTTTTGCTATTGTCTTGTGACGGAGAATGAGCGCTTGTCTACGTACTTCTGTAATCTGTGATTAATGCTGTCAGACACGCGAACTCGAAAATAAGAGCGGCATTAAGCGTGCTTTTTCATTTTGCGATGACTGGCTATTTCTAATATAAAACATGAATACCTCTTACATACTCGTACATAGCAGAACTATATATATTTTAAATACATAAATAGTTTATAATAAAATAGATTTCAAATCAGATTCTCAGCAACGACAGAATAATGCCAACCTGCCTCGGGCTTTCAAAGCAGGAGCACGTTTCTCTCTGTGATAAATTATTATTATTTTGATTTTAGCGAACTTCACCGTATTTGTGATACACCTGCTTTGGCGGTCATGCAAAAATCGACCATTTTATTATTTTTGAGCACATTTCACACCACATTTTTTTTTTCGTTTAACGCACTTTTAGACATAGTAACTACCTGGGAAACACATATGAAACATCTTTTTTTTTTTTTCGAAGCTGCCCTGGTACCGAAGACTATAATAATCTGGTGTTTTTAAAACGTAACAAGCAAACGCTATTACAACACATACTGTCCGTTTACACAGAGGTGAATATCGCTTGTTTAGTTCATTTAAAACAATTGTTTTAATGGGCATACTCACTCTTAAATTCATCCAAAAATTGCCTTTTAACATATATTAGTAGGTACAATAAATAAATAAAGAGAATAACAAACAATATAACAAAATATAAAAATAGTTGATGCTTTTATTTATTTCATTTGATATAAACATTCGAAATATAAGTTCCATAACATTCGATTGATATAAGATTCGAAAAACCTAATTTAAGTCTTTTGGTTGACTATCTGATAATGAAAAGGCAATATATATTTTTATATTTTTAAATAATATGTATATAAATTGTCAAGAACATTCTCGAAGACTTAAGGGGATGTTTGTGTTTCCTATTACGTGTAAAAAAACGAAAATAATGAATGTTCAAATTTATTAATTTTATAAAAAGCGCTTGTGTAAATTCCCTTTTGATATGAGGTCAAAACAAATCATGTTTGAAATCGTAGGGCCAATATGCTGATTTTTTACTATCGGGAATAGTTTTGGAACACGCTATATAGTGCATACCATATACACGATATTTTTTCTAATTGCCATGTTTTAAATGCATTTGTATCAGAGTAATTTAGGTTCAAACTATAATGATTCCATTTGAAATTTGGTTTTCTTTCGTGCAGGCACTATCCTGTTTGGTATGTTTGTGTAAAAAATATATTTGTTTGTTTATTTTTTAAATGGTACTTTAACATGATATTGAAATACATAACATGTTAACGGTTATTCTTGGATACTAATTTAAAAAAAACCTTTTACCACCACCAACACCTTAGAACATGCATATTTTATTCAGTGAATATAATGGAAGTTAAATACAGATTGTAATAAATAGAAACACAAGTATGAATAAAAGTTATTCAGATTAATGCCCAGAAACACCTTTAAAAGGATACTACTGGCTTAAGTTCACCCTATATATATCTATATATTTATATATCAATGGTGTCTATTATATTGTGTGTATATTCATAATTATATTATATTATATGTATTTATTTATTTGTATTTATATATTTTTTAGTATCTATACATGTATAGAAATATTCATTGATATTGCGGGAAATTAAGGCAAATAACACAGGCTAAAGATGTATTTGTACACGCTCGCAGCTGACGAAATAAAACAAAATTAAAAAAATAAATGCAATTTTTATAGAGATATACTAACCTCATTATAGAGGTAAAAGAACGTTAATGACGCTCAAACTTAAATAAATAACGAATTACGGTCTAATTACTGGGCGACCACTAGTATAAATATAATATATATAATTACCTAATCTAATCCAGTATGAAACGTTATTTATTATTTATTTTTATAAATATGTTTCGTTTGTGTTTTTAGCATAACCATAAATATTTTCCCGCGCTTTCCGCCCGTTTGTTTCGCAACTTTCTCCTTATTCGTAGCGGTGATTTCATGAATAATGCAACGCGGGACTTGCACTTTCAGCGTATTATGTTGCCGACAGATGGCGGTGGGTTCGCTTCGCAGGCGACATTTGTGTTATTCCGCGCGCGGTGTTTTATTTAACCTATAAAAATTCGCACTAAATGACGACGCTTTCGTTCGTTTGTTCTAGAAACTTCGACTCGCTTCGCTGAAAGAGAAAACTTTTCAGTCGATTTGAAATTCGAACAAAAATAACTGGGTTACTTCATTCCAGATTCAAATTTACAACAATTTTTATTCAGAATCAACAGGCATCCTTTTGAAGTAGATCAATGTGGCATTGATTGTCAACCTTTTCATTTTTAAAAAGAAAAAAATAAATAAATGATCAGTTATATTTTTTTTAAAATACTACTCCAATTGTTTTCTGGATCGACTTATAAAATAGAGTATATTCTTTTAAAATGCATAAATTCAAAATTACTTTTCAAGATTACATTTGTTTAAAGTTAAATATTGTGTAATATGTTGTTACTACTTGTAGTTCCTGTACCTCGTAAAAAAAAAATATCGTATAAACAAACAAATATAAACAATAAAAAACTGTGTATAAATTATAAACATTGAAAAAATACAATAATAACTATTTCCACGTCAAACAACTCGCTAAAAAAAAAATCTAAACTGATAACTCAAATTAACACAGGCTACTCGATAGAAAAAAAAAAAATCATTTGATTTTTTTTAGCTCCGAGTGCCCAATTTCATGCAAATTTCCAAATTCTTCTCAAATTGATTTTTAACTAAGGTTTAGCCTTGAAAAATCTAATCATCCCTATCTTATCTTATCGGAGCGTAGCAAAGCGTAGCTAAGCGTAGAGAGGCGTAGCGAAACGTAGAAAGGCGTAGCGAAACGTAGAGAGGCGTAGCGAAACGTAGAGAGGCGTCACGAAGCGTAGCTTCCGAGGATCGACTCCAATAGCGAAATGTTCGTTATGTCAAATCTCGATGATTTCACCACCGATATTGAATTTTAAAGTTTTAATCAAATCTATAAGAAAAATACTTAAAATTCGAAATAATAAAATATTTATGATAAAACTTTTTCTCTATGGAAAAACACATTTTCATTTTTTTAGGTTTCACCTTTACTAACCTAACCTAACCTAGTCTTATCTTATCTTATCTCCCTAGCCGCGATTAGATTCAAAGTGCCTAAGATGCGAAGTGCCTATACCTCAAAAACTTCCTTAAATTGATTCGTGCGTGCGGTAGAAATTTCAGTTTTCTAAGCATCTTTAGAGATGTAAAGGTCATGGACCCGCTGCATTCTCATCCCTCCTCTCCCCGCCCTGCCGGTAGTTACTTCCGACCTAGAAGAGGTGACATCGTCAACATTCTTCCCTCCCCTTCATCACGCCACCTCTTTCCCCCTTTTTCCCTAGCTCCCTCTCCTTCCCCTCCAGTGCCCCACTCACTGATTAGACAGCTTGACAATGGGGGTTGTGCCGGAGCGCCAGCAAACACACCATTCGCAATCAGTAAGCGTGTCGAATCAGGCATTTTCTGCCGTCGAGTTTTCTTCGTGGATTAGAGCATCATACCAACATGGCTGACGTTTGTTTTTTACACAAACCGCTCCCACTAATGACCTAATTAACTCAAGTAAGCATTTTCACAAAATTGGATTGTGATTACTAGGATTTTAATTAGGTCAATTTTAATTAGTTGCAGTCCTTGCTTAAAGTCGTTCTTAGTTAGGATCAACTTAACTTTTAAGCATGACCTAAATTGAATTGTGTAGTTCAGTTACTTTTTAAGTTCGACTTTGTTAGGAATATGTATTCGCACTCGCGATTAGTTCGCTACTCGCCGCTATGGTTTGTGTATACAATATCTGTCGCCACTGTCGCATACATTTTGACATATGACGCGTCATCTGACATTTTGAGGTTATTTTGTCAGCTGTAGGATTACTAGGATTTGCTTGAATTGAAGATGTTCAAAATATGCAAATCCAGTCAATTTTAATTAGTTAGAAAATATAAAATCAAGTACGAGATGAAAAACTACAGATGGCAATACACTCGCACACGGGTCACGGCGACTGTAGCGCCGTTAATGTACTGAAATCGCTCCTAGCAGCGTATTTTAACACTGACTTAAGTTTAACTTAAGGCTTAAGTAGTAGTTGTTTTGATTCTTAGCTAAGTCGGACTTTTATGTTCGACTTAACGCTAAGAGTGAATTGAAATACGACGTTTATCAGTTAAGTCTAACTTAAAATTTAGTTTAGTCTTAAGTAGCACATGAAATTTTGGTCCTTAGCTAAGGCGGACTTTAAGGTAGGCTTAACGCTAAGAGTGAGTTGAAATACGACGTTTATTGGTTAAGTCTGACTTAAAATATAGGTTAGTCTTAAGTAGGACGTGAAGTTTCGACCCTAAGTTGGCGTTCCAATGGTAGCGCTGTTGCGTTGTCGCGTGCGAAACAGCGAAGCTCCGGGAATAATAAAAATTTAGCGAATTTCGCTCTCGAATGTCGACCTCATTTTAATGCTGACTGTGCGAGATGTTTCAGTGAAGTTAACAATATGAAAACGAGGCAATGAAACGACTGAATAAGTAACAGTCTTACCTAATAGCCATTAGTATATAATTATTATGGTGATGAAAATAATAACTAATTAGTGTTCAATAAGTGATTCGATTAATGATAGGAAAATATTGATTTTCTAAACAAATAGTACGATGGTGGAAAAACTGATACGAATGCTACAAATATGCGAATTTTACAGGCTATTAAAGACGTTAGGATAGATATCCACAAACGATATAAATAATTTCGTTTATTTACTTTAAAGATAATTTATTATTCCAGAGAATTAATTACGTAAGGATTTTTTTTTTTGATAATTAGTCAAAAAATATCAAAAATAAAAAACCACTGTTTTTTAAAATAGCATTTTCTAAAATCACCCGCTTATGATACCAGAAATATCACATATAAAATAAATATAGTTTTATAGTGAGAATAAAGTGTAGAAGGGATTTACCTAAGCGATTTGAGATATATGGTACAACAATTTAGAAATAAAATAACATAACTTGCCTAAAATTGGAGATTTTTATTTTAGTTTTTATATATGAAAATAATAGTTTACGCTAAATGTTTTTAAATTTTCAATGCATCTTTTCGCAGGCGATAATTTGTCGGTCAGAATCCTTCAATTTAAGTGCGTTTATTTATAATATATTTTATTTATTCTAAGAATACACATAAAAAAATATACACCTCGAGAAAAATCTCTTTTTCCAGAGGATACCTCATAAGATATTACCTAGGGTCATAACCCGTGAATGATCCTTTGTTTAACCGAAACATAATCCCTAATTCGATTCAGAGCGAGCAGTCAAATGTAATCCTGGCTTAATAGCCTTTTGTCTATTCGCCTTAAGAGGCTCGTCTTCGCGGAATCCATTACCATTATGATTGTTTCGTTTGGGCTTGAGGGCCTCTTAAGGCAGGCTTAAATATCAATAAGACCACGTTACGGTGCCTAATACTACGATCTTTGATTATATAAATGAATACAAACTAAAGTACCTTCGTATTACTAGAGGTATTTTTGAACTTCTTTTAAACTACTATTTTTTTATAACTTATACCAAAATTCGAGATAAAATTAATTAATTGTCATTTTACCTTTTTAACGCCGTGATTTAGCCAACAATAAAATTAAAGGTTGTAGCGTAGCGTATATGCATGTCGCGTATACTTTAATGAATGAAGGCATAGACTAATCGTCGGTTTTTTTTTTATTTTACTTCGGCTTTGACATTTGAATGTTTATGTGAAAAGTGCGCTAGTAAATTGAAAGTGTTATCGATATATTTGGCGGTAAATGCTATGTCAATATGATATTAAATATTTAAAACAATGTTTTTCATAATTTTGTAAATAATTAACCTATAATAAGAAAATAAAAACTGCTGACAGCCCCGCGTGCGATATTTCTTTCGGTGAACGACCTTCGCCTAACGGCGTTATCGCCTGGTCCGCGCGTTTTACGTACAGATGTGAATACATATACTCGTATATATATATATATATATCAATACTTTACTATATATACATATATGTTACTATACTATATGTAGTATAACACTATTTCTATCTTGAATAATAATTTATTTATATATATCGAATATTTATTTACCAATATATTTAATAATTGTTTATTAATTTATTTATTCATTGCATGAATTTGTTTATTTATTTGTTAGTTTTTTAATTGTTTCTTCAATTATTCATTTTATTTTTTCACATATTAAGTGTTATCGAGTAGACACTTAAATTGTGTTAATTCGCGTGTGTTTGTGTGTGTGGGTATGTATATCAGTGTGTATATTTGTGCCTTAGTAATTTTTTTTATTTTCACAAGGTTTTGCGCTGGTCTCTTGTATGCTCACTGTAACACTTCATATATAACCTTCCTTAGAACAGGCAACTCTTATCTAGTTAGGAAGGTTATAGACTTGTACTCATCGGCCAACATCTATTCTCAAAAAAAAAAAAAAATACAACATTTCAACTATAACGAGACGCACAAATGGAATATGTGAGAGTTGAAAAGTTTCTTAAAATACAGCGCTGTATTTAAAACAGCACGCATTAAAATCGGTATTAATTTTCTGTTTTTTGTTAGTCATTCCGGCTTTATACTTAATTTGGAAAAATTCCATCCCGATAAAAATATGAACTATTTAAAAAAAATATAATTGTTAATAAAATATATATTTGCGGTTAACGCCTGTAATAATTAACTATTTATATACCTAACTTTAAAAGTTGCTATTAAAGAATACACAAATCTTGTGTATTGCGTTTGTGAAATATGCAGGTTTCGAATTCACAAATATATATATAGTACCTATTTAATATTACATTATGCCATGGGAGGTAAATAAGATTCCGATATACCATACGAAATACGAAATAGAGTAGAGTAGGTTTAATAATTTCGAATTACGTTACGGCGGGAAGTTTATGGCGAATTTATTCATAAAATCAAATTCTAGAGGGAAAATGATAATAATGAGAGAGGGAAAAAGAATTATGGTGCGGATGATAAGATGTCCCGAACTTTGTACGGCGGAAAATATGTTCGTTTCGCTCGCACACTTCTGCTACGATTTTTTTTTCTGTGCTTGCGTGGACACAGATTCTATAGGGCGTCAAGTTTTACTCTCTGCGCGGTCACTAAGCAATTGTTGGATTTTATTTAATTACAGCTTCATAATATAGAAATTAAAAAAACAAACTTTTGTATGTTCTAGACCCATCAATTGCCTTTCAATTACTATTTTTCCTAACCCTTTAATGCCTTTTATAAGAGAGCAATTCAACTAAAAAAGGACTATTAGCAGTTTATCATTTATTATATGCAATTTTATTATTTATTATCGAATTACGCAATGAATTCAGTTATAAACCGGATTGGTACAACAAATAACCACAATTTCAGTGAAATTCAGCCTTTTTCATTTGCATAAAGGCAACTGATAAAATAATAAAATATTTCATTCGCATGAAAAATAACAAATTTGTTATCTTTTTTTTAAATGTCGAATTAGGAATAAAGAAAAAAAGTATTTCGACATTTTAACCTACCAAAATAATAAAAAAAATAAATAAAAGGTAAATATTATTTTGGTAGGTTTGGTAGCTTTAATTAAATTCCTATCTCAGCTGTTCGTCACCAGGAAAAAAAATCGTAGCTGAGAAACTGACAAAAATCGTTGAAAAACCTTTCAATTATCACTACTTTCTGGGACACCCTGTTGTTTCATAGGTTTTTGGTGAAAATTTACTATGTATAGAATATAATATTCCATCACAACTTACTGAGCCTAGAGAACCGAAGGTTCGTCAATGACATGGCCTTATCGCACAACGTCCTACATAACCAGGTACACAGCTCCCATTTGCTAAGCAGTTTGCGCCCGAGGGTTCCGTCACATCTAACTCGAAATAGAGAATTATTTTTTGCGCCTAAGTGTAATACGAATTACGCAATAAATTCAGTTATAAACCGTATTGGTACAACATATAACCACAATTTCAGCGAAATGGACATTTTTCATTTGCATAAAGGCGACTTTGGACTTTAAGGCGACATAAAAAAAACTTTCTTTGAACATATTAGTAATAGTATTCTCGTCACCACACAAACGCACTACATACACATTAACACACTCTTACATACACACACACCCTATTATATTTACAGATTATAACACTCATACAATGTTATCACTATAAATTCGTTCTATGAAACATATATTTTAAATTGGAGATGCCTGTAGTCGGCTTAAGTTGTTATTTATCTATTTCTATGTAACTATCATTATGTATAGCTGTAAGCATTTCTCATACAGATAAAATAAAATTTATTACATTTCTCATAAATAGAATTGATTTTCAAAAATCTGCCTCTACAAGACAAGATATAAGATCGAGATATCTAAATATATTTTGTTTAAAATTGAATATTCAATTAATACTAAATGCCATCCTTAGAAAAAAGTATCTAAATAAATCGAAACTAATTTGGCTTCGCGTTAACCGCAATCACAAGTGAGTCCGACTATACTGCCGTCTCTCATGACATGGCATGGTCGATTCAAGATACTTTGAGCTGCGTTGTAATTACATTTACATTTTATAGGAATATACCGTATTTTATTGTAATTTAGTATACGCGCTTCTCATATATTGTAGAACAGGTTTTCTTATATCAATAGTACCCTTGGCTTGGCAACCAGCGGTGTCTACGCATAAAAACGTACGCTTAAATACAGGATGTCCCAAGACCATTCCGGAAGACTTATGAAGGGTGTCGTGTAACCTATTATGAGTAAGAAATGATTAAAAAAAATGCGAAAAAAAACTAGTCCCCAAATTTATTATATTTTTAACAGATGGTGTAAATTCGATCAGAGCGCGAATTCTGATATTGCACCGATCGATATTGGCCTGGCCACCGCTACGGCGCACGGCGATGGCTGAGACGTTATTGCATGAAATTTTCGCGTTGAGTTTATCATTTTTTTTCTCTGTAACCATGATGAATTTTATATTAGAAATCGTGCGATCAATTTGGTGTTTTTTTTTTATCGGGAATGGTCTTGGGCACGGTGTATATTAAACTAAACTGCGAGGCAAGTAATCTTCCTTTTCCGCACTTGTCTTAGTAACTAAATAGAATTTTCGAACATTAGTCGAACATTCGAGGTCTTTCTGTTCAAAATTACACAAAATGCAGGAATATTTTTTTTATATAGGAAAATTTATATTAACATTATCTGAACACTGTAATAAAACAAACATTTCTGGAAATACGTATGTACTACTTCCTATTCAAACATTTAAGGGCAGAAACATAATAATATTATTAATCAAGATCTTTTTTTGTTACCATATTTTAATTCAGCCACTCGTATTTTACACCTTCGTCCTAATTAAAACAAGAATGGCTATGACACCTGTAGCTATCGTGTAATATCAACTGCTTCTATACATTGTTTAGTAGTAGTAAATTATTAAAAAAGAACCTTTTTTTTGTCATTTTTGTTAAACAAAATTTTGTAAATTTTGACACTCGGCTCTGAATAAAAACAACTCCTTCGTCCCCTCCTATTAACTGAATATACGATTTATTTAATCTGACTTCTACCAAACTGATTTTTTTAATAACCAATCCACAAAATTATGTATAACATTTCGAGTTTAGTTCTTTACTAATAGTTTTGTCTGTTTCTGTGTATTTTAAAGAACGTCGCTTGGCAGTGGCTTCTCAAATTTCAGGAAACTTCAGTATCTTTTATAGCACGGAGTTTTACAGGGTTTAATCACAGCTGCAGGGGTTGAGTCAATGAAACACCAGTTTGGTCTTATTTTCTATATTTAAGGCTTATTCAATAAAGATTTTACAGTATTGTACTGAAAATGTATAAAATTAATATCTAAACGTTGATTAGTTTTTACTACAATCAATTTTCTACACCACTCCTTTATTTTATATTTGTCAGTTGTTCAAAGAATTATAATTTTATACAAATATGAATTTATGAACGCCAATATAATTCATTTAATACCAAGCATAAAATATTACAAGCATTTTAGAAGCCATGTCGTTATAATATATAAATAATCAATGCTTAAATTGGTGTATTTCTTTTTTATTTGTATTTTGATCATAAATTTAAAATCTTTTTTTTTATTTGTTACGAATATTTCCTATTTAAATTCGTTTAATATATTTTATTATTATTCTCTAACTATCTTTATTAAGTTGGGTTACCCTAGTTTAGGAATGTGTAATTACTTCAATTTATATGGTCTTACCTATCGAAATGTCAAATTTTATTCTGCAGTACTCAAAATTCGTTGAATTTAATGTTATACACCGTGTCCCAAGACCATTCCTGAAAAGATTCACCTAATTGGTTCTGTGATCTCTACTGTTATTTGTTAAGAAACTATGTCAAAATTCCCATGGTTACCGAGAAAAATATGCGTAAACTTTACGCGAAAATGATAAAAGGATCATGTTATAATGTCTTTGTACGCCGTAACCATTATCGATCGGCGCGTTATCGGAATTGGAGCGCTGACCGAATTGACACCATCTGTTAAAAAATATAATAAATTTATCGGTGATTTTTCTAATAATAGGTTACACAACACCCTCTTTAGGAATGGTTGGGAAGTCCTTTCGATGTGGTATAAGCGACTATGGTTGTTTATAAAGTCACAGAATCCACAAAAAAAAAAACAATTCTTTCGCATTTGTACTTTTCGAGTGGAAAGATGCAACGGACAGATGGACAGACGGCCAAAGGACGGGTATAGTAGCTTCTTTACATGAATGTATAGAAGCTAAAACGGTCAACTTATCGTTACTCAACTATACTCAATTTGTGATTATAAGCAAAGCACCTTTCCCGGTATGTTCATTACGATTCTCATTAGTGATAATTGACAGTATAATAACAAACAGCAATAACGTTTCCCTATTAATTCTGACAGTATATTTATTATTTTAGACGAGCTTCTGAAATAAGGGATCCTGACTGATTAAAAGATAATATTATCTTACAAAGTTTGGAAATATGATATTTACTACCGGTATCAGCGTATTAGGGGTTTCAAAAAAAAATATATACCCCATTTAAGAGATGTGTCCCTTAATATAACCTCACTAATAAGTTATAGATATTTCAAAACCAAACAATTCTGATATAAGTTTTATATCCTTTCTAGTTCACATATATTCACATGTCAAATCACATAAATACATAAATAAGTATGCAATCCATTAATTTTAGATCCAAGTAATTTTAGATGCATCTCTAGACTCCGAAAGAAAATCAATTAAAAAAAATTTCGACAAAATTGTTAATTCTCCAAGGCAGAAGTTATTATGAGAGATCTATTGTTAGCATAAATGTATAGTTATATTATGTTATTACCTAAAAAAAATATATATATAAAACGAATACGTATTTTTAAGTAGTTCTCTAAGTAAGTATCTAAGTTTAATATGTATTAATATCTTCGTGTGTATTTTTTATGTATAATATTTATTTCCTTTATGAGTTTGTATTAGTATATAATAGTATGTATACATTCGAATATATTCCAAGTGTTTGTAATTATTATGTATATGATTTTTTAAATTTTTTTCGACGCGGCAAATATACTTATATGTAACAGACAACGTTTTCCATAGAGCAGGCGATATGATGATTTTTATACGATTTGAAAAAATAAAAATAAAATAAATAAAATGAATAGATAAAATCATAATTTAATTACACGTGTGTAGTACGTGGCAAAGAACCCAACTGGAAAATTAGCATCACAAACCAGCTAAAATATTATGTATGGGGAATTAAAATGCAACTTTATGAATCGCGGCTTTCATCAAAATATTCAAATTTCTCGCTGCAGCGCGCGATTTCTAAGAGGAATAGAGATGAGTTTGTACCAAAGAGGTCGGATTCTGTGCTTAGTAGGCAGAAACGCGATAGTTGCTAGACGTGCGCGTTATAGGGCGACACCGTTTAAATCACCCTATTAAGGCGAATCCAAAGGATAAGTATTAATTTCGATTCATTTCAACCCTTTTTTCTATTGCATTTGGTAACCATTTGATATATAATTATAAAAAATATATAATTATATACCTTGATTGTATGTCTTGAACATAGTTAAGGCATGTTTTTTTAATTTAATTCTATACCTGAGAAATTTAATAAATGATGAACAGCTAATAGTTCTTTTTTAGTTGAATTACTCTCTTAAAAAAGACATTACAGCCTTAGGAAAAAAAGTAATTAAAAGACAAATTAAGAGTAAAATCTATAAAAATAACGCAATGAATAACTGCGTTACTGAAGCTGGCTAATAACGGTAACGAAATTGCGTTCATTCACAGCCATAGCTACAGAGTCGCGTTCAATTATTAATCACCTATTATTGCCCATTGCCTGGCTTGCACATTCCACAAGTTACATAGATGGACACCGCTTTCAGGTACATCGCCGGCTGTAATTATTTTGACAATCGCCCTATTATTTTTTACCCGAGGTGACGAGTTCAGCTACAAATCACACAGTTATATTGCAGGGCACACTAGATTAGGCCGTGAGTTTCTCGACTATACCGCACAATAACTATCTTAAACATCTAAATCTCGGACGTGAAGATAGTCTAGTTAGAGGTTTACTTCGGTACCTCTACCGAAAGCGCTTTTCTCCGTCTTGCGCGTGGTCCTCAATAATTCTACCTCACCTAACGGCTCGTACAAAGAGAAATAGGTAGACTGTAACGTTATAGGCTAATCTTGAAAATAGAACAATATATTTTCAAAAACTCAGTTTAATTTTCATCTTTTACAAAATCAGCTTTTCCTCTGTAGTTTTATTTTCTCGATTTTCTTATTAAATTTAGAAAATAATTACGCCTGAAATTTAGATAAAATGTAAGGAAAAAATATAAACTTTTGAGGCTCCTAACTTTTAGATGAAGTAAATTATTTAACTTTTTAATTGTATACAAGCCTAGATAATAATGAGATAAAACGATGTCGCGATGTTGTATGTCGCTTTAGGTTAAATCTTAGAATCACTGCCTCTTATCCTACGGAGTTGAAAATTGGATGCTGGTTCAGTTCCGATGATAACGAATTTTCATGCTGAGCATGACCTGATTCTTTAGCCAGGAATTGCTTCAGATGAAGGAACTCCCATTTTCCCATTGGAACACAGAATAATACCGTCTCTTTTACCTAATCAAAATCTAGGTTAGGTTAGTTTCTGAGGACATATCTAATCCTTGTGTTTCACCGTTCATATAAATCCCTTTACTAGATATGTATTTCTATGATTTCAGCCGTCATTGACAAAGTAAAGTCAAAGTAAAATTCACTGTAAGAGAAGTCGTAAAAATGAACTGCAGTTAAATCTACACATTAAATCTTCAGTCAGCAGTCGCGCACACTATCGTTAACAGACATTGACATTTCTAATAATACACTAAAACAGTTTAACAATGCTGTTAATACAGTTGCAGGTGATGTAATTGATATCTAGGCAAGTACCTAATTATATTGTATTTTCTTGTGTTGTAAACAAAATTGAACAAAATGAATAAAATTTTGATTACTTTTTAAAATGATACTCACCTACTGCAAGCCTTTTAGCAAAAATAATTAACCATGTTAATTAATTAATTAATAAATATGTATATATATATTTATATACAAGAGCACCCTCAAAATAAAATATTGAGTGCCTCGAATATTTATCACTTCGATACAGGCATTACGCCTAGTGAAGTGATTATAATCCAATATGCCTAAACCTCTTTTCTATAGCTAATGATATTTAAGGCCTAGAAATTTATATTTAAAAAAAAAAGGAAAGATGTATGGACTTTATATTGTAGCTGTATTGTACTATGGATAAATAAATATGGTTTTCCACGTTGGAAAACATGTTAATTTTGACATGTTAAGAAAAAGCTCTTAAATAACTCTCCTATTAGGAATGAATATTATTATTTTATTCAAAATTAACATGTTTTCCAACGTGGAAAACCACATGGTCAATTATTTTTGCTAAAAAGCAAAATGCAAAATGTGTCAGCCTGTACCGTGAAACAAAACGCACGTTGCATATACTTATATGATAAGTATCTATGGAAACTCATAGAGAAGCATACCCTACAAACGATTAATGAATTTTAAGAAAATCTCTAAAAACGGCAAATAGTGTTACATTGTTCATTGTAAAGTTGGCCCAAGGTCTTCGCCCTAAAAAGACTCGATTCAATGGTTTAATTTTTTGTTTTTTGCCTGCCGACCAGCTTTCGGAGATCACAAATCACATTTCAAACGGTCCATAGCAACCAACAAAGGCCCAGTCATTCGTCGGTCATTTGTTCAGGGGCTTCGAACGGAATACGGAATCTCCTGGAAGGTAGGAAGAGTCCCGCATAGGATTTCAGTCAGTACGGTAAAATGTATTAAAACAGTATACAAAAAAAAAACAAAGAACCATACTTTTTTATTAAACAGTTAACAGTAGCACAGCAAAAGTATAAAATTTACAAAATATACTATTATAACTATTTATAATAATTTAATTTAGTTTAAAAATATCATACCTACTGCTTAATAATATGTTTTTATATAGATAGGAAATCCGTAATCGGAAAACGAAGTAATCCGTAATCAGTAATGGTATAAGCGCCTGCTTCTAAATCCAGAGGTCCGGGGTTGGAATCCCAAGTAGGTCAAATCAGGCTAGCTGATTTCAACATTCAAGGGCGCTTTTCTCAACACTGTCAACTGAACTGAGTAACAAGATATACACAAAAAAATACATTCAGACGGTAAAGACTGAAAACTGAAAAGTACTGTCTTCGATTATGAAAACTAAAACGTGACAAAGGAATGTATAACCCTTCTCTGGTTTGACATCACGACGTGTGAAATGCAACTTAGCGTTTTTCCAAACAAAACAAATGCTTGTAAATTTCAAGAAGGAATTTGCAAACTAATAAGTCTTGTTGCATTTGACGTCGATACAAAACTTCCAGTTAAACTGGGCATCAGAACTGTATATCTTACGTTACGAGCTCGTGGCAGGGGCATACCCTCAATGCCTGAGTATCCCATACTCACAGGAGGTTAACTAGGCTGTTTAGTAATTTCCCACAGTTTAGAACTGTCACTATCCATCTACCACTATCGAAAGTGTGGTCATTTTTCTATCTCCACGACACGGCGTGGAGAAATCCAACAAATACCTTCAGCACGGACGCATCGTTAAAGCTGTGAACTTAATCGATCCATCTATATGTAGATTTATATAATAGCTGGCTTGTTCAGTTCTACGCCAGGTCAATACCTTCTGATGACGCTGGTGTGCTGGTGTCCGACGATGATTGAATAATTTTAATATTCTTGACAAGGGAGAAGAAAAAGAAGAAGTTTTCCCCGATTTCAATACAATTATATTAGGGTAAAAGTCATAGAAATAATAATAATGCAATCATTTATTTTAGTAAAATTATTATTGGAAGATGTTATCGGTATAATTTCAGATGCTAGCAATCATAAATATGGGAGGGAGGGACACTTCCTGCGCTACATGCTGGCGCAGGCCACTCAACTACTCAAACTATACACTACTCAATAATTTAATAGACTGTCCAGAGCTTCTACAAAGTATCCCCTTTAGAGTACTCCAACGAATCACTAGATCAATAAAACAACCACAAACTATGCTCAAAACGCACCACTTCACTGAATACGTCATTAATATAACAGTAATCTTTCGGATTTAGACATTTTTAACTGTACTTTGAATTAATTCAAAAACAAGGTAAGTAAAATATACTCGTCTCATAGAGGCAATTAGAAGGTAAAAGCACTAAATATTTATATTTATCATAATACCTCTAACAAAACATTCAGCGTAAATATGCAAAAACTGAACTATTTATTAACTTTTCTCATTTATTTTCTTTTTTTATGTAATTGGCCAAATTAATACCTATGTATTAGCTGTTTTATAAATTAACTTACGCTGTATGTTTCCCTAAAATATATTTAAAAAATCATTTTTGGATAAACTAAAGCTATATTTTGATCGTAAGGATTTTAATAACAGAAGTTGTTTTTAAACACATTACACACTTTAATATATTTTTTAAGCATAACAAAATTAATAAGATTAATTTCGACGTGCTCTTTACGGTCTCTCCGTGAAATGAAAATCCTAAGGACTCCTGAACAAATATTGAGGCTCTTGACTTAAATTAGTTTTAAAAAAATAACCATAATCATAATCAAATATTCATTATTTTTATATTTTTTGTTAAAATATCATCCTTTCCTTATATCATCTAATTAGAAGACAGGTGAGAGTTAAAAATACATTATGATAAAACCCAGAGCTGGGTTTAAACCGACATCCTGCGCTCTCAAGTACAGGACCTCTTTACTACCCTTTGCTATAACTATATTTTGCTATCCTACGCTTTATTAAAAAAATTATATACTTTTCTGAATTTTTCAATATTGCCAAAGATTGTGTCATTTATCTTTTTATGCAAGTTGCCGCTATTAAAAAACAACCATCAATTATCATTCAAATACGTTTACAACTCAATTATACAATTATATAAATATATATACAACAAAGTCGGGTTAGTATTTATAGTTGCATTTATAACTCAAGAACTGCTGCACCGATTTTTATGATCTTCGATTTGTTGGATTTGTCTTCGCCCCGAATAGCAGAATAACTATTAAAACGCCGGAAATTTCAGGAAAAAAAATATTATTAAGAAAATTAACTTTTTCATACATTTTGTATGGAACGGCTTGTATTCTGTGGAATTCTATTTTCAATCGGTAAGTTGCCTTCGAAGATGTTCACTTTGTGAGGTTATCACATTTGTCATTGTGCCCGCATCGTTAATTAAAATACATATCATTTTGATTTTTGTACATTTATTGAACTTAATTCATTTGGGTCAGCTTTTATATATGTTGATTCGAGGGTGCGTAAATGTGCGAGTCGTTGATGTATGTTTATGTTAAAACAGAATAGCTTAAAACCTAATATTGAAGCATTTTCCCCAAAAAAAATGTCTAACAACGTAGTTTCGTTTTTAAACAATTGGATAGGATATTCTATGAACTAAATGTGTTTTTTTCATACTTTTTAAAAATATGAGAATTAAATATTTATTAGCCGGACCCCCTGTAAACGTGAATTGAAAATCCTAAGAAAATGAACCATAATAAATCACATCAGCCGTGTTCAAAATGTTGCCCTAAGCGAATACGAACTGCTTATAGCGAAATATGAAAAACAATATAATACAATCCTTTTACGCAGAGGCTGGGAGCAAGTAGCTTTGACGGCATCTAGATTAGCATAAGGGTGCAGCGCAGATGCCAGATTTAATCCCGAACCATTTATCTTAGTTAGATTGCTTGACAAAGACGCCGCCTTATCTTTCAATCAATGTCTACGTACTGAGACAGAGGCCATTAGTTAATGTTACAACTTAAATTAGTGTATATTTCAAATTAAATCAAAGGCTCGTCGGTGAAAAAAAAAATCCTACCTTATTTATAAACACCCATAAATTACCTTCCCGAAGTATTCTTCCATCTGTGCTAACGATTTATTTATTATTATAATTAGGTAAATATACCTACAGCAAAATTGTATTAAATTACGTGTAATTTGCCTATGATATGGCCAATTAGGAACGTGTACGTTTTAAATTTTCGAGGGTAGTCATGAAGAAAACGACTTATATGACTTGTGTTGTCGGGGAGGTTCCGACTGCTTTATTGTTGTTTTCGTGACAACATCTCACAAGTCTGTAAATGATTTTTTTTTTTTGTGTATGTCTTGTTACATAGCTCAGTCGTTAGTAGTGATAAAAGTGCCTTTTAATATTCTCAACGGCGAAAAATGACCTGGCCGGATTCGACCCTCTGGGGATTCGAACCCGAGACCTCTGGATTTAAAAGCAGGCGCTTATACCACTGCACCATCAGGCCGTTAAATTTAATAAAGTATACAAACTGAAAGGGTTGATCTATATTTATTTATTTATCTTTATTTAGGAAATTTTCTATT
This sequence comes from Neomicropteryx cornuta, assembly GCA_020383195.1. Lineage (NCBI taxonomy): Eukaryota > Metazoa > Arthropoda > Insecta > Lepidoptera > Micropterigidae > Neomicropteryx > Neomicropteryx cornuta. The sequence goes on from JAHKQU010000024.1 coordinate 10,187,970, forward strand.
TTTATTTTTGCCACTATTATTAATTTTACTTTTGTGTACTTAGTTATAAAGTAGTACTGCGTTAGCTATGCTTGCAATTGTATACACTTAACCATGATCTTAATGTCAGTAAATTTATATAACTTATTAGCATTAGATATGAAATAAATCACTATATGTGAAAAACTTGTAAGGATGCAAGACTAACCTAAAAAATAAGTTTTTCTAAGATTTCATCTCATCTCTTGTACCCGTTGTTTTTCCTCGATTAAATAAATAAATAAAGACAGTTACATATAAAATCATATACAGGCGGTATAAAATAATAAAAAGTTAAAACAATGTACAAAATAACAAATAACAAGTATAAAATAAAACCAATTAAATATTTCCACCGAGTGAGTATAAAATCAGTGGTTAACCTAAAATATGCAAGAGAGATGAAGATAGGGGGAGGGAGAGGAAAGGCAAATGACATACTAACGTTTTGAACGACACTAGGTTATTATTAAATATATCAATTTCTTGGTAGTCTAAATTTAAGGTTGAACACATTCTACAGGTGGGTTTGTTATGCCCATAATTGGTTCTACGACGTGGGATGTCTAGCAAATCGTTTTTTTTTTTTTTAAATATAATTGCTATGACCTAGGTCATATACAATTTTTTTGGGCCCTACTCAACTAGGCCAAATATGCCTGTACTAGAGTCAGGGGAGATGGTGGTAATGAAGCGTTAAAAATGGTATGACCATGTGCGGAATCGAACCCGCGACCTTTGGGCCAATAGTCGAACGCCTTAACCTCTAGACTACCACGATCTTTGTTCTTGTTACACGTGAAGGTACCCTGAGACGCAATTAGAGAGCTGTAGTTAACTGCACCTGGCATCATTTTAAATGCATATACTCGTACACCATCAAAATTAGCGTTAGCCATTCTTTCAGCTAAGGATTTAATTTTATGAAATCGAGAGAATCTGATCTACTTGCAAAGTGATCTTAGGATTCCAAATTTAGGAGCCATATTCTAGGACACTGCGCACAATATGACAAAAATAAATGTAAATATCGTCAATATTAATGAAATATTTATTACGGTGAACCTTAAATTGTATTTTATTTAAAAAAAAACGGTTAGGTTAGGTTAGCATACATAGGGGTGCTTTTTTCAGAGGCGTGGTTTTCAATCTGGCACTACTTTTTTCGTAGTTGGTGTTTTTGACAGCTGTCACTTGATTTATGCTCAGTTTGGTTTGCCATTTCATAATGAATAGACTTACTCCTGAACAACGTTTGTAAATAGTGCAAATTTAGAAAAAATCACTCTAATTTTTTTTTAAATCGCTCTAAAATAAAATAACAATCGCGTCGTGGGCCTGTGGCGTGGCCTCCAAGATCGTGCGATTTAACACCGCTGGACTATTTTTTGTGGGGTTATGTGAAGTCGCTTGTCTACGCAGATAAACCGGACACGATTAACGCCTTGGAAGAGAATATTCGGCGCGTTATTGTTGACATACGGCCCAACTTGCTGCAAAAAGTGGTTGAAAATTGGGCAAATTATATGCGTTTTATCTCTTCTTGAAAACCACGCCTCTAAAAAAAACATCCTATACAAGGTGAATAAATAAAAAACATATAGAAATAAATCTTTCAAATAAAGTATTCGCATAAGAGTGTGTGTAGTGTGGTGGGAGTGTAAAGGGTTCGCAGTGGTTTAATATAGTAAAGTTCAATGTAGGTGATTCTTAGGGTGTGCGCGAGTGAAAGATATTTTCCCAGATCTCTAGAAATAAGTCCCCAATTATGAGAATTAGGGAAATGCATAAAGAGGAGGTGAAGATGAAAGAACTTATTCCGTTCCTGTTACTGAGATAGTTGATATCATGACAGTTCTTAAATTGATCGACGCTGTTTGCGCTAACGACTGAATGCTGCAGATGATTCGACCACTCTATTGCCAATCATGTTTTCTAGAATTCGTTTGAAGGCTCGTTTTCCGTAGTTTCAAATAATAATAATAATATTTATTTATTCTCTTCTGAATACATGCCTTACAAATATGTTCATTTCATTATACCTATAATCAGTTTACAATTTTACAATGATAGTTGAAGTAATCTACCTTCAATTATCGTAGGTACACTATGGTTAACAGTACTAGGCGGACTTTTTATTCATAGCGTGCCAAATGTGTGTGTGTGTGAGCCCGCTAGTTGCCAGGCAACGAGTACTGTGCTATTGCACTAGGAAAACCTGTTCTGCAATAGCGACAGAAGCGCGTATACTATATTGTATTAATGTTGGCGCATTAGCGATTAGGAAACGTATTTTTAGAAATTAATAGTATAATATAAAGCTCTATTACTTGATGTGTAAATGTGTGTTCTCATTAGCTGTGAATATATTCTTAAGCTCTTGACAATCATAAAGCCCCGACAACATTTTATGTGTCTCAATAAAATCACCACGCTCCCGCCTTCCTTTGAGAGTAGGCAATTTGAGTCGCTTAAGCCTTTCAAAGGTCCTGAAATTTTAGTTGCCCGCCTTTGAACTTTTTCCAATAAATCCTTAATGAAGTATGGATTCCATAATTGAAAGCCATACTTATAGAGGTGTAATGTAATGTATTTAGGTGTGAGATGTTCAGCAATTAGAAAATGAAGAAATGATTTCGTTCACATTAAATTCACACCGATCTTTGAGAACGAGTATCGCACCTGGTCGCGTAGAGGAGCGGAGCAAGGAACTGAACTTTTCCGGTCGAGACCTTTAAAGGCACGGTGGAGGCGAACAGCTTCGTTCCGTGTGCTGTGAACAATGCGTCCGGCTTCCGGCCGCGTGCAGAGATATGCCGGCCTCTGCTTCATCATTTAGCGGAGCGTGTTCGTACACGCGCGCGAACTTTGACTCTACTAAGTTGTGTTTTAGGTACTTATACTGAATAAGCGAGACTTGAAACGCCGAAGGTGCCGTAATGCGGCCTAGCTGCGAGCTCCAACAGAGCTATAACGAACCACCTAATGGCACTCTAAAGCACCAGAGTGTCACCATTAAAGCACAATGCAGTTGAGGAGCCCTCGAGGTAGACAATTTCAGCTGAATCCATTCTATTGTTACCTGGAGTCGCGTCATTAGCGTTCACTTTCAGCTATTTCAGACAGACCGAGAAATGTACGGGGATCTTGCACAAGAGCCAGTAACCAAATCCAGTATATGTAAATTTATTAATTAATCTCGCATCAGCGCGATTCACGTGGCGCGTAATTTGCGATCGATTGACCAACCTTTCTTCATCTGGGTACACATAAAAATTAATAATATTTAAAGATTAATTCAATAAATAATGGTAGAATCAGGTCATGCTTACCATAAGAATGCATTGTCATCGAAACTAAACCAACTCCGTAGGATACTAGAAAAAGTCTAATTCATGTAGCCTTTAATATTATTTATTTGTTTATATAGAGTGTCCCGGGACCATTTCTGAAGACTTAAGGGGGTGTTTATGCTCCCAATTACGAGTAAGAAATACAATTCTCAAATTTATTTATAAGGTAAATCAATTTAATATTGTTATTAGCCGTCCAGCTAAAAAAACTAAGTTTAAAGTTTTCTGTAGAATTTTATTGCGGTCATTTCTATGTATAAATTAGGCTTACGTCACACATATAGTTTGGTTTATGAGAATTTAAAAAAATAAAACTTAACAATTGCAATATTATTTTATGTAAACATAGGATTATTTATTTAAAAAAACAGCTTTAAGGTTTACTGGAAATGAAAAGCTATCTTGGCAGTAGGCCTCAAAAACACGCATAAAATGCAATTCGAGTGCGTTAATCTCTTAAAATCAAACCAGTATGCGACCGCAAAATAATTGTAGGACATAAAAAGTAGTTTTTTTTATTATTATTTAATCGAAAGTAAGTTTAATTAACAATGCTTATGGGATGTTTATACGACGTCATTTTTTTTTCGTTTTAGTATCGGATACAAATTTTAAGCGTATTTTTGTTTTCTAATACAATAAAAACCGTGCTCATAAAACCAAAAGATTTTTTTTTTTGCTATAAATAATGTAATTTCAGTATATAAGCCACGACTGCGTTATCGTTTACTGACAAGTTTTTTTTATTGAAAATTAATTTAGTTTTTTTTAAGGTTAAGTATACGGATCGCGGATTTAAAGTGGCCTTTATAGGTCGCGCTGCTCTATTTATTACCTACGGGTTTAATATCGCCTCCGAAGGACTTCAGGCTTAAATTGAAAAGCTATCAATTTTCCCGACGGCCTTATAAAATGTTCGATAAATTTTATGAAGACTTTTTATATGTTGTTACCTGCGCTAAAGGCGATATTGGGTAAGTTAAACCAAATGTTATCAGCATGATTCTTCGACGTATTGTAGATGAGATTATGTATTTTTGTAGATTTCTGAGTAGAGAAAATGAGCCTCGGTTATTTAGAATCCTGATTCAGACGACTCATACAAGGATCCCGTAGTTTATGGCAATATAGACAAATATTGAATGTTCCTCGTATTAGGAAGTACTACGGATCCCGTACATTCCCTAAACTAGTTAATGAGTTATAAGATGACACCAAAAATATAAAAAACAAAAAAAATACGAGAAATGATATAAAAAATATACTTTTATCATAATTACAATTTATATACTCTATTTATTACGTATGTATATGTTATACTTTTATTATGTATGTGTAAATTTATTAATATTATTTTTCATATATTTGGTTTTCATATATTTGTTATAGTAACTTAACTACGGTATAGGTACATATAAATTTCTATATATATATATATATATATATAGAGGAAGGAGTACTTTGGATTGCTGACAGTACTTTGGATGTCTGTGTCGCGAATAGGGAATAGTTATAAAGCAATGTGTAATTCTGTTGAAATTTGTATTGCATGCATTTTTTAGTAGTATTTGTTTATATTTATTTATATAAACAAACACTATAACTTACTTATTAGTATATCGTGGGGTTGTGAACATGGTGCATTATTCAAATAAAAAAAAACAAATAAATAAATACCGCCGATAGATGGCATATTCAACTAAAAGTGGAAAAAATCAAGTTGACGCTTTCTACTCGCAATACAATGGCGGAATCTGTAGAGATAGCGCTTTCTTTATGAGCAATATCTAATACACAAAGTATTACTTTTCTTTTATTTGAGATCAAAGGATCTCCTCAACCTCAGTTTCCGCCTTCGGTCTAAAGAATCATCCATACTCAACTGCACATATACACAGTTCGTTTGGCTTTGAAACATTAATAATTTTATAATGTTAAAAAAATATTACTCTAATATCTAGGGTCAGTTTTTCGTACACAATTTGACTGTTATTAAAATTAATCTTTTTTTCTAAAGACTTTGTTTCGTATGTAAAGCTAAATTTTATAAAAATGCCAAAAAATGATAGACCAAGACCATTCCCGAAGGCTTAAGGGGAGTGTTGTGTAACCTATTATGAGTAAGAAATGTTTATGAATAGAAAATGGGAAAAAAAATCAACCCCAACTTTATTATATTTTTAAAAGATGCTGTAAATTCGGTCAGCGCGCGAATTCCAATGCCGAGCCGCTCGATAATGGCCTTGACACCGTTACGGCGTACGACGACAACTGAGTGACAACAAAGTTTACATGTTTTTCTCTCTGTAACCATGGTGAATGTTGACATGGCTTCTTAACAAATAACACTAGAAATCGCAGGACTAAATAGCTGTTTTGTTTTATATCACACGACACTGTGTACATTCTCGCTTTGTTGTTATATTTTTAAATATCCAAAAGATTTCCAGAAGTTTCCTCTAAATATTCAAAATGTTTATTATATTTTTTCTATATTTACACTAATGCTCAATTTAAAAAAAATAATAGAAAAATAAATAGTACATTAAAAAAACAGCCGTGTAACAAAATTCGAGCAGGTATCACCCCAGAACAGACCTTGTCTATTGGGGTGATAAAATTCTTATAAGCTAGCCTAAAATATTTATTTATTTATTTATCCATCCATCACACATTAGATACATAATTAAATAACACTAAAAAAAATCTTTTTTAAAAATAAATTTCAAGTTTTAAATATAATTATCTCTAGAAAAGAGGTAAAGGTATATTGGATTATAATCTAGGCACTAGGCGTAATGCCTATATCGAAGTGATAAATATTCGATACACTCAAGATTTTATTAGGAGGTGCTCTAGTATATACTATATATATAGTATATACATATTGAAATTCATATTCGTTGACTATTTTCTTGTATAGCCCATGCAACTATTTTAAATTTATATTTTGCATTCAATAATAATAAAATATTATAGTACCTTAACATCTCATAACAAAGTTTTTTTAAATCACCAACCTTATATTTTTTCTCGTCTCTCATCGCAGACTCAGGCGAGAAATGGCCAGGGATTAATAATGGTCCAAAATTTACACAAAATGTTACATCACCCACTAAAACCTAATTTTATCTCCTCACATCGCGAACCCCTCTTCTGTGAACTTAATCATACAATATTCCAAATTCACTGCAGAGTAATTGGATACACCGCCCCGTGGCGATTAAGCCAACTCGATTTACTTAACATAATGGAAATCCCGAAAGTACTGAAACAATAATCCAAACCCCATTTCAGCTGACTCCAATTAAATCGAATCTGAAAACATAACAATCTCGGGCGATTCGCTGAAAAGTCCCGCTTTACGATCGCCGAGGGAACATATTACGCAGTGGACGTCGGCAGAGATATCCACTTTCAGTATTGTTTGTTTGTTGATCTATTTTTTCAGGACAATTTCACTTTAAGGGTGCGTCGAACGGGGAAGTACCGGCGTATGCCTTTGACAAATACTACATTGCTACACTGAAAAAAATATCGAGTGCCAAGTTAACCAAAAAGTTCATTAGAATCATAATTTGTTGTGGCTACTGAATTTTAGTAGGCCCAAGTATTAAAGTGTTTGATAGACTGTTGATAAATCGTTCACTCGACAAAGCTTTATTGTAACCCGTACCAAACAATCTCGTAGATGCAGCATTCAAATGAAAAATTGTGTACATCTTACAACACTGTTTTGTTACGACAACCGTTAGTAGATTCGCAAACACGCCTCGCTCTTCTCGCCTATTACGCCATTTTGTTTCGTTATCGAACATTTCGGTAGCGCTTACAAAGCAGTTTGTTTATGTGTACCGGAGTTTAGTCAGGCGTACCAAACGTTGGTTGAGCCTGCTAAAAACTTTAGTAGCGGTATCCAAGTGTACAGGATTTTTCCTCAGTGTACTGAGGTAAAAAAAAATATTTCGCTATGTGTGTTTCATTTAATAAAATATGCCTTACGAGTGCTTTGTTAAAAATGAACGAATTCTCGCTGAAAAACGTAGGTATATTTTTTTCAGGAAACTAAGTGAAAACCCCTGTCCTCGGCGGGGCTTAAAATTGACCCGTGCGTGTCACGTTAGGATTAGAGCGAGAGGTACGTTTTATGAGAAAGCAACAAAAATATAGCTGATCTACTCTGTCCCTTTATAGTCACAATATTACATTCTATAGGCACTGCATTATTTTTTTTATTAAACCCAAAACAATACATGTGAAATCGCATAAAACAAGTCAATGTAAAACTATCTCATACAAAGTAAAATAGATAGGTGGTGTAGATTTTATCACCCCACTAGACGAGGTCTATTCTGGGGCGATACCTGATCGAATTATTTTATACAATTGTTTTTTATGTTTACTTTTCTCATATATTTTTTTATTATTTTTATTTTATTTTGATAATTAGTATAAACATTATAAATCCGCCTCATTTTAAACGAGCGCGAACCGTTCATAGCTTTTCATATATTATGACATCGGTAAAAAAAAATATATAATTTCCTATTAAGAAATAAATATTATAGTTACAGTTAGTGTCACCCTACCAGACTACTCACTACTAGAGACAGAGTTTTATATAAAAAAATCGTCTTAAACGTAGTTTTAGGCTACTTACTTAGTTTAAATTAAGCTAATTTCATTAGGGTAAAGTATTAAAACTATTTAACTACTTATCTTAATGTTGTGAAATTTAACGAACGAAAATTGCAACTAGAAATTAAAGTTAATTTTAACAATCATGTCGTTTGTGGATTATCTAAGGCATCTGCAGAAAAACTAGGTAATCTTCGAAGCGAAACCACTTTTCGTACTTTAACGTTCTCGCGTAGTTAATCTGCAAAGTAATGAGATAATCCGCGCATTAACTGTTTTACGAACATTAACGGTAACGCATACGCCTAAGTCTTACAACGCATATTCATAATCAAAAAAAATCTTACTATTACCTTGTAACGCATTTTAACGACCTGAAAAGCGTTCCTAATACCTAGACCTCGAGACGGTTGGCGCTTTCGAGAAATAAGCGCTTATCGCCGTAATTTTCTAGAAGTTTAACTTGACATTCTGAAGGTTCCAATGCGAAACTTTCCAGCATAAGTTATATTCGAGTCCTTATCGCGAAAAGTGTAAACTTTTGCGCCGTAATATTAGAGCGAAGCATAATTGCGATAAGAAAAAGTTTACTCCGATCGCCCCCTAATACGGGGTACACGGATGCTTGATCGTGCGGTTGGGTACGATCTGACTCGTAACTCGAATTAGATATACAGGATGTGCCAAGACCATTCCTGAAGACTTAAGGGGGGTTTCAATTTTCGGTGCCGCGCCGATCGATCACAAAAAGCCATATTATGCATGTGCAAAGATAGCTTTTCATACCAGGCATATATAAAAAATATAATTAGATTAACTGAACATTTTTCTAGAAAACCTTTAAGCTGGTTTTTTAAATAAATAATCCTATGTTTACATAAAAAAATATTGAAAAGGTTTTATTTTTTAAAATTCAAATAACCCAAACTACATATGTGATGTTAGCCTAATTTATACATAGAAATGTCCGTAATAAAATACTACAGAAACCCTTCAACTTAGATTTTTTAATTGCCTTATATTTTTAATATAAATAAAAAACTATCAAAGGTTTATTCTTTGCTGTTGTCGACGGACGCTCGAAGTGTAAGTGGCCGAAACCATTTGCAAAAGCCGAAGTTCAAGGTCACCTCACGATATGTTGGCTCTTAACGGAGGGGTTGGTAATCATTAAAATAATCTAAAATACGACCAAATTAATTAATTTTATTAGAAATACTAAAACCCTGTTGGTTTTTCTCTCTAATTCAAAGAAAAAGGACCAGTTTGCTTTTGTTTACAAATACAGCTTTCGTATTATTTGATTTGAACACATTTTTAAATTGCCAAGGATTTAAAACCAACACAGAATGGTTTTAAAATGTGTGCAATGAAAAACGTTTCTAAATTAACCTGCTTTCGTAAAGAATCCTTTAGTGAACCGATCTATAGAAGCCTCGGTCCCACTTATAGAGGTAACATTAAACAACCTACAAATACGTTCGCACTTCAGGTAGGTTTTTGATGGACATCTTTTTTAACCTAAAAACGGATCGACCTGTATGGTTTATTAAAATAAATTTGAAACTTTAAATTATTTCGGTAGCATAGTCTATTTTCTTTGTATAGGTATATATTCAATATTTTTTTAGTTTCAATTTGGCGTTTAGATTTAACTAAAGGTGTTTATTTATTAATCGTTATAATTAGTGATTCTACGTCGTTATCTTCGCATAATTATGACAATGCATAATATCGTTGATGAAGGATCGTTTAATCATTTCAAACGACCTTCGGTAGGTGTAATTAGAGTATTACGATATTATTTTATAACAATAAATTATTATATGTTTGCGTCTCAGTGTAACAGTGATGTTTGCCATGTGTTTTATTCAATGTAAATTAAACAAAATATTGAGACCATTGTATATTCAATTAAATTATTATTTTATTGTATAAAACGGTCAACATCATTCCTTGTTACCATACTAATAAACGAAAATAAAAGATTTATTGATCATTGCCCGGCCGCCAGATATAAATACTTACTCAAATAAGGAATATCCGCTGGCACAACATTCCAGTTACAAATCCAGTGCGGTGCGAAATCGCCTAATAGACGATTCGCACACTGTCAATTCCCGTAGAAATTTTATATACGACTGGACAAACGCAGCCGACTATTTCTCACATTTCATATTTCAGAAATACATTGTGTCGAAAATGCTTAGCTGCGGTTCGCACACCGTTTGACGTCGCGAGAGGCAAACAGTGAAATACTTACATTAGTAATAATTACATATGATTGCTCCTGTACACTCCTGTGTAAATAATATTAAAAAATCGTCTCGGTACTAAGGAGGCAAGGCGGAAGTGTCTCCCGCCCGTACGCCTAGTCGGGCTCCCCGGCCGTATAGACTCGTCGCCACGTCGCAATCCCTTGGCTAAACAAATAAAAGCCGCAAAGCCTTTCAGTGGCTTCTGTAACAAATGCGCTGAAATAAATCCATAGCCGCTGAAATGTCCGCGGCGACTGAAACAAAAACACGATTTATCGCCGGCGCGCGGTCAGACTGAAAACGACTACGTTTCGTCTGCGAATAATTGCATTTCGCATTAATTATGGTTCGGTGTAATTTGATTTCACCTCATTTATCTTTTATCTGCTTGTAGAGAGACTACTTTGTAAGTTCTTCTGTTTGTTTCTATATTATAAACACAACCAACTGCTTTCTCAGATTGAACTATTACCTATTAAAAACGATATTTTATTCTACAATCGATAATTTTGTAAAAATGATTTTATTACGTTAGATAATATTATGGCCTTATTTTTGAATTTTTGGCTACCTTACGAAAACATGTGTCTTGATGTAACTTAATGAAACTAATAACATGTTTATATTCATGCATTAATAAATATATATATATATTGTTATAAATAGTATATACACAATTATACATTTATTTGTATGTAATCATATATGATCCGTATTTATAGTGCATATAATATATAATTTATATTATTTCTATTTAGTATAATATGTATTTTATCTTTTATATGCATGTGGTGTCCTTTTTTTTATTTGAATATTGATATGGATTTTCTTACTTAAGTGTCTAAATTTATTGTAAACATGTTATATATCCAATATTTTGTTGGGGTACCGTATAAAAATAAAATAAAATTGGAACCACCCCTGAAAAACTCCTGAAAGACTTAACTAATATAGTAGCGCTCGTTAAATGGTTGTTTATCATCGGACAAGCATATTCATTGTTGACAGAAAATCATTTATTTCAGTCTGTCTTCTTCAGAAGCATGAAAAAAATGTCAGTCCTTGAAAAATGGTCAAATAATACCAGCAGGGTCAAAGTCAATAATATTAACCAGTCGGTTTGATTTTTTTCACGCACAGCGGATTCGAAACGATATCTTGAAATACGACTGATATATCTGTAAACTTTTAATAGTGTATTTTCAGCTTATGATAAATACTTTATACATTGTACTGTTTATTTTTTATTTTATTAGGTAAAAATACAATATATTAACATGAACATAAATGAAAAAACAATTTTACAATTCCGTGAACATTTTTACACACATAGTTCAAATAAAAGTAATGAAAACAAAATGTATGTATTATAGATAAAACGTTTTAGTATAGGTTAGTTTTTTTTTTCGTGGATCAGATTAGTTCAGGTATTGATCATACCCCTAAAAGGACATTAATGAATTTAAATACACTCTATATACAGGGTGTCCCAAGATCATTCCCGTAAATTTAAGGGGGTGTATATGTTCCCTGTTATGAGTAAGAAATTATATAAAAAAAAAGCAAAAATATTTGATCCCCAAATTAATTATTTTTTAAACTAAATTTGTGTAAAACAATCATAATATTACGGCAGCGTTCGCCAGGCATACTAAACCCGCTGAAAACACGTCGGGCGCCACATCGCGAATGCAACTCAAACTCGTTTTACACAAATATATTAGGTTTTAAATAGAAACTTTAACATTTTTTTTCTCGAATACTTAATGAATTTGATATAGTTTCTTAACAAATAACACTAGGAATCGTAGGACCTATTAGCTGTTTTTTTTATTGGTATTGACCTTGGGACACTCTGTATAAGAAAATTAATACTAGATATCATCAGTCTGGGAGGCATTTTAGGTAGATTTCTTAAGGAATGCTACCCATTGCAATGGGTACCATGTCGTGACTTCCGGAAAATTTCGACATATCTTCGCGTTTCACATCCCCTAGAACCCAAAACCACCCTCAGATTAATAGTTTATATATCTATTTATATCACTTTCTTGTGCTGTAAATAACTGCCGTAATTTTACACCAATCACTTTCAAATTGATACATAAAATTTAAGGGCACAAAATCTAACCAGGGGAAGGTTTTTCGAAAAAGTGAAATTTTGCTAAAACTTTCTTAGTATTTAACATATCGAATTCATTTAAATTTTATATTATTCCTTAGATAAGCAACCTTATTCCTTGAGTAACCTTTACGACTCACTATAAAGAGGGACTTGTGTGCGCAAGTTCGTACAATTGCAGTTCGCCTGTGCTCTACTTTATTCCGGTGAAATCTACCTCCGTCTTCCGACATGCTGAAAGTGTTTTTTTTTTTGACTTGTGTGTGGATTGGTTAAAAAAGACCGCGGGAAAATATCGCCGGCGTCAAGTGAGCGAAAATGATAAAATGCGGTTGTGAAAAACCGCGCGCCGCCCAAACCCCTCCACACGTGAGAATAGGCGAAGTGAACGCGCGTCGCGGACGTGACGTGACGCGCCGTGTCAGGGCGGCGCGCATACGAGTGAAAATTTACGACCACTTTTGCACTTTTATTATCTCCTTGAGGGCGGGGCGTTTCATATATCATCGCCGCGTGAACGGTGTGCTTACAGCTTAATTATGACAGACGAGGGCGCCGAGGGGGGGATGAAGAAACGGTTTTTTTTTTCATTTTTATTGTGAGTAATTTCGTTTAATATTTAACCTGTAAGTCGACGGCTGTCATGACCTTAAAAAGGCGCGTTTGACTTTCAACTTTTTCAAACGTCAGGGCCTTTCGAAGTTCATTACATTCACAAATGAGATAATTTCATTTGTGACTTATTTCAATGATTGGGTCATTTATTTTTTTTAAGCGATTTGTCATTATTAAAATACAATCATCCAATATAAGTCAACTCAATTATACAATTACAGACATATTAGGTATTAGGTAACTAAAATTCAATTCAATTCAGTCTATGCCCGTGCGCCATTCCAATGCGCGCCTGCGCAGATGCCGACCAATCAGATGCGCCCGGCGGCGGCCAAAACGACGCTGCCAGCCGCAGACCAAGTATGTAGCGCCGCTACAAGTCAATTCAATCTTTTTTTATTAAACGGTAAATACTGAACAAAAAACAAATCTTAATATATAACATTATATTATTATTATTACTCTATATATAACTTTCTTTACCGTCAACACTAGGCGCTCCCCATTCTGGAAGGGTATAAAATTGTATGTGTTGTATATATGCAATTCGGCGTAAATGTAGCGTACAGGTTTTTTTTAAATTTCATCTACTTAAATAAAAAAATATATACACAGTCACAACACACATACAGTTATACAGTGATTATAAAAACACACTTTTTTTACCTAGTTATATTTAATATGCTATTCAATTACTTCATTTAAAGACTCCTCAGTAAATTCTCTACCTTTCTCTAGCCATGAATTATTAGTTATTTATTATGTTTATTATTTTTAAGTTCTATAGGGAGTTGATTAAAATTTTGGATATATTGTAATGAACATTTTTATTCCGCCTTAAAGAAGTTGATATTTTATTGAAATTAATATATTTTTTTAATTAATAATTGTATTAATAAAAAACTTTCTTTTACTTCGAAGTGCTTCGCGCCTCGGGGGTCAATGACCGGTATCGCACCATACCTTCAAGAGCGTTCTCAAACTTTAAAACGATTTCTATTTAATGTTGAAGATGTTTTTCTCGCAATTGAAAAACATTTTTTCAATATCTTCTGCTGATTAATGTTAAATTAATCAAACATGTTTGTTAAATTAACATCTTAAACGAAGCACCCTAAATTTAAAAACACCTGTATTATATATATATATATATATATAAAACTTTTATATATGTTAAACTAAATGTGTTTACCTATTTTAACATGAAAATCATCTAATTAACGGTATTTAAGAAATACATTTTACTATTTTACTATATCTTAACGATTTGCACGTAATGTGCATTTATTTTACACTTTTCTTTTTATTTCTAGCCATGACGCTTCATTTTCATATAAACTACGTTGAACGTAAGTTAATCTTGTAAATATCCATTAAACCATTCACTTCTCATTCATTATACGTCATATTCGTTACATTTTCACACTTTTTTCATAATTAATGTTTAATTTTTAAATCATTTATTCACTACTTTAATGAAAGTTTGACCGTATTGCATATCGCACAGATAGGTAGGTGAGAGTGAAAGACTTTCATAAAATACAGGCCTGTATTTAAACCAGCATGCATTACCTCAAGCGATGCAACTATCTGTGCTTTCGGTATTAATTTTTCTTTGAACATTCTGGCTATATATTTTATTTACAAAAAATTTCAATCCTTAAAATATTAAAAAGCATTCGTATTTTCCAAATGTCAATACTGTCAAACTTTTATATATGTTAAACTAAAGGTGTTTACCTATTTTAACATGAAAATCATCTAATTAACGGTATTTAAGAAATACATTTTACTATTTTACTATATATATATATATATATATATATATAGTAAAATATATCATCAAATCTATATATATATATATATATATATATAGATTTGATGATTATGATTTATTTAAGCTTTCGCCATTCGGCGTCGTCAGAAAAAATATGAAAGATGACGTTTAAAATGCAACCTTCATAAATTCGAAAATCGCATTTTTAACTAAAAGATAAATATATCCAGCCACTACAATTATTATTATATAATTGCAGTTTTGCTAGATAAATCAATCAGTATTATGAAATGAAACTAGTTTCTTAAATGAATATATCAAGTATCACGCGTTAAATGCTGTTAAGTTAGTTTAATTTTGTCTATTTAGACCTACAGACCTGCAAGCGCCCAAGACCCAAATATGAGAGAGTTCCCATGTCTTTAAATCAATTTCGCGGGCATCTTCTGGCAAAGACTTCAAAACTTTTACATTAAAGCAAGCATCGAAATCCCTGCCGTGAGTTCTCGCGTGAATTGCAACGGGTAAAGCGGAAAGTAATTTGTTACAGGATAATCTATGATTATTAATTCTAATGTTTAGTGGCGTTGTAGTTTCACCGACATAGAACGCATCACAAAACTTACATAGAAGTTGATATACAACGTTTCTGGTGGTGCACGTTATGTTTGTGGTAATTTTATATATATTTTTATTGTTCGCGCTTGAAAATTTATCGTCTCTTACAATAATTTTGCATGTTTTACAACGAGGTTTTTTACATGGTTCGACCCCGTTTTTTGGAAATGTGTTAAGTGGTTGGTTACCAAACGTTTTATTTTTATTTAAAATATTGCGTAAATTTGGAGGACGTCGGTAAGACAATATAGGGGGACAATCGAGTATATTTTTCCAATTTGGATTATTAGAGATTATAGAATATAAGTCTTTTAAAATTGGGTTTAATATATATATATATATACACTACTACACTATACACACACACAAACACACATAAAAAACATATATTATCTGTATTTAGAGTGCTGTAATTTAATTTAATTTTAATCTTTACATGTATCTCTGTACTCTAGCGAAAACCTGTCATCAGTCAATTTTACACACAATTGTATGTACCATTCTTTTTTATATATTGTACTGTTTATTTTCCGAATAAACGATAAATAGATAAATAATTATATATGAATATAGTAATACACATATCTAGTTAACTCAAATTTAACCGAAAATTGCATTTTAAATGACGAACGAAGAAGGACATTTATTATAAAATCTATTGCTAGACTTTGGAAGATTTTTTTTATATTTTATTTATCGATTTTTTTTACCCATTCCTATAATACCCAATAATTAACTACAAAACACTGGACAAGGCCCTTACTAAGGTACGCTAATTTTAACTATTTACCTATTTAATAGATTAATCAAATGTAAATACGCAGTTTTTTTTTAAATAATATATATATATTAAATAAATAATAACAATATAATCTAAAATTTGTCACACATACACCACACGCTACACGCACATTACACATTGTTTTGTAATTTGATGTTGTCAACCATATTTATATTTGGTACATTTTTCAGGCCATATAAATGTAGTGCTAGAGAAGTACTGTTCTGTGCGTTGATAAATAAATAAATAAATTCAAAATTTAATAAATAACCTATGCTTGTTTTGATCTACCATAATAGCCCCTCAAGTTTGCTTTATCTTTCTCTAATATTTACTTATTTATACCCACCACACGCAGATGCATTTCTATAGCAATTTCTGGCACATTTCCGAGATAGCAGCCCGAGTCTCGTAACAATCAACCTACCCCCGCCCGCCCAACTTTCGCCCACCCGTCCGCCCTCCGCCCGCCCCGAACGCGGGCGCTCTCTGGCAAATGGGGGGCGTGACTGTAGCACACTAACACGGCGTCAATTTGTTTGCGGCTAATGAGCATCGATTTGCGCCCCGTGTCGAATTGCCCCTACTCAGGGGCGGCATGTTGGTACTTTATTATTCCCGCGGGTGCGTCGAGATGTTTCAGCGCAGAGGCGCCGTTTCAGCCCTGAAAGAGGCCTGCGCGCGAGAAATTAATAAATACACTCCTTACGAATTATAACGGTTTCGCGATACTTCACCGTTTTGTAATGACGCCATCACGCATTTGCTGTCATAGCTTAGATATACCAATATTTATTTATTTATCTGTATGAGAAATGCTCACAGCTATACATAATGATAGTTACATAGAAATAGATAAATAACAACTTAAGCCGACTACAGGCATCTCCAATTTAACATAAATCCATTTAACAGAACGAACTAGGATTTAATTTAAGTGATAACATTGTATGAGTGTTATAATCTAAGAATATTGTTAAGGCCACCCCTCCAATCGGAATGAAAGTGCCTCTGGTGAAAACGACAGGCCCTCGAAAATTCCTTTCGCGCTGTCGTCCGTTCTACGAAAACCTTATAATTTAGTAGACACAAATCTAACTCAAACTTCGGGTTTAAGTTAAACTCGCTACTGGCGTCAATCAAATGAAACTCACAATTCGAATTAACTTCTTGTAATATACGATTCGAAAGGTAAGTACTTAGAAACGATACAAAATCGGACAGCGTCTCAGCCGCCGTCTATCTCGGAATTGCACCCCATATAGCCGCGGTCAGCGACTTATATTCAGATTTAATGCGTATATTGGGGATTTACCTTAAGCGGACTTCATTGTCCCTGATATTTTTATTATCTAATTTTATATGGAAACATACATGTTTTCCATTTCGATATAAATCAACTTATATCTAGCTTAAGTACTCTCGTATGACATATAACACCTTAAGAATACATTGTTAGTTAAATATTTTACATTAAATCATAATTCCTACTTATTTTAGGATTTCTGACAGTTCTCAAGCCATTATATGCCAATATTATTACTTATTATAATTGTACTAAAACAATTACATAAGTTCGTAAATCGTACTTACACTCTACGCCAAGCTATAACGTTAAATATATCACAATATTTTTAAATAATAAGGAATATGTGAAACACCTTTATCTCACACCTGCATAAAAATCCCCAAATGACGATGTAAACAAACGGACACGTGTCACTCCTTTACGTAAGATTTCGTAAGAGGAATTCACCGTGACGTCATCGGGGTTCCCTCGAGGGATTTACCTAGCATGCATTGCAAGGTCAAAATATTAGCGGAGAATTCTTTTTAGGATAATTAATTTATATTACGTTGCATGTTAATATTTAGCCCATCCAAATATAATAGGGTGTGTGTGTGTGTAAGAGTGTGTTAATGTGTATGTAGTGCGTTTGTGTGGTGACGAGAATACTATTACTAATATTATGTATGTTCAAAGAAAGTTTTTTTTATGTCGCCTTAAAGTCCAAAGTCGCCTTTATGCAAATGGAAAATGTCCATTTCGCTGAAATTGGGGTTATATGTTGTACCAATACGGTTTATAACTGAATTCATTGCATAATTCGTATTGCACTTAGGGTCAAAAAATAATTCTCTATTTCGAGTTAGATGTGACGGAACCCTCGGGCGCAAACTGCTTAGCAAATGGGAGCTGTGTACCTGGTTATGTAGGACGTTGTACGATAAGGCCATGTCATTGACGAACCTTCGGTTCTCTAGGCCCAGTAAGTTGTGATGGAATATTATATTCTATACATAGTAAATTTTCACCAAAAACCTATGAAACAACAGGGTGTCCCAGAAAGTAGTGATAATTGAAAGGTTTTTCAACGATTTTTGTCTGTTTCTCAGCTACGATTTTTTTTTCCTGGTGACGAACAGCTGAGATAGGAATTAATTAAAGCTGGGAAACCTACCAAAATAATATTTACCTTTTATTTATTTTTTTTATTATTTTGGTAGGTTAAATTGTCGAAATACTTTTTTACTTTATTCCTAATTCGACGTTTAAAAAAAAGATAACAAATTTGTTATTTTTCATGCGAATGAAAAATTTTATTATTTTATCATCTACTTACCCTGCAAATTCTATTAATAGTAAAATTCTAAGACTACAAAGTTTTAATTTTTGAGACGGGTACAACTGTGATAACAACAAAATAAAATTAATGCCTATTAATTAGAAATCAACATATTTAATGTTAAATATTTTTTAAATATTTATTTTATTGGTCCAAGTGGACGCAAAACAATACGTTTAATACGAGCGGTGTTTTTAAAAGGAAATTTCATTAAGATTACAAAAAATACTTTCCTGTAGCAATTATTGCGATCTCAGCCGCACACACTTGCCACGAGTCTCCGTCTGATAAAATTTCATGCTTTTATACTATTTACCTTTCAGAATTTACGCGTTTGACAGTTGCGAGTTAACCGAATAGTTCAGTAGAATCATAATTTATTGTGACTACAGAATTTAGTAGGCTCAACAGAAGTGTATTGTAGGGTATAGAATCTGTTTGTTTGACTGTACAAACCAATTCCTGTAGTAAATCGTTCACCTAACAAACCTTTCTTGTAACCTGTACCAATTGAAAAGTTGCGTACACATTACAAGACTGTTTTGTTACGTCAACTCGCAAATTCCGCCATTTTGTTTCTCTATCGAATAGTTCGGTAGCGCTTACAAAGCAGTTTGTTTATGTGTACCGGAGTTCAGTCAGGCGTACCAAACGTTGGTTGAGCCTACTAAAAACTTTAGTAGCGGTAACCAAATAGTCTGTTAAGGTTACAAGACTCGTTCGTTTGAGCGTACAAATAACTTTAACCAGAACCGAACTGTCACTATATCTACTTTTTCTCAGTGTGGCAACATTGAATTGTATATACTAACTTCTCAGATTTTCAGATGTTGTTGTTTTCAGATGGTAGTCTAAGGTAAATTCAAAATAAGGTATTTAAAATAAGTATTTCCGTATAATTATATGTATTTTTTTTTCTAGATTTTAATGTATATATATATATATATATATAAATTATTATTATTATTATATATATATATAAATTATTATTATTATTGTTTTATATTAATTTATATCTCTTAAATGGCACCTACTTGTTATTATCTTAATTCTTTTTTTCTCTCTCTCAAATTCTAATGTTATAATTAAAATCAAATGTACCAAATTTTGTATGTATAACTAACTTAAGATTACACACGTGCATGTTTTGTAAACATGAAATTGGAGAGCATCGAGTGTTATAAAATATATTAACCTGTGTATAATATGTAAGAATGTTTACGATTACTGTCTGTATGTTTACTTTATAAAATAAATAAATAAATAAATTAAGTGTAGTAAAGTTTTTTTACAATCGCAATAATTGCGTGGAAAGTAAAAAATAAACAGAGACAGCGATAGATAAGAGTGAGAAGGGATATCGGGCAAATGAAAAGAATAATTGAATGAATGTGCTGCAATCAGAACTGCGAAACTTTCGCTCGGCGCTCGAGTTGCGCTCAACTTTGGCAATTAGGCAAAAGGCGCCCTTAACGACGGGCACTAATGGCTCATAACACAGTGCATTTTAATTTTCAGCAAAGGATCAATTATTTCAGCTTGAGCTGTCCCAAACGACGTAAGCGACAATTGGAGCTAACGATTAGGGAATGTAGTTTTTGAAAAATTTCTTTCAGCACGCGGCCGGTAGATGTCACCCCTTAAGGCACAATTAAAATTTAAATTTAATAATACTGTAATTTAAACGACTTATATCTACTAAGTAAAAAATATTTCTGCATTATTTTAGTTACCTAGAATATTGGAAAAAAATATATGCTTACTTAGATACGTCATACCTCATACTTTAATATATTTATGCCCAATGTATATATATATCACCACTTTACTATATATAAATATATGTTACTATACTATATGTAGTATAACACTATTTTATATTAAATATTTATTTACTTATATCGAATATTTATTTACCTATATATTTAAAAATTGTTTATTCATTTATTTAATAAGTATATTAAATGTTAACGAGTAGCACTTAAATTGTATTCATGCGTGTGTATATTTGTGGCTTAGTTAATTTTTATATATTTTCACATGATTTTGCGCTTTTCTCTTGTATGCTCAATGTAACACTTCATATATAACCTTCCTTAGAACAGGTAACTCTTACCTAGTTAGGAAGGTTATAGACCTGTACTCATCGGCCAATTGATTTCTTAATAAAAAAAAAAATAGGAATCAGTATACGCCCTCTCGCTGCGCAAGGGTACGGCGGATTGAAGTGCGCGCGCTGCCGCGCTAGGAGTGGATCACGCGGCAGCTCGATATTTGTTACAAGTTCGTACAATTCGCCTATCCCCTACTTTGATCCGGCGAAATCTACCTCCGCCTTCCGGCGTGCCGAAAGGGATTTTTTACTATCGGATTATGGACCTAATTGTCAGCCTATCTGCGTTAAATAAAAACTGTGTAATTTATGTATTTCGATTTTATCGCCCTGCGCTGTCAATTCCGTTACACCATTTAAAGGGTAAAATGACACTTCGTTGGAGAAGCTGTCAGCTGGTACATGATTAATGCTCGGTTTTATGGTGCAAACATCCGAAATAAAAAAGTTAAAATTATGTTTAACTTTCCTTGTGTGTAATCATTATGAATGGCAACATATAAAAGTATTTTTGTTTGTTATAATAGTACGCTCGCAGGCCGGCCAATGAACCAAACTTCCGAACCGAGCGATTTCATATTATCGCGTAAAGTTTACAATTTTTTTTACTCGGAAACCACGATAAATCTTGATTTAAGATCAATACAAATCATGTTTAAAATCGCACGGCCAATACGCTGGATTTTTTATCGGAAATATATTTATTTATTTTATTATTTTTTAATATCTTTTATAAAAGTTGTTTATTTATGAATTAAAATTATCAATACACAATTTGTTGGTTCTTTTAGTATTACAATTTTTTGCTTGTTTGTTACGAATTGTAATGTGTACATGGGGAAACCTGTTAAATAAATATATATGTATTATTTTGTAATATTCAATTGATTTTCCACAAAAGAAAAAAATAGTTTGTGTGGATTAGATTAACACCTCACTAGGCAAATGAAAAAAAAAATATTGTTTAAAAGGGTCAACAATATTCGGTGTTACCGTACTGATGACACATTCAGCTCCGTACGTCAAACGCTCAGACCACGCGTTGCCGTCCGATCGGCGAAGTACGTTGTTCTATAATTGGCAAATAATATGAGAAAAACTATTAAAATGTTTGTTTTTATATTTAATATTATATTGACATAGCTTTTGGAAATAAAACTCGAATTATTTACCGTCAAATCCGTCAAAAATACTTCCAATTCACTAGAGCACTTTTCGCATAAACAATCAAACGTCAAAACCGTACTAAAATATTCAGGTATACGCGACATGCCACGCTTTTAAATATTAATAGCGGTGACGATTTTACACGGAAACGGCGCCTGTCGTATACGGCGACGGCGCCTGTCGTATACGGCGACGGCGCCTGTCGTATACGGCGACAGCGCCTGTTGTATACGGCGACGGCGCCTGTCGTATACGGCGATTACAGGATATCCCGTTATCGGCACTGAGCCATCAGGTATATATACTCAAATATAACAATAGAAATTAGTGTTATTAGATTTTCAAATTTACTAAAAATACTACATACATTTCTTAGAACCATTGAAAGGTGCTGAAACTGAGGTTTCAAATGAGCACAGTCCAATTGTGCACTCCGTTTTACTGTCGCATGCTACAAAAATATATATTAATAATATATATTATAAAAATATATATTATTATCACAGCCGCGTTGCGAAAATATGGCCGCTTACCCATAAATGATATTTGAGACGTTTACGAATAATTAACCTTAAAATGACACAGATGCAGTTCTTAACCTTAGCCAATACTCCACCAGGACAGGTCTTGGGAAAGGGCAGAGATTGAATATAATGAAAACTGCCTTTGGACAGAGGAGTTTTTACTTTGTCTCTGGTGAATTATTCAAGGAATTTTGTACTGAAAGGGATGTTTTGGCAGTGAATTATAACTCAATTCATACAAAAAGATCGCTATATGGTTAATAAATTTGGGTATTATACACAGTGAATAGTAAAATAATTTAAATGGCAGTATTGAATAGAATTAGTTGTATGCTTATATTTAGACTATAACGCACTTTTTCATACGATTTACTCTAGAACAGATTAAAATCTAGTTGAATAACCATCAACCCTTATTGAGGATAATTATATTGTTCATATTGCATTGTAAAATATTTCTTCTGAATAAGTACAATTAATAATCCATTCAATAGTTAAACAAATAACTGGCATATTTAATGTCGCCATGTCAGTCCCTTCAAGGATGCCCGATTGTGTTGTTAAATGATCTGATTAGATTTTGATCTTTCTAGGTCCATCCTAAGTATCTTAGCAATAGGGCGCGTACAAGACTTCTTCGTCAAGCTGCAAAGCAAGTAGTTCTTATAGACACTTCTACCCAGGGTATATTTAAAATCACTGATCTATATTATCAACAAACAGCAAAAAATATAGAGAAAATCTGACCTAGGTCGCATCAAGTTCAGTTGAGCGCTGCTCGTCACGGAAGCAGAGGAGTCAAATGTACAAACTAATCTCGGAATTGATTTAAAAAGCTATGAACTACTATTTTTTTGGTGAATCCGGTTTAGTTGACGATATAGATCAACCCCCTAAAAGATAATAGCATTGATTTTAAATACATTCTGTATATGGCCATAATAGAGAGAGCAATATGCTTGTAATGAGAGAGAGGAGGAAACTTTATCACTGCGGAAGCGGGGATCCAATCGCGCAGTTCCACGTGCGCGCTCTATAACGCATGATTACTCTAAGAAGCTTCATCTTATTTTTGGAGGTGATAAATTATAGGTTCATTTAAGGATTTTTAAAAAAGTACTAAATTTTGTTTACCCCTCAGACTATTGTAATCCGAAAAATTGATATCACAAAAAAAACTGTTTGAAACATAAAACGTTTGGTTGCTTAAAAATGAGCTTCCGGACAAGATATTTGCTTATCAAACATGGGTGTATGCAAATCGCATAGATGTACGCACACACTGATTATTGTTAAATAATTTTCGGTTTAGATTTACCATATTTCTTGGTATGGAAGCGAGAGATGTAGTTAAAAAATATTTTAGCAAAAACATTTTGCTATACAAAACAAAACAATATGGCGTCGTGGGTGAACAGCTGATGAAACAAAATGACGTTACCAGAAAGTTTGGTAGCAGCAACCATTTTATTTTGCTGTTATTCAAATCAAAATGGCGGTATGTCCGAACAGCTGATCGTGAAATTTGAAGTATGCAAAAATTATTGTAGCGATAGCTATATATTATGTTAAAGGCAACCAAAAATGGTATTAAATATGTTTTATGTAAATTATGGCATTTGCAACCAAGTAAGTTTAACAATAATCGATGTGTAACTCCAAGGAAAATTATTGCAGTCGCTATATTAACCATAATTGTCGTGTACTAATAAATCCTTTACTTCTAAGTATAAAGCAGAAGTAATGAGATTCTCGCGGGCAAATGAATATATCTTATATTTCAAGCGATTTTACCGATTGGCCGTGTAAAATCCGTAAAATTTGATTGTAACTCACACACAGGGAATACGGGAATAGGCCGCGCGGGCAATAATCGTAACTCAGCGAGGAATGCGAAAAGAAGCGAATTATTTTACACCTTTTGCAAATTTAAAACGACTCATAAAGTTGGTCTTTTCCCCGGGAATTTCTAGAGAATTCCTCAATTTTGTTACAAATCACTAAATCCTAGGGATGAGATTTGTATTGATAATATTAGTTACCTATTTTTTTTTTCACTTTAAGGTAGTAATGTCCGTATTTTCATGCTTAAAAAAATAAAATACTACCATGCAGAAGTCTACCCTAGGACGACATTGCTCAGTTAGGTTAAATGCATGTTAAAATGTTAACGTTAAAGTTCCTGTCAATAAAAATAAATTAGTTAATAAGCAGTTTTCTATTGTAGATACATTTGAGAAGCATATTTTCTTATCGTGAGATTTCTAGTTTTATTATTTTAACCTAAAAAAACTGATTTATAAATTATTGGTATAGCAAAATGTTTAGATAGAAATATAGTTTACGCTATTGTAAAGTTTAATTAAAAGACGTCAAAGTATGACCTATAATATAAAAGAAAATACTACATTTAGAAATAGCCACATGGCAACTAGATACAATTATAATTATTAAAACACGTTAAGGTGAAAAATAACAACGGAATAATTTACGACTTATTTATTTAATTTTGTATATAATAATTGATTTAAAAAATCACTGTAGAAATTAAATTTAATAAGTGAAATGTTATAATATTTGTGTTTCGACTTATGCCAAAACAAAAAATGAACCTATAAGTACATATTATGTTACGATTAATCTACCTATATATATATATATATATATATATACCTATATATATTATATTTTTACCAGATGCGAAAATGTGAAAATATAAATTAAGAGAAATGCACATTTTAGGGTTATATCAAATGAGCATGTTTGAACATGTCTCTATCTCTCTCTGTCATTTCCTAGCGCGCCCCTCATTAATACTCTTTCTCTCACACACAATAGATCGTATTACTACACTACACTACACCACAGACTATATATTATACTCCGTAATTTTTATTAGTATAAGCTTATCTCCTATTAGGTATGTTCTTTTTTTTCTCTTTTCTTTTCTTCGCCTTAATGATTAATTTATGTATTTATGTAATTTTTTGTGATTGTTTATTTATGTATTTATGTACATACGTACCTATATGTTTCGTGAATTTAAAAAAACTTAGTTTTCTTAGGAACCCTTGCATTTCTGTCATTTATAAGGCGAATTATATTGAGTCTACTTCGAAATTCGGTGTTTCATTTTTATAGGACGTCAGGTTTTACTCCTTGCGCGGTCAGTAAGCAATTGTTGGATTTTATTTAATTGCAGCTCAATAATATAGAAATTAAAAAAACAAACTTTAATATGTTTTAGACCCTTCATTTGCCTTTCAATTACTATTTTTCCTAAGCCTCTAACGTCTCCTGTATAAGTCAGCAATTCTACTAAAAAAAACAATTAGCTGTTTATCATTTGCTTTGCTCAGAAAAAAAATTAAATTTTAAAAATTTGCTTTTACAATGTTTAAGATATAAGATTAAGGTATGTAAATATATTTTTTTTATACTCAGATATCCAACGGTTACCAAATTTAAGCTATAGAAAAAAAGGGTATAGATTAATCGAAATTAATATTCATACATTGACTTCGCCTTAAAACGTAAATATTCTAATTAATAATAGTAACTAATAATAGTAACTAAACTAACGTATGAGTAGTTTACTGCCATCAAAGAAGGTGTTAGTAACTCTCATATTGTAGAGCAGGCTTCATTTAGGTACCTAACCGAAGCTTACGTAAATCGACAAGTATGGAATCTGCGCGTCTCCCAGCTGAACAATAACACCTCACTTCAAATCGCCCGGACGCAGGATTCAATCCCATCAACTCAAAGGTCAACAAATTGTTTTCGAAGGCCGAAGCCCGCCCGAAGGCCGAAAGTCCTCTGGGATTTAGGGGCGTAAGATCGGTTCAGCTGGTACACATGTTTATTTCTCTTTATTTCAAAGGCCAGAGCTCAATAAAATTGGCCAATTAAAATAAATAAATATCCTGTGGGAATCACAAGGTCGCTGTCGTCCACACCCAGTTTCTAACATCAGCAGAGCCCCCGGTCAGCAGTTCGAGTATGACGTCAGCCGGCCGACCGAACGCGTCACAGCTGAGGTAGAGGGTCCCCCCTCCGGCGTAGGTTATAAGAACGGAGGTCGACGCTTCCACGATGCCTATTCCAGCCAAGACTCGCGCCGCCCAGCCCAGAAAATGAATTCGATATCTTAAATACTAAGAAAGTTTTAGCAAAATTTCATTTTTTCGAAAAACCTCCCCTGGTTAGATTTTGTGCCCTGAAATTTTATGTATTAATTTGAAAGTGTTTGGTGTAAAATTACGGCAGTTATCGTGTCCACAAGAAAGTGATATAGATAGATAACTGAGGGTGGTTTTGACTTCTAGGGGATGTTAGGTATCTTTCCTAATGAAATCTACCTAATATATACAAGAGTAGGTATATAAATCTTTGTAGATCTCAGGAATAACCCTCCCACAACCCCCCCAATGATTCAATCGATGGGAGTATTTGTGAATATGCTGTCGGAAATTGCTGTCGGGTCCGGATGAAAAACGCTGGAAAACTATCGGCATTCGATATTTGTGTTATTCCATCAGACTATACGGAATCACAAATGAGACGGCATGATAAAATCTAACTCCAACGATCTACTTTCTCTCTTTATTTGTTTTTTTTTTTTTAAGTAATTGGTAATGTAAGAATTTGTTTTCTGGCCTGTGACTGAAAGTTACATTGCCCGCTCCGCAAGAGATCGATTTTTTTTTTAAATTTTACTAATTCATAATATCTAACACTTTTGTGATGTAAATAGTTTATTAAATAATAAAAATAATTTAATGTCTGTTTAAATACGGTCGGGTGATTACCAATAATGCACTTTCTTAAACTTCTCACATTGATTAATTTACTCAGGCTATACCAAACCCATAGCAACGTTTTGCACTAACGAATTACTTCGTAACGTCGAATTACGTCGTTATTTTATATTTAATTATTATTAATTCAAGATTGTACTTATTAATTAATTAATAAAGTTATACAGGATATTGAAGGCCATTTCCGAAGACTTAAGGTAGTGTTCATATCGCCTATTACGTGTAAGAAATTTTATAACAAAATAGCGAAAATAAAATAACCGAAATTTATTAATTCTATCAAAGCGCCCGCGTGAATTCCCCTTTGCTTGCAGGCGCTCGGCGAGTGCAATCAATGACCCGGCGCGGCGCGGCCTTGTCAGCAACCGAACTTATGACTAGAGCGATTTCATATTATCACGTGAAGTTTACAAGTTTTTCACTCGGAAACCACGATGAATTTTAATATGAGGTTAAAACAAATCACGTTTGAAAACGCAGGGTCAATAAGCTGTTTTTTTTATCTGGAATGGTCTTGGAGGGACTTTATATGTAAGTCACTCATAAAATCGTTCCATTTAAACGTAATATTTGATCGTATTCACAATTGTAATATTTGTTTGTTTGTTTGACGTTAAATAAATAAATAAACGATATATTTATTTATTGGACAACAATTACAAGACACTTTTATAAGGTTAGAACAGATTTGTAATAATAATATTGTATCAGTGAGCGTTTGGCACCCCTGCAACATCTGTTCACTGCCTTCTTAACTAAACTTAACGTCTGTCCTAAAGAAGGCAGTTCACTTTGTTCTTATTTTTTATTAATTGCCAACTATCAATAGTTGATATATACAGGGTGTCCCAAGGTCAATCCCAATAAAAAAAACAGCTAATAGGTCCTACGATTCCTAGTGTTATTTGTTAAGAAACTATATCAAAATTCATTATGGTATTCGAGAAAAAAGTTTCTATTCTAATTCGTGTAAAACAGATATTTTTCAATGGCTCCTCCCTCGTCATAAGTACGTCACTGGGTCAGTAGGCCGCGGTCTTTCAAGATCGAGGTTAATGCCCTGCCGCGTTGTTCGAAACGCCCCATTAGGGCGGAGTTAAATGATCGCTCGAACAGAGGGCGGTCTAAGAGAAGGGGTAACTCCTTACTCCTCTGCGGTTTTAAGAGGGATGCTATTGGTCGACAGATAATATTGATTTATCGATTGATAAGATCGATTTACACCAATTTTATTACAAAAATAATAAATTTGATGATGAAAATTTTTCGCATAATTTCTTACTCTTAATAGGGAACTTAAACACCCCCTAAAGTTTGTGTGATTGACCTTGAGCCACCCTGTATAAGACAATATCTCCAAACTTATTAGGAATTGCGAAATAAACAATTGCGTTGCTCTGAAAACAAAGTTTTTATTTAAGTCTTACATACACAATGATAATTACACTGTTTAACTTAAATCATTCTATCCTACCTGAAAACAAAGAAACAACATTTAAAATGTATTATTTAAATTGTCAATTCCTTTAAAAATTTTTTTATAATAACCAAACAATATGCTCAATCACGGTGGTATCTGTCAACCTTTAACATAAGCTGCTTTACCCGTCGTGCCGGCCGCCATTACTCACAGCGCCATCTATGGAGTACATGAGTAGAAGAGCGCCGTGCAGTATAAACAAATTAAAGAAATATAGTTTCTTAACATATATAATAATATATTAAACAATAATAATATATAATAAACATAAATAAACAGATTATGAAATTATGACAGTTAGGAAAATTTCAACACTAAATTAACTAATAGCTACATATAAAAGACAAATATTATTAATTTATTTTAACCCTAAATGACGACAGAGTCGATGAGAATGCTCAAGTCTAATCTTATCTCGTGCAGTATTTAAGTTCAAAAGTAAATTGACATTTCGCGTCCGACATCCGCCCTCGAAACTTGGAACTTTTAAGCTGCTCAAGGAGATTGCTCAAATGTAGCTTTTACTCGAGAATTTAAATGAGGATACATTCCCTGCTCGCGCGCGACTCGACTCGTCGCACGGACGGAGGAAAGTTTCCTTAATCCAAAACATTAAATACCATCGTTAAGCCCATTGTGCCCTATCTTTAGATTTTGTGATTTTCAACCCCTCCCTCCTTAAGAATACTCAAAATTAATTAAGTTTAATAAATGTTTTCACACGATTCAAAATTACATAATGAAGCAACTATCGATGTGACAAATGTGATAACCTCACAAAATCATCTTCGAAGGCAACTTATTTTCAACAGAATACAAAGCCGTTCCATACAAAATGTATGAGAAAATGAATTTTCTTTATATTTTTTTTGTCGTGATATTTTCTGGTGTTTTAATAGTTATTCTGCTATTCGGGGCGGAGACAAATCAAAGATCATAAAAATCGGTCCAGCCGTTTTTGAGTTATAAATGGTGTAACTAACCCGACTTTGTTTTATATAGGTGTTTTTTTTAGAGGCGTGCTTTTTAATCTGGCACTACTTTTTTCGTAGTTGGTGTTTTTGACAGCTGTCACTTGATTTATGCTCAGTTTGGTTTGCCATTTCATAATGAATAGACTTACTCCTGAACAACGTTTGCAAATAGTGCAAATTTAGAAAAATGGCCTCCAAGATCGTGCGATTTAACACCGCTGGACTATTTTTTGTGGGGTTATGTGAAGTCGCTTGTCTACGCAGATAAGCCGGACACGATTAACGCCTTGGAAGAGAATATTCGGCGCGTTATTGCTGACATAAACAGTGCAACTTGCTGCAAAAAGTGGTTGAAAATTGGGCCTCTCGGCTGGAATTTGTTCGAGTCAGCCGCGGCGGCCACTTACCCGAAATCATTTTTAAAACATAACGGCAAACCCTTATCTTTATAATAAAACTAAATTCTTAGCCATAATATCAAATTATATGCGTTTTATCTCTTCTTGAAAACCACGCCTCTAAAATCATCACCCTATATATATAAATACTCAGATCGTCCCGTTGAGATTTTAAGTATAAAGTACGTAATAAACTCGATGAAATATAACCCATCTATTTGTAAAGGTTGTATATAAAATCACCCCTTTTAGGGAATTTTACTTTTAGGGAATAAACCGGCCTTATGGAAAAATCAATTCCCAAATTATTTTGAACAACGCGGTAAAGAGGCTGCTTCCTTGGAGCATAGCGCTCAACTGAACTTGACGTGTCATCGATCGAAGCACTCGTGTGGCGAACTTAGTAAGCGTCTGATTAAATTTCAAATTAGCTTTTAATCGAGAAATATATTTCCAATATTATTGCTGACTAATGATTGATTGTTAATATAGATCAACCTTCTGAAAGGATAGTAGTGATTTTAAATACATCCTGCATGCGGAAAAAATAGCCAATACAGTCTAACTTTATTTCTTAGAACCGGCAATTGGTATTATCGAGGTGCGTAAACATGCCGCCCACCTCGATCACCAATATAAGTAAATTTAAATACCGTTGAATGCAAGCAAAACGCGGTCATTTCGTCGCTGAAAACGTTTAACGCTACTTTTCTCAACGGCATAATTAAAATAGATAAAAAAAACATAAATAAAATAAGTTTGAGATAGATAAAAATCTTTACGTTTCGAGTTAAAGCACCGTCATTATTTCGTATTGCACGGATGTGTCGAACTCCTCTCTGAAGACGGGATGTGTGATCATATCTGAAACGTCGGTATATTTTTTTTTTTTTTTTAATAATCATCGGTATTGACTATTTCCCACAAATAAACCCCATTTAACCGTAATGCTAATTTCAAACTAAAAAAAAATGTGATTTACCAAAAAATATTTTCCGCCGTAATTGCTTTGTTGGAAATACAGGATGTTCAAGACCTTTTTTAAAGGGGTGCTTATGTTTCCTATTACGTGTAAGGAGTTATTTAAAAAAAATATAAATTTTTTTTTTCTTTTTAAAGCGCTGGTGTGAATTACCTTAAGCGACGAAAACGCGTTCCATATTTGGTTTTTATACCCTACGACCTTCACCGATATAATATGTCATTCCCTTGCCTCGCAGCTAGCGAACGCATGACATCAAACGGTTTATTATTATCACGTAGTTTACATTTTTTTTTCTCCGAAACCTGATCAATATTGATATGACGTCAATATAAATTACGTTTGAAATCGCAGGGTCAATTAACTGTTTTTTTTTTTATTTAAATTTTCGCGTAATAAGTATCTCCGATACCAATTGTTATGTGCATAAATATGTTTCAAAATGCAGACAGTACAACCTGCATAAAGCGACTTACTAATATTTGGTTGTATTTGGGAAACATGGTGGAGAGGCGTTTATGTCCTCGAGTGTACATTCATATTCGGTCGACAAAGTAAATCCTTGCTCCTACCTTACCTAGGTATAACTGGTATATGGGTATGCAATGAATTCAGTAGCATCAGGTGTGTATTCAGGCGGGCAGCAGTTAAACTACCGATAAACGGTTTCGCAAATGAATTTCAGGGGCGGATTAGGCTCGAAGCGCTCAATGTTATCGTTTCAATTTCGGGGGAAAATTGGCCTTTTTCAACTTAACCGATTTGTGACGAGGATTTCGGGACTTAGCGGGTAATTGCATCGCGAACGCCCGCGTATGTACTTATCCCATTAACAGATGTCTAGTAGTCATGCGCGTTATAAAATACACCGCTTAAATCACCCTATTATTCTGGGTCAACGAATAGCTGCGTTACTGAAGCTGGCTAGTAGCGGTGACGAAATCGCGTTCATCGTTCAACAAAGTCGGAATCGACTTCGAAGCGAAGCGAAGGCTTATTCAGTGACACGGAAATCTCGTTACAAGTGACACCACGCGAACACACCTGAGCACTCGATTGTCATAGATAGCTACAGAGTCGCATTCAACGAAGTCGGAAGCGACTTTGAAGCGAAGCGAAGGCTTGTTCAGTGACACGGAAATTTCGTTACAAGTGACACCACGACAATGTACTACGGTGACGAGTTCTGCTACAAATCACCCATGAAATCGCGTTTAACGTAACCTCAGTTATATGATTATCGCGTTAACGAAGTGGAATTCACCACTAAACAGATGCGGCATGAGATACTGGGTTAGCAGTGAGGTGATTTTAAAAAAGGTTTTTACCCTAAAATCACACCATCTAAGAGCACATTTTTTTTACGTACATACGATATGTATTTGGAACATTTTTTTTATTTAAATATCTCTTTAAAATTATAGATATTGCGTTGACCTACGAATAAAAAATAAAAAAAAATCTATTATAGCGATTATTGAGGCTCGAATGACGCCGACCGATCCTCCGAAATTTTATTTCCGTCGCAACGAATCAGAAAAGCGAAGCGTCCACTTAACGATGAGCCGTTATGTTCTCCGGAACACCTTTTGCGTGGAAATTAATTAGGGCGCAGTTCTCGAGTCATATTATTACCAAAGTCACGCTTAAATTCATATTTTTTAATATGTTTTTTATTTATTCGCCGGCATATACGTTTTTGGGCAACAGTCTCTTAATTTCCTAGGTCCCAAAATGTATAATTTACTTTCTGTCAACCTAAAAGAGGCAAAAACTCATAGTGTTTAACTGAAAACCTAATTAATTATTTTTTAAAAAACTAGTTAATTTTACGTATATAGACGGATGCAAATAACGGTTGATAAAACATTTTTAGCACAATGAATATGCCGTCTTCGTTAGTACAGACATCGTCGCATATCAAAGCAGTGCCCTTATGAATATTCTCTATGAATTTAATTATAACATAGTGATGCTCAAAAATTAACAATTTCTTGAGCCACATAACATTTACATAACAAATATGCGCGAATTATGCGTAAAACGGGTAAAAAAACGCAGTATTTTTTTAATCGGATGCATAGAGCACCATTCTATTAGGGGTCAAAAGTTTTTGAAACCATTTAGTGAATAATAACTTCTTATAACAAATTAAAAACTTTGCTGTAAGTAAAAAGGCTAGGAAAACATAACAATGAATAAATAAGCTATCCCTAAGCTAAATTGCAACAGCTGTGATGGTCTAATAAACCAACCTGTATATATTATTATATATTTATTTATTTTCTTATGGGAAAACACACAGTAATAACAATAATATTAACAATTAAGAATTAAGCAGATAACAAAACCGTGAATTAGTTTTAGGTTTTTTTTTGTAATTTTGAAAAAAAAATGTTTTATTATTTTGTTTTTTGCTTTATTGACTTGACTATTTTGAAGTTTGCCCTGTAACGGCTAACTGCTTTGTTTGCTCACAAGAGTTTCAAAGTTGCCTGGGGCGCTGCTCGATTTGATCAGAAGTTTTTTGATGTTTGCTCTGTGACGGGGCGCTGCAGTGTCCGCGTTTGCTCAGAAATGTTTAAAGTTACCTTGTTTCGGGGCGCTGCCTTATATGTTAATTTATATTACTGAAAAGTTTTATTATAAATAAAATTAGGAACTTATTCGACTTGGGATGACACGTTGTCAGTTTAAACCCAGTGTTCAGTTTTACAAATTATTTTAGCTCTCACCTTTAGGATGAAATAAGGATGAAAGGATGAATGAAAACTTAAATAAAAGAAAGATTGTCATTTTTAATTTAATAAGATGACGGATTGGAGATAAATTAGATTATTTTATTAATAATATTTATTTATTATACCTGTTAAAATTAATTTTACTATATATTATGAACACATGTCTGGAATAAGTAACTGAAAGCACTTTTTTGTGGCGTTAAGTATATTTATAGTAGTTACTTTTTTTATTTGTTATATAGGTTTTCCCGTGTACAATCTTACACTTAATGCCACTTCCTTGTAGATACAAACTTGAAAGCGGTTTGTGAAGTATTCATGAGAGAATTGACAGCCTTTGTATAGACGCCGCTATTATTTCGATAGCACCCTCCAAAGCGAAAGGCGCCCTTCAAATGTTTCGAGTGTCTCAGTTAGGTACTCTAACTACAAGCACATTTTGTATCAAACCAAAAGTTCAATATTGTTCGCTGTTCAAACATATGTACAGTAACAATTTCGGTGAGTTAATTAATATATAACAGTATAATAGTATATAACAGTATTGAAGTCGATCCATGGGAGCTACTCTTCGCTTCGCTCTGATAAAGATATATACAGTGCACTGTATATAACACTGAAGTTACTGAACAAGTATTGATTTCGCTTCGAAGTCGCTTCCGACTACGTTGAACGCGACTCTGTAGCTATCTATGACAATCGCATGATCGGGTGTGTTCACGGTGTATGACTTGTAACGAGATTTCCGTGTCACTGAACAAGCGAAGCGACTTCGTTGAACGCGACTCTGTAGCTATCTATGACAATCGCATGCTCGGGTGTGTTCACGGTGTGTGACTTGTAACGAGATTTCCGTGTCACTGAACAAGCGAAGCGACTTCGTTGAATGCGACTCTGTAGCTATCTATGACAATCGCATGATCGGGTGTGTTCACGGTGTGTCACTTGTAACGAGATTTTCGAGTCACTGAACAAGCGAAGCGACTTCGTTGAACTCGACTCTGTAGCTATCTATGACACTCGAATGCTCGGGTGTGTTCGCGTGGTGTCGCTAGAATAATAGGGTGATTTTAACCGTGTCGCCTTATAACGCAAACGTCTACTCGCAATATATACATGGGGAGTATATGGCGTAAAGATATGTGGTGCAGGCATTTGGAAATACGACTCCCCCCGCGCCCTTTTCTCAATTGAGAAGCTTCGAGGGTACTCCGGGCCCTAAAAGGGAGTTGTAATTTTTATTGAGTGCTCGCTATCAAGCTTAAGAAATGAGAGGTCGTCCGGCGATACTTGATTGAGTTTTTAAGGCGAGAACCATTATTTTAGGCGAAATTAATTTGATGTTGACTCTGTCATTGCGAAGATTGCTTAGTATCGAAAATTTGTGAAAGGAAATTGCCCTGAAATCTGAATGATGAGAGTTAGCATTTTTAAAATGGTATTGCCATATTCTATTTAGGAATAATACCGAATTTTAACAAAATCTAGATCTTAAAACAGAAACAATGTATTTATTACAATATTATTTTTAAACATAATATTAAAAAAGGTGAGTTATTATTATTATTATTAAGTAATTACAATATTTAGGAGCTAGCTCCGGTGATACTGTT
The DNA here is from genome assembly GCA_020383195.1 of Neomicropteryx cornuta. Classification (NCBI taxonomy): domain Eukaryota; kingdom Metazoa; phylum Arthropoda; class Insecta; order Lepidoptera; family Micropterigidae; genus Neomicropteryx; species Neomicropteryx cornuta. The sequence continues at coordinate 10,223,589 of JAHKQU010000024.1, forward strand.
GTAGGTGAGGAAAAAAAATATGCTTAACAACTCGCAGCCTATGCTTAAAAACATGGAACAAGGAAAAGGGTCCAATACTGACCTATGAAGAGCATTCCACTGGCAAATTGTTCTAGAAAGAAACGAATTGAACCCAATCTCAAGATAGGTTTTAACTTGGAAGGATGGTCATTACGGCCAATATAAGGAGGCTTAGAGAGTTGGGATCTTAAAGTAGACCAGGCAGACTCATTCGTCACACTCATTCGTCATTATATAAACCAGTTAACCTGAATTCGAAGCGCCTTCTACTCAGTGGCTCCCAATTAAGAGTTGAAATTAATTCAGGTGGACTATCATATCGATTAAAACGCCTAAAGACATGCCGGCATGCTTTCCTCTGAACTGCTTCCAGTTCGTCTTTAAGACACTGGGTGTGAGGATCCCGTACTGATGAGCTGTATTCGAGGGTAGGACCAACCAACGTTAAGACGGAGAAATTAAGACGGACGAAGTTGAGACGGAGAAATAGTATAAAAAATAAAGATTACTTCTTTTGTCACGAAGCTAACATACAAAGATAGCTTTATGGATACATTCTACGGTATCTGAGAGGCCTCCGCGCTGTGTCGACTTACTCCAAGGTATCGACCGAGACTCTATGCGTCTTGGCCGTCAGGTGATACCAGGCTGGGGACGCGTAGGTCAACTTGGCTCTGATCGACTGCCTTGTTTGATTGGGACGTTCTGCGCCTTCGGCAAGGGCTTCAGCAGCGCGCTGACTTGGCGCCCGTGCGACGATTTGGAGACAGAGTATTTATATTTTGTATGGTTTCGTATGAACAAAACAAAATGTATGAAAACAGTTTCATGTCGAGAAAAAAAAGGAAAGGATACTGCTGACTTTAGGTTCGCCTGTATATTTTTCAAAACCTCCGTGAAATATGTGGATTTTTACATTCGTTGATAGTAGTCGCTTTTATTTGGAATATCAGTAGTGGTCGCTTCTGTTCGAGATCATTCTTACTGCGTTTGAATTCGAAGCGATCGAGATGCACGGAGTTCCGGCCGAATTGGTCGGTAACCCTAATAAAATAACGTGATTCGCCAATAAAATTCCTTACTAGATTGACAAGGATTGATATCTGACACGGCCGTGTGCGCGCGCTCACAAAAGTAAACTGTTTCGTCGTAAAACCGCTCGTTTTACGACTGCCGAAAAGTTCGCTCGGGCCTCGGGTTTTCGAAGAGGATAAGAAAATCGCCCGTCCCTTTTTCGCATTGATCCTCCTCTGTTCGGATCCGCGGGAAAAATGAGGCGATAAAAGGTACATTTTAGAATTTTATTGCCCGACGTTCTTTTACCAAGTTGAAAACACAGATGTGAGACATGAAAACAAAAACCTTTTTTATTGTAACACACTTTTTTCATACACAGTGTGCTCCAAAATCGGTCTTACGTAAGTCTTATAAATTATTAAAAATAAATCTTCTGTTATATTTGGGAATACTTTCCCTACCGCCGTACATCATAAAATTAACCTTTCCAACTGTTTTAAACATGTGATCACTTCAGAAAATAATATGCAATAAATTAAAATCTTAGTTATTGCTAAAATGTCCTACAATTTGCATTTTGAACTGATTCGATACGGGAGGTATGATTTTTTGAATTTTGTAAAACCAATTTTTCCCACCCCTAGTACCAATGGTTGATGCTATTAAAAAAGTTTACAGAAATAAGTTTTAGACCATTATCTACGAAATAATATAACATTTAAATGAATTCGATATCTTATATACTAAGAAAGTTATAGAAAAATTTCACTTTTTCGAAAAAAAAACCCCATTTCCGTCAGACATTGCTCTCATTTTTTCCATACGAAATGAACCGCAATTTTGTGCCCTTAAATTTTATGTATAAATTTGAATGTATTGATGTAAAATTACGGCAGTTATTTACGGCACAAGAAAGTGATATAAATAGATATATAAACTATTAATCTGAGGGTGGTTTTGGGTTCTAGGGGATGTGAAACGCGAAGATATGTAGACATTTTCCGGAAGTCATAATTGCAATAGGTAACTTTCCTAATTAAATCTACCTAAATGTAATAAATAGCTAAAACACACAACTCAAAAATCAATAATTGAAATAACTCCGCTTAATTGCTTAGGCAGTTTTCTAAATATTTTTTTTTAATTTAAAAGTGCTACCAGTTACCTCCTTAATTTCTTTCGGCAATTTTGTTAATTAACAAGACTCTAAAAGGCAGGTCTTCGTGCGAAGGAGCCCCCATTAATGGGCGCTTGGAAGTGCCGGAAGTCTCCCCGGGGCGCCTCCGGGTCCACTGATCTCCTTTATCTCGATCCAGCTTCCAACAAAGCTCTCATTCGCCATCCATTGAAAAATCGCTGCAATATGCGCTATTAAATTCACACTATTATTATAGGAAAATGTGTTCGTTTCATTTTAATCGCTAGGCAGTAATTATACAGTCACACTAAACAGTCTGTTAGTAAACTGTATCCAAATTCATCATGGTTTTCGAGAAAAAAAATGTAAACTCGAGTCGATAATAATAAACGAATCATGTCACATGAGCAAATAGCTGTAGGAATAACTCCTGTGCCGATAACTAGACCAGGTCAGTTTTTTTTGTATAACCTCTTACTCATAATAGGTAACACAAACAAACCCCCCCCCCCCTTAAGTCTTTGGAAATGGTGTTGGGATAACCTGAATACACCGTGTCCCAAGACCAGTCCCGATAAAAAATCCAGCTTATTGGTCCTGCGATTTCAAACATCATTTGTTTTGACGTCATATCAAAATTCATCATTTCCGAGTAAAAGAATTGTAAACTTTACGCGATAATATGAAATTCCTCTTGTCATAGGTTCGGTGACTAGTGAGGCCGCACCGCGCTGGCGTCATTAACCGGCCCAGCCGAGCGCCTGCGAGCAAAAGGGGAATTTTCGCGGAGCGCTTTGATAAAATTAATAAATTTGGGCGTGAATTATTTTCGTTTTTTTTATACAATTTCTTACACGTAATAGGGAACATAAAGACCCCTTTAAGCGTTCTGGAATGGACTTGGAACACCCTGTATTGTGGGAAAAATAAAGTGTTTAACCGTAATGACTACAAAAGATCTAAATATATATTTCAAAATTTAAGTTTACAAAAAAAAAAGTAAATTTGAATAAAAAAACTAAATGCCGTACGCTACATTTACATAAGTGACCTACATCAACTAGATGTAATTTTATACCGTCGCGGAACGGGCTCGCCTAGTGTTGACGGTATGTATACCGTCAACACTCCCATACTATACTATGGGAGTATACTCCCATTCGCGCGACGCGAGCGTGCTTTCGTCACCTTGACATTTAATTGTTAACATGTTATTTATAGGGTGTTTTTTTCAGAGGCGTGGTTTTCAATCTGGCACTACTTTTTTCGTAGTTGGTGTTTTTGACAGCTGTCACTTGATTTATGCTCAGTTTGGTTTGCCATTTCATAATGAATAGACTTACTCCTGAACAACGTGGCGTGGCCTCCAAGATCGTGCGATTTAACACCGCTGGACTATTTTTTGTGGGGTTATGTGAAGTCGCTTGTCTACGCAGATAAGCCGGACACGATTAACGCCTTGGAAGAGAATATTCGGCGCGACTGCAAAAACTGGTTGAAAACTTGCTGCAAAAAGTGGTTGAAAATTGGGCCTCTCGGCTGGAATTTGTTCGAGTCAGCCGCGGCGGCCACTTACCCGAAATCATTTTTAAAACATAATGGCAAACCCTTATCTTTAAAATAAAACTAAATTCTTAGCCATAACATCAAATTATATGCGATTTATCTCTTCTTGAAAACCACGCCTCTAAAAAAAACACTTTATATTTCAATCATTTTTTTTTGTGAGTGTGTCTTTTTGTTATTGTTGTATAAGTACCTAATTTATGTACTTTTTTGTATATTCATTCATTATAATATTTTTTGTAGTATTAATAAATATGTGCTAGCAAGTATTAGAAAAAGCGCGCGAATGTGAAAGCATTTTGTGATGGCTTACTAATTAGCATCGCATATTTGATCATCTTGGAAAGTTCACATATTTTCTAGTGGGGCTTCAAGATATTTGCCTTGGCTTTCAGGCACACCGAAGATAGATCGTCTCGCAGCCTCCTGCATCCCCGGACGATAGATTTGCAGCATCCGCGTCTGCGAGTGCCTCGTCTCCGGATGCTGCGAAGCGTCCATTTATTATGAGGAGCTTTTAAAAAAAACTCATTTCCCAGGGCTTTAGGGAGTCAATCGATTCAAACTTCTTTATATTTTTCTCGTTAAACGTATATTATTGATTTAAATAATGCCAAAAGGTTGGCTTTTGACACCCGAAGGTGGCTATTTTTTTTTTTAAATAATTCCTACGACCTAGGTCATATACAATTATTTTGGGCCCTACTCAACTAGGCCAAATATGCCCGTACTAGAGTCAGGGGAGATGGTGGAAATAAAGCGTTAAAAATGGTATGACCATGTGCGGAATCGAACCCGCGACCTTAGGGCCAATAGTCGAACGCCTTAACCACTAGACTACCACGATCTGCACGATCCACAATCCACGATTTATTTAACTTTATTGGAAAAACCAACAATTTTACACAGTAACATACAACAAAAAGAAAATTCATTTGGTTGAACGATAATCACCTATGTAAAACTAAAAATAGGTTTCTACTAACAAAAATTATTAAAGTTAATAACAAATATATAACAAAATCATTTTATATATATATATATATGCATATCTACTTACAAGAATTTAGAACAGCTAATTTTGCCCTATTATTTTTTTACACAATAAATCATTGCTGAACACTTTAAATTGCGAGTCAATTTATCGAAACAGTTAATAGTTTCATTAATTATCTTTACATTAATAGTTTCATTAATTATTAATTACATTACTGTCAATTAAGAGCCATAACGCACTCGAATTGCATTTTATGCATGTTTTTGATGTCTACTGCCAAGATAGCTTTTCATACCAGGCATATATAAAAAATATAATTAGATTAATTGAACATTTTTCTAGAAAACCTTTAAGCTGGTTTTTTAAATAAATAATCCTATGTTTACATAAAAAAATATTGAAATTGTTAAGTTTTATTTTTTAAAATTCTCATAAACCAAACTACATTTGTGACGTAAGCCTAATTTATACATAGAAATGTCCGTAATAAAATACTACAGAAAACCTTTAACTTAGATTTTTTTAATGACCTTATATTTTTAATATAAATAAAAAACTATCAAATGTTTTTTCGTTGATGTTGTCGACGGATGCTCGAAGTGCACGTGGCCGACACCATTTGCAAAGGCGGATCTTCAAGGTCACTTCACATACTGGCTCTTAATGCAAATATTATTGAGAAATAATAAATTAGGGAAACATTTCAATCAATCAACTCAAGGAACATTTTGTTTTATTCTGGGTACCGACCGGCCAGTTTAAAAAAATAAATAAAATGAGCTTTGAACTAGTTAGAAAACTAGGTCATTGTATCTATAAATTAATGCAACGGCCTGTTGTCTCTTTCGAATGTAGGTACGTACGAAAGAGAGCGAATGTGACTTCTAGGAAATATAGGAGCACTATTGAAAACGACAGAGACGGATATTCGTTTGTGACAGCAACATTAAATACATCCCTCTCTCTCTAGCGGCGACAGAGAGCGAATGATTATCTCATAGGTGTCGTAGTGTGTTCACCCTCCGTACATATTTCAGTCGATATCGGAAATCGCATCGTGCTAGTGAGGTATGGCGCGCAACGATACGTGCTTGCGGCACTCGGGATGGGTCGCCTCCGTGCCTGCCGTGCTATTTTTAAGGGCCAGGTTGGCAGCTAGGCCCTGAATTGTATTTATGAGATGTAGGTATCCTCTAGCAATAATCATACCCTCATTTGTTTGTGAGATGTGAGTATCCCTCTGAAAAAAATCCCCCAGATTATCGGAAAATGGTGAAATACGTGTTCATCTTCGGTTTTTGAGATATTGATTTCAAATTAAAATATTCACGGCCTCTTAGGAGGGGAATATTTAAAAATCCTATCTTACATATATATAATTATAGATAAGCTATAATTTAAATTATATATTTCGTATCTGTTCTACTGTTTTATAATTGACTTTGGCAGTATAACAGTTTATCGTCAATATTTTTGTTGTAAATGCACAGATTAATTCTACATAGATTCATATATTTGTTTCTCTTGCTTTCTATTATACTGTGGAGGTCACAAGTTCACATGACGTCCGCACCAGGTTAACGCTGACGACTACATCACGCCACCGAGAGTGACGTCAACCGAACGCACCGAATGCACCAGGGCTGAGGTAGAGGGTTTCCCCTCCGACGGAGTCTATAAGAGCGGAGGTCGTCCGCTAGTACGACGCCTATTCCACATAATGGAGTCAGGCATTACATTGTATATCAGTAATAAACGCTTTAACAAGTTTTCAAGTTATTACCTTTATCCCGCGGGACCCACTCGGTGGGGTTCCATCCTTTGTAAAAACATCGCGAATCATTTGTTTATTTTTTCCCTTTAGTTTGCTGTCAATAGTTCTATCTAGTTCTAGTTAAAAAATAATGATTTCTATCCAGCCACGTGGTTTTTATATGTGTTAGAAAATAGGTGTCCTTCACATTTAACCCCTGGGATTTTTCCAGATCCGCCCCTGGTTGCTTTCGGTCGCTATAGAAGGGAACATAATCAGGGAACAAAACGAGGTTTATAATTATTTTTTCACAAATAAGAGTCACAACACCACAGAAATTATACTGAGAAATGACCGGGTTCTTTGGTATTTGTGCATTGTGCTAAAATAGAAGTTATTATCCTGCGACCGTTCTAGCCGGCTTCGAAGCGAAGCGACCCATTTTCACAAAGCGAAGAATTTTTCCGTGTTTCTTTCTCCTTTCAGTACAAAGGAATCACCTCAGGAACGTCTACCTTTGACAATAAAATCCATAGCGGACAATGTCTCCTTTTTTTTAAAAATCAGGCTTCATTTTTAAGACAAACCTCTGTCCGGTGTATCATTATAAAAAAAATATGGAAATGGCTGCAAAAACATTGGCAACCATGAAGTATAGTTGAAATAGTGACAGGAATATTTTTTGTTGGAGGTACACATCGATTATTGTTAAACTTACTTGGTGACAAGTACCATAATTTTCTGACATGTCTCTCAATGTTAGTACCATAATTTTTGGTTCCTTTAACATAATATCTAACGCTAAAATTTCATGACCAGCTGTTCAGTAACACCGCCATTTTGATTTGAATCACCACAAAATAAAATCGTAACGAGTAAAAAACAACAAAATATTTGTACCAAGAATAAAATACAGAAATAGAAAATAGTAAATAGAAATATGGGCCAGATTGGAATAAATATGAAACGTATTACTCATTTTATTTATTAGTTTATTTTTGTTTTTACATATTTCTTAGATAATGAATAATATAACCATACCTAACTGGACATTGCCCGTAAGGTAGGCAATTTTAATAGTTATTTATTAGGTTGATTAAATACAATTGCGCTTAGCTTTTTTGTAAATATAAAAAAAAACTACGAAAACTAACGTTGATATACATACACGTATATAATATATATATAATAAGTTGAGAAATAGAAAAGATCAATATTATATTACACAGGAATATAGTTGACGAGAGTCTCATTGTCCTTTCTACCAAGATCAATTAACCAGCTAGTCAGTGTTTTTTTATTAATTAATTTGCTATTAAGCTTTTTTTTTATTTTATTTGCATTAGTTAGGTACACAGTAACTGCTAATTCTCTCGGATGGTATACAGGATGTCCCAAGACCGTTCGGTGTCAATTCGGAAAGCGCGCGAATTCCGTGGCCGTGCCGATCGATAATGGCCTCGACACCGTTACGGCGTGCGGCGACAGCTGAGCGCTCACTACAAAGACATTACTACATGTTGCTGGGGCTGCGGCATCTAGACAAATCGTAAGTTTATTTAACGTCGCTCCGCGGGCATAAGGGGTGCTCCCCGCTAACAAATTGCCGGCATGTACGCAGGCCGAGCCCCCACTTTGTCAACGTAAGCGACACGGCTTACTTTACGGCGTGGCAGCCCTGATAATTTGTTCAGACAATGAACGCTGCCTCCAAATAGTACAAGGCGATTATCGAATGAACGCCGGCGACTGCGGATAATTTCAGGGGCGGCACGACGATGCAGAGGTCAGCATATTTCTACGCGGAGCCGGAAGCCTGGGGCATTGTTCACAGCACACGACACGACGAGAGAATCTATCTCTGCATTATTCACTACGGCCCTTACACCCCAAAAGGGTCGTTACAATGAACGAAACGAATCACAAGGCTTTTGCTGTAAGCGCACAGCTGTGACTCCAAAACTCAGTCAAGATTACAGGTCATTGATGACCGCACGCGCCGGAATTCGTCCTCTGACCGAACTTAAACAATCCTGTGCTGCTAAGGAATGTAATGCGACACGCTTTCCGGGTACATTCGTGTAAACTCGGCGATACGCTTCCGTTCATCGGGGGGGCTTCGGTTATTGTTAGTTTTCTAATTATTTAAACAAGTAAATAGGCGTGCGAAACATAGTTTAATCTGAGGATCTACCTGAGGATCTACCCTCAGCTGATTGGCGACAAGCGTAGTTTTTAAAAGATTTTTTTAGATATTTTTTTCCCATTACATCACAGACGTGTTTCGACCTTAAGTTTCGAGGTAAAAATGTTCGGATTTTTAGGATTTTAGGACGAAAGAAACTATTTGAACGGATAATTGGACGATAAATGGAAATAAATGGAATTAATTGTCTTTTTATTTAAATAATGATAAGGTTTTTCTTACTTAAGTGTCTAAAATTAATATAAACATGTTATATATTCAATATTTTGTTATATATTAAAATACAATAACGGCGCTTATAACACAAACCGCGGCCTTCCATTTTGTATGGAATATTGATAGCATTTAATTGTATATGTTTTTTAAATCCATTTTTTTTTCAACACAAAAACATACATTTTCTGAAAATTTAAATTTTTTTAGCGTAAATTATCATTTTTAAATTTAAGTTGTTTAAACATATATCTCAAATCGCTTAGGTAAATCCCTCCTCCACATCATAAAACTATATTTATTTTAAATGAGATATTTCTGGTATCTGAAAATGGTGGCTTCAAAAAATGCTATTTCAAAAACGTGGTGGTTTTATTATTTTTTTTTTTTTGTGAAAGAAATTCACATCACATCTCTTCGAAAACCTATAAAATTCGCATATTTTTAGCGTTCAGGTATGTAGGCGCCCTAATATGTGTGATCATAACAGTTAGGCCACAAGACTCTACCAATTAGTTAGATCTGGTACGGAAGCCAAAAAAATGCTCCCCTTTCGTCCGTTTTTGTTCCCAGCTCTATCTCAGCTAGTCGCCCGTTCTGATAGCATCTTCCATCTCTGTTATCTGATTAAATTTCCATAGCGAAATAGTTTCCCATGACGTGCGGGGAATATAAAATACGCGGTCTCTCTCTCTCTCTCTCTCTCTCTGGTCCCTCATCCCATCCGAACATCGCCCGTATACTGGTATAGAAAGGGATAAAAACTACGCTCCTAACATCGTTTGCACGTATCGGGCAAAATTTTTGGGGTAATTTTGGGGTAATTGTACTCATTGCGATGGGATGTTGGTCGAGAAACCGCGTCACGCGTTAGGAGTAATTTTTACGTTTGTCGCGTTGTAGAGTCCCTTCCGAAATTTGAAGCTAGTTGTCTGTGTTTTTTCACAAATTATACGAACATATACAAATATACGTCAATCCCAATAAAAAAACAGCTAGTAGGTCTTACGATTCCTAGTGTTATTTGTTAAGAAACTATATCAAAATTCATTATGGTATTCGAGAAAAAAAATGTTGTAATTTATATTCTAAATCATGTGAAACAGATATTTTTCAATGGCTCCTCCCTCGGATAACTACGTCACTGGGTCACTAGGCCGCGGTCAGTGAAGATCGAGGTTAATGACCTGCTGCGTTGTTCGAAACGCCCTATTAGGATGGAGCTAAATGATCGCTGTCAGATGCAACTGGTCGAACAGAGGTCGGTCCTTAGACCTTCATTTCGTATTGGACGGCTTTGTATTCGATGGAATTCTTCATTCAAACAGCCTTCGAAGATGTTCACTTTGTGAAGCTGCCACATTTGTCATTGTACGCGAATCGATAATTACTTTTTAAAACACTTATCGAACTCAATACATTTTAAGTATTCTTATTAAAAAAAACTTAATTTAATTCAGCTAATAATTTAACACAACATTTATTGATCCTGAGCTGGTACGAAGTTCGCCGGGTCAGCTTGTTTTAATATAAATTGCGTGGACTTTTAAAAATTAATAGGGCTCAGGTTCGAGGTTTTTATTTGTTTAAATGTCGTTTTTATTCAAGAAAAAATGTATTTATTTTATATTTCAATACAAACGAAATAAAATTAAATAGCGTATATTTATACCAACACATTTTTTATGAATATAAAATTACATTCCAAGTATTACTTGACTGACATCTATCATAATCTTCTTCAAACTTCTTTATTATACAATATATGATTTCGCAAATATACTACCAGATGGCGTTTTACAATAATTATATCCTGAATAATTTATTATGAATAATATTATTCAGAGGTATCTACAAAAAAAAGTCTGATTATCTCTGGACATATATGTTACAGTTATTTATTAAATACATAGATATATAATACATACAATATGCATGTTCTAGAGTCTGTTGACTCGGCGACTTGTCTACCAGATACTTATCTATTAATTATGTACAGAATTATGCAACATTTTACATCAATTAATCACAAATTACACACGCTAACCTATTATAATATAATATTACAGTATACAAGACGAATAAGGTATTTATTTATTAAAAATATAAGTAATTGTTTTTTTTTATTTATTTTATCTTTATTCTTCGATTTTTATGAGACAGGAATATACTACCTTACACTTTTTTGTACAACTAATAAGAGAGTCAAATCATCTTAATATATATAAATCTCGTGTCACAATGTTTGTCCTCAATGGACGGCTGAACCACTTAACCGATTATAATAAAATTTGAACACCATGTGCAGTTCGATGTGCACTTGAGAGATAGGATAGTTTAAATCTCAAATTATAGTCGCAATTTTAATTTATCGCTAATTATTTGTCTGTTATTATTTGGCAGTCATAAAACTGACAGATGTCGATACCTTTCGACTGGGTTGATGGCGCTAATGTCTGTTATTATTTGACAGTGACAGTTATTCGACGCAAACGTATTAAAAGAGCCCATCAGTTGGCAGAACAAATTGAATCAAGAAATCCAGCTCAAAGAATCAGGACAGCAGGTCATGCACAAGAATCTCAAGAACAGTGTAACGAACGTCTTCAAGAGAATATCATAAGAACAAGAAAATTATTATTTTCAGTCAAATGCCACCGAAAAAATCTAACCTCAACAACGCGAGCGGCAAACGTCAAAACGCAAACGTCAAAACTACGATCGGAAGAATATATTCACTTACGAGATGCTGTTGCTGGAAACATCGATGGAAATTTAAATCCCAATGACATCGGTAATGCTTTCATTTTACCTTCAAGCTACATCGGCAGTCCACGGAACATGCAGGAATACATACAAGATGCGATGACTTACGTACGTCATTACGGCCGACCGGATTTATTTATTACATTCACATGTAATCCGAATTGGGAAGAGATACAAACTTTACTATTGCCAGGACAACAAGCCATTCATCGTCATGATTTAACTGCACGTGTGTTTAAACAAAAATTGAAATCCTTAATTGATTTTATTGTTAAATATACAATTTTTGGTATCACACGTTGTTGGCTGTATACGATAGAGTGGCAAAAGCGAGGTTTGCCTCATGCCCACATTTTGGTTTGGCTTAAAGATAGAATCCGTCCTGAAGAAATCGATCAAATAATTTCAGCCGAAATTCCAGACCCATTAATTGATCAAGAATTATTTGATATTGTCACCAAACACATGATCCATGGGCCATGCGGTGTTTTCAACATGACCTCACCGTGCATGGAAAATGGAAAATGTAAAAAAAACTTCCCAAAGCCGCATACGAATGACACGATCACGGATATTGATGGTTATCCAACTAAATCAACTAATTCAATTGATCAAAAGAGTTTCGCCACGACTGCAAAATGACAATTATCAAATCGTCATAAAAGCCGACAAAGTACCATTAGGTGAACATGCTGGTAGATTCAACGCTCCAACTGTTGATGAGGTTGCTGTTATCATGGTTGGTGATCCAGTTGACAAAAGATCTATAAACATTACACGGCGAGACAACACTGTCAGTACGATTTAGGATCTACACCGTTCATATGACGCACTACAATATCCATTGATATTTTGGCAAGGACAAGATGAATATCACCTTAATATCAAACAGTATGATCCAAATACCGGTAAATTTGACAATTATCTATTTACTTTCTTACTGTATGTATAGATTTTAATTTCGTATTGCATTTTATTTTTTATTTTTTTAGGTGATTACAGAAATAATAAAGTTAGCTCAATGAACTACTACGCACACCGAATAATGGTTAGACAACATCAAGACAATTATATCCTTCGATATCGTCAGCTGTTCCATCAATACATTGTTGATATGTATGCTAAGGTCGAAAGCGAACGCTTGCGATTCCTTCGATTCAACTAGGCAAAACTACGATCGGAATAATATATTCACTTACGAGATGCTGTTGCTGGAAACATCGATGGAAATTTAAATCCCAATGACATCGGTAATGCTTTCATTTTACCTTCAAGCTACATCGGCAGTCCACGGAACATGCAGGAATACATACAAGATGCGATGACTTACGTACGTCATTACGGCCGACCGGATTTATTTATTACATTCACATGTAATCCGAATTGGGAAGAGATACAAACTTTACTATTGCCAGGACAACAAGCCATTCATCGTCATGATTTAACTGCACGTGTGTTTAAACAAAAATTGAAATCCTTAATTGATTTTATTGTTAAATATACAATTTTTGGTATCACACGTTGTTGGCTGTATACGATAGAGTGGCAAAAGCGAGGTTTGCCTCATGCCCACATTTTGGTTTGGCTTAAAGATAGAATCCGTCCTGAAGAAATCGATCAAATAATTTCAGCCGAAATTCCAGACCCATTAATTGATCAAGAATTATTTGATATTGTCACCAAACACATGATCCATGGGCCATGCGGTGTTTTCAACATGACCTCACCGTGCATGGAAAATGGAAAATGTAAAAAAACTTCCCAAAGCCGCATACGAATGACACGATCACGGATATTGATGGTTATCCAATGTATCGCCGCAGAAGTACTGAGAATGGTGGCCACACATTTACAATGCGACTGCCGAACTTTCCAAATCAAGTTGAGTTTGATAATCAGTGGGTGGTACCATACCCACCACTACTTTCAAAAACTTACAAAGCTCATATCAATGTTGAGCTTTGCAGTTCTGTTAAATCAATTAAGTATATTTGTAAATATGTAAACAAAGGCAGTGATTTGGCCATATTTGAAGTAAAAAACATAAATAAAAATGATGAAATAGCACGATACCAAATGGGCAGATACATTAGCAGCAATGAAGCTATTTGGCATATTCTCAGCTTTCCCATCCACGAAAGAGATCCTGCTGTCCAACATCTGGCAATACATCTTGAAAACGGTCAACGTGTATACTTCACTGAAGAAAATGTTCTCCAAAGAGCGTTCGAAGCTCCGAAAACGACTCTAACTGAATTTTTTACATTGTGTCAAAAACCTGATGTTTTTGGCCAATTCGCGAAGACATTGGTGTATGGTGATGTTCCACGTTATTTCACATGGAACAAATCCAGTAAAAAATGGGAGCCACGGAAACAAGGAAAACCACATCCTTCCATTACAGGCATATTCAAAGCTAAGACATTGGGAAGACTTTACACGGTACATCCAAAGCAACGTGAGTGCTTCTATTTACGTTTGTTATTGGTGAATGTTCCCGGACCAACGTCTTTTGAATTTTTACGAACAGCTAATGGTCGAGTATTCAATACATACCAGGATGCATGTCGTGAACTGCAATTGCTAGAAGACGATAACCATTGGGACTTAACGCTTGCTGATGCTGCGTTGACATCAACACCGAATAACATTCGTCAGTTGTTTGCAATTATTTTGGCGACATGTTATCCCTCGCAAGCACAAACTTTGTGGGAAAAATATAAAAATTGTATGACAGAAGACATATTGCACCGAATTAGACAAACAAATCAATGCCAAAACATAGATTATACACCAGAGATGTACAATGAAGCATTGGTCTTGATCGAGGATTTATGTGTTCTTATTTCAAATTTACCACTTAATCATTATGGTATGCCATCACCTAATCGTCCAGCCACCGACTTAGTCAATACCGATTTACAACGAGAAAATCAATATGACCATGGAAGTTTAGCAACAATTATCATGAACAGTGAACCATTACTGACAGCAGAACAAAAAATTATTTATGATCGGATTATGCTGGCTGTTGCTGCTGAACAAGGCGGTTTTTTTTTCTTGGATGCACCCGGTGGAACCGGAAAGACATTTTTAATATCGTTGATTCTTGCCAAAATACGGTCGCAACAAAAACATCGCATTAGCATTAGCATCGTCAGGCATTGCGGCTACTTTACTGGATGGTGGGCGAACAGCACATTCAACATTCAAGCTGCCATTGGACGTTCATAATAAACCAGATGCAATGTGTAACATCAAAAAGAATAGTGGAATAGCTGCAGTGTTGCGGAAGAGTTCTATAATAATTTGGGATGAGTGCACAATGGCACACAAATATTCACTTGAAGCATTAAACAGAACTATGCAAGATTTAAACAGCAATAATAAACTTTTCGGTGGTGCTATCTTACTTTTGTCTGGTGACTTCCGGCAGACCTTACCGGTTATACCTCGCTCTACTTTCGCGGATGAGATTAATGCATGTTTGAAACAATCATTCTTATGGCGAAGTGTTGAAACACTTCGATTGACCATAAATATGCGAGTACAATTGCAAAATGATCCATCAGCACTAATATTTTCCGAACAACTACTAGATATTGGGAACGGTAAAATAAAACTGCAATCAAATACGCAATGCATTAAACTACCAGACAATTTTTGCACTGTTGTTCAGGATAAAACTGAATTGATTCAGAGTATTTTCCCGGATATACAGAATAATTATTTGAATCATGAATGGCTTAGTCAACGGGCGATTTTGGCAGCCAAAAACGTTGATGTTGACGAAATTAACTTCCAGATACAACAGTTGTTACCAGGCGATCTGATGTGTTTTAAATCAATCGATACTGTTGTTGATGAAAATGAAAGTGTAAATTTTCCGATTGAATTTTTAAATTCATTAGATATCCCTGGAATGCCACCACATAATCTTCGATTAAAGATTGGTTCCCCTATTATTCTCCTCCGTAATTTGAATCCACCTCAATTATGTAACGGTACGCGTTTGGTCATCAAAAAGATCACCGGAAACATTCTTGAAGCAACCATTTTGGCTGGGAAGTTTAAAGGAAAAGTGGTCCTGCTGCCACGTATTCCGATGATACCATCAGATTCTACCATACCCTTCAAAAGGCTACAGTTTCCAATTCGTTTAGCTTTCGCCATGTCTATAAATAAATCTCAAGGTCAAACAATGTCCATTTGTGGTTTAGATTTGGAAAATCCATGTTTTTCTCATGGGCAACTATATGTTGCGTGTTCACGTGTTGGGAAACCGTCGAATCTATTTGTGTTAGCTAAAGACAGGTTAACCAAAAACATTGTGCACCGATTGGTGTTAAATTAAATTGAAATTGAAAGTATTTATAATTCAAAAAAAAAAATATTAATGTTTAAAAGTTTAAGACTGTCTGCCTTGCCTACCTCATTCATGAGTTTAAGCGTCACATGTTATTTACTGTATTATACTGTAATATACTTATATTTGTTATAAAATTAAATGGAAATAATAAATCTGATAAATTTTTATTTTTTACCTATTGATTTCTGCTTAGTATCAAGTGTAAGAACATTTTAATTAATTGTGTTCAACGTACTTCCCCTTCAAATCAATCTCAATCCAGTGAATTTGTATACCAACATCATCATTGTCGTCTTAGTTCGTAAATAATTTCATTGTACTAAAGGGTTATAGTAGTAGAAAGTCAAATAAGGAGATCAGCATATTTTTTTACAAATACCATCTGTGTGAAAAAGCATAGTGGACTCCGTGACTGATGTTCTCTTATTGTTCCTCTTAGATTGTTTACTATAATGTAATATAACAAAAACTTTAGCCACAGCAACGCGTGGCCGGGTCAGCTAGTTTTATATAAGTTTGACTGATGTGCCTGAGTCGAATAATGTCAACGCTCTTCTTTCACATTGAAACAGAATAATACTGTCTCTTTCACATATTCTATATATATATAGGTGCGTATGAGCAATGTAATTCAACCAAGTATTCGACGTTAAAAAGTCGTCAACTGATTGAGAAATTCCAAAAAAAATACTGACTTTTAGAGCGAACGGCGACTTGCCACCCCAGTATATGGTACAGTACCTAAAAATGTTACCCCGGTATACTATATTATTACTGCTTTAGAATAGGTTCACGGAATTGAGGATCTATAGAATCATGGCAGAAAGTAGTTTAATCCCCCGAGGTGGCCCTCGTCCCTCTCTCTCTGTCTCGCTAATCTCTCCTTCTCCCTCCCGTCCAATCCCAAGCCGAATCTCTCGATCAGCTTTTCCGATTTGATCCCGTTGAGTTCCTGGAACGCGACGGATCTTCTGTCCCCTTCTTCGGGGTCGAACGTCCAGTTCATGACCTGGTGAACGACCGGCGACCCTATTAAGTTCGTTTGCAGGAATCCTCTGATGAAATCCGAACCGCTGACATGATTCCTTTGGCATAGTAATACGCAGACAGATAGCTGAAAGAAATAAAGCAAATCGATATGAAATCGATAGAAAATGAAATAATAATACTGTCTCATTCTTTCTGGACCCATTGCCAGGACCTTAATTACACTAAGAGGTTTGTTTTTTTTTTCAAATGAAATGTCTTTCATCATTTTCGCCATAACTACGCGTTCTAAAACGTAGGACATCGACCTGCAAAGTCGGAGAGGTGAGATCACCAGGTCAAATCAGCAGAAGATATACTTCTGCTGATTTGACCTGGTGATCTTCAAACATACACTGGTCTATGCTGAAGACTGCATTGTATCGTTAATGGCGTATTTGTAGACGCTCGCAGCTGACGTTATAAAACAAAATTAAAGAGGGTAAACTCACCGTATTCTAGAGGTATAAGAACCTCAAAAATGCTAAAACCTAAAAGTTTGATAAATTACGATATAATTTCGACCACTGGGCGACCTCTAGTACAATATAATTATCTTTCATAAGGTTTGATGGTTTTTCAACTAGACTAAAGTCTGTTCTAGAGTGACCATCGTTTTGTTCCAGTAAATGGTACGAAATAGTGCAGATCTTTCGTCAAAGTAAGAAATTCCTTTAAAATGGTATGTATCTACTTTTTACCCACTTTATTTGCACATCAACGTATTCTAAACCGTTAAGGCGAAGCATTTCGACTGTCGGTCTTGAAATTCGTTGCTTTATAGGGCGTCAGGTTTTACTCTGCACGGCCAGTAAGCAAGTATTGGTTATTATTTAATTACAGCTTATAAATAGAAATTAAAAAAAAACAAACTTTTCTATATTTTATACCCTTTATTTGCCTTTCAATTGCTGTTTTTCTTAAGGCTGTAATGTCTTTTATAAGAGTGCAATTCAACTAAAAAAGAACTATTAGCAGTTTATCATTTATGAAATTTCTCATAAATAGAATTGAATTCTAAAAATCTGCCTTTACTATGTTAAAGGCATAAAAGCAAGGTATATAAACATATATTTTTTTATGGTTAATTATCCAATGGTTATCAAATACCACAGAAAAAAGATCGAATTATTCGCGGAGCGCGACTTTCATCCACACATTTCATGAGAGAAATGTGTGGATGAAAGACACATTGTAAGCAAGAAATTAGCGTTCAATAATTCTAAGACATTAACCGTAAAGACTATGTCAATATTTACTTCTAAGGCGTATTATTATAATAATAAATTGATGCTAAAAATACATTTAAATAAACAAGTTTTTATTCAAGTGCTTGAATGCATATATAAAATTTCGTGTCTGTGCTGTTGACCGTTGAGGAGTTCCTTCGTGTGGAGCCATTCCTGGGCGTAGCATCAGGTCATGCTTACCATAAAAATGCATTGTCATCGGTACTGAACTAACACATCAAATTTCAACTCCTTAAGATAACAGGAAGTGGTTTAATTCAGCTTGCGAGCTAAATAAAAGCTTGTAAAATCAAAAATGATTTTTAAATGCCCAATCACTTTGAGGTAGTTAATTTATTTATTCATTATGGTTCAATAGGAAGTCACAACAATAAATGATATAATAACACTGAAAAAACATTAGTAAACATTAGTGACATTAGTAGAAAAGATTGTGTAATTAAATTATACCTCAAAACCAAACCGTAAAAGTATCAATTTTTCAAGTATCGGAAAACACCGCTTCTATAGGCCGCGTTACCACACAAACGTTTTTCAAATGGGTTTCCTACAAAAAAAACCGTCAGCTGGGGTAAGTTATATCGACAGATTAGTGGCAAAAAATTTAAAAACGAAAAACTTTTAAAATAAAAACTAAATCAAAATAAATCTAAGATCGAAAAATTTAAAAATAATATAATAAAATTCACCATTGTTAGTAGGTAAAGGATAATAAAACTTGAAACGTCAATAAAACTAGTCTGTTGAGATTTGTTTTGGACATCTTTAAAATAAATGTTTGTTCCATCATGCCTGGTATAACATAAGTGCCATAATATATGTATTTCGATGTCTCTTGTTCAACCCGAGGAATTTATTTCTATAAATATACTTACACTGTAAATCCACAGTTTCATTTTGACACATCCAACTTCTCAACACTATTTATTTTTTCAACACTTTTACACTTTCCGCTACTCCAAATGTCAAATACTTCGTTTGGTTTATTTTTCGTTTTTTTTTCACTTTTTCACACTATGCATATGTAAAGTTTACCTTACGAACAATTTATGGGCTACTTTTTCCTAACATTGTAACTTTTTTTACTTTTGTACATACATAATATTCAACCTGCGTTGATCCGTGAATCAGTTCATAATTGCTTTTATAAATCGAAAACGCGTAAAATAATTTAAATATTATTTTAGGTTCTAAATTAATGAATACTTAAATATTATCATACATATTTTTATGTAACATTTTTACTTAAAATAAAAAAAAAAGCGAAATTAATTTTAAGAGCGCTATGCGTCACTCGTAATAACTTTTGAAACTTACTTTTTATTATAAAATTTATAGTAATGGATCGTGTTAATTTTAATAATAAAAAATAATCAATAGAATTCCACGAATAGCATCAAAAAAATACCGTGGCAAAAATCAAATTAAACTCTACCACTAAAATATGAAGAATAATTATAATGACAACGTTATAGTAAAAGTATCCCCAATTTACTTTTAAATATTTAACAAAATATTTAAAGTAAAGTCATACAATTGGCACAATAAAAAAATAATTAAAATTACTGTGGAGATTTAAACGAAAATAACGAACTAGCCAAGGCTAGTCTCGCACGCAGGCACTCTCGTGAGCCAATAGCGCCAGCGACTAACTCGACTTGACCGCTTTCATAACACGCTCGTCGCGAAAATGGTGGGATTCGCTGTCGTCTTATCCGAGTGGGGTGACGATGCGTTTGGTTTTGGATTTATTAAATAAGTAATTACTATATCGTCCCGCCGCAAGGTAATCTTAATGATCGCCCATAATAAACCCAAGTGGTATAAAATCAATAAAATTCCAGCTAATGTTTTGCTCAGACCTCATATCAAAATTCATCGTGGTTTCCGAGAAAATAAATTGTAACGCTGCACCGCGTCGGGTCATTGACTGGCCTTGACCGAGCGCGAGCGAGCTTACGAAAAAGCAAAGGGAATTTACATCACCGCTCTGATAAAGTTAAAAAAATTGAACTGGAAACATACTCTAAAGTCTCGGAAATGGTCATGGGACACCCTGCATAGTATCTACACGATACTTGCAATTGACGATAAAGCCTTCAATAACAATTCAAATTTAAAAAAAAAACTAAACACAAAGAACTACTTTCCTTAGCGCGGACATTTGAAAGGCACATAATTTTTTAGGACAGATTACTGCTAAGAAGGCGGCAATCAGAGATTGCGGTGGTACTAATCGCCTTCCTATATATTTTTAATTGGTACCAATTATTGTTGTTAAGGCCCCAAAAAGTTTTTTTATAAAATAAATTAGTATTTTTAACTGCAGACAAGATACATGGCAAATAAAGAGTTTTATATTAAACATGCAATTAAATTCAATTAAATTCTTGAAATGCTTAGTGACACTCTGGTTATACTACACTATTCTATTCTGTTCTATTTGCCCCTATTAGTAATAATGAGATTGATATATTTTTAGTTGTAATTTGAGTGAGTTTAAGCGTTAAATATCTTAATTCCTAAATGTTGGAACAATTAATGTCCTATGTTGTCCATTTTCCTATTGTTAATGTTTATATTAACATTTGGTTTTGTTAGTTTCTTGAAATACGACTATAATTCGTTAAACTCGGTGAGCATACCTCTATAATCATTGCATATATTTTTATTTTTTTTAATTAAAAATGAGATTTAACAGTTGTAGATGGCATGATAAGATGGTATTAATAATTATTTTTGCTTGACATTACAACATTGGCATTGACAGACTATTGAAAAAGAAACTATTCACAAAATTCACAGCTCG
The DNA here is from genome assembly GCA_020383195.1 of Neomicropteryx cornuta. Classification (NCBI taxonomy): domain Eukaryota; kingdom Metazoa; phylum Arthropoda; class Insecta; order Lepidoptera; family Micropterigidae; genus Neomicropteryx; species Neomicropteryx cornuta. The sequence goes on from JAHKQU010000024.1 coordinate 10,244,720, forward strand.
GAACTCATTCTGTCAATCAGCTGTCAGTAATATGAACGTTTAATTTCATTTCATTTAATGTATTCGTACCACATAATTTAGCTTTCTGCACTCCTACTCCATATGAACCTTTACTATACCAAACCGGGGTCCAATGTTTTCCCTTCGCGTAATAAAATGTAGATTTTTCAGCGCAAATATAGGTCATATTTGCTATTTAAGATGCCACCAGTCCCTAAAACGTGTTTTGTAACGTATTTTGGTGCATTTTGTTGAAGTTATTCCCAACAAATGGCTAAAACTAAAAATACCACAATATTCTACATATATTAATTTAGTACTTTGCTTAAAAGAAAAACGAAATACACCTTATTATAGTAATGAAAATAAATAAATAAGAAAGTGTTGTTTTTTTCTTGCAACGATTTTCTTTTAAGTTGTGTAAGTGACGCGAACCTAATTTTTCTTGCTAAAGATAGACAATATAATAATCTAGGACATTACATTAAAAAAAACATTTTTTTCAAATGATAATAATTATTTAAATACAAACGACATGTTTCATCGATTCCAAATGAGTCGGCGAGTATATCCGTCTCTTTTCTACACGTCAATGTTCGATTAAAGCCTACTCTTTCTAATCTCAAGGACAAATGCGTCCCGGGGCGCCTTAAAATGATTGTTTTCTGTGTAATATATTAACTGTTAATTCGCCTAATAAATAAATAAATGCCGGAACGCACACGGATGTCGCCTGTCTCGAGATAACATTCGAACGCGTGGTCGCCGCACGACGCCAGTGACGCAATCGACCTCCTCGAATGCAGGTTATTTCGCTTTACTATTCCGGCCCATTGATTGGCACACATTTCGCGTGAAGACATTATTGAATCGAATGCGTTCTTTTCCGTTAACATCGGCCATTACTTAACCTAACTTTTTTATGTTTCGGTTTATGTCTTTTTAAGCTATTATGCTTAAACGCGGTCAGAAAGCAATCGTTGGTTTTTATTTAATTACAGCTTCATTATATAGAAATTAAAAAACTAACTTTACTATATCTTAGAACCTTCATTTTCCAATATATACAAAAATGTACATAGGAATGACATAATAACTTTTAACATACAACAATGTAGATAGAAAAAATAGACGATGAATTTTATAAAATAAAATTGCACAAATAGATTTTAACAAATCAGAGAAATAAATATTTAAAGAGATCTAATAAAGTACCTACACAGGAAATACAAAAAACAAAATTTACATAAATATAATTGAAACTAAAAAGAAAAATTGAAAAGAGATTAATTACAACTCTTTAAAACTGTCAATATTTTTTTCTAAAAGTTCTCTCTATCTCTTTTTTAAAAATGCTAAATTTGGAAATAGGCAAGTTTTATTTTCTCTGGTAATTTGTTAAAGAATTGTGATTATGTAATTTTTATTACTTTATTACTACTTTTGTTGACGTCTAATTTTATCTATAAATATAGATATTTTATCTATAAATTTTATCTATAATATCCCTTTTGTTATAAGTAACGTCTCGCGTACGTAATAAGTATTGTATTTTTTCTGCAACCTCCTTCTGCCCGCTCTTAGAACAGGTTTTTTTAACCTAGTTAGAGTAGCCATGCTACTTCAGAGCAACAATAAATGAATGGTGTTTAATTTGTCTATATTATATTAATTTAATTCCTTGCTCAGTGTTATTATATCATTTATTGTTGTAATTTCTTATTGTACCATATTGAATAAATAAATAAATAGTTAAATAATGTAAAGATATGAATGTAATAATAATAATAAAGAATAAAGAATACGAATCGACCTACAAATAAACGGAATCTGTGTAAAGAAACATAGAAACCTCAGCTCACAGCCATATTCGCATTAGCGTGCTTATTTGAACTGAATATGTCATGTTTCTACCTGTAAATTATTTGTCAACAACATATGCAATGTCATCAAAACAAGGTTAATTATTTATTTACTTATTTTGATTGTTTACAAGATAGTGTGCAGTGCTAATTCAATTCAGTATTAATTAGCGTGTCACTGCAGAATAACAAATACCTACAAATACGTGGAAATTAAGTGAACAAACATCCAATTGACACGAAACAAACATTACATTACAACGCATTTGAAATGAAAATGATAACGCCTACAGACAGAGAGTCAGTGACGTAATTCAATTCAAGTCCAAAATCTCTTTATAAATCATAACATACTGAGGAAATATTTTACAATACAATAATTACCCTCAATAAGGTTTGATGGTTACCTTCTAGAGTGACCATCGTTTTGTTCCAGTAATTCGTATGAAATCGTGCATTATAGTAATAAAGATCAGTATAATATTATGCAAAAATTATACTTTAAAATGCGTTTTTTTTATTAATATCACTTGACTATTATAAAACGTGGTTTCATTTCACCTCAGGAAAGGAGTCAGGGCTTATGTAGCGCTTTCCAATTGTGGGCATTTTGGGAACTTGTCAGCTAATTTTAGACTAGGCCACGCGCCATCTACGCGGCGATGCTCACGTCTCGCCATGTTTTCAAGTTCAAATTCTCTTTTTATTTACAAACAAATTTCATAAATGTACTTAAATTTAATTCGCGTAAGTGCTAATATATTTTAGGGAAACTTACAGCGTAAATTAATTTATAAAACATTAAATACATAGTCATTAATTTGACCAATTACGTGAATCCACTGTTTGACAGTTGAATTGAAAGATAGATTCACCTAGATCTGATTACATAAAAAAAGAAAATAAATGAGAAACGCAAATAAAATAGTTTAGTTTTTGCATATTATAAAATATACTGATAAAATTGTATAATTAGAATATGGGTTTTGTTAGTTTTTATTATAAACATAAATATTTAGAACGTTTTACTTCTAATTACCTATATGAGACGAGTATGTTTTATTTACCTCATCGCGCCCTGCCGTCTATGAAGCATTATTTTATGTTTTATTTAATCCAAAAGAATACATTTAAATAGCATAAAACAATGAATATATTTAGTTATTAACTATACAAAACAATCTAAAATTATCTCATACAAAGCAAAATAGATAGGTGGTGTGGATTTTATCACCCCACTAGACAAGGTCTGTTCTGGGGTGATACCTGCTCCATTTTTTTTCACGTTTGCTTTACATACATATTATTTATTTTGATAATTAGTTTATATATAACATAAAAAGTTTTACGTAAGTATATTGTTTTGCTAGGTTGTTAATCTAATGAAATAATTATATTAAAAAGTGTTAAAGTTTAATAATTGTGTAAAATATATACACTTTATAATATAATATACCTATATAATAAGTTTATGTAGGAATATTTAAGAGTAGTGTTTCACATTCGCTTCTTGTAAACGTTATAAGCCAATTGCCGTACCATCTACGGAAGAACAAAAGGTGTTGTATATTTTTGGAGCAAGGAATGTATGGTGCCTTTGGCCAAAGGCTACTAGTTTGATGTTTGTTTCTATAATTGTGTGACATCCAAGTCCCCATGAAAGTGTGCCATGATGGTCTTCATATACAACTGCCTAACGTCTAATACTTTAAAAGACGCGAAGAGTTGATCAGATGGATAGCAGGATGGCTTCCTATTGATAACCTGGATAACGGCTTTTTGAGCTTTTACCACACAATCCAGATGAAATACAATCGAAATTAGTGACTGACCGTAAACTCAAAGTAAACTCCTCTTAGCATTTTAGTGTTGAGGATGTTCCTTATGTTCCTAAAAATGTATATTAATTTGCGTACTTTCTCTGGAAGTAAAAAAAATAGTTTTTTTAATTTTTATATAATGAAGCAGTAATTAAATAAAAACCAACATTTGCTTACTGACAGCGTAAAAAGTAAAACCTGACGCCCTAAAACATTATTTATCACTTAAAGCTAAGAGCCATAACGCACTTTGCATTTTATGCATGTTTTTGAGGTCTACTGCCAAGATAGCTTTTCATACCAGGCATAAATAAAAAATATAATTAGATTAACTGAGCATTTTTCTAGAAAACCTTTAAGATGGTATTTTAAATAAATAATCCTATGTTTACATAAAAAAATATTGAAATTGTTAAGTTTTATTTTTTAAACTTCTCATAAACCAAACTACATACGTGACGCAAGCCTAATTTATACATAGAAATGTCCGCAATAAAATACTACAGAAAACCTTCAACTTAGATTTTTTTAATTGCCTTATATTTTTAATATAAATAAAAAACTATCAAATGTTTATTCTTTGATGTTGTCGACGGACGCTCAAAGTGCACGTGGCCGACACCATTTGCAAAGGCCGAATTTCAAGGTCAAAACTGGCTCTTAATAAGAGTAAATCTTTTTATTTTTATGGCACTACGTAATGCGGTGTTACGAACCTTCTACTAAAATTTGACTATAATGTTAATAGTAGGAACAACCGGACTGAGTTCATATGGAGAATCCGATAGTAGCATTCGTCACTAGCTCTGGGATACTTCTACGCTATTCGGCTATTGAATGACAAGATATTTTTAGAAATCCCGCGTTAGCTATGAAAACTGTGCTGACAGATAAACAAGCAAGTTACTCATACATGCGTAAATGTCAATGGCGATCTAAGAAAGTCTTACGAGTACTGACAACATGACCTTTCATGACGTTCATATTTTTTTCTAAACTAATCTTTACTTATCTTCAGGTGTAACTGACGTAACCATAGTATCGTCGTAAGGATACTTCTGGCGTCTTGCCCAGGTTCGAAACCGGTTTTATTGCAAATGCGCCGGCCCGAAACCGGTTGAAGGCCGGTTTTTTATGCAGCCGGAGACTAAACCTTATTTCGCTACCTAATAAATAATTTATTATCCGAACAAAGTTAACTTCGTTGCGTTATTTCGCTGTTATTTGTAACGATCTTTTATTAGAATGTCAAAAAAGTAAAATGGCTGACATCATTCCTCCGTTAAAACATTCAAGCATTGTATCATAATTTATTTTTCTAATAAATAAAAATGCAATTCGATTCTATAAAAATAACGATTTGCAGTCGCCTAATCTTGCGTTTTTGTTTTTGTCATAATCAGCGTTAACATTACCATAGACACGCAACATATAGAGATACGGCAACTGAAGGTGAAACACGCCACGCTAAATACTCCACTTTGCGTATCATAGGCATGGATGGTGGAGTGTCGCGACGCGCGGAACGGCGGGGGCAGTCGTCGGTGTCGGGTTTTCACAAACACGATTTGTATCACATGCCGTATAGAATCAGAAACAGCCATCTGACGTTTGGTATTTTTTGATATTAACAAAAAACGAACTAAAATGCAGCTGGCTTCAATGAAACAAAAATAGTTGTTTAGGTTGATATAGAATACTCTAAAAAATGTCAATAATGTCATCCATCTTGTTTTAGAATCCAAAACAAGATGGATGATTGATACTGATTAGCCGAATGATGGAAAATGGCTTGATTTGAAACTGACGTCGGGTGGCATAGCTATTTTTAGTAGGTATTTAAAAAAAGACTACGTTTCCGTTGCACTTAATTAAAAGTGTAATTAATTTTGAATAAATCAACCTTAATTTCAAACAAAAAATCAGTTTTTTATTTACTTTTCGCTGTGTGTTTTTATTCTAAAGAAAGGAAGAAATAAATAAATGTGGCAATCTAATTATACATCGTCTAATTACAATTCATACAACTACAATTTATAGACGAATTGTATTAAACCAATTTTAATAAGCCGAATTTTATTGTAAATAGACGAATTTTCCGCAAATCGAAAATGGGTGTTCATGACATTTTACCAACCCCCCCCCCCATATTTTTTTCCTACCAATGGGTACAGATATCAAAAGGTGTGGCCATTTTAGCAATGGTAACCCCATTTCAGTAGCGTATTTTAAATTTACCGCCAATGTTGACGTTCTCAAAATGTCATTTTTAATGATTGCGACTCATATGGTTTGCAATACGCCTTGTTGTTTTATCTTATCTTGACTATTTTCAATTTGAGTATCAAAATTAGGAAGCGGCCGTGGCTCGGGGTATGTGCGTAATAGACTCAGTGCATAATATGCAACGCTTCTCAACATTTTCTCAACTAAATTAGTATATTGGAATTTCATGATATCATTATGACCGTCTAATATAATTCAAAATTAACTCGGATACTTACACAAACAAAATAATTATTTCGATCTCTGCATCACAAAAAGGTAGAGACGGTCTGCTGTCGAATTATTTAACCAGACTCGACTTTTCTCTTGACTAACCTGCCATAGATAATATTTGAGCATAGCTATAATATGACAGGTCCGCGGGTCTCCATTACTCTATGATGTTAAATATGGGTGTCCCGAAGACTTAAGGGGGCGTTTATGTTTGTATGAAATTATGTAAAAATATGCGAAAATAATTCATCCCTTTTTTTGTTTTTATTAAATCTCTTTTAGCATGCCGACTCGCGACCGATGCCTCGCAGCCTTGACCGAGCGTGGTCAATAACCTGGTCGCCGCGAGCGGACGATCAGCTCCAGCTGATTACTTATTACAACAAACAATTTAATATTGTCACGTAAAGTTTACATTTTTTTTATCTCAGATTTATGATTAATTTTGATATGACGTCAAAACAAATCATGTTTGAAATCGCAGGGCCTATTAGCTGGATGTTTAATCGGGAATGATCTTAGGACACCTGTATAGATGAAATAAAACTAAAATAAAAATCAGTAATAAAATTTGGATAATTATTAAAGGGGACAAATGAAAATCCCATAAAATGGAACTTAGAATGGAATAAAACTATGATTCTTTTAAGATGGACCCGAAATAACAGTGAAACGATAACGCATTTAGTGGATTTTTGGTAAAACAGGGTTTATTAAAAATAAAGTTCTGTTTGCTTGATCTGAATGTCAAAACTCAATTTTTTTGAATCACGAATATCACAGATAGAGCATCTTGTTAAAAGTTATAATACAATTGTACGATGTTATTAATAAATCGCATTTTCCTATAATTAGCACTGATTTTAGCAAACTCTGTTGGTACCTACAATAAAAGTGTTTTGATACAGGTAGGTCTATGGGTATACCAAATTAAAAATAAGTAAACATCTTAAAATATTTCGCAATAGATATGTACTTATTTATGTCGGTAATAAGGGTAATAATATCTTTTTATTAAAAAAAAACAGTGCGTGTAAATTTCTAAAATTAAAACTTCTGTAAGGAAATTGATTGAATTTGTGATAAACTGCATAATAATTAAACTATTTTCACCTCCGTCAAAAATTGTGTAAGATTAAAGAAGTTTTATTTCTTTAGAATCGAAACTAGAAGGCATATACCTAACGACAGTTTCACCACGCACAAATGGCAACTCGTGGAAATCCTCTGTTACTTACTATTGGCATTAGCTGTCAGTACTGCCACCACGTAGTTGTGGCTTTGCAGACGGACCTAGTCATTGAACCCAAAAGAACGGATTGACTGATTCAGCTCACTAAAGTGGGTCAGATTTACTGACCCAGATCGAATTGGACATGCCTGGTGAACATAGCGTTCTATGGCAAAAACTCAATACCTAACTTACCCACTGCCAATTCTGCTTCAATAAGCCCGTAAATACTAGAACGACTATAACAGAATTGTCATGTTTCAATTGAGTAGGTTGCACCTAAGGGTTGAATAATGATTATTCTTCGCAGATTGAGTTCGACAAAACTTGTTTGCACAGTAGGAGACCTACTTATCCTGAAAATGTTTAAAAACCACTAGCGACGACGTCATCAATTCTTGGCATCGTGCGAATCGTACGATTTTTGTTTACAAACATGTTGCTTGTTATTATCGCACGGAGGTGTGTCTCCGTCCTATAAAACAGTGAACGCGACGTTTCATTTGACCAATATTCGAAAAAGGTCGAGCAGAGTGAACGGTTTATAAAAAAACATTGATTTTTATAGTTCAAGTAAAATAAAAAGTGAAGGTGATTGGGACTCGGCTCTCATTGGGCAGCACGTCAAACATACGATAGTGTTGTGATTTGTGACATTCGTGAACTTGTGACGTCATCGGTGGTGTGACCAATTTAGCCGACCTGTCAAACTGCGAACTACTGTCGAACTGTCAGTGCGATGTGCGCGCTGGCGGGATTATTTTTGTTGTGATCTTCAACATAAATATATCTAAACTTAGTTTACATAACATTTAATTCAGTGTGATATTTTTTTGAGTGAGTAATACACTATTTGTAACAGTGCGATTTTATTACATAAACTTTGTATCGGTGCCAAAATCGGAGCTGCCTGAAACAGTTTTCAAAAAAAAGGAACGCAAATAACCAGTGACAGCTCTTGTGGAGACGTCAATAAAATTCGTTACTGTGATCGAAATTTATTGTGTGAAAACATCGCTATAAAAATCGCAAAATAAATAGGTATAAACGATAAACATTAATTATTTCATTAGATGCCTTCGATGGGAAGTCAATGGAAAGCGGTTCGCCATTTCTTGTCTCTGTCGAATTTCACACAGGAGATCGAGAAATTGGTGCAAAAGTTAAAACCGGCAACACCAGATCAGTGGGAAAGTGAGTGAAAACTAATTTAAAGTATCTTTTGCTGAGTACTTTCAGAGTTCTTACTTTAAGTGGCCCTAAATTACTGAGCTACCACGTCTAATATTACTTCATCATCCGGTTCCCTTTTGTCTTGCACGTTGTCCTTTTAGTTAGTTCTCGCTCTACCGGGTGGGTGGCCTTCGTTCCGTGACGGCCAAGGCAACTCCGAAAATTCTTTTGCTGTCAACATGCAGAACATCCGCTGATTTACTTCGTGGCCTAGTCGTTTTTGTCATCGGTGTGTCAATGGTTTAACTTATTCATTCTTTCCACGGATCTGTAACTCTTTTTTGGAACATTTTCAGTTATATTTGAAACAAAACATAAATAAAAGATGAGGACTGACACCTTGTTGGTTAATTTAAATGTGTTACTCTTAATCGGATTTGTAATTATTATATTCTAAGCTTTATGTTTTTAACACTGTGAGTTTACCAATAAATAAAAAAATAAATACAAAAACAGTATGAAATAATGATCTGTATGTAATTTACCTACTTATTTAGGCCATGGGATGAAATGGAAAAGGAAAGTGTGAAGACTCTCTTAAGTATTTGTTTTTTAATTGACCAATTATCATACTAAGTTTATGAATGTTTGTTTAATATTTATTGATATTATAATATTGATTTTATAAATATCACAAAAGAAAATTGGTTTTATTTACAGCTCTCATTAAGAAATTCGAGACGAGCGCAAAAGCAAAATTAGCACAGTCGCAAACGCTCAAGAACACCTTTAACGTGGTAAATCATCAAAACTCCGACCCATCAAAGCATGATGGAGGCGCCTCGAAGTCGCCATCGCAGGAACCGAGCCAAGAGGCCCGCGACAAGCTGGCGAAGGTCCACGAAAAGCAGGATAAAATCAACCCGGACAGCCTGACAATTGGAGCGGATCCGAAAGAGATCACCATCGAGAGTCTGCTCCAGGGCCTGAGGCTGAAGGCCGATCTCCACTTTGGGAAGATCTCGAGCGACAGCAGCTGGAAGACGAATAAGCCTACCGTTTCTAAGGTATGAACGGAATTATGAATCGTTGTTTATGGAGAAATAAACAATACAATAAACTTGTTTAAAAAAAACCGATCCACCGAGCGTTGAAGTCAGCGCAGAGACACGCCACATGCGTCTTTAGAGTTTAAACCATCTCTGTGCAGCGACTTCAACGATTTAGCGGATCGTTTATTTTTATTGTTAACCGTCTAACAATTAATTATAATATTTCTTAGTTTTTTATATTTTCTAAATATTAAATTTGACACAAGCTTATCAGCTGAATTGCTGCATGCTCGTTCAATAATATTACTTAATCAGAAATTTTATTTATTTTACCTACCTTGCATTACATGTAGCCTAAACCAAAATGGGACCACTCCTGAGAATTTCTTTGTGCAAAAAATATTTTAAAAAAAATTGTAAAGGTCATAAATGTACATTTTTTTTTTTTTAGTATTTCAAAAAACTGTCTTTAGGTGGAGCAATATTTTTTTCTTAGTCAGTCATTATTTTACTCTGACGAGCAAGTCTACGCTCAAATAGGTTTGTTTCCATACAATTGGGTCATTCTAATTAATAGTGTTTTTATATTTCAGATATCGATACATTCCCGAACAGCGTATGTGATATCGTCGATAGTGGCGGCGGAGAATAAAGAGGCTATCCTGAGGCGGACGGAACATTTTATCGAGCACATCAAGCAGTTCCCGGAAGCAAGGGATTATGCGATAAAGGTATTTATAATGTAACGAACACATATACAACAGGCAATGCTTATTTTTCAAGACCATCAATTTACACACAAAAATTTAACTCTTGCATTTGTACTTTTCGAGTTGAAGTACCGGGATAGTAGCTTCTCATACATGAATGTATGTATAGTAGTTAAAAGTAATTTAATATTATTTCAGGAAGGGGGTGTGAGGACGTTGCTGAGAGCTAAATACCAAAATGCAGACGACAGCACCTTATCGCGTGAAGTCACAGCTGCGACGAACGAGGTTAGTACTTTAACCGACCGTCATACAAGGATAGTTACGTAATTAATATTTTACCTAATATTATATTCCCACTGTTATTGCTTGATCCGTAAAGGCTGAACAATTTTTCATAAAAATATGTTAAGTTATTCCTCCTAATGCTCAGAGCTTTACCGTTAATATGAAAACTTGTACAAACTAAAATATCAGATAGTTACTTACACCGTGGTCATTTAAATGTTCTCTGCTATCATAAACTAACCTAAACATAGCTAGTGATGGACACACCAAAAATTTCTAGAATTTGTGCACCAGATGCTTTTGGCAGCGGTGGTTTCTTTAGGGTTATGATCCACCTATTGGCGGACACTAAAAACTACCTCAAACAATTATTTGAGATAAAGATGTTATAGAGCACTTCTCTTAAAGTTTTAATCCTCTTTAATAATTGATATGGAAGACACGAAACTGGGAAAAATTATTAAATTATCAGCATATTATGAAAAATAATTTTAAGTTTTACGTCCATATATTACATCATTTGGAATTAGGAGAGGTCTGGTCTACGGATGATGGTAATATGACGTTGGAGGGGGGGCCCTTGCCAAATTAACGTCATCCTTATAATTTTTGACGAAATCATGATGACAATTTTAGATGTTTTTTTTTCGAAGACATTTTTTCTTAAATTGCAATTAATTTTTCTGACATTTTATAATTAAACTGTAAATGCGTCACAGCTGTCAGACAGTCTTCTAAGCTTGCATTAGTAAATGTAAATTAAATGCATCGCAACTAAGCGTTCGTACTATGTATTTATTTAGGACGGTGCTTTTTATAGGTGTGAAATATGGTTCTTTTTTTATCAAAGAAGAAAAAACTATTCTTTAAACAACGATATAGACTTGTAATGCAGTTTATGGAGTTTATAGAATGGGGGGTCATTAGATTTTAACCATAGGAGGGACGGGGGTCGAAAATTTAAAAAAATCGATGGCGTAATATGTGGACAGCCCCTTACGAGTTCTTTAAAATCACTACTATCCTTTGGGGTTGATCTACATCAACAATCAGACAACAATAAGCAAAAAAATTTAGATAAATGTTTACCAATAATTACGAGAAAAACAAAATTAAAATATAATCAAAATCTAACAAAAGTTTCGAAATCCTGTCGCTGAGCGCATCGACCTTTCCCAAAACATTTTTTATATTGATGTTAAATACACCCTGTATAATTGGTAATAGAAATAGGTCATAAATTATTTATTAACATATGATTTTACTTGCTTTTCAGGCGTTAGCCTTACTAGGTCACATAGGTCAATGCAGGAGGCCCGGTCCAAATATCCTGTCGATCGACGGAGGAGGCATACGTGGCATGATAGTCATCGAAATACTGAAGCACCTCGAAAAGCTGACCGGTCAGCGGGTCACCGAAATGTTTGACTACATCGTTGGAGTCAGCACTGGCGCTATTATCGCCGCTGTTTTGGGTTAGTTAGGTCCTTATTCTTCTTATGAAATCAGTAGAAAAGGTAGCGAGTATTTTAAGTATTACCGTCCCGGAGAATCTCTTGTTTTTTATAAGATTCAGACATTTGTGGAACTGTGAGGAACTGTAAATACAACAGTAGATATTAAAAAAGACAGACTTCACTATATTATATACAGGCTGTTTTTAAATTTAGGGCACTCCTTTTAGGATGTTGATCTATATTGACAATCATATATTATTAATCAGCAAAAAATATTAGATTTTTTTTCTCAATTACAAGAAAAATGACTTTAAAATTAAATAGAAATCGTTTTAATGTTTGAGAGCGCGGTTGAACGCATCGCGTGAGATTGGTCAGTGACCCCCGAGCGCGCGGTTTGCGGTAAAAAAAAACAAAGTTTTTTAATTATATAATTATTTTAGTATGAAATTTTTTGTTCTTATATATTCTCACCAACACCGTTGGAATGTCAGTTTTTGGCCACTTGATTTGGTAAGACCTATCTGATGAACAGCGCTGTAGGTTCTATGAGTTGTGTTTAAGAGTGCATCTGTCGTACGTGCTTAATACGAAATGGCTGCTGCATAAAAGCATGCTATTTCGTGAGGCGGAGACTCACGACAAGCATGTGCGGGTAAGATCGAAGCATTGTAAGCGCGAAATCAAGAGGACCAATAATTGCTCCTTAGAATATGTCTGAACATTTTTTTTTTCATAATCTTCAGCATTTGTTAATAAAATTCTTACACTCTAAAAATATCTTAAATTCCCCTTTTTTAAATGCCCAATAACTTTTCGGAGGTTATTTTTTCTAAAATCTATCGCCATGCATAACAAGATAATTACGTCAAATTCTTTACGGTCAAATAATATGATTATTTTTAATTTTTTTTAGGCAGCGGTATTGGTAACCTTGAAACGGCGGCCGCAATGTACCAGGATCTGTCCAAAAAAATGTTTGGTACCACGACGAGAATTGGAGGTAAGCAATATATTTTTTTACAACTTTTAAAGCATGTTCGGAGGAACACCTACAATTTTGTTGGGAAATAATGTCATTTTTATGTATTAAATATATTTTCTGAATAAATCTGATGAGAGGAATTGAATTTCAAATGCAAATGGCCAATTTCAACTGACATTTTTCATTTTCGTAGATTTGACCCACATCCACTAATCGTCCCATAGTCGTAAGCAAATTCTACAATCGGTAATAATTTCTGAAAATATTTCGGAAGAAACGGTTCAATAAATTCCATATTTCTACTTTAAAGCGAAATTTTCACAAAATTTTATCACTTATCTATTTATCTATTTTATCTATTAAATATTAATAGAAACGCAGTAAGCCGATAACGTTTTTAAGCGCACACGGCAACTGGCGTATATAACAATGATGTGACATCTCTTCGTCGGCGTTCAGTGTGTTGCTTTGAGTAAAAAAAAAATACTTTTCTAATGGTTGTTAATCATTTCTCAAATCCATTTTCTGACCAACATAGATTTTGATGGGCTCTTTACTAAGAAATAATTTTATAGCAAATTTTAACAACATTGTAAATTAGGAACAGCTTTTGTATGAGGTTGTATTCTTATTAATGGAGGTATGTGACCTACCCTCAACGGCTTACAACATTCTGTATGCCCTTTCTAATAGTTGTATTTTATTTCCCAAAGTGGTTGTTTCATTCATAGGCTAGCTCATCTTGAACCATTTTCACGGTGGCGGGCGGCATTTTAGCGGGTTTCAAAGGATTGAATGATTTCGTTTTACAGGTACTTCCAGATTAGTTTGGTCACATTCCTATTATGATACGGATGCCTGGGAAGCGTTGCTCAAAGAAAACCTTGGAGAGATGACTCTTACCCAGTGCAACCGGAAGGATACGCCTAAGGTAAGGCCCAATCATCCACCAACCCACCAAATGCCGAATGTGTAGTTAATATCATTGATTATATAATGGGTTTTAGATAGCTCAACCTCATACTCAAGGAGGCGCTCAAAAATTTATTCCGAGATGTAGATGGCGCTGTTTTTTTTTTCGAACGAAATATTATTAATACTTTATTAATTTGATACGCAAATTGCATAGAAGCATAAATATTTACAGTTTATAAAAGCTTATCTTTTCAATTTACAGATGGCACACTGTTTTGTAAATATTTTTAAGTTTAAACCTGAAGAATATATTGCCATCTGTCAATAAAATTAGGAAAGTGTGTGTCCTTTTCAAATAAATCACTATGTTTCATAGATGTTTGAGACATCTACATCGTGTTTTAGTTACTAAAGAGTGGTTTCCAATTTCTTTTTAGCAGTTGAGCAATCTAAAACTACTATGTAGTGATAATAGACACCATCCGTAGAATTTAATTTTTTCTGCAACCTTTTTCTGGCCGCCCTATATATATAAATTAATAGTTCCTGCGAAAGAACACACTCTAAACACACTAGAGACATACCGACTTTTACACACACTACAGTGTTCTGTACGAACACAACACAGTGATTACACACACATGATTACACAGTGATTGTGTGTGATTACAGAATTTATCTGCGTGCTTTTCCACATTGTCCACTCAGACGGAGTCCTTTACGTGTGTAGTAAACACAGTTTCATTGCACAGAAGTCACACGTATCATATTTTATTCCAGATAGCTTTAGTATCGTGCGTCGTGAACCCAGGACACCGTCTGAGCGCTTTCCTGTTCCGCTCGTACGAGCTGCCGTTCCGGATACGCTCCGTCTTTCCCGGAACTTCCAGCGCCAAGGTTTGGGAGGCCGTAAGGGCATCGGCGGCCGCACCCACGTACTTCGAGGAGTTCAAGCTCAGCGGATTACTGCATCAGGTTCAATTTAAATTGCATTGAATTCTTTCACATAAATAATACATGTAACATAATTCTCTAATATATAATATATTAATACTAGTGGTCGCCCAGTGGCCGAAATTCGACCGTAATTAAACTTTTAAGTATTAGCGTTATTAAGGTTCTTATAGCGTCACATACTAATATATAGATGTCTGTCGTCCCTGGATTACATTATATGTTATTATTCTGCCCAAAAACGTACTTTTTCAGTAGTATCATTTTAAAGTTGGATCAGTAAAAAGATTTTAAAGATGAATACTAATTAAAACAAAAAAAAAAATCAATATTAGTAATAGAGGTGTAATTAAAATAACTACTGTTCTTTCAGGAGGTTGATCTAAATTAACAATCAAACAATAATCGATAATAAATATTGGGGAAATGTTTCTCAATTACGAGAAAACTAATTTAAAATTGAATCAAACACTAACTAAAGTTTAGCAGAGGACTCGTTTCAGGGTGACGTTTAAACTAATTTCGGAATTGATTTTTAAAATGTATTAAATATTTTTTTATCATAAGACTGGTTTAGTGTCGTTATAGATCAATCCTCCTTAAAGGAAAGTAGTGATTTTAAATATAACAAATTTTTAAGATTTTCAGCAGTTATCATATATAGAACGTCCCAGTACCTTCGAAAATATAATAACATGATTGTTATAGCTTACCTAATTATCTTCTTCGGATAAAGTTTACTATATTCTGTTTCGCTTTTGTTCATTAAAACTTATAATAAACTTTTCGGTGAAATGTTTCCTTATACTTTTGTGAATGTTGTGGGTAGTATATTTAAAACTATATCTATTCAAGTACTACGAGTTCAGTCGATAATTGTTTTACTTTAATGTATCGGTAACTGATAAAAAGAAAACTTCGAGTCCTTTTATTTATTTCGACATCCGTCCACACAACAATTAATAGTATTACGTTATTACATCATAAATATCACAGATCTATTGTAATATCTCTGTTCCATAGGACGGCGGGATAATGGTGAACAACCCCTCGGGGGTGGGTCTACACGAATCGCGGCTACTCTTCGGGCCGTCCGTCGCCCAGAACGGTTGTCTCATTTCGGTGGGCACAGGCAAATCCCTCAACAAACACCCCGATTACCAGTATTGGACCAAAGGCATGAATATCGCCAAAGACAATGCGACTAGCACCTCGTGGAAGGATAAATTCAACAATATCCTCGATTCGGCCACCGACACTGAAGGTAAGAACTGTTTCATCGTTTAACCTGCAACCTCGAATACGTAGTGGTTTAGACTGCTCAAAACACACTCAACTTGATTTTTTGGCCGACGCTGACTTATAGTCAGCACGCTAGATGGATAGATCATGATGCGAAAATAGAACAGGGCCGACAATCCACATTGAAGACGCCCGGGTAATGTCGCAATGAAAGCCCTCGTTAGCTAGTAAAGAGTTAAATAACCAGAAAAAATCTGTTTTTAATATCATTCTCTGTGACCGCAGGTGTCCACGTAGTCCTTAACGACCTGCTGCCTCCAGGGGGCTACTATAGGTTCAACCCCCCGCTGATGGAGCAGTGCGCCATGGACGAGATCGCCCCGGAAAAGTTGAACAAGATCAAAGTGGACACACAGGCTTACATCAGGCGAAACAAGCAAAAGGTAGTCTAATTGTATATCATCTCAGATTGTGCTCTGTTGCCCTCTCTCGGGATATGTGGTCTGCCTGGCTTCCAACTCATATACTGACAGTGCGAGACTCGACTTGGCCAGTTTTTTTTGTCAGAAACCTTGCTTTTAAATATTAATAGAAATGCAGTAAGACGCCGCCGGATTTACCCACACACGGCACCTGGCGAATACGCATTTTAACCCTTCCCACATTGCGTGACAAACTCTTCGTCCACACGGGAAGTTACTGTGTTTAAATATTTGTTACGATGCTTATTAATTCATAAAAAAATAATGAAATGTCATAATCGTGTAATTTGTTTATTTTTTGACAGTTTGAAGACGCGGCAATCATGCTTACTCGCAAAAAGACTATCAAACAAAAAATAGAGGACTACATTCAAGTACAGGCCCAGCTACTCGGTATAAGACAAGTTAATTAAATATCATAAGTAGATTTTTAAGTATATTTTTATTTTTTAGATTGATGTTGGTAAAACCATTGATTATAAAGTGGTTTAAAGATTGTTCAACTCCTAATAACATAAAACACAATGATGATGTCCCGGACATCCTACACACACTTTGCCACACACTTTGCTAATTCTAAAGATAGATTTAAATATATTTCATAAGTTTGAACGGCAATTCGCTAACTAAGTGGATGACAACTTGTCACAATCGCCATGTCTCCAACATTTGTAAACGTTGAACTTGTACACGGTACGGTCTCGCCTATCTGACGTTGAAATAATCTGTGATTTATCTATAAAAAAATGACGTCGAACTTACAACTACATCTGGGTATCGGCTTCACTTTTTGCACTCCTATAATTAATATGATGAGCAATATAAAAGCCACTATATCATCGATGGTGATACTTAATTTGGTTAATTAATTAATTAATTAATTAACACATTCAACTCCGTACGTAAAACACACGAACCTGGATATTCCGTACGTTAACGGAATATCCCACACGTGACAAATGTTCATTTTTATATTTAATATTATATTGAAATTATTTACCGTCAAATCCAAATTCCACTACTTCCAATTCACTACAGCGCTTTTCACATTAACAATCAAAACCGAACTAAAATGAAAAAAATTGTCTATGCCTTTCGTGAATTCAGGTATACGCGGCATGCCACGCTATTAATTATTAATAGAAATGCATTAAGACGATAATGTATTTCTCCGGAAACGGCACCCGTCTTATATAGCGATTATGGAATAACCGGGTAATTGGCGCTGAATGTGTTAAGTTAGTTAATTATTTATAAAAGCAATATATGCTCGGAATTTTGGAATAAGTTATTAGTGGCTGTCATATAGTTAATTTAACCTTATTTTTGCATGAGGCTTCCCAAGCTATTTTATAAATGCGTTTGATCAAAACTACCTTCCTAAAAATAAGCAAAAAAATATCTGACTACCTTAGGATTTCATTGTCAGTGCGGTGTTATCCTGTTTTTTTTAACCCTTTGACTTACAATTACCCTTTGCCTAAGTTCCATCCTGCATTAAAGAAAACAAAAAAAAAAACCACCAGTCAATGTAAAATCAGCCGTGCGGACATGAGATGTCAAATCGCAAACATGTTTAAATGTCATCAGATTCGCCATGAAATTCCCTGCATTAAACTGTCATTCTTGTTGCTATGTTACCGACTGACAGCTCGTCAATCATCGGTCAGTGTTAACCCGTCGAGCCGAGCATCTGCAAACTTTTCATACTGACTAAAATATTATTGGGCGCCGTGATTATTACTCTCCAGAAATCAGAGCCACTAGTTACTTGGGAATTGGGTGAAGGAAACAGAAGGCTTCGAAGCGGGCGGGTGCGAACGTGCACAGGGTATCACAAGACCACTCCCGAAGACTTAAAGATGTGTTTATGTTCCCTATTACGAGTAAGAAATAAAAAAAAATGAGGCAAAATAATACATCCTGGAATTTATTATTTTTTTTTAATTTGCCGCGCCCGTGTTAATCAGCTATCGTACGTATTACAAGAACTGTATAAAATCACGTAAATTTTAATTTTTTTTTATTAGGAAACTAAGATGAATTTTGATATACCGTCTTTACATATAATACTCTAAATCGCAGAGCCTATTAGCTGTTTTTTTTTTTATAAGGATTGGTCTTGGGACACGGTGTATATGCGTGATTAGAGTAACATTTATAATTATTTTTAAACAGAGTTTTGCAAAGTATGGTGGTTTTTTCAGTAAAATAAAAAAATCATACGCAGTTTTCATTACAACTTTCATAACATTTACAGGTAAAACGCGCACTTAGTTGGCGCGGAGAGGAGATATTACCCGCGTCATTTCCGGCAATTTTGCATGGCGGTGCCCTTAAAGAGATTCTAACAACTCATTAATAATCATTTAAGTTAAGGGGACCTCTTGCCAAAGCGCTCTTCTCCGTTTTGCGGGTGGTCTCAAATCGTTCGATCTCATCTAGCGGCTTGTAGAAATTTGGAACACCTGTGACGTCATAGGATATTCATAAAATCGACTATGTCACTGTAGTTTATAATCTCAATTCATGTATTTTATTTTTAAACAACGTGGAAAATTAACTTTTTAATTCTATACAGAGTGAATTTTAGGTCAGCAGTATCCTTTTAAGGGGTGATAATAAAAAAAAATCCATATAAAAATATAAATATTCTATTGAACGTTTGGTATTGTTGTGTTCCTGACCTATCAAATTGACCTACATTACAATATTTGCGCCCGGGAAACTACCCGTTGTTCACTGTCGTCAATACATTTGTACGTACGATTTTGGTACGGAATATGTCTAGCCCTTTTTACGTTAATGAATCGTTTCTAAATTATTATTTTTATTTGTCTCTCTCGACGGGTCAAGGTTACTCTAAGCAGTAGCGAGTTTGCCTGAGAAGTGATTAAATCGGCCATCCTACCTGTTTCCCGGCTCCAGCCTTCTCCGATACTAACCAAAAAATCATAAAACATGGAATCTCTTCAGTGCATGCTTTATTCGTTCATTTCATATGGATGTCATTTTAAATGTATTTTTTTTTTATTAAGTTTTAAATAATATTATATTAATATGAAGGAAAAAAAATAATATCGTAGGCTGTGTAATTAAAAATGAAATTTGGTTAATTTCATAGTTGTATGTAAATATAAAGACATGTTTTATAAATTTATACAAATATTACTAAAATTTAAAACTTATGGTAATAGTGATTTTGTTATTATTTATTTATGTGTTTGGATGAAATTCCATTTTATTTGATTATGTTTTAATTTAAACTAAGAATATTAATAATTGTGACCGGATTTTTTTTTATTTATTTATTCGCAAACGGTAAGACCTACCTGGACTGGGTCCAGTTTGTGAGACATCCAGGGCACGCGCCACAATTGGCGCGAGAGTCTCTTCACGGTCATTGTAACACACACAATATTTTATATACAATAATATATTATATTGTATCAATTCTCCACCCGCTTACAAATATGTTATAATATAAATATGCCATCACCTTGTAAATTAATTTATTTATAGTGACATACCAAAATTTACGTGCTAGTTTAGTGTAGATAAATATATATCATGACATTTGTTTGATTGTCCATATTGTTACCATTGTGATATTCTTTAATTTTAAGCTCTTGGACCTAATATATAAAAAATAAAAAAAAATAGACCAGTTTTGTGCCTTTTATTTAAAATTAACCCATTTCATCCTTTGATCTGTATATTTAAGAAAATATGATATGTGCCAAAGTAAAAGATTTATTAGAAATTTAAATTTTGAAGATTTTCACTTACGAAGAGCATGCCTGGTAATCTTCGTGAAACTTTCTACGCGCTGACCTCGTTTTGGTTTTTATATATGGTAAAAGGGGTTTTTTTTATATACTCTTAATTCGACGAACAAAATTTTTTTTTTCTGCACAAAATGGCACTTGGTAGGTTAGTGGTACTTTAACAAATTTGGTGCTCATTGATTATACTCAAGAATGGATTACAGTCCGTAATCTTTGAAATGAGACTACATAATTATTCTTCATAAAAACCATTCTTCAGCACGATTTTCCGATGGCGGTGACTGCGGCCTCTCATGGAGAGACCATTCAAAATAATTTACCAGTCGCTGCGCTTTATTTTTTTTATCTCCTCTGTCATCTAAACTTTATAGCAATTTGAAGTGAGTGAAATCATTTTTTTAAATTATCGAAGTGAAAAATCACCAATACATTGGACGCTACTTTCGGTATATTAATTATTTAGAAAT
Organism: Neomicropteryx cornuta; assembly: GCA_020383195.1. Lineage (NCBI taxonomy): Eukaryota > Metazoa > Arthropoda > Insecta > Lepidoptera > Micropterigidae > Neomicropteryx > Neomicropteryx cornuta. The sequence goes on from JAHKQU010000024.1 coordinate 10,265,645, forward strand.
AATCAATATTTTATTCTTATTTATTTATTTGGTAAAGTATAAAATATAAAGTATTAAGATTAAAGTCATATCTAACTAGGGTGCGCCTGTACTAAGTTAGACTTCATCGTGGCATTTGTAGAAAATACTATACTTGAATAACGTGGTTCAGGAAAAATGACTAACAAAATTCAATCACTGCCATGGCTTTGATTTGAACATGATAAAACAGAAAATATCTCACAGTATGTATTTGACAGAGAGTAGATTTAACATCTACACATTTTGGTTATCTGTAAAATTTACATTAAGTGCAGATCGGTCGCCGCATTCAGGTTTACTTTGGTCGGCGTTGGAGAATTCCCGCAAAGCACCTTGCGTGTGTTTTATTTAAATATAGCTACTTCATTTAATTTGTCTTCTTTTTCACAAAACTATGGTCGCCGGGGCACCCGATGGGTGATTTAATAAATTCCTTCTAATGGGGAGTACTTCTTGTACTGGTACAATTCCGGTCCTCCAAATCCGTACAGCAGTTTACCTTTGCCGTTTTCATCATAGTAGGGGTATCGATATTTCGGCCTGAAATGAGAAAATATTATTTTATTGTGGTGTCTATTTCTGCTAATAAAAAGCTATGAACGGTTAGAGGGAGATGGATTATGTCTCGAACTATGGGTAAAGTCTTGGCCGCTCTACGCGGTTCGAATGAAAAACCATTATCATTTGTACGACGACTGCACGTGGCGGGAGCTGGGTTTGCAGTTTGACATGGAAAAATGTGCCCTCAATTCGTGCAAAAATTATTCCAGACGACAAAGAATAATTGCGGCATTTCGCATCACCAGTAACCTGCATTCTTTTATGTAGCGTTTACAATCACATAATATTAAACGGCGCACCATAATGCTTTATTGTCAAATGGGTCGATAGTTTCTGGGTGGAGTACGCAGAACGGTGATTTGGAATGTGTGACATCGACACCTTCCCAATGGGAACGTTCATAACTACATGGGTTAGGCAGAAACCCGTCAATAAAGGGGTCCTCCGTGTCAAGTATTGTTCTTTTGGAATTCGTCATATTCTAGCAACTAGCAAATAGCAATCCGCAACTATTGTTGGTATAACACTACAAATTATAATTTAAAATATTTTTAATTTAAATTTAAATTAAAAAAAACTATATACGAGTATATAAGGAAAAATAATAACAATTTTGATACAAGTAATATATAGGCTTATTACCTATGCTGCCTGCCTATTATAAATAATAATAATAATATGGTATATAGTATCAGTACCACCAGTACTAGTTCTACCACTATTTTTCTTTTTTTATATTATGCATAGGCATAATTTTGACTCATCTCAGAAACAATTATGACGACTATGAAATATACCTTTCAAAGTACTGGAAGTTTGGCGCTCTCGGTTGTAAAATAGGCTCCGCAGCTTCGAGGACGATGGCAACACTGATGATAACCTGAAAAAAGGTCCTATGAATAATCAACATACTTAAACACAAAGCATACCTCAAAAATAATATTATATATGCAAGCTGTAAGTAATATAATTGATATCTTGGTAAGTACCTAATTATATTGTTTTTTTTTCTGTTACTTACACTTATGTATATCTATTAAATCTATACCTAACTAAAACATTATTTTAATATCTACATTGCTTAATTCACCGACACACAATATCGCTCTCTCTTCCTCACATACAACACACTCTCCATATACAAATATTAAATCTATGTGTTCGTATTTAAATAATTTGATTTAGTTGAAAAAATTATACAATAATTTAGTTTGAAAATATCATACCTACTGTATAATATGCTTGTGAATATGTAGAGGATTCATAATAGGTTTTAAGAAAATAAAATAAATAATAAATCCAATACGTAAAACCTTCTTACAAATTAATACCACGTTCTTCAGAACTTGAACTGTTACATAATTAAGACAGATAATTAACGATAATTAAAAAAAATGTGGGTGCCGTGATGACTACGGTACGATATGTCACAGTGACATGAGTTGTTTCACACAAATAAATTTATTCTGGTGGTATAAGTCCAAACTACATGGTGAGTGTGTCGATCGATCATTATATCTAGAAATGAAAACACTAGCACTCTCTAGCGTTTTAATTACAAACTACATGTAAACAAGCTTGTAATCAATCTTTTATCCAGAAATAAAATACTAGTGGTAAGTCGGTACGAGAACTGTAGTTACATAGGCGCGAGCGCATCTTCTCACATCGCGTACGATGCGTCGATGTCACCCTACGACGAAAACTCCTAGGGGTCCCGCTATGAATGTTTACACATCAATAATGTGTATTCATTTTTTATGAGTAACAAAAGGTTACGTTCACGCATCCGTATGACGTGCGCCATTTTGATTTATGACGTCACAATATTTTAATATTACATAAAATGAAAAGTTGCCGTTCGAGCTCAATCAAATTGCTCTAATTTCACCTTTTTATACAAAATATGATTGATTTTCATAATTTTTTAAATAAATTGGGATCGATATAAATTAACCTCAAAAAGGGTTGATTGTCACTCATCTAGACTTTATGGGTCTCTGTCATGCGCGTGCTTTTAAATCGCACCGTCTCGCCTAAGCCATAAATACTCTATACCCTTTGTTGATTAATTATAAAAAACAGAATTAACTCAAGTCTAAAAACTTACTTGAATTTGCATCCTTATAAAATTAACTACGCTTCTGTGGTTTTCTTTTCTCGATTCTTGTATTCAGATAATAAGATATTTGCGTCTAAACTTTTGATAAAATATATAGAAAAATATAGACTGAGCCTCTTGACTTTTAGAGAAAATAAAAATTTAAGTTATTAATTCTATAGAAGCCTAGATATTTGGTAGATAAAACTAAACCTAGTATTATTTTTTTTCATAACTCTACAAATAAGAGTCATAACTCTACACTACAGCGTTTGTATGGAGAAATGACCGGGTTTAGTCCTCGAGTGACCATCGCTTTGTTCAAGTAAATCTTATATAGGGTATTTTTTTAGAGGCGTGGTTTTCAATCTGGCACTACTTTTTTCGTAGTTGGTGTTTTTGACAGCTGTCACTTGATTTCTGCTCAGTTTGGTTTGCCATTTCATAATGAATAGACTTACTCCTGAACAACGTGGCGTGGCCTCCAAGATCGTGCGATTTAACACCGCTGGACTATTTTTCGTGGGGTTATGTGAAGTCGCTTGTCTACGCAGATAAGCCGGACACGATTAACGCCTTGGAAGAGAATATTCGGCGCGTTATTGCTGACATACGGCCCAACTTGCTGCAAAAAGTGGTTGAAAATTGGGCCTCTCGGCTGGAATTTGTTCGAGTCAGCCGCGGCGGCCACTTACCCGAAATCATTTTTAAAACATAATGGCAAACCCTTATCTTTATAATAAAACTAAATTCTTAGCCATAACATCAAATTATATGCGTTTTATCTCTTCTTGAAAACCACGCCTCTAAAATCATCACCTATATAATAGTGCGTTAGATAAATGTAAAGAGAATGACAACTGACATTCAGTAATGCATTTTAAAATCGTTTTACTATTGCAATTCATTTTTATTGTGTGTAATTATAACAAATAGAATTACATTTACGTCACTGTTTCAAGAAAACTAAATATATCTTAATTGATAATAATTATGGTTAATATAGGTACTGCATAATTAATGATAATGACTTAGATTTAGTGCCATTTTATTCAGTAAGTACAAAATCCCACCAATGCTAGGAATTCGAAGAAAAAGCGCGCTACGTTAGGCAGAGACTTCACGGGGCAAGCAAAGACGAGTCCCGGATTCCTGAGAACCAGGAACCGGGACCGGGGACTGACGAAGCTCGACCGCAGGGCCTAGATGTGAAACGCCTGGATGTCATATCATTTTAACGCTTCATTACCACTATTTCCCCCGACTCTAGGACAGGCGCATTTGACCTAGTTGAATAGGGTTTGGTTATTGCCCAAGGAGTTCGGTTAGATTTAGGTATCTTTCATTCATTTTCTCAATTATTTTCGAACGCGCAAAGCGAGCTCTCATTTGCAATCTATAACGAACATTTAATTAATTTATTTGTTATAGAAAAATAAACCGTATAAATAATCGGTATGTATTAATTAAAACATAAACCCGTAGGGGCACTTACCAGAAAAATAAGTAAGACGTTCTTTGTCATAGTCATAGTCATGCCTCGATTGGTTCCTCCTTCAAAACTGCACTACGAACTTTCACTATAAAAATGTTATTTAATCTCCTAATTACTTTTAGGTTTAATTAGTTGGCGTTTTTCCGAAGAAATGTTCAACTTTGAGGACAACAAACCTGGCGACAGGCCACGAGCCAAGTCTTGCACACACGCTCGTTTTCAACAAGACGTCTCATAAGGAAGTAAATTGCAGACATTCTCAAACTTTTCAATAATTATTTATTTATATTCAGCACTTAATATAAATATTTACAAAACACACATTTTAAACATATTTAAGTATATTTCCCTATACACCGCGTTCCAAAGCCGTTCCCGATAAAAAATCCTGTTAACTGGCCCTGCGATTTCGTACATTATTTATTTATTTATTTAGTTTATTCGTCAAATTTACAATTCCTTTCTTTTATGCACCAGCCAAGCCCTAGGCTTATCTGCCGGAAACCAGGTGTGTAAAATACAGATATTATTAATTGTGAAGTATGTTTCAGATTATTTTTTTCTGTATTTTACACGTCCTTTACAATATAGATTTTTAAATCTTAGTAGTATATTACCAACCAAAAATAAGCCGCCCCACCCCGCCGGGTCATTGGCCGGCCGCGGAGCGCTTTGATAAATTCGGGCGTGAATTATTTTCGCATTTTTTTAATACAATTCCTTATGCGTAATAGGGAATATAAACACCCACCGAAGGTGTGTTCAAAAAGTAAGGTGACTTTTCAAATTTCGCGGGCTACGTCCGTTCGATCCTCGATTTTTTTTTGTTATGTTGGTACACTTGTTTTTAACATCTTTAAAGCGATTTTCTACTGTAGAAAAACATGGATCAAAGGACTAGCATTAAATTTTGTGTAAAAAATGAAATCAAGTGCTCTAGAACTCTTGAAATGTTGACAGTGGCATACAGTGAGTCTACTTTAAGTAAAAAAAGTGGTATAAACTCTTCCAAGAAGGCCGAGAAGACACGCCAAGTTCAGTCAAATGTCAAGGTGTTGCTCACTGTTTGTTTGATTATCATGGCATGGCATCAGGAGTTCTTACCACAAGGAGTATTGCTTTGAGGTTATGCGCCGTTTGCGTGAAGCGATACGAAAAAAACGCCCGGAATTGTGGAAAAATCAGTCATGGTCATTGCACCACGATAATGTGCCAGCTCACATGTGATTGCTTGTTCGTATTTCTGGCCAAGGACAACACCGTAATCATGACCTCACACCACCGCACTCACCGGATTTGGCCCTCTGTGACTCTTTCCTGTTCCCGAAACTCAAGAAACCCATGAAAGAATGGCGTTTTGCAACGACGGCAGAAAATCGCCGAGCACGCAAAACACTTCTAACTTTAATGCCTCTCAGAAACAAACCAAAAATGCTATACTCTTGAAACTTTTCACACATGTTAGAAACAAGTGTACCAACATAACAAAAAAAAAATCGAGGATCGAACGGACGTAGCCCGCAAAATTTGAAGTCACCTTACTTTTTGATCACACCTCGTACATTCTTTTACGTGTTTCTATTTGCACGGGTGTTATAGGCAATCCTGTTTTTATAAGCCTAGAAATAAATGATATTTTCTTATTTTTATTTATTTTTTATCCATATACCAATACAGTAGGAACAAAGTACATATACAGGGTGTTTGGTGCATCGTTTGTCAAAATGATTTGGCCGAAAGAGGGGGTCATTTGCTATGTCTTGAGGCACAATAACTTTTTTTTAGCCCCATGGTTTTTTTTTATTTTAACATTTTATTATTTTTTTGAAAAATTCCAGAATTCAGCATATAAATTTAGATTAAAAAAACAGTTATTGGTATAGCACCCCGATTTAATTTTTATTTGTATGTGCACTGTTGTATGGTTCTATGAAATTCAGTATTACTTGCGAATACTGTCTAGTTTTATTTTTATTAAATCATAAATTTTTTGGCAGAGGTAAAAATAATTTTAAGACTCAGCTTTACATTGCAATTAAAAAAAAACTTAAAGCGATCATGATCTTCGAATTCTTTAAAAAACTTCTTCTGTTTATCCCCTTTCCAACGGTAGGCATTATGCCATAGAAACCTGCTAATAACTTTACTAATTTACTAAATTTGCGTATCGGGACACATCGGGTTGATATTCGATATTCAGGATGAAAACTTGTTTTAGCGGAAATAACACGGGCGAGACAGGTAGAAAGTACTATCTCACTCTTGCGCTGTAAAATCTATCTATCTTCTTCTTACATAGGGTACTGATGTTCCTCGAATTTGAAATTAAAAAAACATAATTCCCTTATTATTCACCTCGCCCTGTCACAAATCTTGCTCGAATTGGTGACCTCTGTTGTGTATGCATGCACGACATCTTACAGATACATTGCATACAGATGTGGATGATCCCGACTTTTTAAGAAGTATTCTCTGGACGGATGAGTCCAAATTTACTAAAGAGGGAATTCTTAGTTTACACAACCTTCACCACTGGTCGCCGAAAGATCAGAACCCACATGTGAAAAGACAAAGGGCATTCCAGAGAAGGTTTAGCATAAATATTTGGGCAGGAGTTATAGGAAATCATGTAATTGGACCACACTACTTACCTAATCATCTCAACGGGGATAATTACCTTGAATTTTTACATAATGACATGCCCGAATTGTTAGCTGCGGTGCCAATTTTCCATCAAGAGAGACGTATTTTGTTTCAAAATGACGGTTGTCCCGCACACTGGAGATTATCCATTAGGGATTACCTTAATAATGTATTCCCTAATTCATGGATTGGGAGAGGTGGCCCTATTCCATGGCCTCCACGTTCCCCAGACCTAACTCCATTAGATTTTTACGTGTGGGGACGGGCCAAAGAACTTATATACGCCACAGAAGTTGAAACTAGGGATGATTTAATTCAACGCATTGAGCAGGCTTTCGTCGTTATTAAAGAAGAAATGCGTTTACACACCACTACAGTGGAAATAAGGCGAAGATGTCGCGCATGCATACACAACAGAGGTCACCAATTCGAGCAAGATTTGTGACATTAAGAATAATAAGGGAATTTTGTTTTTTAATTTTAAATTCGAGGTACATCAGACCCTATGTAAGAAGAAGATAGATAGATTTTACAGCGCAAGAGTGAGATAGTACTTTCTACCTGTCTCGCCCGTGTTATTTCCGCAAAAACAAGTTTTCATCCTGAATATCGAATATCAACCCGATGTGTCCCGATACGCAAATTTAGTAAATTAGTAAAGTTATTAGCAGGTTTCTATGGCATAATGCATACCGTTGGAAAGGGGATAAACAGAAGAAGTTTTTTAAAGAATTCGAAGATCATGATCGCTTTAAGTTTTTTTTTAATTGCAATGTAAAGCTGAGTCTTAAAATTATTTTTACCTCTGCCAAAAAATTTATGATTTAATAAAAATAAAACTAGACAGTATTCGCAAGTAATACTGAATTTCATAGAACCATACAACAGTGCACATACAAATAAAAATTAAATCGGGGTGCTATACCAATAACTTTTTTTTTAATCTAAATTTATATGCTGAATTCTGGAATTTTTCAAAAAAATAATAAAATGTTACAATAAAAAAAACCCATGGGGTTAAAAAAAAGTTATTGTGCCTCAAGACATAGCAAATGACCCCCTCTATCGGCCAATTCATTTTGACAAACGATGCACCAAACACCCTGTATAATTCCCTTTTTTTTTTAAATATAAATTTCAAGCTCTTAAATATAATTAGCTATAGAAAAGAGGTTCAGGCATATTGGATTATAATCATTTCACTAGGAGTAATGCCTGTATCGAAGTGATAAATATTCGAGGCACTCAATATTTTATTTGGAGGTGCTCACTTGAGCACATCCAAATAAAACTAACACTAACAATGTATATACTAATATACATATATTCATATGCATAGGGTGTCCCAAGACCAATCCCACAAACTTGTGTGTTTAAGTTCCCTATTAAGAGTAAGAAATTATGTAACAAAATTTTTGTAATAAAATTGGTGTAAATCGATCTTTTCAATATTATCTGTCGACCAATAGCATCCCTTTTACAACCCCAGAGAAGGGGAAAGGAGTTACCCCTTCTTCTTAGACCGACCTCTGTTCGACCAGTGGCATCTGACAGCGAACATTTAGATCCGCCCTAATAGGGCGTTTTGACTCGATCTTGACTGACCGCAGCCTAGTGACCCAGTGACGTAGTTATCCGAGGGAGGAGCCATTGAAAAATATCTGTTTTACATGATTTAGAATAGAAACTTCAACATTTTTTTTCTCGAATACCATAATGAATTTTGATATAGTTTCTTAACAAATAATACTAGGAATCGTAGGACCTATTCGCTGTTTTTTTTATTGGGATTGACCTTGGGACACCCTGTATATACATATTTATTTATTGCGTTAATGTTATATTACTATTAGATGAAATATATAAATACATATAATATAATATGAATATACACACATAAAACGATATTCTGTATTATTCTTCTATATCTACAACAAACAGTCGCATCACTATAGCCTTTGTATGGAGAAATGAGCGAGGCGAGCCCTCTAACATATTAAATTAATTAATTTTCGTCGGCAGCAAACGGTTTGAGAAGCGCTGGTTCATCAGTCTGGCGGAAAGAGAAAGTGCATTTCAGTCTCTCTAGAAACCTCGTCGGGCGCCGCGTCATCGTGCTCAGCTAATGGCTGCTCGATTAGGCCAAACGCATTTCCACCAACTGACCTTAACGCGTTTTTAGAAATCTTCTTTATAAAATACCTCCAATAGAACCCTTTATTTTTTTACACCCCAAAACCATCATGGTTTACACGAAAAAAATACAGTAAACTTTACGCCATAATATTAAACGGATCTTGTAATAACGTCTGTGTCGTGAGCGCCCGGCTGTACTATCGCCGCGCGGCCGGTTATAGATCCGCGCGCGTTGGATTTTATTTTTTCACTTTTTTTTTTCCCGAAGACCTAAGAGGGCGTTTATGTTCCCTATTCGCATAAGAAACTGTATTAAAAAAATGCGAAAATAATTCACGCCCGAATTTATTAATTTTATAAAAGCGCTCTTGCGAATTCCCCTTTTGCTCGCAGGCGCTCGGCAGGCCGACAATGACCCAGCGCGGCGCAGCCTCACTAGCGACCGATGTAATAACAAGAGCGATTTCATATTATCACGTAAAGTTTACAATTTTTTACTCAAAAACCATGAAGCCAATAAACTGGACTTAGTGCTAATAATCGCTATCTTTTAATGTATAGCAATAGATTTTAGAAAAAAAAAAAAAAACACTGGGCATTTAAAATGGTATTTTTGGTGAAATTTAATCTATTTTCAGTGTATTATATCTACAAAAGATAAGTAAAAAGTGGGAACTGGGAACTGGGGGGGGGGGGGGAACTGGGAGTGTTTTTAGTAAACAATCAAATAGAAACTGTATGTTTTGTTTATAAATAAATAATATTAAAAAAATAATAATAATAATTTTGATGCCGTGCACGACGGTGGTTAATTTTCATCACCATACATGCCAAAATTACTCCGTTAGTTAAACGTCGGACAATTGAGTGCTTAAAGTAAATTATTTATTGGTATTCGTATGACAAATCGGCTGTTATGTTACATTTAAACTGTAGAGTAATTTTACTTTGAAAAAAATCATATCCGCCGTTTCTGCGTACTGATATAAAGCACATTATTGCCTCGTATGAACGCGTCGCCGTATTTATTTTTCAGTTGGCCGTTGACGTATTCCTCCGTCTGTTCCAGCGCTATGTTCATATAACCGTCCAAGCAAGCCAGCACACCTGGAGACAACCAAATGACACGAACGATTAACAAACATGGCCTGAAACATTTATCAAAATCAAATTGTAAGTTTACAATATGTCTGAAGGTGAGTACACCTCAACCTATCTGCTCACCTGCGTACTACGTTGAACATTTGCGGTCTATTTAAAGTAATTCACGCGCCAATCGACAGAGGGCAAAAGTAATATTATTTCAGTGTAAAATTGTCAATGCGTCAGGATTTTTGTTGAAATATTCCTCGGAAGTTTTCACTTGGTTTGATTTGAGAAAGGTAATTTTTATTTTAAAATAATTATAAATTATAGATATATAACAAAAAACTAATTTATTTTAAACATTCACGGTCGTCCTTCATTATAAACATAATTTCACAAATTTCTACACAGCGCGTATACAAGAATATTAAATCCTGACATTTCGGAGATGATCACACATCCCGTCCTCAGGGGAGTATTCGACACGTTCGTCCAATACAAACCAATGATACACTGTCTCATTCGGTTTCTCGGTCTGTGCATTAAGAGTGCCGTCACAAATGACCTCAAAATTGCGGCAATATGTACTCACTAGTCCGGGTGATAATTTCTGATTCTTTGCGCGAGTAAGGAGCATCAATTCGTAGCTATAACCGGGAAGAGTGTACTTATACGGGTGGTCGATTCATCTCCGGAGCCCGTGAAACATCGAGATGAAACTATTAATACTTATTTTTAAAGTTTTGCTTATAAATATCACCGATCGTTCTCACGCCGTGCGTTTAATTGTAATTGTTTTTCTCGTAATTGGGACATTTTTCCAATATTTGTTGCTAATTAACGTTTAATTGTCAATATAGATCTTTTTCTTTAAATTATGATACTAAAAGGGATATTTATGTATTATAATCGCATTATCGAAGTCACAGTCTATCCCAAAGCACCATATCTATATTTATTTATTTATTTTACAGGTTTCCCCTACATTTACATCACGAAAAATACATGGCAACTATGAATAATGATAATGCACTCGTAAAATAACAAACTAATTCACACTGATCACACGAAGGTTTAATAAAAAGTAGATTTTTAATCCTATTGGGTGAACAGACGGATATATCAATCTCTGCAGAAATGAAATTCAATAGTTCAACTGTCCTTCCAATCGGACTTAAAAACCAATATTTGTTACAAGTCGGTATGAACACCCCCGAATAGTGTGTGCTTCTGCGATCTGGTAAAATGTCCGGCACATAGAAACAAATCTCACCAAGTTCTATGAGATTACCGATGAATCCGCAAATTTTAAAAAAGTAAAATAATGTATGGACCTGTTGTTTAAATTAGGGTGTATTATAGCCTAACATCCCTAATAAAAATGCTGATTGATATGCATTGAGAAGTATTTCAGGATAATACCTATACCTTCGGAGATAAAAGTATCTTAGAAACCTCTTTATTCTATCCAGAGCTATATTTTAATACACTCCTGATAAAGAATTTTGTTGGGGAAAACTCACGTCCAAAAACGCAGGCTAGTTTATAAAAATGCGAAAGAGACCCAAAGTACACCGAAATATCCATCATTTGTATACCAGAGCAAAGAAGTTACGATGAGGATAAAAGCGATTTGTGAATGCTGTTGGAAGTTTAAAGACAAACAGAGAATGATGAAAATAAATGTGTAATGTGTACCAACCTCTGTAATCCACGCCGCTGTTCAGCTTTACAACGACGGGTCGGCCGTGAATTTGTTGAATGAATGAAGATAGCGCCTCTTTTCTACTCATTTTATGAAAATTTTAACAGCCTGCAAATAAAACAAATGTAATTAAAGAAAATTATAGTAACTTTTAAGTCAACAATATGACGCATTATGATTTACCTCTAATACGGAAACAAAATAATTAACTCCGATTTACCGGTAACCGGTAAAAACGTCAGAAATTAACCTAAAAACGTATCAACTATCAAGTAAATGTCAAGAAGTAGAGAACAGTGTTGCCAGAATTAGTAACCTAAATAAAACTTGAAATTCCCAAAGAATACTTTCACAAAAAGTATCCTACAAAAATTTTAACGTTTTACATCTAAAAATTGAAATCATTATTAAAATAATATTTGTTAAAAAACAAACCTGTATATACACATAAAGAAAATTTTATGTTTATTACTTAGTATTGAGAAGGACAAAAGCAAAAAAATAATATGAAAATTTCGTTGAAAGCCTCTAATATCATAATCTTTATAAATAATTAGAGCGAAGCGAGCGTAGCGAGCGAAGCTCTCATAAGATGACTCCAATTAGAACTTTGTCACGGGCTAACTTGGTCATTCCTTGACCGATTTGAAAAATTTTTGATTTTGAGAGAATCTACATGAAAAAGTGAAGGTCGTGACGGAGCTTGATTTTAAATATTGTCAAAAATAAAATTTTTGGGGTCAAAAGAAAATTGTCTATGGGAATATCCATTATAAAAAAGTCACGCGCTTTTTTGAAAATTTTTTATTCGAAAATAATTAAGCGAATTTTATTTTAAATTATTTAATTTGATATTAATTTAATACAATTTAACAATAATAAATCGTTTTTAACAATAAATAAAAATACAAAAAATAATTAGGTAAGTTTCACGCATAAAAATAGTAAAAAAAAACAAAATTCGCTCGAAGGTCACGTCACTTTTTTTCTTAGCGATTTATTCTAATTTCGTTTTAATTTTCTAAATTAAGCATTAATTTTGAATAATTTATCAAGATTTTTATTTTTAAAAACCATCTCTATGGTCGTAGTTATAAAGAGAAAATAGCATTCATCCAAATTATAAAGTAGTTAACTTGTGATGAGCGAACATGTCTTTTACTATGGCTTAATCTGCTTATGTTTTTTTAACATCTAGAATAAGAGCAATGCCTCCCATAAGAAGGCGACAATTCGCTCGCAGGACAAATGACGTAAAAAGTTATTGTCACAGACTAAATTTTATTTAGAAAATTTTAGTAAATCGCTTCGCTCTAATATGTGCTGCAGCGAAGCAAAATGCGAGCGACTGCGGCGACCTAGTCATAATTAGAGCGAAGCGAGCGAAGCTCTCATAAGATGACTCCAATTAGAACTTTGTCACGGGCTAACTTGGTCATTCCTTGACCGATTTGAAAAATTTTTGATTTTGAGAGAATCTACATGAAAAAGTGAAGGTCGTGACGGAGCTTGATTTTAAATATTGTCAAAAATAAAATTTTTGGGGTCAAAAGAAAATTGTCTATGGGAATATCCATTATAAAAAAGTCACGCGCTTTTTTGAAAATTTTTTATTCGAAAATAATTAATCGAATTTTATTTTAAATTATTTAATTTGATATTAATTTAATACAATTTAACAATAATAAATCGTTTTTAACAATAAATAAAAATACAAAAAATAATTAGGTAAGTTTCACGCATAAAAATAGTAAAAAAAAACAAAATTCGCTCGAAGGTCACGTCACTTTTTTTCTTAGCGATTTATTCTAATTTCGATTTAATTTTCTAAATTAAGCATTAATTTTGAATAATTTATCAAGATTTTTATTTTTAAAAACCATCTCTATGGTCGTAGTAATAAAGAGAAAATAGCATTCATCCAAATTATAAAGTAGTTAACTTGTGATGAGCGAACATGTCTTTTACTATGGCTTAATCTGCTTATGTTTTTTTAACATCTAGAATAAGAGCAATGCGACGGCGATAAGAAGGCGACAATTCGGTCGCAGGACAAATGACGCTTTACGGCAGCAGTTATCAAGGGCTAGACAACAGGAGGATTCACAAGCAGGAAATATAATGCATTCAGAAATGCTTTTGATCAATGAATTTTATGCTAAGATTCAATCTATTGGTTATATTCAATGTTCAAAATGCAAATCAATGTTACTATTGGAAGAGACTGATACCATTGAGTGTTCTTCCTGTCGGTAAGAAATCAAAGAGATTTCAAATACCTCATTATAGAAAATTATCAAAATCTATCCCGTCGTTAAAAAGTTATTGTCACAGACTAAATTTTATTTAGAAAATTTTAGTAAATCGCTTCGCTCTAATATGTGCTGCAGCGAAGCAAAATGCGAGCGACTGCGGCGACCTAGTTTATTTATTGTAAGGATTTATTAAACAGCTTTAATTGGGTGATAAGATTCAATCTATTTATATTATATTTTATTTGTTAGGTAAGTAATATATAGTTTTATTTTCCAATTTGAGGATTCGTGTTTTATTTATTTGCAATCAAGTTTTTAAAATCAGAATTATTGATTAAATCTAATCATTATTAATTTACAATTAATTTCGTTAATGTTCAAATTAAAATGATTTATTTAAAAAGAAATTAAATTACAGCCAATGGCCTATTATAATATTAAGTACATAATATATAATGGCCTTTTTTTTTGAAGAAAAAACACAAACCAAATTTAATACAAAAAACTAATAATAAAACACATGGCCCAATAATCACAGAGCATCAAACTTTCATTTAACAAAATGGCGGGCTGCGCTAGTGTTTGAGTTAGCCAAACTGTAATATTTCGTGCTATGGGCTAACTTTTCTACGCGTATAGTAAGTTTCATTCGGGGTCGCTCATTTTTATGGTAAGATATTATAATGTTAAATAAATAAGCAATCGTATATTGACGGTTTATTGGTGCATTGACGGTTTGATATTCTCAGCTGTAGCACAATACAACACTGCCTTCCTTAGTACAGACATAGTCTAGTAAAGAAGGCAGGGCACAAAATGTAGCAGTGCTAATCGCTCCCGGTGCATTTATAATATTCATTTGTAACTGTGATTTCAACTACTACAATTATATTTCTTTGTCAAATTAATTATGTTACAATAAATAAAAAAATAAATAAATATGTTACTTTTTTCTTATGCGTTTACTATCTAAAAAGTGCGATTTTAATTATCTACTAAAAAAAAATAATAATAAAAATGTTTTAAAATGCCTACATAATGTACAGTAATAGACTAAGTTTTTTTTTATGTTTCTGCGTAGATAACGGGGAAAATGTTAGGTAAAAAAAATATTATTTTACTACTACTCGTACTTGTTTTTAGTTTCTATACAGTCATGTCTAAGAACATTGATTATATAGTGTTTTATATAACAATGATAAGAAGCTACTATCCCCGTCCTTAAGGCGCCACCAGTCCCTAAAACGTGTTTGGTAACGTATTTTGGTGCATTTTGTTGAAGTTATTCCCAACAAATGGCTAAAACTAAAAATACCACAATATTCTACATATATTAATTTAGTACTTTGCTTAAAAAAAACGAAATACACCTTATTATAGTAATGAAAATAAATAAATAAGAAAGTGTTGTTTTTTTCTTGCAACGATTTTCTTTTAAGTTGTGTAAGTGACGCGAACCTAATTTTTCTTTCTAAAGATAGACAATATAATAATCTAGGACATTACGTAAAAAAAAACATTTTTTTCAAATGATAATAATTATTTAAATACAAAAAACATGTTTCATCGATTCCAAATGTAACGTAATAGTAAATTAATTATTAAACGGATTTTAATAAGATAAAATAAATAGAAAAAAGAATTTAAATTTAAAACAAAACTACAATAAAAATAACATTAAATGCGCCAATTTAAACTTTGATTGTTTATATGTGTATATTGAAATAAAACAAAAATCTGGTTTAATACGGAACTAAACTACAAATTTTGTCCGTGGGTTTGTGCGATCGCATAGTAGTTGGCATAGTATTGGTATAATAAACAGCGGTGCGAAACTTTTGCTGAGTTTTTGAAATAAGGTCAATTCGGAAGAAGTTAGTATTGAATAAATCACAAATATGCTAAATACAAGGGGGGGGGGGGGGTAATTACTAGCCCTAAAAAACGTATAGAAGCAGTTGACACTAAATGATAGTAGGTGTCATAGCCATTCTCGTTATAAAAAAATCAAAATAAAAAATATTTTTAATTTTATAAGTTAGACAATTAAAAATCGGGTTTTGAGGCCGAACTTTAGACTTGGCTGTCGGTTTTTTGGGTCGCGAATTATGCTTTGATGCGTATTAAACATCAAAAAAATATATATATTTAAAGAGAATTTCAAATATAAATAACATGTTACATAAGAATC
Organism: Neomicropteryx cornuta; assembly: GCA_020383195.1. Classification (NCBI taxonomy): domain Eukaryota; kingdom Metazoa; phylum Arthropoda; class Insecta; order Lepidoptera; family Micropterigidae; genus Neomicropteryx; species Neomicropteryx cornuta. The sequence continues at coordinate 10,281,839 of JAHKQU010000024.1, forward strand.
ATCTACTGAACGCCTAACTCTATCCCACTTATCAATGAACAATACACGAAGCCGCGCGGTCTGACGCGGTTTTATTATGTGACCATACTCTTTAGTTGCCTTTAGCACTTGCTTTATTCATGTCCACAATCGCCCCTTACTGCTGACTAAGTCGTTCTTAGTTAGGGTCAACTTAACTTATGACCTAAATTAAATTGTGTATTTCAGTTACTTTTTAAGTTCAACTTTGTTAAGAATATGTTTTCGCTCTCGAGATTAGATCGCTGCTATGGTTTGTCGCCACTGTCGCATCACTTTTGAGGTTATGTTGTCAGTTGTAGGATTATTAGGATGTTGCCATGCGTGTTTGCTTTAACCCAAGATGTTCAAAATATGCAAATCCAGTCAGTTTTAATTAGTTAGAAAATATAAAATCAAATACGAGACGAAAAGCGCCTTTAATGTACTGAAATCGCTCCTAGCAGCGTATTTTAACACTGACTTAAGTTTGACTTAAGGATTACGTCGAGGTTGTTTTGATTCTTAGCTAAGGCGGACTTTTATGTTCGACTTAACGCTAAGAGTGAGTTGAAATACGATGTTTATCGGTTAAGTCTAACTTAAAATTTAGATTAGTCTTAAGTAGGACAGGAAATTTCGGCCCTTAGTTCACTCTGAATTAT